>JAOTON010000611.1:0-600000 GCA_034440635.1 Lepas anatifera | reverse complement strand
GTCATAACTGCAAACAAGGCTATGAATATCGCAGAATCCTGAGCTATGCTACTCTGTTGCTGATGCCAATCCGATACGACTGAGTTTACGCGAAATCTAAAATACCTATTTTTCGGAATATTAGAAATAAACCACCCCAAGTGGCCTCGCACGCCGAGTCCAAAGAGTTTCTGCAGAACGCCATTGGATAGCAAAGGCGCCCCCCAAGAGATTATGGCGCCCCCTGGGGAGGAAGGCGCCCCCTCCAGAAAATCTTGCACCACTTCTCGAAAATGGAATCCGCCGTCTCTGCAGGAGACTCACCTCGTAAGAGGGAACTCACTTTCCTGACATATTCAGTGTCACAGCTAGGGTTGCCACGACTCACTACCAGGCGTTCTGCTTTCCCGAGAGAAGCTCGGCCACATGGACCCCACATTTGTTCCATGGGTGCCCAGCTGGCCTCGGGTGTACCGGACTGACCGCAGAGGACCCGTGATTTCCGCCAAAACCCTTATCACCCCAACTGCTACCATAAGCTGCGTTGACAGCGAACCCCAGTTCAGCCACACGAGCTCCTCGGCTGCCTACAGGGACGGAATCATCAAGAGGCCCATATCAGTAAAGGGGGCTATCTCAAAGTTCCAATTTGTAATAAAAGAGTCGATGGAAGTTATTTCAAAGTTTGACTTTGAATCTTGAAAAAAAACACCAAGGACTTCATAGCCTTTAGAACCTACTCCCCATAAGAAAATGGCATTGGACCGCCCTCTCATTCACACCACTGTGCCCACAACGGTAACGCCACAAACTCGGAAGTTTAGCCAAAACAATAGAAAATAAAAATTCCGTATACATTTTGTCCCAATAGTCGTCAAAGTGAGATAAGTCGGCCATTTGGTGGTCTAAAAAACAAAAGTATAGAAAACAAATATATTGAAGCAGTAACATGTCATTCGAGGATATTCACGCAAGCATACCCACTGACCTGCTTACCTCATAACGAAGCATGAATGGAGAACATGTCGTGTACGAACTACAAAAACAGCAGAACAACACCTTCTCCGGAAACATTGTAACAATTAAGAACCCGCATCCTATCTTGAAAAGGACACAAAAAGGGAACCAAAACAGCCTCTTGGTCGAATCACAAGTACATACATCAATTGTATCATCTGATCCAGGGCAAACGGCATGCAGCCACAGGATCGAACGTTTACGAATCACAAAGAATTAGAAGTACTGATCACCGAAGCAATATTGCGACTAACACTTCCTAACTCCAAAACAACATGCACCTTACTTATGGATAAAGTATGCCTTCTTGGCTTAACTTTCTTGGTCGAGCAAACACCCTTCTCTTGGTTCAAGCATCAAACAATTTAACCCTTTGGAGACGGGAATAAGCAACCTTCAAGATAGCACGTTTTATCAAACAGTGCGTTTGGAACGCGGAATCTTATGAGTCTAAAAAACACTTCTCGAAAGCACACATTGGGGCAGCATAACTTCGCCAGGGTTCAGGTGGAACTTTTTTTGGAAAGTGTTCGACACTTATAAAAAGGTTTTAGTGAATTCGATACAACTCATCATGAAAGACAGAACCTGAGGTTTTTTTCCTGCACATCATTCCCCTTCTGAAGGCTCGTTATTTCCCAGTACAAACCGTCCAATATGAAACGTCAGGACTGCCAGCGCAGTTTCCCCGAACCACACTGGAGCTCGAAATGACGGTCTCGGTCCACTATATTTTCCGCAACAGGAAGACACAGGCAAATAAAATAAGACATCTTTGAGAGCAAGGAAAGAGTGGCAATACTACGCCAAAGTCTTGACTCCAATCTGGGAGCAGCTCTAGATAACAGATATTCTCCGGCACAGGTTTGTCAGCCTCTGTTTCAGTCTAGAATCAGGGTTTACTCCTCCAAAGTGAGCATGTTACGTCCAAACAAAATTGGAATTCACGCCGAAGTTTATGTTTTGGCCTTCACTGTTGAAATTGAAAGCCACTGTTTATGTTGAAGCCCTGGGCGTGGATCATTGACGAATTTCCCCTTTTTTTGAAATACCACGCGATCACCGTTTTGATGTCAAAAAACAGGAACATGCACAAAAACAGCAAATTCGGCATCAGGGAAACATGAAACAAAGCGAAGTATCTAGGATACTCAGAGACGAAAAATTGAATGCGAACAGGCAGAAGCATCCATAGTTAAAAAGCCCAGGTAGCCTGGGAAAGGTCCCTAATCTAATTTACAGAACATTAAAAACTGCACCCACTTGAAGCTGTTCGAAAATGATTCAAAATACAAAATGTGCATATAGGTAGCCAGATTCACGAGTACAGTTTTTAGGAAACGAAAAAGTACCTCTCCAAAGTTGCTCCTCTACCCGGCCGCAGGAAGACGACCGATGCATAGATGATGTGGGTTCCTTCCAGAAATCCCACTCCCATCTCGAGCAACCAAAATCCTAAGAATCTGCACAACCTTGCACAGCGAACACTATTGAATGGAAACCAAGTGTTTTTCTGCTGGAAAGTAAGCATTTCAGACCTTTGGGTCTAAAACCGTAAATTCAATTAAGTCATCATCTTTCTTTCATTTTGCCTTGTCAGTGGCGGGTCCAGAGCCGCAAAAACGGGGGCTAACTTTAATTTTCTCATATATTTCAGACGATAACCTAAATTTGCTCAATACTTCTGGAGACTATGAAGTATGGATAACGTCTTAAACCACTTCCAAAATATACAAAAATATCCATTATCCCATTGCACTTTGCCATGGACGGCATCAGAGCAGGAAAATAGAGGGCATCTGGCATTTCCCAGACGTGGTTTCCCGACGGTTTTTGTCAGCTTCACGCCCATGCTAGATGGAAAACGACGTGAAGTTTCGGTTCTAGACTTTCAAAATACCATAGCCCATCAGACCCATCCTTACGAGTTGGACCGGGCAGTTCCAGGATAAGAAAATAAAAGGATTTCTGTCATTTTTAATATACAGTTTTCATGGCCTTATCCATCTCATGTCTCTGATAGGTGGATACTATTTTTCCTGAGGGTGTCAGTTTGCACACATTCAAAACTACAAGGGTGTATTTCTTTGTGATTTGGCATAGGGGACCCTGAACATAAAAAATAGGGGGCTGAGTATCTACCCGTAATTGTTCGTACTGTATCTAAGATAGCTGGAGCGTGCCTCATTGTCTACGTCCTCGACTATTAAACTGAAGACTCGTTACGCTTACCAAACCTCAGTTCCGGAGCGTAGGGGTTGTTCCAGAACATAAGGCTACATTAAATGAAAGAGAAATTCTTCGTCCGGGTACATAAAAACGTGCCATAATAAAGATCTTCACACATTTCACTTCTTGAAGCCTGGTAATCATAATAAAGATTCATGTCGATGAAAACTGAAGACTCATGACGTCCTCTGGGTTCCCAATGATGATGGCGCTCCCAGTAAACCCTCTTTTTCGGGGAACACAGAAGGTCCCCCTGCAATTCGACTACTCCTATCACCTCGTACCATCTACATGGGTAGACGCTTAGTATGTATTTTCGGACAGGAAAACTACAATCAATAGTCAGCCCTCTATTTTACATGTTCTGGGGTTGTCCATTTGGAATAAAAAATAAAAATAATGTACTCTGGAAGCTTCGAAATCTGTAGAATTGACACCGTCAAACCATCCATGAGAGGCATAGTACAAACGAAGGTCATCAGAGAAATATATTAAAAATGGCAGATATTCTCCTCTTTTTCTTACCTCGGGTCACCCTTCCCAGATTATAATGCGAAAAATGATGAGAACTGGAAGGTGTGAAAGACTAGAACCGACACTATAAGCCATTTTCCATCTTCAGTGAGCACAAGACTAATAAAAGACATCGGGAATACATATAGAAAATTACGGATATCCGCTTTGTTGCCCAAACTCTGACGCCGCCTACGGCAAAGCGCAATGATATATGACTAATATTTTCTTATATTTTGAAAGTCTAAACCCGACACTGTACTCTAACCTTTCAGTTGTCTATTTAGTAAATTAAGGTAATCGGCAGAAATATATGAAAAAATTATTATAAACCCCTATTTTCACGTTCTGGAGCCGCCCCTGACAAGCAATCTGAGAAAAGTGAAGCCTTTGAAAAAGGACGTCTTAGTACCCAAAACCCTATAAATTACTTTTCAAAAGAAATAGCTTGGCTCTTTTTCCATTCCATACTGCTAAAAGCGCCAGTTTCTGCGGATTAAAATTTTGGTTTCTCAAGATGAGAGGGTTTTCAGGGGAGCCCCAAAATCTATACCTATATCAACTTCTAGAGGAGGTATGTTTTCTTGGAGGCTAGAAGAAAAAATTGAAAGGATACTTTTCCATTTCCGAAAAACAGAATACCAATATGGTAGACCAAGTGAAAGCGGTAGAGTTATGGTAGAGCCAAGTGCCTTCACATACCGAGATTAACGGAAAACCAAAAAGTGGCGAGACTGACAAAAAACAGCTATCCAGTGGTTTACAATACGAAACACAAAAGCTGAAATTATTGCGTCCGCGTCACAATCGGTACGGTCAGAGAAGGGGAACAAAATTTCGAGAAACTAAAATCACTCATCACCCTCAGCAGTTGCTTATGTCCGTAAAATGACAACATACTTTTCCAACACAATTGATATGAGAAACGGAGGATCACAAATACGGTGCAGTTGACAATATTGCATATGGTAAAACACCCAGACTTACAAGAGGTTGCATTAATCTTAAGCTTGGAATCATTTGTAGAAAAAACTTTCTAAACTTGAAAAATCGAGCCCCTCAGTATTTACAAACCACTTCTTTTTTCAATTTTATAAGTCCTGAACTTACTGGCAGAGTAAACAATGCCGCACAAGTCGCCACGAGCCCGATCGGCACGTGCGGCTCACTCGAGCTGTCAACCACCCGGGGAGAGTGACCAGCCTCCTTTCAGACTGTGCATACGCCGCGTTACTCAGCATTTGCCCCAAACTGACAAGCAGCGGACGTAGCCTCTTCTAACTAACAGCGGACGTAGCCTCTTTGACTAACTAACAGCGGACGTGGCCTCTTCAGACTAACGGGAGACGTGGCCTCTTCTCACTAACTAGCAGCGGACGTAGCCTCTTCTAACTAGCAGACGTTGCCTCTTCTAACAGCGGACGTAGCCTCTTCTAACTAGCAGACGTTGCCTCTTCTAACAGCGGACGTGGCCTCTTCAGACTAACGGGAGACGTTGCCTCTTCTCACTAACTAGCAGCGGACGTAGCCTCTTCTGACTAACTAGCAGACGTTGCTTCTTTGACTAACAAGCAGCGGACGTGGCCTCTTCAGACTAACGGGAGACGTGGCCTCTTCTCACTAACTAGCAGCGGACGTAGCCTCTTTGACTAACTAGCAGCGGACGTAGCCTCTTCTGACTAACTAGCAGCGGACGTAGCCTCTTCTGACTAACTAGCAGCGGACGTAGCCTCTTCTCACTAACTAGCAGCGGACGTAGCCTCTTTGACTAACTAGCAGCGGACGTAGCCTCTTCTAACTAACAGCGGACGTGGCCTCTTCAGACTAACGGGAGACGTTGCCTCTTCTAACAGCAGACGTAGCCTCTTCCGACTGACTACCTGTTCCAGTTACCTTCGTGTCGACTTCCCACACACCTCCGCTGCGATTCTAGAAAACATCTCAGGTTGCAGCACTTCCACTCCTCACCAACGTGACCTGAGTCCATTGTTAATGCCCATTCTGAGCCAGAGCGACGCAGGAAAAGGGGGTGCTCCGTGCCAGATCCTTCTAACGAAAAATCACACATCTAATTAAAAAAACGCTGTTCAATGAAAAATGAGATGTTTCACCACTAAACAATGAGTTAAAGACACATTCAACGCTATAAAAACGAAAGCGGTGCATCACTAGACTACCGTGCTGTCCCTGGCTCAAATAACCACCACACATCACTCACAGCCTCATTCGGCACTTATCCACCGCCGCTCAACTCTGGCTTCAGAACATCTCAAAAGTAGCCGTACTGAGGGGGCAGCACTGGCATGGATGAGGCCGCCTGGGCCTGAGTCTGCCGAGCTGCGGCCAGTGTGGCGCGGCCGCCGCCCCTGCCCAGCGCGGGCGGCCCGGTGAGGCCGGTGGTGGTGTTGAGGTCGGGACCGCCGACCACCGGACCACCGCGGCCGACCTGGCCCAGACACCGGCCTCGCCCCCATCCGCCGGGCCAGGGCTTCCCCCGCCGCCTCTCAGCCGTGGTGGCGTGCTTGATGGACTCCATGTGCTGCCGGCACCGACCACAGTCGCCACTGCTGTTTACGGTTGCATTCACAGCTGACACGGAGAGCGACCAAGTAATTCGCTCACTGGGCGATTCGCAACTCGGAGAATTGACATCATGATTCAACATAGAGGTAACGGCAGTCACACCTGGCATACATATAACAATATTCCATTGTGAGTTTGTGCTTCCTTTCTTCGATTTGCTCAATAATCTATTGACGACTGCAAATATTGAAGAAGATGATTGTACCGCAGGGAGTTGAAACACACGTCCTTTGTCAGAGCTGAATACAGATAATTTCTCCACCGCACCACAACTTTACCTAGCTATCAATTCAACCTTATCATAACAAGGAGACTTCCGATACAGCAAAACAAAGAAACAAATTCAGATGGTCCTATTCAGCTTGAAAGTTCTATCGCTGTGAATGTCGCGGTAAAACGAAATTTTTAGCGACATATGGACAATTTCGATTTTCAAACATTCGTAAATATTCCACTGGGCAATGATTTTTCCTGTTGCCGTGATGGAAAGGACAATAAATTCAAAGAATCCCAATACTTATAACCTATCAAACTCTACTACGAAAACAAATCTAAGCACGTACCCAAGGACCACACAGAAGACTGGGGCAGGACCACTCTTGAAGATAACTCCACCGACCAATCCGTCGACAAGAACAACACCGGCGGCATTTCCACACTATCTCCCCCTCGCAGAACCACAGCGCTGCAGCGGGCCCGGCTAGGGGCGCCGTCTGTGAGCAGCCTCACCTGTTTGTACTGGTCGGGAGAGTTGGCTGTGACGCCACAGACCCTGCACTCCAGGCGGGGCGGGCTCGGCCTTTCGACCGTCTGGACAGCGCCAGGTTCTCTGGAGGTGTCCCGCTGGTCGCCCGCCGGTGTCGACTCTACAGCACACACCCGAACGTAAGCACAGCACCAAGGATTTCATGATAGCCAAATGTGGGCTTCTTGAGCTCTGGTTTCCGGCATATCACCTATACGATTCATTGCTATAACCTTGCAACCGCGGCAAAGTTTCAGGTAGCATTGACCTAAGGGAGATTAACACTACAGCATCTCTATTTCCGCCACATGCACTACATTTACGGTCCACCCACTTTTGATTTTGTCACCACTTGCAACGCTTGTTTCAGCTTCATTCTTTTTCAGATGCAGGCCGTGAGCGGGACTGGATTGGACGGCCTCCGCAGGCCTGCGATGGCTCCCTTGGTTGGTCATTTGTTTATGTTTTGCTCCTGCCAAAAGAGAACACAGAAAATGTCATCTAGCCAGTGTAGCGCCGCTTCCAACTCTTTTAACTGCTACCGCTACTTCCGCTGCCTTGGCTAGTTATTGAAACCGGTACCGTTACTGGCGCTTATTTCCAAAATCACGAAACCGCTACCCGCTGTTCCGCCAATCCGAAATCGCTACTTTGTATTACGAAGCGTAACCAAAGCGATACCAGAACATTGTTTTACTGACTAAAAAAATTCCAGGGCGACTTCTGCTTATTTGTAAATTATATAAAACATTGATAGTCTTATTACAGTAAATGCAAACAAAATCACACAAAAACATACAACCTGCTTTTCTTTTTATGATGGAGGAAAAACTTTCTCCCAATATCCATCTAGTTTGTTTGGGTGGCGGTCTCATTTAAGGCTGTCGGTGGCGGCAGCACCTTTAAACTTTAGTGAGAATGCTACCCACTACTCCGCTACTTTTTTTAGTTATAGAAACCGTTACCGCCACTCCGCCGCCGTTTGGAGAGTCCGCAAGTAAGGAAGTGACAGAAGGGAGCGGGGGTAGGGCAGCGCCCGGCTCGGACGTGAGTGATGTACAACACACATACAGCGGGTGGACAAGGATCCAGAATGCATCATTGTCTAGCAATCAGCAGCAAAAACAACAAACACAATAAAGCAAGCGGAACGATCGAACTTCGAACTTCAAAAACGATCGAACTGTGCCCATTCAATTCAAAACAAAAGCAAAAGGTACCGGTAACTGTTCCAGAACATGGGACAGGCACATACGACACTATAGCCACTAAGCGGACCAAGGTACCCACCCATCAGCAACAGATCCCATCTTGAATCAACCATCTATGGGCAATTCCAGCACCAATCGACCGAGGCCTACACGGTACCTCTTCGATTTTCTTTAAAATTGGCATATAGGGTTCTCATGGGCCCCGAAGCCGAATCTGAGAATTTTAGCTCGATCGGAGTAAAACTGTAGAAGTTATTGGCTCAGGCATTTTTTGCAAATCTGCCTACAGTGCATTTTTTAGGTAAGCACAAAACCCTCAAAAGCTGATGAATTATGCATTAAAGATACATTTCCTTATTTAAAATGAACCGAAAAACTCGAATCTGAAGTCCATTTGACCCTAGGTCACTTGTGAAAACATTTATGGTTTGACTTTGACCTAAGGTCATATCCCAAATTTGCTGGTACACCTTTTTTCAAAATTGAATGTCTCAAATTGAAGATTAAACTTTTTCCGTCAAATAAAAAAGGTTAGAACATCCGTTTTTTTATATCTACTTGTGTTTTTAACACGCACTGTGGAGGGTGGTCTGGTGTCAACACGTAATGAAGGGGGTCCCGAAATGCCTCCCCTGAGATCTAGCCAATTAATAGGGCTAGGAAAACGCATGTTCCGGGATTTGTGAGGCCTGTTAACTGTTTTATTTCAGCTCAATGGTATGGACTTATATCTATATCTTTAAGGTGAAATCAGGTCAAAAATGTCAAATGTACGTCATACCGGAAACCTTTAGCGAAGTGCCGTGATTATACGGAAAAAGTCGCGAAACGTTTGAAACATATAATAGTGATATATTGAAACAGTGATATTGAAACATATAACAGTACGGTGATAGTGGATACCCTCACGTCAACGGAGCCCTGGAGAGGAGGAGGTTAGGAAGCATTTATACTCTTTTGACTCCGTGCAAATGGCTTCTGAAGATATTACGTTCAAAGAATGGTCAAAATCAGAGAGAGAATCGACGTTTTCGGATTGCGTGGACAATATAGAGCGATTTGTTGATTCCCTGAGTGAGAAGGTATGTAAACTAACCAGTCACCACTACATCTCTAAGGCTCAAGGGCATTATATAGCAAACAGGAAGGAAAAGGCACCAAAGGGGGAAGCCGTAGTCATCGATCACTTATCAGAAAATTATACATGTACTGTGCAAAATGCTGCTCAGTCGTATCACTGGTCTGCAAAGCAGGTGAATGCACACCCTTTTGTTCCATACTGGACTGAGGATGGAGTCCGGTGCAGTAGAAGTATTTTTTCAAGTGACGACTTAAAGCACTCTCACGTCATCGTTCATACCTTACAGCACAAACTCGTGCCTTGGCTACGCACCCACATGCCAAGTTTGAAGAAAATACATTACGTATCAGACGGGTACGGTGGCCAATACGAAAACAATTTTCACTTTATTAATCCTTGCTATCATCCAGATAGACTTTCAAACACCATGTGAATGGCACTTCTTTGATACCAGCCACGGGAAGAACGCCTGTGACGGAGTTGGGGGCAAAGTTCGAAGAACAGCCCAGGTAAGCTTAAGGAGAGAAGAAAAGGATCAGATACTGGATCCTTTATTGATGTTCTCTTTTCTGACGCAATACTTCGACACCACAATCAATTTCGAGTTTGTCAGTAGAGAGGAGGTCTCTGAAATGTCAAAACGACTGATACAGCGGTACAGCTCGGTGTTAAAGACCAAGGGCACCCAACGGCACACCCATAAACCTGAACATCATGCAGGTGCGAGAGCTCTCTGAAGACATCGACGGAACCAGTGGCAGATCTAACCGGTCCGTTTGGGAGGAGCATACCAAAGTCAAAAAGGAAAAAAGAGAAAAAACTTCCCGCAGTGAACAATTGTGCTACAATAATATGACTTGACAGTAGGATTTGGGATATTTGAGCCAAAAGGCAAAAAAACGTCACGGGGTGAAAAAGTATGGGCTCAAGATACTTCTTTCTATCCAAGATCCAATATTTACACTGAGCTTAAGTGGTTTTGTTTGAAGTGAAGAGTTGAAGCATCGAAATCTTGCTTATAAATTTAAAAGGAGTCGGGGCGTAAAGGAGGTCGACCAATTGGGGGGGGGGCGGCGAAAACATAGTTTTGCCCCTAGTTTTCCATTTGAGGGGGCATATCGTTTTTGCTTCCCCTTGGATCCGCCACTGGACGGAACAGAGGTACCTACTGCGACAGCGTAAGGTCAGCTCAGCACAAAGACAGCTTATGGAGGCGCCAGCTCCCGTATTTCGGTGCATTGTTGCAAACCGGTGTCCGGTGTACATACATAGATATTGTTTGCACGTGCTGACAAATGCTTGCTTCCTTTAACTTCAAGGAGAGTAAAATCGCGCAGATATCGTCAAGGAGAGAGTATTGCTATAGTTCTAACTCGCAAGTGGGAAATGTTTGCTTCTGTCCGATGCAAAAAAAAACTTACCGATTGCTTTATTTGGCTTTCACCAGACTTCTAGCACTGTCCCTATTGTATCACCATTTTGTCCCACCACATGTCCAATATACTGTCGAAGCCTCAGTGACGAGTTATTGTCATCCTTTAAAACACTGTGATGAGCATTAACACGCAGTTGGACAGGGTTTAAGCATAATTGCCCGAGGTGGCCGGAAACCCTTCATGGCAGAAAAACTACATCGATGAGCGAGTTAATTTTGGAAATAACTTGGAAAATCTGTCCTCTATGTTTACGCACTGACTGACCTATAGGCTTGCAAAATCAGACATATATTCCTAAATAGCCATAATCTGCGGTCACATAAGCATCGCCACCGGAAAAAAGTTGGGGGGGGGGCAGTCAAACTCCAACCTGATGCTGACAAAAACGTTTCCACGATAGGACCAAAAACTGTTCAAATTCGGGCTCCTCCTTGCCTTCTGCAGCGGCTGTTTATGCGAATTTCACGTTTTCTCCCATTTTGACTGAGATAAGGAAATTTTGGGCCAAAAAGTGGGGGGAGGGGGTCAAGCCCCATGGCCCCCCTTTCCCGACGCCCATGTGCGGCCACACCAGTTCAAATGCATTGCACACCTAGCTGTGCAATGAAAACGTAGTATCATCAGGGTTGTATGTTAGGATCACTTCACTAGATCATAGGTCACATACCAAGGTCATATAAACATTATCATAATTTTTGATCCCAGAGCTTACGGTCACATGAAGTTCCCTGGAAATACGTGTATGATATTTTGACGTTACAGCTGAGGTTACTGAATGCTAAGTTCCAGGTCAAATGCCAAAGACCGTGGGTCAAGGTCAACCTCATTGATTGCCGAATGGTTGCTTCTTTGCAAGCTTCAACGTATGTGCATCCATTATGGGAATATATCACATTGTGGTGTCATTGGTCCATTACCTTGACTGACCTCGACCTAAATATTCCAGAGAACAATTTATATCTTCTCTTTATGAAATTTTCCCGCTCAAAGTGTATTCGCAACTTTGTTTCGCACAAGCACGGAATTTCGCCAAGTGTCTGGTACGGGCTACATTTGACCTCTATGACCTCATTTGACCTTGAGGATACTGGTATAGGTCCATAAAATCTAGCATAAAAACACATTCTACAGCCCTCACAAAACCCGCAACTCACGTTTTCCTAACCCTCTTAACTGGTGAAATCTCAGGGGAGGCATTTCGGGACCCCTTCATCACGTGTTGACGCCAGGTTACCCTGCACTAAGCGTGTTAAAAACACTAGTAGATATAAAAAACAGATGTTTTAACCTATTTTAATGGAAGGAGAAAAGTTCAATCTTTAATTTGGAATATTCCATTTTGAACAAAAAGTGTACCAGCAAATTTTGAATGTGACCTTAGGTCAAGGTCAAATCACAACTTTTTTCGCAAGTGACCTAGGGTCAAACAGACTTCAGATTCGAGTTCTTCGGCTCATTTCAGACAGGAAAATGTATCTTTAATGTACAGTTCATCAGTCTCTGTGGGTTTTATGGTCACCTAAAAAATGCACTGTAAGCAGATTTTCAAAAAATGCCTGAGGCAATAACTTCTAAAGTTTTACTCCGATCGAGCTAAAACTTTCAGATTCGTCTTTAGGGCCCATGAGAACCCTATATAATCATTATGAAGAAAATAGAAGAGGTACCGTGTAGATTTGCCACTTGCCTGGTCGATTGGTGCTGGAATTGCCCCTATGCAACAAACACTGCACTATTCCGGCGCCCTGCTCGTGTCTGCGCTGCCAGAGTCCGTCACGCACCCTTGACGTGTGCGGCCAGCTGGATGTGGCTGTTGAGGCTGACGCCACAGGGCTGGCAGCGGAAGCCGTCGACGCCCGCCGCCTCCGAGGGCAGCTGGCCACAGTCCTGCAGCTCCCTGATGGCCATCCGGGAGCGCAGCTGCCGGCGCACAGGAAGCGCCGTCACCCCAGCGCACACAGGAACTCTCCGCCGTTTAACTTGAATTAATCAAACCAACTATTTTTAATTCCCCTACCCATTATTAGGTAGGCAGGAGTGCCCCTCCCTTTACCGTGTGCCCAATTTCAAGCTTAACTGTCGCCGAAGAAGAAATTAGGAATCGTTAGAATGGTAGGCTAAATTTTCACTGCATAAAAGTTTTCTCCTGAGAGAAGATTGTCCGCAGCTTTATCTAGACAATTTTTTGAGGTCTTGAGTGGAAAAGGTCTAAATTCCCCACGAAAGTCAACAATTGTGAAGCCCCATCAACGCCCCCAGAACTAGACAAGGTGGAGGGACAATCAAATGCCACGGTTTCGGCACAATACTATATTTTTGTGTAAGGTAACCTTAGTACAATGCTAACTTTGCCGCCCCCGTCGTTCAGTTGGAAAGTTAAAGGGAATGTGGCACCGTGGTCGAATCCAGGAATTTAGTGTAATTAGGGGTATTTTTAGCCGAAAATCATGAAAACCTCCGTGATTTCTCTAAAAAATGTAGAGTGAGCTCAATATTTTGATTTTTTAAAATGCTCCTCTAGGTTGAAAAATAAACCTCTGCCTGAGGATGATGTCATAGTCTGGAAACTACTACCATATTCAGTAGGCTTCCAGGGCTTCAATTGGCTGATTATTCACCGTGTCGTCAGCGCTGCCGTCACACTAACAACTGACAACAGTGGCCGCCTGGCTGAGGTACATGCGGAGTACATTTCAGATAGGTTTTTACTGCTTTACTCCATGGAAATTTTGCATTTCAAAACAAATGATATATTGAGTACCGAGTTTTCCGGCATGCTTTACAACTTGACAATTTAAGTTAAAATCAGGTTATTAAGGTGCCACATTCCCTCTAAGCTCCGGCCCGCAGCTCAGCAACATGCAGTGACAGTACATGTGCAGGACTAGGATGAAGTCCCCTAAGAAGCTCCGGAGCTCAATATTTGCTCGACGTAGGCCGACTGACAACTGACTAGTGAGAGGATGACCTGAGCGGGGCGGCCGTTCCTGTGCTTTGGGGGGTCGCTAATCTTTGGCTTCTCAATTAACCATTCATTACGAGAATCGCTCGTCCGTATGGCGGGGTCAGTTTCTGTGGCGAGCCCCTTGATGACTTTCGTGAATCTTCGATCCCAAAGCCAAACCTACAATGACTGGGGAAAAATCTATAAAAACACATTTAAATAACATCTATGTGTTATCTAAGCCTGAACGCATTACATAGTATTAACTTTGTAATCTTCAGAATCTGTAGGCGGCCAAGGAATAAAGGGATCAGGAGCGAAGGGGACAAATGTTTCCCCCTTACCGCCCTTAGGTCCACTGCAGCGTCCTTCATCACATTCACTCAACAACGCCCCTTACGCACCATTCGATCATGTTTGGCGCCTTTGAGATGGGCGTCCAGAGCCGCCTGTTCAGTGACGTCGATTTCGCAGACGCTGCAGCCCAGCGGCGTCGACGGCTGCGGACAGTTTCACACCGTCAACGACTGAGGGGATTCATGCACGGCACAAAACAGCACAACACACACAGTCAGCAACACTGGCGCTTGCTGTCCCGTCCCGTCCATGGCTATCTACACAAAAATGACACCCACGACACTACCTTACCGAATCATTTCACCTATAAGTGGACTTACATGTCTGCAACTGATCAAACGTCCGTAAAAAGCGATACAAATGTTTTAAAAATCAAAACGTGTCTTATTCGACGAACAGGTAACGACTTTTACCCGACAAAACCACGGCAGGGGACGTTACCACACACGCATTGCACATAGTTACAGACGACAATGGTTTGTTTATAGCTTAGCCTATAGAGGTGTGTACACACATCACGGGCGCGTACACATGACATAGGCATGCACACATGGCATAGGTATGCACACACATATGAATGTACAAACACCATAAGGATGCATACACTTCATAGGTGTGTACACGCATCATAAGCGTGTTTCCGCCCGTTAGACACTACAAAGCGCAATGTTCTGCAAATCGGAGGCCGGAGACAGGAGGCGGTAATCGTTGTGCTGAAATAATAGGTTACCTGTTTCTTGGCTGGAACTCCCCCGGCATTGTTTCCACTGATTAATGGGGTTGTTGCCAGCTCAAATTGAAACTGAAACAAGAGTAATAATTAGACATGATACAGTAGAAGACAACCTCTCAAAATATGTTGCAAATTTGAATGCTGAAAGCTATCTTAACTTCATAGCTTTCTCTGGAACACAGTCTCACGCTCACGCACACACATAGACACACACAATGTGTAACTCCTGCAAGATGCGACATTTCAACAATGCCAGTGGGGCTACTACATCTTAATGTAGTTGCATAACATGCTGTAAAACGAAGTGTCATGCACAGGAGTTTTGAGCCCAGCCTGGCCCAACCTTGTCCCAGTTCAGCCGAGCAGCCTGCCTATAGTCGTGATTCGCAAACAGGAACATTTTTACAACGCTTCCAGTAATTCTAAAAAAACTTGAACAGCAATACTATATCACCATGAGCAGCTACCAGGTGATTTCAAATGTAGCCTTATATTGCAGATGGTAAAGGCGTTCAAATATAAGTGAGTTATCAAAAATGTATTAAAGAGTTAAGGTCAAGCTACGCTGCTCGTTTTTGCGTTTTGTCATACTTTTTTAAGGACGTTTTTAACCAGGCTTTTTTTACTTTTCGTTTATTGTTTATATTCATATCACATCTTTTTCTGAGCCTGTTTGACAAATATCAATGCCAAAGTAATTTCTTTCATTCGGGAATAGAGTTAAATGAATAGTAAAAGCAGCATGACAGCGGGATAAGGCTGGATTCAGGGAGAAAGTAAGTGGAGCGGGTGCCTCACTTTCATCCCACCTAAGCCAATGCCAGATATAGAAGTCTGTATAATTTTTCATTTATATGCATTATTTGTGCATAGGTGTTTCTTCACACTGGACGGGCCTTTGACGTAAGCAATTGAATCTTAGAATTGAAATGAACAGCTAAAACCAGTTCAAACATTGATTGAAACAATATAAATATGAGAGAAGGTGGGGACTGCTGTTTCCCGTCACCAGCTCACCCTCACTTTGAGATTGTCGGAATTTCGAGGCCGACTATGGCCTCAGAGTTCCGTTCTTGGCGAGCTCGTGATCACAGTGTGTGTCTTATTCTAGGCCAAGTACAGTGCACCTGAGGTGGGGCCACTGTGTTTCAAATCTGTTCTTAAACTCTGTCATGAACTATACTCAAACAACTACAGCTGAGAGCTCATTCCAGTCATTTATAGCTCGGCACCCGAAATCATTGCGTCGGATCCTCGAAACAGTGCTCACTTTAACAAGTTTCCAAGCATGACCCTGTGTATTTGTTTGGATCAAGGCAAAAAAGCTGGGCCGGATCCTGGTCTACACCACCACAGTAAACATGCCGAGATTGGCTCGACGTCGGCAGATGTCGGGGAGACGTCGGCATCTCGTTTGCGGCATGCGGACGTCGGGCCGCTCTCGGCCCGACGTCGGTATATGCCGACGTCGGTATATATCTTTTAGGGCCTTGGTATATGCCGAGACCATGCCGAGATCATCCCGCTAAGACGCTAGGCGGCGCCACAGTGGCAAAGGTCGCTGGCTGATCGCTGATTGGCCGAATTTGAATCGACTGGCGTCCGGCAAGAAAACGGTTCTGAAGTCCCCAGCAGTCAGTCTGTCACAATGCAATGGTCGCTCTGGTGGTCTGTCTGCGTGTGCTAGAGTAGTGTGATCGTGTGTGTTTTGGATTTCCACTTGAGTAGCATTCGCGTTGTCTCGGTTTTATTCTTGGCTTTCTCTTTCCTTACGTTGTGAGCATTCGGTGTGAGTTTGAGGTGGAATGACAAGTGAGAAGCAATCAAGTTGAGTTATATAGTTAATAAGTCACGTGACAGGGGGAATTTAGGGTAGAGTGGGGTAACACGCCCACCTGGGTAAAACGCCTACTAGTATCTACATACTGATGTAGAAACTGAAGCAAACATCTATCTTTTTTTTCTGGTCGCAATCTTTCTGATCGGGTCCTGAGCGTGTTTGGACGCGCCTGGTCTGCTCCGGTAATTTTCAGCAAACATTTGTTGCTTTTTACCCCTCCGTATATAAAAACAAGCTATCTTAAAGTTGCGATTGTACTGTATGCGATTTACATGCACTCACGGCAATTTGTGAGGTTGAAACAGCGAGTTTGTGCGATATTTTGGCAGCCACTATACGGTATGGAAACGCCGCAGAATTGAGTAATATTTGTTGCGACGCTGCCGTTGCTACGTGGGTAAGACGCCCATGTGTAGTGCGGGGTAAGACGCCCCAGGCACCTTACCCCAGTATTTGGTAGGCGTTTTACCCCAATGGATAAGTCCTTAGGATAGGTAGGACATGGAAGTAGGGCTGCTATCGCTATTACCACCATCACGACCACTACTGGTCGCGATGGCTCTCGCGTTTGCTCTCATTTGGTCATCTTGAGGGGTGGTCTTAAATCACTGACGGATCCAAAGGAGGCTAAAGGGGTCGTGGTCCCCACAAAGCCTAAACAAGTATATTTGCCCCCTCAAGGCCAAATTTAGGCTGTTTTTTTTAAAAAATACTACGTTTTCAAGATTTCTTCTTGATTTACTCCCCCCTAAAGGTTGGTTTGGCCCCTACAAAAATTGCTCCTGGATCCGCCGATGTATTAAATACCTGCCTTCGTCATGGATCTGCTCGAAGCACTGTTTGCGTATAGTGATCCCGAACCATCACCGTCGTTAGCTACATTTTCCAGATTATACATACCCATCCTCATCCTACCTTGACATCCTGTTCCAGAATATGGGAAGGCATACCGAAGAAGAACCACATGCGGGCAGAATGAACCGGAGGCGCTTCAAGGTGCTTTGCGCCCCTAAAATATGTTGGGGCTCTAACTTAAATTGCTTTCGCGTTTTCCGTTAATAGGTAAAAAGCCTACGTGCTTATTTTTGCTGTGCCGGGCTTTAATACCTCAAATAACTTGCCCACTTTGTCACAACATTATCGTAAAGCGTAATTACAACAATGTTCCCACTTGTTCATGGAGCGAGATACAGTATGCGCTGGGTGTTACATGACGGCGTTTTACCCCTGGCTCGCCAGAGGCGTCCAACTTTGGCAGCATGGCAGTTTCGTAGAAACTTCTATGGCAGATTAACGATAAAAAAACCACAGCACAACGCCTACCGGTGCCTCCCCGAGACGGTTTTGCTAGCGATGGCCTGGCATTGGGAGCCCCAGCTGCGCGATCGGGTCTCACTGGCTATCCGGGGGCGCCGGTAGCAGCCCCAGCTGAAAGTTTAGCTGGTAAGCGCTCCCGGGTGTTAACATCGACATAACTGACTTCACTGAGCTCATCGGCTGGGATAGAACGCCCATCACCGATCCTTCGCTCGCCATGAGCCTCAGTGACGAAACCATCAAGAGGATTCGGAGTGTCCCGCTGGAAGTTTGAACCTTCCTTTCATAGACAATAGAGAGGATGGTAGACAATAGAGACGATGGACAGAGGCGACCTCGGCAATACTCGGTGAGAGTCAGCGTCGCAGGTATGGCTGCAGCCGCCTCAGACATCGCCAGCAGCTGTCAGCCATGGTGTTGTGGGTTCCAGCTCACCAAGAGGCAGGATTTGGTTCCCTGCCCTAGCTGAAGCCTAGCTCATTGCCCTTTCCCCCGGTGTCATATGACCTCAGCTGTTGGTGCGTCCTTAAACCCCAAAAATTACAATACGGCATGTATTTGGGCGCCATTGTTTCAAGGGCCATTCTCTCAAAAGACGACCTGAGTACGTACCTAGTTTTTGCTGTCAGAAGGTTTGAAATATCCTTAGAGCTGCTAGTATTCTCTAGAAACTCTTCTAGAGGTCTGAAAGTGTATCATAAGCTTGCCAAAGCGTAAGAAAGTGCTTAGTTCAGGATATTTCCGCTTGAGGCGCTAGTGTTCCAATGTTAAAGGTATAGGGAAATACACTTTGGCTCGCAGCAGGCTGGGGATTTCAGGTACGAAAAATATAACAATGTGGAATTGTTTCTGTATCTATAGGGCATGGTAAAATCATAGGGGCGCTGTGTTCTGAGACAAAAAAAAAACTTTCCAGTGACACAGCCTATATGTACACCCAGTTCCATGCTGATTGGTAGGTATATGTAAGTGTGAGTTGTTTTAAGAAATATATTAAAAACCATTATACTTCTCACGAAAGGTTGCGTCTCAAGTAATGTACTTTGATGAGCTCTTTAAATGTGGGCCGCTGCGAACTGGATGATTCTTCAATTTGGAAAATTATGGACAACAAAACTATTTTCGCCAATGCCGATGATTTTTATGTTTTTTTCTCAATTACTTCCGACTTTTGGACCCAATGAAATATTCCTTTACGTCAGTTCATGCACCCAATTAAACGCAGCAGGTGAGGCAACAATGGTGTCGGCAGGAAACATCACTTGAGAGATATTTCGCAAAAATGACCGCGGCCTAATACCTGCCAATCAGTATGGAACCGGCTGTAAATAGAATAGTCTCAGATTTCGTTCCAACTTCGTATACAGAGTTATCAGTGGCGTATAATTCCGATTTGAGAATATTTATTTTCTCAAAATACAGGTTTTGGAGTTACAGCTTTCTGAAAATCGTGAAAATCCGTGTTTTTGGAAAAAACATAGTGGCATACAATCATTATTTTCTGTGTAGTCATTCATGAGTGGTTTCATGAGTGGAGAAATCATGAGTGGTTTCATTATTTTCGGCTAAAAGTACGCCTGATTACACTAAATTCCAGGATTCAACCAAGGTGCCACATTCCCTTTAATCACGATTGCAAGAGTTCATACGCTCCCAAGTCAATCTACTGCCCATGCCCACGCACCAGCGGCTGGGCCGACGACGGCCGGGCGCGCCGGACGGCCGGGTTTTTTCGCACATGGCGTCATTCTATGGCTAGTTACACATTGATCAAGTCTAGAACGCAAAAAATCATTGTCTTCACTAAACAGAGGAGATATGGGTGCATATTTTTATTATGAATACCTTTAATGTGAATTACTGGTCAAACTTTAAAAAATCGTTGGATAAATGGTCAAAATATTTCTAAAAACTTTAAAAATATTGAATAAAAAAGAGATTCTTTAACTTTAGCTGTTACATGATCAATCTAATCCTGTGTCATTTGAAGCTAAGAAATTAAATTTAAGGCTGAAAATAATCGTTGAATATCACCATGTTTTGATGAAATCCGCAATTTTCACAGTTTTTTTTTCAAGCTATAAATCCGAAACTATACAGCTGAGGAAAGAAATAATCTCAGATCAGGATTCCACGCTCCTGTGAACGAAATTGGAACAAAATCCGAGACTATGCTATGTAGGGGCCTGGTCGATCTGTGCTAGAACGCCCCAGAGGCAAAGGAAGAGAACGGAAAAAGAAAACATGAGAAAAACAAGCAGAATAGGAAATATTTCATAGGTATACAGAGCAGTACAAAGAAGAAGTAAGCTAGCATCCCATCACAAACATTACCATAGGAAGATGGAACAAACCATAACACCTCAAACAAAGAAGCAGCAATAACGGAACAAAAAGAAAAAAACAGAAAATAAAAGTTATCCAAAACTGAAGAGATTCACTGGATATAACAAAACGAGAGGAGTGTAACAGAATAAACTGAATAGATAGATAATGACAAAACACACCTAAAAAGGAAATAAAATAAAGTGAGGAACAAGCAAACCAAACAAATAAACATTAATTAGCAAAGATAAGCTATAAGTAGCGGGCCCCATATGTTAAGCACATTAATTCTAAGAAAATACTGGTCTATAAAAGTAATAATGAGCAAACAGAAGAAAGGACAAGTACTCACGCAGTATTAGGAACATATCAAACTCAAAAACATTTAATCAGAGCATGTGATCGATGGGAAAGTTATGAGACTAATGGAATCCAACAAAAAAAAAACAAAAACAAAGACACAGTCCAGCAGACAACACAGAAAAAGAGAGATAGAGGCAAAAACAATATAAAGCCACACATATACCTTAGGAAAACCAAGGAGGACCGACAAATAAATAATGTGAAAATCAACAGTTAATGTGTACAATTGGCTGACACCTTGATTGCCACATTCCAACACCTCGATCATCCTATCCCAGGCAGCTGAATATCCTTTTCCTCGTCAGTGCCAGATAGGGGCACCACCCAGAGGATGTATGTATATATATATATATATGTCCGCTGTTGGCATGGGTGCCAAAAGTGGGAGACAGGGGACATGTCCCCCCTGTTGGCCAACCAGGGGGACATCCCCCCAAAATTTTTGGTCCATCACCATTAATGCTGTCAGGTACCAAATCAGAATATGTTCAAAATTTTCCTCCCCGGTCAGCACCAGCCCAGGTCCATTCCCCCTGTAAAAATTCTGTGGCGGTGCCCCTGGCTGTTGGTATTGCTAATGTGCAACTCAGAACCTCAGCACAGCTACCACTTTGACTTGACAGACCACTGTAGAAGCGAGTTCCATTGTGCAAAGTACAACATTTTCGACAAGATCTCGTTAGTGCAAGTGCCCCTGGAGACAGGAGCAAGTGGTGCGAATTTCATCAACCTGGTGCAAATTTGTGAGACTGTTGTGAGAAAACCAAAGAAATAATAGATGAATGGTTATAAAGACACAGGAGAGGACCTTAAGAACTAAGTAATCATAGAGGTAGCATTGCATCGTGTGGGTAGGGATAGTTGCATTTTCGCCCTGGTAAATTGCGGATTGGTGATTTTGGATGGTTGGCAGTGCAAATTTGTGGGAGAATTTTAGATGGCTGGCGTGACTCGTCTGGCCTGCTGCCACACTTTGCAGACTGGAGCGAGCCAATGTTGATGTCCTCCTGCAGTGATTCTTGTCTCAGGGTTACTCTCCACCTGGGTAAAAAGTTTGGAATTGTAGGCGAAGATCTAAAAATAAGAAAAACAAAATCTCAAAAACTTCCACTCATCAACATTACTTCACTCAGTTCAAACGCATCATAACAATTCACAACAACTGGACTACTACTACACCACGCCGCACGCATTCGTTATAAACAAAAAAGGTGTGCGACGATCAATTGGTGCGCCATGATTGTTGTACCTGAAGACATTCTTAAAGGGACATTGTCGCAAAATTTTTTATTGTGGTTTCTTAATATTTGAAAAATCCTGATTCTGGTACCTTTCATCATTTCTTTATCTTCAGCTAAATTTTTGGAGGCCACTCAACAATTATTCAAATTTGTTAACAATATCAATATTAGGCTGTAACCTGCTCTTCACCTCTATTCTATCAATCAAAGTTTTAAGTTCTAGAAATGATATGTTTGGAGTAGAAAATATTTTCCTGCTGTATTCGTATTCAATTTATTTTTTTCAAGCTTCAAAAGTAAGAATATTACACTAGTTTGTCCAAAACATTCGGTTTGAGAAAACTAATCAGGAAAGTTTTAAAATCGGCCAGATGTCGTTCAGCGGGGATAGTATAGTGGCCTCCATTCCCGACTCTCACACGGGTGATACGGGTTCGAATCTAGGTGGTGGAAGCTTTTCCTGTAAAAACAGTTTTCTGATTTTCTTTTTGTTTGCTCATGGAAGAAGCATAGTGGAATCCATGATTGCCGATCAGGGGAGGGGGTGTAACTTCCGGGGAGGGCGTCATCCCGACCAGGGGGGACGCCACCTCTGACCAGATGAATGAACAGATGAACGCTAAATCTTATCAGTGTGCGCCAATTTTCGCATCCTGGGGAGGGAGGATGGGACGCGACATTTTAGGGATCACCGAGAGTCGATCAGAGGATAGGGGCACGTGCCTCCTTTGCCCTCCTGGATCCTCCGATGTGATGAAGTAGCTATTCTAAGGAAAATTTCTTCTGGTTATCCCTCCGTCCGGGTAGTTGAGGGAAATGTAATGTTAGCCCCAAATATTTTTCTAATCTGACTGGCGTACCAAACTGGAACCGGCTTGTCTCCAGCTCCCTCCAATGTTTCTCAATCCGTCGGAATTCCCTCTATTGGAGACAAGTTCCCCTGTTTTCTGACCACCGGGACACGCTGTTCGCCGTTCGAAAATGTCTTTTGTGTCCTTTGCTGAAGGCCATTCTTGAAGGCTGACCGGTTTTGGTACAAACCAGGAACCAGAAACCGACCCAATAAAAAAGCAGGGGTGACTGGCTCTTTGAGATTAAATGTATTAATCTCGAGATTAATGTGTCTCGAGATTAATTAATCGTTTTAACACGTGCATTGACGGGAAGCGGGTACCCCCTCCCCCGTCTGGTTTTTCGGATAGAACATAAAAACGGCGGCGCGTAGCGTCGCCGTACTTTGCATACCTTCCCTCATCATTTTTACAACTTTTGTCAAAATTTTCAGGTTAGGTCATCTCCGGTCAGGTCACCAGTATAGGTCAAGTGACCTGACCTCAAAGTTTAAGACAACATAAGTCGGCGCAAAGTGAACTCATCCGATTGAAGTGACCTGACAAAATGGTTAAAATATTTTGATGGAGAAGCGTATGGGCTACCCAACGCCGTTTACCATTTTTCACTACCTACCGTGGTTCTCGAGATTTTAGGGGGTACCCGCCCCCTGTCAAAGCGAAGGTGGCTCAGAGCCCAGTCAATGCGTGTGTTAATCTGGTAAAACAACGAGATAAAACGTTAATCCGTACGAGATAAAACGTGTTCGAGATTAAATGCGGCGGTCTCCCAGGGCGGACCACCCTGAAAGACCGCCTGGGCCTTTCACGGCAGGAGAGTGTGGAGGTGGGGCGCCTGCGCATTGGCCACTCACTTCTCCTGTGCAGCTACCGACAGAGGATCGACCTGGACCCGGAGGCCACGTTCCAGGAATGCGACGACGGAGAGGACGAGACCCTCCACCACCTTCTGACCCGGTGCCCTGCGTGCTCTCACCTACGCTGGGACATATTTGGACGGGACGACCCGCCCATCCGGGAGGCGCTGGCGGACCCGCGACGGCTGGCGATGTTCCTGCGGCGGATGGGGCGCCTGCAGGGGCACCCCCTATATGGCCGGAAAACTCAATCAATGAATCAGATTAAACGTGTCCGCCGACATTTAAATCTTTGATATAATTGTAATCCTTTGGTCCCCGGACAATATAAAAACACGTAGTCTAGAGAACCGGAGAATAGCTGAATGTGATACGGAAGAATAACTCTTGATATGCGTCAGAACTAGGGAACCAGAGAGCAGCCACCACGATCCTTGGATGAATTAACAAAAATATGTGCAGCCACCAAATGTGGAACGCACCACGAACCCAAACCTGATCACTTTTCGTTTCAGGGGGAACGTTTGTTGTGTATTGCAGGTTGAAGATGGACTGGCCACCTCACTTCTCTGTCTGTGGTGGTAGCTCTTTCTAATTTTTTCGTTTATAGATATACAAGATTTAAAAATACATTGTTATTTAATTCAAGTTGAGTTAGTTTCTGATCAGGGCACATCAAGAAAGATACATCAAAATTATAGCCTGGAACAGTTCGTATTAAATAAAAGGATTCTATAATTAATCTAAACATTGGTAGTGACAGAGTCTAAACCTAAGAAGACGCATCGCGGCTTTAAGACAAGCAAGCTGCTAGCCTCATGAATGACATCTGTTTATGAAAATGATAAGTTTTTATTCTTAATACTTCGGAGTTCGGAAACGGTCCTTTCTCATAATAGAGCAAACAATCGCAGAAGCACTTCATATAACATCATATCATTATATAAAATAGTATATTAACCGTTATTTTTATTAGATTGTTGATTAGATTATCTACGTTGAAAAGATGTTTCATGAACAGCCTCCTCGAATCATGGTTGCAAAATGGGGCTAATACACTGATAAATATTCAGGTACATCCCTCCACCAAAATTCTCATAATATAATAGGTGAACACATACATTTTTAGTCAGAATGCTACGATAACCTCAAATCGAGTTCCAATATTTGAATATTCCAGTACTGAACTACATTATTCCAACATTCGAGTTCCACATCAGATCTAAATTTCGAGCCTTGGTCACACTATGACCACAAGTTTTCGCTTATTGCATTATGAGGATTCTGACGAGGGGCTGTGCCCGAATATGTGATCACAGTGTGATCACAGGCTCCATACTGCATCAAGAATTCGAGAGGCAAGGCCATGAAACATCGTACCAATTTGTAATCATGCTCCTCGGCTACGCAATGCATAATTCACATACTTTTAAAAACCAACAGATATCAGCTGATCAATGAGGCTTATATTCAATCTCACAAAAACATGAGAAAATATAATTTACCAGGAAATTACAAGCGAGTGATAACCCTCGGCAGGTGAGAATCGCGTGCAACAATCAGGTCTGCGAATCCCCAACGAGCAATCTTCCGAGTGCAACGTGGACTAGAGGATATAACTCAGTACGTCAGTGACGGATCCAGGCCAATGTTTTTTTTGGGGGGAGGACAGGGTCCAAAAACGTGAACACACATTTTTTAAAGGTCGGTGAAAATCGCAGAGTTTGGGAGGAAAGTAAATTTTCCCTGAACCCAACAGTGGGTATGTAGCTTCTAGCTTCCAGTCCTTGAAGTGCACTCTAAGAAGGCTGGGAGCGAACCAAATACTGAGTGTACATCAAAAGCATAACAGATTTTGCATCTGTCCACAATAAGTGCTACACAGTTTGATAAAATTTTCACCGCAATAGTCTGAGCACAGAGGTGTCAATTATTATTTTCGCCGACTTTCGCACGTACGACCACCAACAAAATCTGACCACTTGATTTTTGACTATAAAGACCCTTCGCATTACTAGTTTTCTTACCTTTAGGCTAAAAAATACTTTTAATGGCATGTTTTCCTGACGTCCTCAGAGGATTTGCCTTAAATACGGCGATAAACACCACTTACGCACACACATGAAAATCCCATCCTCTTGATCCTCACCTTTCCTCATCCTTACCATCTCCTTCCATAGTTTATAATCACTTCATACTCATTGCGACGACACTTTAAAAGCCACCTCATTTGTGTGGAAGTGTGAGAAATACATGATAATGAACGTATACTGCGGGCACACAGGCAGACGACCGAGGTGCACTCAGGCAGGTTCGTGTTCAATGCAGAAAACTGCTGGCTGTGGCACTCTGCCAACTCTAGAATTCAATTGCTCGTCCTCTGAAGCTTGTCTTCCAGCAGCAGGCGTAATTTGCGATAGTCACTGTCGAGGGCAGCACCTGATTATTTCTGTTTTACGTTCAGCTTGCTTGGGTAGGCTCTCCTTAAATTAGAAGATATTTTTACAGCATTAACAAATGGGACCAAATCAACGGTACAAATAAAATATCACAAGCCCACAATGAAAGCAAACAAGATATCGCTGAATCTTGCTTTAAATATATGCAAAATAGATATATTCAAGAAGAAAGACATCCCTAAAGACGATCTATAGTCTAGATCATGGGTTTACTTCCATACATGTATATTCACACTAAAAGAAAACAAGCAAATGACACATGCATAAGCATGATTAAAAACAGACATGGTTTAAAAAACAGTAGGATGACACAAGAAAAATAGCGCCTCCAAAGACCCCCGGCAGACAGATCCACGAGGCGGGGACGGCTCGCACGAGCGGGTAACACATCCGTTAGGTGTGGGGACGGAGCCAGAGCGATACGCGGTGAACGCTCAGAAAAAAGTTGGAAAAGCATAAAAAAGTAAAAAAAGAAAAATAAATTCATGGGTTGGTGGTTGATTCTCAAGGAACTGAAGCTGTCCCAGGCGAGCACCCGACGGCCGCGCAGCCCCAGTATCGCCACCTGGCGGACACTGGGGTTTGTGGTTTGTGGAGGGGTCGGGTGGAACCATGCTAAATCATGTTTTTTTATAAATTATAATACATTATTTCAAAACTGGACCCCAGAGGAAACAAACATTCCAAATTTCAGGTCTATGGGAGAATCGGTCTGATTGGGTTCATCTCATTCAAACTAACAAACAAAATGATCATACACAAGCTGGTCCATTGGGACGATAGCTTGATGATACACAGCATCTACAAAAGACAGGTTTTCTAGTAAAAAAATTTTATCTTTGAAGTCACCAGCCTAATCTTTCATATATTCTTCCAGGAAAACACAAAAACTTGCATCACTCAAGACTGCCCTCCTGTCATTTCTACAAGTCTATCCATACTCTTTGTTCACAATTATATTGTTGTATTGGGTACACTCCTAGTGTTTCAAATCATAATACATTTTATCCTAGTTTTCCTTCAGTTCATTTTTAATATAAATTATAAAAAGCATGCAGATGAGCATTTTCAGAGTGCAGATGGATGAATTCATGCTACAGCCACTTTCATGTCTGGAAACAAACAGTAGCACTTGAAATATGAGTAATTTGATCTGAGAAGTGGATAGAAGTACACTGACTACTATGTAATGTATGGTACCAACATAAATGGAAAATCTGTTTCAATCTGTAAAATTAATCAAAAACATTTTCATACTTTAAAAAAGGTAAACTAAGCAGCAAATGCACTAACATGCACACATTGTGCAGAGCTAGTATTTGTAACAGGTATAAACTTGTAATTCAAATTACAAGCTTGATATAGACTTTTACCAGAGTGCACAAATATTTTAAATATAAAGTTAAACCAAAAAGAGAGGAAATATGGGCAATTCAAAAACAATATGCTTAAATAATAATTGGACAATTGCCATCACCAATCATTTTCACCCATTTTGGTTCACAAGTTGACCTGTGCAACAATAAAATGAGGACTTTTTGGCATTGACACTGATCATAAGCCTTGTTCCGTCTGCCAACACAGTCTTGTCCGCAAGCCCTTGAGCCTCTCCTCTAGAAAAGAAATACCACAACTTCTTCCAGTATGTGCTATGGCTAATCAGACAAAAATGAACCAGAATACTTATCTACCAATCACAAAATAGTATGTTACCACTGTTGTGCTGTTACTGTTTTTCCAGCAACACCACAGCAGGTTGCCAGCCTGTAAATCTAATATTGGTTCTAAGTTTGGTTCTCAGAATGAGGCTTTAGTCATGTGACACAGACTCAATCCAGTGTGCAAAGTATGGCATTTTCGATGAGATCTTGTCAGGGTGAGTGCCCTAGGCGACAAGAGTGAGTGGTGTGAATTTCATCAACCTGGTACGAATTTCCCTGACTGGTGCAAGGAAGGTGACACTGAAAACCAAACAAATAATGGCTGAATGGTTATAAAGACACAGGAGGGGACCTTATAACAAGTATTTAACTAAATAATACAAGAGGTAGCATTGCATTGTGTGGGTAGGAAAGGGTGCATTTTTCTCTTTGGTATATGGCAGATTGGTGTGAATTCTTGGTGTCTGCCGGTACAATGATTTTAGGTGGCTGGTGCAACTCGTCTGGCCTGCTGCCATACTTTGCAGACTGGGACTCAATGCTGCTCGCTGATTGGTGTCGAGAGACAGAACTAGACCACAGCTATAAAAGTGGGCCAAAATGAATAGTTATCAACTAAGCATACAATTTGCTTCCTGGCAACTTCATGAACCTAATTAATGCAGAACAGAAACATTGAATGCATGGCCCATATTTGATAGGATTAGTGCTTGACTAACTCACTACACTCACTAAACAAAACCTCAATAAGCATTGATGGCCAGCAACTATGGATGGCAAATATTCAAATTGTTTCATTAACTTTTCACGCATGCATTTTTTACCTCTAAGGAAATCTCAATTGACCACATCAAAGGCTCAAAATATTTTACGTACAAACAACCGACGGTATGTTGATCCACGAGACCGGAGTGGCGACAATCTCCTCGTCCGAAAAACCACCAAAAATTTTCTTCATGCCTCAAAAGAGGCTCTTCTGGATCGCACTACCCGTTTCTTTTAATTGTATCATTTTCGCTGCAATGCAATCATTCAATAACGAACAATTATTAATTATAATCTTTAGGGTAATCTCGGGCCTGACCGCAGCGCGCTATTTAGTGTTATAGAATTTGTATTCATATCTCCGCGTTTGCCGCGGCTTTTGAAATGGTATTTATTGATAGCTTATCGATAGCCGTCATGACATCACATTGATGTAAGATAAGCCCACGTGACCAGATCCTATAAGGACTGGGCATCTGATTGGTTGATTGTATTTCTTTAAAGTCCTATATTTCTCTTTCAGAAGCGTTTTGGAAAACTATTTTTATATAATAATTTTTGATGTTATAAGTTTAAGCTACTGAACTATTTCAAAAGAAATGTTTGGCATTCTTTCATATATAAATTGATAGCTATAGCCGGGGCTACGTCATTTTATCGATACCATAAGGACTCGGTAAAGTCGTCTATAAATGTTGACTTTGAGGCCGAATTTGAGGCATTTGGAGCCTGAATTTGCAAAAATGAGAATATGACTTCTGAAACAACTTTTTGTAACCTTTTGATCTAGCTATTAAAAATTTTTGCGACTATGTCCCTTTAAGAGTCTAGTTGGGGACGGACTAAAAGGCCGATGAACCATGCAGATGGACCAATACAGCCAAAACCAGACAAGATAGAGAAAAACAGTTTTCGCCATCAAAATCAGCACCAAAAATAAGAGATACAGTTTTCTTTTCATTACTCTCCGTTACGCCAGTGTGACAAAATCTCACTTTTTGGGCCAATTTGAGCTGTTGATGGACCAATAAAGCCAAAACCAAGAAAGGTAGAACAAAACGGTTTTCACCATCAGAATCAGCGCCAAAAATAAGGGATACAGTTTGGTTTGCGTCACACCCTGTCGCGCGCTTCTCTACATAATTGCCTAGACACAAGAAATCTGGAGGTTTTTGGTCTGCAGATGGACCAATACAGCCAAAACCAGGAAAGGTAGAGCAAAACGGTTTTCACCATCCGAATCACGCCAAAAAAGGGATACAGTTTGGTTTGCGTCACGCCCCGTCACGCCCTTCTCTACATAATTGCTTAGACACAAGAAATCTGGAGGTTTTTGGTCTGCAGAGGGACCAATACAGCCAAAAGCAGAAAAGGTAGAGCAAAACGGTTTTCACCATCAGAATCAGCGCCAAAAATAAGGGATACAGTTTCTTTTCATCACTCTCCGTTACGCCAGGGTGACAAAATCTTTACTTTTGGGCCAATTTGAGCTGTTGAGGGACCAATACAGCCAAAACCAAGAAATGTAGATCAAAACGGTTTTCACCATCAGAATCAGCGCCAAAAATAAGGGATACAGTTTGGTTTCCGTCACACCCCGTCACGCGCTTCGCTACATAAATGCCTAGACACATGAAATTTGGAGGTTTTTGGTCTGCAGATGGACCAATACAGCCAAAACCAGGAAAGTTAGAGCAAAATGGTTTTCACCATCAGAATCAGAGCCAAAAATAAGGGATACAGTTTGTTTTGCGTCACGCCCCGTGACGCCCTTGTTTACAACATTGCCTAGACATAAGAAATCTGGAGGATTTTGACCTGCAGATGGACCAATACAGCCAAAACCAGGAAAGTTAGAGCAAAACAGTTTTCACCATCAGAATCAGCGCCAAAAATAAGGGATACAGTTTGGTTTCCGTCACACCCCGTCACGCACTTCTCTACATAATTGCTTAGACACAAGAAATCTGGAGGTTTTTGATCTGCAGAGGGACCAATGCAGCCAAAACCAGGAAAGGTAGAGCAAAACAGTTTTCACCATCCAAATCAGCGCCAAAAATAGGGGATACAGTTTTCTTTTCATCACTCTCCGTTACGCCAGTGTGACAAAATCTCACTTTTTGGGCCAATTTGAGCTGTTGATGGACCAATACAGCCAAAAGCAAGAAGGGTAAATCAAAACGGTTTTCACCATCAGAATCAGCGCCAAAAATAAGGGACACAGTTTGTTTTGTGTCACGCCCCGTCACGCACTTCTCTACATAATTGCTATTATTGGTCCATAATTGTAATTGCTATTATTGCTATAATTGTATTGGTCCATCTGCAGACCAAAAACCTCCAGATTACTTGTGTCTAGGCAATTATGTAGAGAAGCGCGTGACGGGGTGTGACGGAAACCAAACTGTAACCCTTATTTTTGGCGCTGATTTTGATGGTGAAAACCGTTTTGCTCTACCTGTCCTGGTTTTGGCTGTCCCCATTTTGATCATCCCCATAATTTGCAGTTTTAGTTTCATTGAATTCCTCTTTTCTTTCATTATTTTTAACTGCTGACTGTATCTACGATATAACTCGACCTATGCTGTGGATCCAATGGGTTTGCGTCATGCCCTTTCTCGTTTGATAATAGAAAGCTTCTGGTACCACACAATGTATACTAATGAGTATAAGTCACGTGACCCTCAGGGAGTGAGCTACCTGTGCGGAGGCACGACCGCTACTGTCCACCACGTGTGCTGTCACACTCAGGAGTTGCTGCCAAATACGTTCCGCCCCACCTTGGAACACTGGCATTACCAGCGTCGGGTGAGTTCAGCGGGTGTGGATGATGCTGAGTCTTATCGCATACCGGCTACTACGGCTCGTCTCCTGCAAGCTCTTAACACGATAGCCGAAAATGGTGTGTGATTAATTTGATTTGGTAAGAACACACAGCTTGAGGATTTTCAACTTTATCTATCCAGTATTTACTGAAAACGAACCCTTTCCATTTTTCACCATAAACTTTTAACGGGGTGACCAAAAAATTGGCCCCACTTGAGGTCAACAATATTAAAATTCCGAGATAGCAGATTTGTAGACCTTAATGGCATCATAATGTAAAAGTTTGAAACTGATCGATTGGCTGATGTTCCTCAGGCGCCGCTTCAAACTCGTAATTTTAGGTTTTGAGGCTGGGTCGCATGACCTTGAATAGCTCCTTGAACCAGGGGTGTAACTTTGTGAAAATCTTTAGGGGTGCTTTTTCCTAGCCAACCCATAACATTTTACTGGCACTGTTCGGGGATGAAAAACGTAAAAAGGGGTAAAAACTTTACACTTTTGTCCTTACACCTTTGTTCTGCGACATCAAAGTAAACACCCCTCCCACAAAATTCTCCCACACACTTTAGACGCGGGCAAAGGTGTTTTGCACAGAATGCCTTATAAAGAGCCCTTAACTAGCTAGCTAACACTTTTGTCGAAACATCTCTAATGACTTCTTTCTTGCTTTATTTGCACTCCACACTGTTCCCCTTGGATCAAAAAATAGTTTGGCCCCCTGGTTTTAGCGTTCGGGGGAGTATGGCCCAAATGCCATCCCCTGGATCCGCCAGTGACTTAACACGCTCATTGCTGGTGGGCGAAATTCGCCCCCCTCCTGGTTTTCCCGGAATAACGCAAAACCAAGAAACGCAGAGCAACGAAACCTACAGTATGTGTGAAATGAGAGCATCATGCAATGTCACGGTACTGGCTTCGATGTGGGCTTCCAGTCGAATAGAACAGGATGTTTGATTGTTTGTAGGTCAGCGTTCTTCTCCAGCGTTGTGATCAGTTGATGCTGAGGCTGTTTTGCCGGGATTTCCCGTAACTACGCGCTCTGTTTCGTCTTCGCACGATGGAGAAGACAGCCACGGGTGGAAATGTTTTAAAACAATTTTTTGGATTGCCAATTTGGGACCGGAAATAGAACGAAGTTATAATTATCGGGTGGTTTTCTGTCTTATTTTTGTTAGGCGAGCCTGCATTTGGTCAATTTTAACCCTATTTCCGTCAGGCTCCCGGCTACCCCTATTTCCGGCAGGGGGCAATATCGGCCCCCCTAAGATCTCGTAATCTAACCGGCCGATTTTGAAAATTCAAAGTGCCATAGATTCCTCTGCTGCTAAACTTTATTTTGAAAAAAGAAAATTTCAAAATTTTTATTTTTTAGGAGAAAGTCGTGCAAAATATACAATTTTTGTGTATTTTTTAGATTTTCCATAACCCTTGTCTCTGTTGTACGATTTTCACAAAACTAGTTCAGATTTACAAATAATTGACCCAAAATTTTCATATACTCGAGTCACGCAAAAATTTGAAATTCAATGGCAGTTCCAGGACCAGGACTATGAGGGGAAATATATACAACCTAAAAAGTTTTTGTTACGCGGATTAGAAGCCGTCATATACTGCTTGGCATCTTTGACACATAAATAAATGAGAAAAAAAAGTGAAAAACTCATCAGGGCGGATGCAGTAAGGTAAAACAGTGGGGTAAAATACATACCAACAATATGCGAATGGTATGCATGAGTATATTAGTCCCTCGACTAGTTGAAATTTAATTTCTGATAATTTTTACCCTCCCATGGCAGCTCTGGGAAAGGGGGTGACATAGGCGGATCAAGGACTCGTCGTGGGGGGGGTGGGGGTGATTGGAAACACATTTTCAATATACAACGATATTGAGTCGCGGCGGTGATACTGGCTGGGAATATACATTTTGAAAATGTGTAGTGACTGGACACGCCTCTGGTAATCTAGAATTGGGTTATAACTATTTTGAATTTTCATATACCCAATTGTATTCGCCCTGACACGGCTGTAAGCAATCTTCTCATTTACTAACGTTTAGTCCTTCTTGATAACATTCCCCCCATTTTGAACTGCTGTAACCGCCCCTGATGAATACAAATAGTGACAATTGTGAATGCACTATCATCTCACATAAAAAATGATATAATAAAACCATATAACTGGTATCAGGATCAGCAGAGACGGCTTCCTTTTACAAAAAACCCATCGCATACGATAATACTTGGTTTGTGGATAGAACCTCCCCAAAAACCCAGCCATAGCTCCGCCCCTGGTAAATATATAATCTTGAAAATTTCAGAAAACCTGCCTGTACTAGTTTTAGGAAAAGTCAGGAAGTTTCAAAGTTCTATCGCAAGCCGTTTCGGAGATATTCTTGAAAAACCTGAAGGGGGGCAATATTAGCCCCCCTGCCGGAAATAGGGTTAAGTCATCCGTCTATTTCACTGGGGGCCAATTTCCAGGCACTGGGGAGCATTTTGGCCGACCGGGGGGGGGCAAATGACCCCTAGTTGACATGTTAAAAAATGACCTGATAGAACTGGAAAAGTCACCAAACCTGACGAAAATGGCCTAACGGGAACCCACACATACGCATACTCATAGGCATATAAACACACGCCACACACAGCGCTCCCTTGCTCGCTCGGTAAGAGGGTATTGGGACTGTCAACACTTTTCGCTTCAACCAAAAGCTTACCTTAAGCCTCCAGTCACTCTGTATTTGGAAAAAAGTTTACTCAAGGACTCTAGCCATCTCCACCTTGCACTCCTCGCCCGATGACGGTCAATGGCCGAAACGTGGCGTTTACACTTTTTATTTATATTTACCTTGTCTTAGCATTTTTTTACTTTTAAAGGTTTAGGCGCTTTAGTTTCTGGACTTCAGCTTTCTTGGCGGCCTTCGTCTTATGATTTTTAACACGCGCATTGACGGGGGGCGGGTACCCGCCCCCTCGGGTTTTTCAGAGACAGTAGTAAAACGGCGGCGCGTAGCGCCGCCGTACTTGGCATACCTTTTCCTTCATCATTTTTACAACTTCTATGAAAATTTTAAGGTTAGGTCATCTCAGGTCAGGTCACCAGTACAGGTCAAGTGACCTGACCTCAAAAAAGTTTAAGATGGCATAAGTCGGAGCAGGGTGAACTTATCCTATTGAAACTCATATCACATAATGGGCCCACCGAGTTCTCTAAAATATGTTCCGGTATTTTTTTATCGATAACCTGAGGTCAGGTACGAGGCATGAACTCTCCGTTGGAAATACATGGGAAAATTTGTTTTTACTGTATAACTCAGTAACGGATAGCGATAGAGCGTTTATTTTAGCTGCATTAGATTCGCCTTGGCTTTGCAGTTCTAATGATATGCATTTTATATAATTTGACCCTGACCTGACCTCAGGTCAGGTTAAATCCTTGATTTGACCTAGCAAGGTCAAATTATATATCATTCGATTCGGCTTGCTGCGAAGATTCATATAGTTCAAGTCGTTTTGCTCTATCTTTACTTGTTCAGATGAAATGACCGAAAAACCTAATTTACATGTTATCCCTATTACGGCATGTTTTGAGCTCTCGTGACCTTAAATATGACCTGACAAAAAATGGTTCAAATATTTTCGATGGAGAAGCGGATGGGCTACCCAACGCCGTTTACCATTTTTCGCTACCTACCGTGGTTCTCGAGATCTTAGGGGGAGGGGCGGATACCCGCCCCCTCGTCAAAGCGAAGGTGGCTCAGACCCCCATCAATGCGCGTGTTAAAGTCTTTCATCGCTTTTACTGTCTTCGTTTTTCATCTCTTTGGTGTCGTAGCTCATTCCCACAACACTCTTTAGATGTTGTGGGCATCGGACCGCTTCGTCAAGGTCAGGCTGCCCCCCCCATTCTACCGCCGCTGGAGTGACGGAACACACAATTGAGTGTCAGGTGAAGGAGGCCGGGTCCTGCTCTCTGCGGCCATAGAGCTCACATATTAGAGCGGCTGGGCGGGGCGGCCGCACGACACCTGCAGGTATCACCCAATGACGGCCGGGAAACGGCATCCCAAACAGAGGCGGGGGGGGTAACGCGACGGTGCTGTGAATTTCCCAGTTGGCGGAGTGTGCTGGAGAGTCGCAGGTCTACAGGTAGTCGTGATCCTGGTCACTGCTGTGGCCGGTGGTACCAATGATCCTGTTGGCGGCTTGTGCTAGAGCGTCGCAGGTCTACAGGTAAGGGTCACTCTGGTCACTGCTCTAGCCGGCGTGCTACCACTGATCCTTTTCATTGGCTCTTTAATGAACTAGTTGTTTTTTAGGTATGTGTAGCTTGGTGTGGCAGGTGGTTTCGGGGTCAGGAGCCCCTGGATTTTGGGCATTCCATAGGCTTTGTATAGAGCTTGCATGACCGTGAAAACGTTAACTCATCAAGGGCCCCCAAACCTGGGTAGAAAAGAGGTCTCCAGCTGTGTGCGCAGTCAAAAAGGATTGACACACAAGAGGAGTTCAAATATTTACATACACAGGTGCTAAGAGAGGGGGGCGCAGTAACCACCGCGTAAAGTTTTTTGCAGATGAAAAAATGACCACTATCATTAGATAACACTTTTTTAGCTATCACGTTATATAAATAGGTGAGGCGAAGTATGCGACGTGGAAAGTAAAGTTGTTGCTTATTATCGTTATGATTGTTGGGAAGATAATAAGCTGGTCCCTTGGAAACTTGCGGCTGGAAAATCAATATTTTAACAATTAATCCTGGCGGTGACAATGTCCTGGTTATCTCTCTGCTAGTCGGGACTTCGTGGCTTGTTCCAATGAACATCATATGGCTTCTGATAAGTATTTTAAGTCTTCCTGTGATAATTCAGAACATCTTGCAAGACTACTACTTCGGGCAGTGCAGCATCTGCAGCAATCTACCTGGTTTCACATCCCGCGCACCGTCTACTTATGCGCTCACCTGTTTTGTGATTTCGGGCTGTCATCAAGGATTTAACTTCAAAATGATTGCTAAATGAAGCTGATTTCTGATTGCAGAATGATTACTGAATTATTCAAAATGAATGAGTGATTCAGAATAATATTTCAGAGAACCGAAAAACAAGAAGAGGGAACAGCCCCCTGCGCAAGCGTGGTTACGGCACACTTCAGAATTACGATAGAAAACGATTCTATGGACCCGCCCCCCCTGTCAAAGCGAAGGTGGCTCAGACTCCCGTCAATGCACGTGTTAAGCCATTTGGAGGTTGAATTCGCAAAACATAGAAGAGGACTCCTGAAACAAGTTTTTGTGGCCTTTTGATCCAGCAGATACAATTTGTTTCGCTCATCTACCTTTAAGGTTTTTAGAATGGCAAAAAAAAACGTTGAAGCGGTAGGAACGTGTCGTAGAAGTCTACCACTTAACTCATAATTTTCCCACCATTCCTGAATTTTTATCCCAGGCCACACTAAGTCAGGTCACCAGGTGAGGTCAAACAAGGGCATCTCAATTCGACCATCGATCTGTATTATAGCTACATTTCTAGGCCGATCGAATTTAAACTTTCTACATTTGATGAACATTCCAGGGTCCACAGCAATTATCTCCGCGATTTTTTTATTTGGCGACCTTAGTTCAGGTCATGAGGTGACCTTTTGCGTAGAAAAGGCATGAGCAAAGCTGTCTTACTATCTAAAAGTTACCCCCAAAATAAAATCTTCAAATTTCTCAGAAAAGCACTCACGGACAGCCTTTCACGGATCCCAGGGGCGATATTTTCCCCGTTGGCTTATCTAAGGTCATCACAGGTGCCCAGGGTCCAAATATTATCTTGACGATAAATGTTCGCCTTTTCAAGCTAGAGCGCTGAAATAAACGTCATCGTGTATCAATCATCATTACCTTTCTTTTGATATACGACAAGATTACTTTATGACCTTCCGTGACCACTGGTCACCTTAGGTCACGAGGTGCCCAATGAAGGTCAAACCACCAACGGGAGGTCATTATGTTCCACATAGCGGAGAAAACCCTAGTAGTTTCCTATCAAATCTACTTTACCAGACTTCAATGGCTCTAATGGCATGCAAGCTATGCCCAGGTTCGTAGGCATTGCACATTTTTGTGGAAATAGCCTATCGTGACCCAACGTGACCCATGGATATTAAGCCATTGACCTAAGCATTAAAATATGGCTGGAAAACCCATAGTGAAATCACACGAGACATCCAAAGCACTTTGAAGATTTACACTAATCCCCAAAATTGTCGGTGTCAGAGGGGGCCATTAACCCTCGCCCCACCGGGGGGTCATCGATGGCCCCCTAAGGTTTTTCGGGATAGCAGAAAAACAACGAAACGCAGGTCCGCGGTTAAGAGCTCTATCTCTTACCTCTTCATTTTACACCATCCCTGAAATTTTTTACCCCGGGTCACCCAAGGTCAGGTCACCAGGTGAGGTCAACCAAGGTCACCTCACTTCAACTTTTGAGCTCTATAAGAGCTACGTTTCTCAGTCGATCGATTTGAAGCTTCCTACAGTTCATGGAACCGCCAGGGTCTACAAGGTTTATATCCGGGATTTTTCGATTTCGTGACCTAAGGTCAGGTCACGAGGTGACCTCTCCCATTGAAAAAGCATGGGCAAAAGCTGTCTTATGATCTAAAAGCCACAAAAACGATTACAAATGATCGGCTTGCTCAGAAAAACGTTTTTGGACACCCTTTTACGGATCTCAGGGGTCATATTTTCGCTTTGACCTCTCCAAGGTCATCCAAGGTCACCAAGGGTCAAAAAATATTTTGGCAATAACTCTTGCCCTAATTAAGCTAGAGCGTTGAAACAAACACAATCGTGTATGTCTCATCACTGGCTTTCATTTGATATGCAGCAAGGTCTCTTTTTGACCTTTAATGACCTCAGGTCATATGAGGTCACGAGGTGACCTCTGGAGATCAAACCAATTGCAGGAGTTCATTATGTTCCACATAGAGGAGAACGGTCTGGCATCTTTCTATCTAATGTAGGTTACCAGACCTCAATAGCTGTAATGGCATAAGAGTTATGCCCAGTCTTCCCTAGAGACGGTAAAAAACATATTTACTCAAGTATTCAGCCGTTTCGTACCTCGGGTCTTGACTCGTTTTCTGCTTCAGCCCCAGAATGACAAAACTTTTGCGTCAGAAAGGTCACGTGACCCCTATGAGGTGGCTGTACGTTCTGATTGGTCAATTGTGATTTCTTAAAAGTCCTATATTTTTGTTTTAATATAACTTTTGACTGTAGTTTTTTTAAATAACTTTTTATTCAATAGTTTTAAGCTTTCAAGTCACTACTTTAGAAAAATGGGGCCGTTTTTTTAGAGAATTTGATAGCCTTTGCCGGTAGTACGCCATTTAAATCGATAAGAGGTGTACCGGTAAAGTCGTCTATAAATGTTGACTTTGAGAGCAATTTTAAGGCATTTGGAGGCCGAACTCGCAAAAATGGGAGCAGGACTTCTGAAACAACTTTTGGGACATTTTGATCTAGTCAATAATTTTTTTCGCGTATCTCCCTTTAATCATTGCATATTTGAGTAAAAATAGCCTATCGTGACCTAACGTGACCTCTGGAGGTCAAACTATTGACCTGAGCGCTTAAACATGCTAAGTAATTTCGTACTGAATTCACGTGAGCTTTCTAATGCACTTTGCAGATTCACGCTAACCCCCATCTTTTCGGAGTTAGAGTGGCGCCATCGATGCCCCCCATCCGGTGGGGCGAAGGTGGCGCCTGACCCCGGTGGGGCTCGGGTTAATGGCTCAGGGTGGGGCAAGGGTGGCGCCGGATCCCTGGTGGGGCTTATATAACGTGATAGCTAAAAAAGTGTTATCTAATGATAGTGGTCATTTTTTCATCTGCAAAAAACTTTACGCGGTGGTTACTACGCCCCCCTCTCTTAGCACCTGTGTATGTAAATATTTGAACTCCTCTTGTGTGTCAATCCTTTTTGACTGCGCACACAGCTGGAGACCTCTTTTCTACCCAGGTTTGGGGGCCCTTGATGAGTTAACGTTTTCACGGTCATGCAAGCTCTATACAAAGCCTATGGAATGCCCAAAATCCAGGGGCTCCTGACCCCGAAACCACCTGCCACACCAAGCTACACATACCTAAAAAAACAACTAGTTCATTAAAGAGCCAATGAAAAGGATCAGTGGTAGCACGCCGGCTAGAGCAGTGACCAGAGTGACCCTTACCTGTAGACCTGCGACGCTCTAGCACAAGCCGCCAACAGGATCATTGGTACCACCGGCCACAGCAGTGACCAGGATCACGACTACCTGTAGACCTGCGACTCTCCAGCACACTCCGCCAACTGGGAAATTCACAGCACCGTCGCGTTACCCCCCCGCCTCTGTTTGGGATGCCGTTTCCCGGCCGTCATTGGGTGATACCTGCAGGTGTCGTGCGGCCGCCCCGCCCAGCCGCTCTAATATGTGAGCTCTATGGCCGCAGAGAGCAGGACCCGGCCTCCTTCACCTGACACTCAATTGTGTGTTCCGTCACTCCAGCGGCGGTAGAATGGGGGGGGCAGCCTGACCTTGACGAAGCGGTCCGATGCCCACAACATCTAAAGAGTGTTGTGGGAATGAGCTACGACACCAAAGAGATGAAAAACGAAGACAGTAAAAGCGATGAAAGACTTTAACACGCGCATTGATGGGGGTCTGAGCCACCTTCGCTTTGACGAGGGGGCGGGTATCCGCCCCTCCCCCTAAGATCTCGAGAACCACGGTAGGTAGCGAAAAATGGTAAACGGCGTTGGGTAGCCCATCCGCTTCTCCATCGAAAATATTTGAACCATTTTTTGTCAGGTCATATTTAAGGTCACGAGAGCTCAAAACATGCCGTAATAGGGATAACATGTAAATTAGGTTTTTCGGTCATTTCATCTGAACAAGTAAAGATAGAGCAAAACGACTTGAACTATATGAATCTTCGCAGCAAGCCGAATCGAATGATATATAATTTGACCTTGCTAGGTCAAATCAAGGATTTAACCTGACCTGAGGTCAGGTCAGGGTCAAATTATATAAAATGCATATCATTAGAACTGCAAAGCCAAGGCGAATCTAATGCAGCTAAAATAAACGCTCTATCGCTATCCGTTACTGAGTTATACAGTAAAAACAAATTTTCCCATGTATTTCCAACGGAGAGTTCATGCCTCGTACCTGACCTCAGGTTATCGATAAAAAAATACCGGAACATATTTTAGAGAACTCGGTGGGCCCATTATGTGATATGAGTTTCAATAGGATAAGTTCACCCTGCTCCGACTTATGCCATCTTAAACTTTTTTTGAGGTCAGGTCACTTGACCTGTACTGGTGACCTGACCTGAGATGACCTAACCTTAAAATTTTCATAGAAGTTGTAAAAATGATGAAGGAAAAGGTATGCCAAGTACGGCGGCGCTACGCGCCGCCGTTTTACTACTGTCTCTGAAAAACCCGAGGGGGCGGGTACCCGCCCCCGTCAATGCGCGTGTTAAAAATCATAAGACGAAGGCCGCCAAGAAAGCTGAAGTCCAGAAACTAAAGCGCCTAAACCTTTAAAAGTAAAAAAATGCTAAGACAAGGTAAATATAAATAAAAAAGTGTAAACGCCACGTTTCGGCCATTGACCGTCATCGGGCGAGGAGTGCAAGGTGGAGATGGCTAGAGTCCTTGAGTAAACTTTTTTCCAAATACAGAGTGACTGGAGGCTTAAGGTAAGCTTTTGGTTGAAGCGAAAAGTGTTGACAGTCCCAATACCCTCTTACCGAGCGAGCAAGGGAGCGCTGTGTGTGGCGTGTGTTTATATGCCTATGAGTATGCGTATGTGTGGGTTCCCGTTAGGCCATTTTCGTCAGGTTTGGTGACTTTTCCAGTTCTATCAGGTCATTTTTTAACATGTCAACTAGGGGTCATTTGCCCCCCCCGGTCGGCCAAAATGCTCCCCAGTGCCTGGAAATTGGCCCCCAGTGAAATAGACAGATGACTTAACCCTATTTCCGGCAGGGGGGCTAATATTGCCCCCCCCTTCAGGTTTTTCGAGAATATCTCCGAAACGGCTTGCGATAGAACTTTGAAACTTCCTGACTTTTCCTAAAACTAGTACAGGCAGGTTTTCTGAAATTTTCAAGATTATATATTTACCAGGGGCGGAGCTATGGCTGGGTTTTTGGGGAGGTTCTATCCACAAACCAAGTATTATCGTATGCGATGGGTTTTTTGTAAAAGGAAGCCGTCTCTGCTGATCCTGATACCAGTTATATGGTTTTATTATATCATTTTTTATGTGAGATGATAGTGCATTCACAATTGTCACTATTTGTATTCATCAGGGGCGGTTACAGCAGTTCAAAATGGGGGGAATGTTATCAAGAAGGACTAAACGTTAGTAAATGAGAAGATTGCTTACAGCCGTGTCAGGGCGAATACAATTGGGTATATGAAAATTCAAAATAGTTATAACCCAATTCTAGATTACCAGAGGCGTGTCCAGTCACTACACATTTTCAAAATGTATATTCCCAGCCAGTATCACCGCCGCGACTCAATATCGTTGTATATTGAAAATGTGTTTCCAATCACCCCCCACCCCCCCCCCACGACGAGTCCTTGATCCGCCTATGTCACCCCCTTTCCCAGAGCTGCCATGGGAGGGTAAAAATTATCAGAAATTAAATTTCAACTAGTCGAGGGACTAATATACTCATGCATACCATTCGCATATTGTTGGTATGTATTTTACCCCACTGTTTTACCTTACTGCATCCGCCCTGATGAGTTTTTCACTTTTTTTCTCATTTATTTATGTGTCAAAGATGCCAAGCAGTATATGACGGCTTCTAATCCGCGTAACAAAAACTTTTTAGGTTGTATATATTTCCCCTCATAGTCCTGGTCCTGGAACTGCCATTGAATTTCAAATTTTTGCGTGACTCGAGTATATGAAAATTTTGGGTCAATTATTTGTAAATCTGAACTAGTTTTGTGAAAATCGTACAACAGAGACAAGGGTTATGGAAAATCTAAAAAATACACAAAAATTGTATATTTTGCACGACTTTCTCCTAAAAAATAAAAATTTTGAAATTTTCTTTTTTCAAAATAAAGTTTAGCAGCAGAGGAATCTATGGCACTTTGAATTTTCAAAATCGGCCGGTTAGATTACGAGATCTTAGGGGGGCCGATATTGCCCCCCCTGCCGGAAATAGGGGTAGCCGGGAGCCTGACGGAAATAGGGTTAAAATTGACCAAATGCAGGCTCGCCTAACAAAAATAAGACAGAAAACCACCCGATAATTATAACTTCGTTCTATTTCCGGTCCCAAATTGGCAATCCAAAAAAATTGTTTTAAAACATTTCCACCCGTGGCTGTCTTCTCCATCGTGCGAAGACGAAACAGAGCGCGTAGTTACGGGAAATCCCGGCAAAACAGCCTCAGCATCAACTGATCACAACGCTGGAGAAGAACGCTGACCTACAAACAATCAAACATCCTGTTCTATTCGACTGGAAGCCCACATCGAAGCCAGTACCGTGACATTGCATGATGCTCTCATTTCACACGCAGTCAGTTGTGAGCGCTAAGAGCTCATTCATGGATTAGACAGGACACTGTGTGGTCAAAGTGCGTAAGACTGGTTGCTGGTGTGGCAGTATGAAGAACTCAGCCTTTTTTATAAAACTACGCCAATTCTTCATCGCTAATTTACTATATGCGTTATTGGGCCTCTAATTCTAAACCGAGCTCGTAGGCAGGAAGCTATGACTCGTAGGGGCCCAGCCAGGACGCTATGACCTTCAACATGGGAAAATATAGCAATGAACTCAATGGTGTTGCATTGTAGCAATCAGCCTTGAAAAGTATTTCCGAGAGCAGGTTTTTTTCGTTTCCTCACATTAGCCCAAATAAGTCACATGTTTGACCATACCTTCTGTGTTTTATGCTTCAGGTGTCGCCCACTGAGCTGAAGTGAGATCGGAAGGCTTCCATCTGCGGCAGTTCTCGGACTGGATTGGAGCCAATACGACCGGAAAGCGACTGGAAACCAACACTTTTCTCTCATAGCGTTAATAGGTGACCGGTGACAGGTCTCTGTCGTTTCAGCAAAATGAGAAGCCCATCCCAACTTGAAGGCGAAGAAGATTCATCAGAAACTTGTGGCAGAAAGCCACCTGAAGGATCACAAAACACCCATGACAGTAAATTCCGGATTACCTCACCGCCACAGAAGTTTGAGGGAGACTTCGACGAACTTCTAGTGTTGGTCGGAGAGTTCGGGCGCTTCCAGCTGCGTCTATATTTGCTATTACAGTTACCATTCGCCTCACTCGCAATGGTGTACTTCAGTCAGATCTGGCTAGTTCTAGAGCCCGATCACTGGTGCCGTGTTCCCGAACTAGAAGCGAGGGGCTGGACGCCAGCTCAGATACGAAACCTCACCTCCCCGTTGGAGGACCGTGGAGGGGTGAATGCCTACTCTCGCTGCAGCATGTACGACGTCAACTTCAGTGATGTGGATCCGGACTCTTGGGTGCCGAGAAACGACACAAGGGTGGTGCCATGTCGGGATGGCTGGTCTTACGACTTCTCGCTCATCTACCCGACCATCGTATCTGATCAAAACTGGGTTTGTGGGGATGCTTGGAAGCCAGCTCTTTCAACGACTCTGTTCTTTGCCGGCTCAGTGGTGGGAACGTTGGCTTTCAGTTGGGTTGCTGATCATTTCGGGCGACTTCCAGCCATCATTTGGTCAAACATGGTTTCTTGTGTTGCTGGTTTTGTATCGGCATTCTCCTCATACTTCCCAATGTTCGTGATTTTTAGGTGTTTGTATGGTATGGGTTTTTCAACCCTGTTTACGCAGGCAATGGTCCTATTGGCTGAGTTCGTGGGCCCTCGATACCGTTCCGTAGTGATAAACCTGCCAATGGCCACAACAACGTGCATAACAATGGTAGTGATACCTTGGGCAGCAAAAGCAATGGGCGACTGGAAATACATAGCCATGGCAACTTCATTGCCAATGGGCTTAACAATTTTCTACTATTTCCTCGATGTGCCGGAGTCCTGCCGGTGGCTTCAGAGCACTGGGAACATCGACCGGGCATTGCAAGAAATGAGAGCAATAGCTCATGAGAATGGAAAGCAGCTCCCAGAAGAAGTTTGGATAAACTTTAGAGAAGCGGCACAGCGACGGCATGATCTGGAGCTGAAGGAGGCCATTCCCAGCCTCCTTGACATGATGCGTCTCCCTCGCCTGCGTTGTAGGATGCTTCTTTTAATTGTGGGTTCAATGATAGCCTCCTCACAGTTTGGCTTGATGGCGCGTGCAACCGAGTTTGACGTGGATGTGTACACAGCGCAGTCGCTTTTGGGAGCCACTGAGGCACCTGCTGATGTTCTCTTGGTAATCCTGTTGGAGACCGTCGGTCGTAGGTGGACCATGACTTGTGGCCAGCTGTTCACCAGCATAATGGCAGTGGCTCTGGCGACACTCCTGCAACAAGGTGACATGGTAATTGCCTCCACCACAGTGGCCTTCTTCTGCCGCCTCAGCTCTACTCTGTGTCTAAATGTGGCGCTAACCCAGAGCGTTGAGCTGATTCCCACGGTAGTCAGGGGTCGGGCTGTTGGTGTTACTGACGTGTTTGCCAATCTGGCCATGATGCCTGGTCCGGCGATTTTGCAGCTGGAGAAAGTAGGCCGTGGTATTCCGGCGCTGTTTTTGGCAGCAAAGACACTAGTGGGGGCGGCGATTTTTAGCGTGTTACCCGAGACGCTGGGCCGTCCCTTACCCAACACACTGGACGAGGGAGAAGAGTTTGGCAAGGATCAGAGGTTCTGGCAGTGCTACTGTCAACGACCGTGCTCCGGCAGTGAGCGGGCACAAGGTGAGAAGAAAGGAGAGGATAATCCAGGCGTTGTGTTGGAAATGGATGACTTCTAGTGGCAGTGGTCTGCAATAAATAAATGCCTTACAGTTGGCCAAGCGCTTCAATGTGTGGGTGTTTCGCCGCAAACGCACTGCTCGTTGAGCATATCGGAAAGCTAGGAAGTGGTTGGATATTAAAGCGTGTATCCCACATTGATTGCTTCAAGCCCTAATTAAAGGGAGATACGCTAATAAATTTTTATTGGCTATATCAAAGGGTTAAAAAAGTTGTTTCAGAAGTCCCATTCTCATTTTTACGAATTCAGCCTGCAAATGCCTTAAAATTGCTCTCAAAGTCAACATTTCTAGACAACTTTACCGGTACACCTCACATCGATGTATATGACGTACACACGGCTAAGACTATCAATTTTTCTAAGAATTAGGTCATATCTATCGTAAATAGTGATGTAAAACTTTGGACTACTACAGAAAAAAATTACTCTAGAAAAAATAAGATTCCAAAACTCTTTTGGAACATAAATATAGGGCTTAAAAGAAATCACAATTAACCAATCAGAAGCCTAGGAATTCTCAAACCGGGGTCACGTGACCTATCTGACGCAAAAGTTTTGTCATCTTGGGGCTGAAGCAGAAAAGAAGCAGACTCAAGACCAGCGGTACGAAACCGTTGAAGACTTGAGTAATTATGTTTTTTTCCGTTTCTAGGGCAAACTAATTCATTTTGTCGTTTTTAAAAGCTTTTTAAAATTAATTAAAATACAAATACAGGAGAACAGACATTTGTATTATAAAAAAACATTACTTTTCAACTTTAAATAGTTTTTTTAAAAGTAAGTGATGGGTATGGGCATGGTAAAGTGATGGGCATTTTATCGAAACTGTTAACCTATTTCGATAATAAATGAGTGGCCTCCCAAAATTTTGCCGGAGATACAAAAATAATTGATAGTTTCTTTATCAGGATTTTGCAAATAGCAAGAAACCACAATAATAATTTTTTCGCGTATCTCCCTTTAAATAGTGAGACTCCCACTTAAATGTATTTTATGGTTAAATGTATTCCCGTAATGTAGGAGTGAATAGAATGTTGGACCAGACGCGCGGCAGTGACTTACATTAGGGGTTTTCACACAGGTAACTGATACGGGGTGTTGGATTTGGACACTTGTGTTGGGAAAGGACAGTTTTGGTATAGCATGAATATTTCCTAACAAGCACCTTGACCACAAGGCGGGTAACCACCACCTCATCTTTTTTCGAGATAGCATAAAAACGAAGGCGTACTTGGCATACCTTTTCTCTGATCATCTTTACAACTTAAATTTGATGGCTAGGTCATCTCAGGTCAGGTCACCAGTACTGGTCAAGTGATCTGAACTCAAAAACGTTTAAGATAGCATAATTCAGAACAGTGTAAACTTTTCCGATTGAAAATCATATCACATGATGGGCCCACAGAGCTATTTGTTACTTTGATGACCTAAGGTCAGGTCAAATCCCGTATTTGGCCTCATTTGACCCTGAAAATTGGTATTATACGAGTCATATTATTATTCATAATATACTCGTATATTATTCAATGTTCTTGCTAGCTACAAGGATAGGAATGGTGTACATTATTTTGCTCTCCCTTTTCGTGTTCAGATGTAATGACCGAAAATCTGTTTTTACGTACTATCTTTATGATGATATGTATCGGCCTCGTAGGGACCTTAAAGGTGAACTGACAAAAAATGGTATAATGTTTTTGATAGAGAATTGGGAGGGCTACCCAATACCGTTCGCCGTTGTTTCTCGCTATTTTTTATATAAACTTTGGCCAAGTTGTTCCCAGTTCGGCTGCTGCAGTCTGAGTCTTACTAAAGCCATCAAGCGACTTGTCACGGAGACCCCGACCGCACGACCCGAACGAACAACTCCCACAATGATGGGTTGATTTAGAAGCAAAAGTTTAAAATCCCACAAAGCACAGGAATAGCAGCCCCGCTCAGGTCACCCTCTCATCAGTCGCGCCGGAGCGTCTCAGGGGCCCCGATCCCATGCCTGGACATGCACTGCCACTGCATGCTTCTGACTTCTGAGCAGCGGGCTGGAGCCCAACGCTCTACCAACTGAGCTACCGGGGCGGCATTTAGCGTGGTTCTCGAGATCTTAGGGCCTTTTCCAGTATGCACTAGCTCCAAAGTGTTTCTTCTTACAATTTGAGTATTTAACACGGGCATTGACGGGGTCTGAGCCACCTTCGCTTTGACGGGGGAGGGGTGGGTACCCGCCCTCCCTAAGATCTCGAGAAATACGCTTAGGTAGCGAAAAACGGTAAACGGCGTTGGGTAGAACATCCACTTCTCCATCGAAAATACACGATGGTGTTTACTTTAACGCTCCAGCTTGATTAGGTCACCAGTTATCGTCAAAATAATGTTTAGGCCCTGGTGACCTGTCATGACCTCAGATTATCCAAAGGGAAACTGTCGGCCCTGGAATCCGTGAATGTTGGTCTAGAATGTTTCTGAGAAATCTAAACATTTGAATCATTTTTTGGTAACTTTTAGATTTTGGTGACGTTTAGACAGATTTTTCCCATGCTTTCTTTAAAGGAAATGTCACCTCGTGACCTGACCTCCGGTGAATAGATATAAAAATCCCGGAGAAACATTTGTAGGCACTGGAAGAATCATCAAATGTAGAAAGTTTAAAATAGATCGGCCTAGAAATGTAGCTATGGTAGAGCTCAAAATATGAAGTGAGGTGACCTCCTGACTAACATAGGAATAGCCATTGCTTTGGCACCGCCACAATTAACGTTTAGAATATTGAATTTCTAGCTCCCGAAACCAGAAATGCTTTCTGGGCGCAAGTATTAGAGAGTTGGGGAAAAGTCACAGCACCCCATGAGGAAAAATCTCAAAGATTTTCAGAACAAAATGAGGTGAATAACACAAATGTTCGAAATAAATGGATTTGAAATATAGGCCAACTTCAAGCAGGAGCCATGCTGAACCGAAAATAAATATCCCATTCCACATACATGTCAATCATTTGTTATAAATCATCAATCGTATTATTTCCACCATCACATTTACGCTCAAAAAAGGGATATCAATTTTGACGGGCGCAGGGGTTCGACGCTTATATCTATAGGTACTTTTGTCTACCACGTTTTCGGTTTTACACATTTCGGGGTCACATTTTTTTATTTTCAGTCCGTTGTCCTGGGAAGGTGTCGGCTTTTTCTTTGAAAGGGGGTTCATTTTTTGATTCGGGGGAAGGGATTGATACGGAGGAGGATTTCTCCAGGAGTACTTACGTAGCTTGATAACCAGATTTTTATTTTACTTAGCCCCTTTTTTGCTTGCTGCCCCTTGACTTCTTTTGTTCAGAACTTTCTCTTTTCTGTGTTGGAGGGGGCCTCCACGGTCGGCTTCCCGCTCTCTCCTATCTCGGGTTCTTGTTTTCCCTCGTTCCTTCTGTCTTTTTGCAACATCTCGAATTCTTCAGGTCTGAATTTTCACTCCCAACTTACTTTTTTCTCTTCTGACCTGATCTTCTTTCCATCCACTTCATCCCTTGTCCGTTTCCTGCCTCTTGATTTCTTCCGCCTCCACTGTCCTTATTTTCAACCGCTTCCGGCATTTCCAGCCCTCTTCACCCGGCTGTCTCTTCTTTTACGCCTGCTCCTTGTGTCCCGAATTTCATCATCTTCCAGATATGACTCACTTCCGACCTTTCCGCATTTCCAGCGCGACTGTCCTGATTTTCTCGAGGATATCTTCCTCCTGCCTTCCGTTCATGTGATTCACAGTCACGGGATGACCAAGCGCGTGACCAGTCTCTGGAGGCCTGGCTCACATCAGGCCACAGCGCACGTGATCCGTTTCTGGCTGGCTCAGCCTGGCGGTGCGCAAGGACCACTCTGCGTGTTCCAAAAGGATAGATATGATGAGGAATTGGTCTAGGGGCGATATATACTTTCTTAACGAGATTTCCAACCCTCCCCAGAACATCCGGACGAAAAAGAAAAAAATGTAACCCGTTACAGTTGCACAGAAGAAATGCCACTTCATTAAGTTCCCATTGGTGTCCCAATACTTATCGTTTCGGAAAGTGGGGGGGTCATGGACACCGTGGGTAAGACGGACACCCCCCTGTTTGGGACGAACTGACAGCGCCGCGACCAGGAAAAGCGTGTAATACGCTTCCTTTTAGCGCGCGTCGGTCGCCGAGCAACGTTGGGTCCGGTAAGCTCTCTAGGTTTTATACAATTTTCATAATAATAAAAACCTCAACTCATGTGTTTTTTTCACAATCGAATTCGTAAAGTCATTGCATGGATGTTTTTATAGATACTTTATTGGTACTACGTAATATGGCTCTTCAAGATGTTATATTTTGTTCACCGCAGTCGCTGACTGTGTGATCACAATGACATTCGATTCATGGCCAAGTTTGTTTAGGAAGAACAAAGTGGGGTAAAACGGACACCACGTGTGGGGCAAGATGGACATGGTGTCCATGTTACCCTGCACAAGAGCATACTTAATTTCATATAATATAAGCTTAAACAAATAAATGTATCAAGGGTTTTGGGTACAGTGATACACCTGAGTGGAGGCAAATTCGGCTGATGGTTGCGGGGGGACACAGGGCTCGAATGCTGGGAACATATAATTAAATTTGGGGGTCATCCAGGAGCAGGTGTACCCCTCGACCCTCAGCGCCCCCTAAAATGGTCACGAAGCCCCCCTGAGAGATTGATGGGCCCCCTAAAGTGTCGCTTCCAACCCCCCCCCTCAGGAGAGGGGGAGGGGTGCTCTTAGCCCTGCGAGAGGATTTGGCACCCACCTGATAGGTATTGCGTTCCAAAAGTGGCACCCCCTGGCAGACGCGCACCCAGGATTTTATTTGTAACGGTTAGAAGTCCGTTGATACTTTTTGGACTTCGTTTAAACTTCTTTACCGTTTGTCCCCTGTTCTCGTGTTGTGTCTTTTTATCTCCTCTTTTCGGAGTACGGTGCCGTTCTGCTTTACCAACGTGGGCCAAACACTTTTCGGTTCACTAATCGGCGTTGTATTGAATCGAATTTAGAACGGATATTTAAATTTATACCCATGCTGTCTGTATGAAGAGAAAACAGCACACACCAGGCAAAACGTGCAAGGCCGAGACGACGCCGATCCATTCTGTGCCTGAATCAAGGTTCTTAACCCGCGCCCCACGGGGGGTCCGGCGCCACCTTCGCCCCACGGGGGGCCATCGATGGCCCCCCTCTAACTCCGAAAATATGGGCGTTAGCGCAAATCTGCAAAGTGCAATAGAAAGCTCGCGTGAATTCAGTAAGAAATTACTTCGCATGTTTTAGTGCTCAGGTCAATGTTTTGACCTCCAGAGGTCAAATTAGGTCAAGATCGGCTATTTTCACTCAAATATGCAATGATTAAGCAAACTGGGCATAACTCTTATGTCATTAGAGCTATTGAGGCCTGGTAAAGTACATTTGATGGCAAATTGCCAGTACTTTTTCCGCTATGCGGAACGTAAAGACCTCCCTCCAGTGGTTTGACCGCCAGAGGTCACCTCGTGACCTAATATGACTTGAGGTCACGAAAGGTCAAAAAGTGACCTTGCCGTATATCAAATGAAAGCCAGTGACAAGACAAACACGATGGTGTTTGTTTCAGCGCTCTAGCTTAATTAGGGCAAAAGTTATTGTCAAAATACTGTTTTTGACCCCTGGTGACCTTGTATGATCTTGGAGAGGTGAAAGGGAAAACATGGCCCCTGGAATCCGTGAAAGAGTGTCAAAGAACGCTTTTCTGATCAAACCGAGCATTTTCAATCGTTTTTGTGGCTTTTATATCATGAAATAGCTTTTCCCCATGCTTTTCCAATGGGAGAGGTCGCCTCGTGACCTGACCTCAGGGCACGAAATCGAAAAAATCCCGGATATACACCTTGTAGACCCTGGAGGGGTCATGAAGTGTAGGAAGTTTCAAATCGATCGACTTTGAAATGTAGCTCTTACAGAGCTCTAAAGTGAAGTGAGATGACCTTGGTTGACCTCGTCTGGTGACCTGACCTTGGGTGACCCGGGGTAAAAATTTCAGGGATGATGGGAAAATGATGCAGTGAGAGGTAGAGCCCTCAACCCCGGTGCTGCGTTTCGTTGTTTTTCTGCTATCCCGGAAAAACCTTAGGGGGCCATCGATGGCCCCCCGGTGGGGCGAGGGTTAAGTCATTGTCAGTCTTCAGTGATCAAGAGACCACAGGAGATGCGTTCGCGCGGGCAGTCGAGTCAGACGTGTCCCTCCAGGGGTGGAGTTTGGTGACTTTGTTCAGGCAAACAGATAATGGATCGAAGACGGTCCAGCTCCAGCACCGTCGTACACCAGCACGTACACGGTACTTGTTCCCTGACATAGTACTTCTACCATTGTACCATGGCGTCCCGTGGCACGCCTGCCTGGGATCACCTCCTAATCACATAGCCGTGGCAATAGGTTGTAAATCGCAATGGTAACTAATATTGACGTATGCTGGTCGCGGCCCGCTGTTATTGGTCGTGACACACAATGACAACAAAACCATGTAAAAGAAAGAAACCTGAACAGGCACAACACTGGCGAGCCGATTAAAAGAGAAAAAGAACTGCAGATGTAGACCGGGGGAACAATCATTACATATTGGGGGGCAGCTGACGAGAGGGGGCAGCAGGCCGGTGGAGGGGGCGGCATTTTGCCTCAGGGGCGCACTTGTTCACCCAAAGTGCGGCTAATTTTCGCATCGGGGGGGAAGCGGTGAATTGTTTGCTCCCTAGACCTATAGTTAATTGTTTTACGGGGTGGCGTGTTGGGTGCAGGGGCAGCCAAGTCAGTGTAGAGGGGAGGCATGTTGGGTCCAGGGGCGGCAGTCAGCGTAGCACTGCCTCTAAAAGTCAGATGAAGTCTCATCCTCCCCCTCGATAGGCGCCTTCGGCGCCCCACATGGATAGGGCAGGCACTTTGTAGCCAAAGCGTTGGGGGAAACCCGCTGCTCCCCCTGGTTGCGCACCCGCCCCTGGTCAGGATGGCGCCCTTCCCCCACCCGGCAAGGTGCCCCGCCCCCTGATCGGCAATCCTGGATAAACCTATGCACAGTTCCACGACAGCCCTTGACAATTTAATCCTCCATCATAAAAATTCAGAAGAGCATGACCCCGTTTGACCCTTTGACGGAAAAAGTAAGAAAATGGCCCCTTCCCCGCGGCGGAGGACAGTCACCTAGTGGGTGGATGCAGAAGGAAATATTCAAGGCCTGGTTCGATCAGTTTGTTCATCTTGTCCATCTTTCCCCATGGGGTGACCATGTTACCCCACTAGGTGGGGCGAAATGGAATTTAGCTACTTTTTTCTAAACTTTACGCAAATTTTTATATGATAATTACAGACACATAGCTGCTTGCACAGTGGTAGGTAAATGTTTGAAGTATCTTTACAGCGAAAATAGGAACGAAACAAAATCATTAAGTCATCGAAAACTGACACCATCGTTACGGTGTCCATGACCCCCACTTTCCCCTATTAGCTGAGCTGTGATTCATGTAACATGGTTTTTAACACCGTAATTATCTGTCCAAAAGACTGCTAACATTCACTGAAGCATAAAATACTACATACGCATTGCTGCATTGTGGCATTTTCCTTTTTAGGGGACGGCATTTTTACGGAAGGTGTAGGCACCGACAGTTGTAGGCTCTCTGAGACGTGTTCTTTCGAAGCGACACAGGTATCATTTGTTCTATTCTTGAGATGAGTTTTTTCGGCCGATTTCAACAGTTTTTGGCACCAAGAACAGATACCTCCAGGTAGGCATGTGTCCTCTGCCGAATACTGAGCTCTGCCTGGTATCTGTTTTAGTTTCTCCAATAGTGCGGGTGAAAGATAATCCGAGGATTTGTTAAGGAAAATAATGCAAATAATGTTTCTTGCCTGTTCGTGCGTAGGAGCGACGTGGGGCATTGCTACACTCCCCCAGCTGTGACCTGACATGATTGCACTGAGATTGGCCAGAACCCCGCATCACCTGTGACCGGTCGCGGCCCGTGGCCGGTACAGTGTCTGACAGTCGGGCCACCGCTCAGCGCCGACCTGAGAGGATTTTTACAATTGCATAGCATAAATATTGATTATTTGGGATGCATGCTATGCTAACGCAACATCCTCATATTATTTTGGTTTAAATGTTCAAAGTGTGTGTGCGATTGTGTGTGTGTGTGTGTGCGTTTTTTTACCGGTACCTAATCCTTATCCTTATCTTTACTCTACCTGGAGGCTGTGAGCGCATGCGCCTGTGGCTGCAGCGACCCCTCCAGGTAGAATCCCATCCTCTTTATCCTCACCTTTCCTCATCCTTACCATCTCCTTCCATAGTTTATAATCACTTCATGCTCATTGCGACAACAGTTTAAAAGCCACCTCATTTGTGTGGAAGTGTGAGTAATACATGAAGGAATTTGAAAATTCTGAATAGATAATGTTTGGAAAATTATCGTTGCTAAGCCATTAGCACGGCACGATGATACATTTGACGTATTTTGAAGGAGAGTTATACGGGAAGGGCATTTTCCACGAGTTGATGGACACTTCAGTAAGGGCTAACCTCCAGCGCCGAGAAGCCGACTCTGCGCCTTGCGCGCGATATCCGTGCTTCGAATCATTGAAAGGGTGAATAATCAAAATCCAAATGCAATGCATGGATTTAAGATCTGCTATTTTCTCCCAGATTATTAAGCTTTCATTTGGTATCCAACAGCACTATGTCAGTGCTGAGGAGCTTAGAGACATTCTTGTGTGTCTTTGAACAATACAAAATCCAAAATTTCTAAAAAAACCTCACGGAGAATATACAGCTTTGCATATATTTGGACTCTGCACGCTCTCAGCTTTCCAATTATGTAATTTTTACTCATTGGGGCACATATTGCCTTCCAACGAACCCTGGGGTACATGTATACCCGTGTATATGCATGTAAGTATCTGTATATTCATGAAGCATTCATACGGGTTGAAAAAAATAAAAAAGCAATCAAACATGGTTAGCGTTGTTAATTCAGTTTCACTGGTTTTGCACTGGCGAGTCAAATTACACCCCACATGAATATGTTGTGAACATTCCAGCGTTGACCCCATCCTGGAGTCGGGCAGACATGTTATAGACCTAAAATCTTATTCTATATTTTACCTGAAAAAGCTCAATGGCCTTTCAACTAGTTCCGTTAGGAGCTGCTTTACGGTCATATCCATCGCAGGACAAACATCAAACTAGAAGTTTTACTTTATAAGGCTAAAGGATCAAGGTTATATATATTTAACATGCGCATTGACGGGGGTCTGAGCCACCTTCGCTTTGACGGGGGTGGCGGGCATCCAGCCCCCCTAAGATCTCGACAACCACGGAAGGTAGTGAAAAATGGCAAACGGCATTGGGTAGCCCATCCACTTCTCCATCGAAAATGTTGGCCCATTTTTTCAGGTCACATTTAAGTTCACTAGAGTTCAAAACACGCCGCCATAGGGATTACATGTAAATTAAGTTTTTTGCTGATTACATCTGAACAAGTAAAGCAAAACAACTTAAACTGTACGAATCCTCGCAGCAAGCCGAATTGAATGATATATAGTATGACCTTGCTAGGTCAAATCAAGGATTTGACCTGACCTGAAGTCCGGTCAAGGTCAAATTAGATAAAATGCATATCATTAGAACCTCAGAGACAATAAAGATCTAATGCAGCTTAAATAAGCACTCTATCACCATCCGTTACTAAGTTATTCACTTAAAACCAATTTTCCAATGTATTTCAAAGCAAGAGGCCATGGCTGGTACCTGACCTTAACACGCGCATTGACGGGGGCGGGTACCCGCCCCCTCGGGTTTTTCGGAGATAGCAGAAAAACGGCGGCGCGTAGCGCCGCCGTACTTGGCATACCTTTTCCCTCATCATTTTTACAACTTCTGTGAAAATTTTAAGGTTAGGTCATCCAAGGTCAGGTCACCAGTACAGGTCAAGTGACCCAACCTCAAAAAGTTTAAGATAGCATAAGTTAGAGCAGGGTGAACTTATCCGATTGAAAATCATATCACATAATGGCCCCACCGAGTTCTCGAAAATATTTTACGGTATTTTGATAGCGATGACCTAAGGTCTGGTACGAGGCATGACCTCTCCATTGGAAATACATGGGAAAAATTGTTTTTACGGAATAACTCAGTAACGGATGGTGATAGAGCATTTATTTTAGCTGCATTAGACTCGCCTGGGCTTTGCAGTTCTAATGATATGCATTTTATATAATTTGACCCTGACCTGACCTCAGGTCAAGTCAAATCCTTTATTTGACCTAGCAAGGTCAAATTATATATCATTCGATTCGGCTTGCTGAAAGGATTCATATAGTTTCAGTCGTTTTGCTCTATCTTTACTTGTTCAGATGAAATGGCCGAAAAACTGAATTTACATGTTTTCCCTATGACGGCATGTTTTGACCTCTCGTGACCTTAAATGTGACCTGACAAAAAAATGGTATAAATGTTTTCGATGGAGAAGCGGATGGGCAGCCCAACGCCGTTTACCGTTTTTCGCTACCTACCGTGGTTCTCGAGATCTTAGCGGGGCGGGTACCCGCCCCCCGTCAATGCGAAGGTGGCTCAGACCCCCGTCAATGCGCGTGTTAAGTCATTGATATCAAAAATACCGGGACTTGTTCGCCGACGGTCGGCAACCGTCTGGTTAGGACACCGAGTTACTACTAGGGAGGAACTGCCAATCAAAATCCCCATACCCGGTTGAAGAAAATTGAAGCTGCAATCTGGCTCTTATTAAGTAAAAAATATCATCTTCAGGCGCTCGTGCACTTAATAGACGTCATTCCCAGCGGACAAATTCATCAAATTTTCAGTAGAAGTCTTAAAAAATACCACCCTTAATTCACAAATTATTCCGATGTATTGTGTCCTTTTTTACTTTTTCCTTTAAAAAATACCCATTCCATTTACGCGGCCATGATCACTATCGCACCTGCCCCGTCAGACGCATGTTAGCACTTCGCCGTCCTTCATCGTCTCCATCGTATGTTTGTGGGATGAATATTTCTTAGATCATTTTTGAAAATTTCGGTAGGTGAGGAGGGGGTCATATGATAGTTTTCTTGGGTCAAGTTGTATCTTGCAAAATATCCCTATATGTATGAAGCGAGTTTTATTTAATAGCTTATTCATTTTTTATTTTTTATATCTATTATATTCTTTTCGGTTTGACGAAAAACATAAACTAACTGTAAACGTGAAACAAAGTCAAAATTTTCAGCATGCCCCCACTACGGGATTAGTTATTACTGGTCACGGGGCAAGTTGTAGTGCACGAATATTGTCTTATAAAACTGATCAAAACATGTACTAAACGTCAGAAATATTTTGTAGCGGGACAACGTCAGTGGTACTGGTTGGTGTTGGTCTTCGGTTGTACTAGCCCACCTTGTGTCCCCTTTTCTCGTGTTGTGTTTTGGTTCTCCTCTTCTCGGAGTACGGTGTCGTTTTACTCTGTCTAGTGGTCTGCTTTACCATCGTGGGCAAAACAATTTTATGTTCACTAATCGGTGTTATATTGAAATGAAATTAGATTGTTTATTTAAATTCATACCCATGCTGTCTGTATGAAGACAAAATAGCACACACCAGGAAAATCGTGCTAGGCCAAAACGACGCACATCCATTCTGGGCCTGAATCCAAGTTCTTAAGTCACTGTCAGTCTTCGGTGGTCGCCAGACCACAGGAGATGCGTCCGCCCGGGCAGTCGAGTCATAAATCTTCGCCCAGGGGTGGAAATTTGTGGCTTTGTTCAGGCAAACAGATGATGGATTGATGACGGTCCAGCTACCACATGGTCGTACACCAGTACGTACACAGTACTTTTTCCCCGACATAGTACTTGTACCATGGTACCATGACGTACCGTGGCACGCCTGCCTGGGATGACCTCCTAATTACATACCCGTGGCGATAGATTGTAAATTGCAAGGGCAACTAATATCGACGTATTTATGCTGGTCACGGCCCACTGATATTGGAAGTGACTCACAATGACAGGAATGTCATCTAAAAGAAAGAACCCTGAGCAGGCACAACACTGGCGAGCCGACCAAAAGTGAAGCAGAACTGCAGATGTAAACTGGGGGAGCAATCGTTACAATTTATTTCTTATAATGTGACCAAGCGGCGCAAAAATCACAGGCGTAATTTCAAAAATTTTCAGCATTAGTACATGGTTCACATAAATCATTAATCAATTAAATTCAATTAAGTCAATTTATAATTATCAAATTAATTTTTTGGCATCGGGGATTCTCAATTTGTTCTTTGCACCGAATTGTTACGCCAATCTTTGGGTTGCGACTGTCGACAACCCTTGGTTTATTTTGCACGCGTGCTGAAGGTATTCTGCCAGTTGAGGCTCCATCCAGGGGCGCAGCTAGGCGGGGGGGGCCTTAGCGATAAAACTGTTGTTTGACAGTTTGGTGCCTTTTTGGTCAGCTAGGGCATTCTGTCGCCTTTCCAAGCACCCGGGAAGAGTATGGGCACGTAATCTGTTTCCAGCTATTGCCTCATCGTCGCTCATAATCGTACGGGCGAAGCTAATCTGGTGCCCCTTGAGCTCATTTGGTGCCCACTGAGTTGGTCTTGGCCCCTTGAGCTGATCATGTGCTCTCTAAGCTAATCTGGTGCCCCCTGAGTCAATCTGGTGCCCACTGAACAAATTATTGTGTCTCTTGAATCTATATTATGCTCTGTGAGCTAGTCTGATGCCTCCGAGCTAGCCTGGTGCCCTATTAACTGTTTTAGTGCCCTTTGAGCTGATCTGGCCCCTGGACTGATCTCATGTCTCCCGGAGTTGATCTACTGTCCCCTGAGCCAATATGGTGCCTCTTGAGCTGGTCGGGTGCCTCCTGAGCTGGTTATTGATGTCTCCTTAGGTGATCTGGTGCACCCTGAGCTGATCTAGACCCCCGCTCTGGTCTCTGATTGATCTGGTGCCCCTAAGCAGATATATTCCTCCCAGAGCTCAACTAATGCCCCTTGATTGATCTGGTGCCTCATGAATCATCATTTTGCCTCCTCAACCCCTCAAATGCCCTCTAAGCTAGTGTGGTGGCCCCTGAGCTAATATGGTGCCCTTTAAGCTGACCTGGGCCTCCTGGGCTGATTACGTGATTTCCTGAGCCGCTCTAAAACCCTGAACTGAGCTGGGCCCACTGAGGCTGATAAGGGCCCCAGAGCTGATCTGGGTCCCGAGCTGGTTTGGGACCACTGATCTGATTCCTTGTCCTTGGTCCCCGAAGCTGATGTGGTGCTCTTTGGGCCGATCTGGTGTCCTATTGGCCGACCTGGTGTCCCCTGGGCAGCTTGGGGCTCCTAGACTGAATGGGTCCCGGCCTGGTTGGGGATCCCTGAGCTGATTTAGTGCCCCTGACTTGATCTTGCCCCTTGGCCTGACTCGAGGCCCCTGAACTGATCTGGGGCCAAAGAGCGGATCTGGGTTCTGGGAGTGCCCTGAGCTGGTATGGGCCCTGAGGGTATCCTGAGCTGGTCTGAGCGCTGAGCTTGTGAGAGCCCTTTAACCCTCGCCCCGTGGGGGGTGTTTGAACACCCCTCGGGTTTTTCCAGCGGTACGAATTTGAGAGAATTTAGAATTTGGAGGTGAGGGTGAGTAACGTCAATCTCTCGAAGCAATGGGTAGGTTATTTCAAGTAATGGGTCGCAAGATGTTTTTGAACATGCGAGTGAATGGTTTTAGCAACGACAGAGGTCGAGCCAAAGGTGTTAATTTAGAATATTGAACCCATGGAGTGCGTGAAGAAGACCGCATGCCACCGCCAAAGCTGGGGACCTTGAAATTTATAATTTAGAATGTATTATTTTGTTGCAAGTTAAGCGAGTGGCAGCTTTGCTTACGTTACTTAAGTTCCTCCATTTAAGCAAGAACGTTCGGTCATCTAGAAACTGCCGCTGAACACCTGGCCAGGGTGACGCGGGCTCTTTACTGTGCAACCAAGAGGTGAGGTTACAGCGCCCCTCTCCGGCTGGGCAGCCGCCGCAAAGAGGAAAAGATAAGTATAAGAAAACAGATGGATTGTTAGTGAGAGTAGCCCTCGCTCCGGTGGGGGGTTGAACACCCCCTCGGGTTTTTCCAGCGTCACGAAACAACGGCGGCGCGAAGCGCAGCTGTACTTGGTCCACCTTATCCTTGATCAATTTAGAAACTTTCTACAAAATTTTAAGGTTGGGTTATCTCAGGTCAGGTCACCAGTGCAGGTCAAGTGACCTTACATTAAAAAATGTTTAAGGTGGCATAAGTAATTCAAACTTATACTACATAATGCACGCACCGAGTACTAAAACATAAATTGCGGGATTTTAATATCGATGACCTAAGGTCAGGTACGAATCATGACCTCTCAATCGGAAATGCATTGGGAAAACAGGAATGGGGCAATGACACTTCTAAGCCTATCCACTTCTAAGCCAGGGCAGGCCAGAGTCTGTGGCACTTCTACGCCTATCATGTTCTTGTTCTAACCTAGCATAGCCTATTTTAACCAAGTTTTAAGCACCAATTAGTAACATTTTGCAGGGGGGATGTCTATGGCATAAATGTTTGTTATAAGAGGCGGGGCTGCTATCAGTTTTGAGCTATAGTGTATGCCTGTCATCATTGATTTTTTTAAAGATAAGCTGCTCTGGCCTAACATCCTTCATAAAGGTGAAGAGTTTGTCAAGCAGCCCGAGCTGATCATTGCCGAGTAGGTTTTTGGGACATTTCATCAGTACGTGATAGGGGTTTTCCATGGCGTCACAGGTACCCGCACGCTCGTAGAATTTCATTTGGAGTGTCCATTCCTAAGTCTGGTGAGGATAACCTCGCCCCGACGACTGTGTTGGTTTGAGCTGGGCCAGTAGCCGATTACTTAAGTTAAGTTACCTAGACCTGTTAAGTTACTTAAGTTAAGGCTTATGTACAACAAATGGTCGCTGTGGTTGGTTATCCGATTATTTTGGATTTGCTTCCGGATGTGATTCTGGTGGAGAGCTTTGCTATCACCTCTAGGCCGCTTGAGAGGTGCTCTCTCTGAGCTCTAGGGACTTTTGTCAGAGCCGCATGACGAAATCCATGGAGCGAAGCGGATTGAGATTTCTCAAGAGGCTCTATTCTGGCCGCTTGGCGGTTCTGACAGTTGATGCAAGGTCTCTGCAATTGTGTAGGGTGATAGTCCTTTTACGCTAGACGCCCAAACTAAGGCCCCCGAATCTAAATTAAGAATAGTTTTTGAGAAATTGTTGAACAAATGTTTTCAATTTTGCATTTTTCTCATTTTTATTTCTTAAGTGACGAACTTGAAATTTTTCTCCTTTTGAATAAGCAACAGGTGCCACCTAAGAAAAAATTTCGAACTGGTCCGACAATACTTATTACGCGAAAATGCAGTATTTCTGGTACAAGCAAAAAAGCTATTGAAATTTGACGACCGACTTATAAGCTCGAAATGTCAGAAGGCATGCTTCACTTAGTTTAAAGACAGACACCTGGAGGCAGCTAGGTCAATTTTATTGTGCTTAGGCATAGTCTCCAGTGGAAAACGTAAAATTCTTACCTAGTTTTTGCCATTCTGCCGGAGGACTGCATTTTTGCACATTTCATTCAAATCTTAATAATTGCGATCTAATGCGCCGATTTGACTTTTCATTTCAGATAATGAAAGAACATTGCTTACGCCTGATAATATTTGGAGATGGATATCGTGATATCGAAATTCATTGTCTTATATGTATAAATATAATTTTAGAAGAAAACCTTTTATTTGTAGCTTCTCGGTTCCGAGCACATGCCACTCACAAGCTCAGAATAGACATGACTGAATAGGAAAATAGATTGCAGTAATTTCATTCATGTACACTACCCACTTATCTCCAACGGCTTTCGAGTAAATCGTCCGAAAGGCTATTTCAAGGAGCTAAATTCCTCGGAACATGTTTGCTTCTCACCATGGTTTCAAGTTCTTAAAATGAATGGAAGTGCATGAAGTTTGGCATGAAGCTAGCTTAGGGCCCTGGGTTGCCGATACAAGTAATTCTAGGCCAATATAATGTTTAGTTAGTCTTCTAGGAACAACTTTATACCATGCCTTTTCTGTACGAACACAGCACTCGGCGCCACGATCAGGGCATCGTTTTGGTTGAGCGATACCGGCCAGTGACCTCCTGACGGGTCACAGGTGTAGGGCTAGTGGGAGTTGGAAGATCATGGCGCAGTGGTCTGGTGGTTAGAGGCACTGACTCGTGATTAGGGGTTCCCGGTTCGAATCCGGTATTGAGCGTGAGCTATTTATTAGTTATTTCAAAGAAAAGAATGACAACACCGACCTACAGGCTTATGAAGAGATACATTGAAAACGAGAGATGGTTTGATTTCAGCACATTGTCATGCGGCTCTCTTGCGCCGGTGGGGCGTTAGCCCAGGTCGCAGACCGGGGTATCCTGTTTGTCAGGATTATTTGACTTTATTAAGTCACCACTCGTTCTCTAAACATGGAGCAAGCTGGCTCCCGAGAAACCCTTCCAACAGGGAAAGAGTTGGAGACGCCATATGACCCTAGCACAGGGGTGGAAAACCCGCCAATTCGCCAATCAGGGATTGCGACAGAACTTGGCTAGTGAAAATATTTTGTGCGACAGATAACGTCTACCAAATCGGAACTCCAGCAGCCGCCGAGAAAACAAAAAAGCTAGTTTTTTTCCTGGGAGTTCCCAGGGAGCCGTGTCCTTACGCTGCTAAAAACCTCGATACACAGACAGATCCAGGAGGCAAGGGGCCACTTGACACCCCCCACATTCCCATAAGCTCTCGCCTCCATCTGAAATGGTCACGGGCTCCCTGAAATGTGGATGGCACCACCTAAACTGCCCCTCCCACTCCCAACCCTTCAGTATATATGCAGGTACCGCGCCCCCACAATAGGTTTTTTCCGTACAAAAAGGCTTTCTCATGGTTCAGATGGAGCCTCAGCTTAAACGCTCCTTTTTTCACGCGAACGGAAATCCTAGACCCGCCTATGTCACGTTAGACGATTCAATAGATAAGACTTTCTGGCGAATTAAATAAGTAATCACAATTGTCTAATTAGTAGTCACGTTCTTTCGCTGTTTTTCTACGGCAGCACTGCGGAGTTCAATTACCCCAGACAGTGTGGATGGGACAGTGAGAATCGGCGACAGCGGCCTTGGGCGACAGCCAGACTTGCCGGATATACAGGGCCCGGCCAGTCCCGACGGCAAATCTGAACCATTGAAATCCCTATCAACCAGGGGCGCCGCCACGGAATTTTACAGTGGGAAATACCCAGGCTGGTGCTGACCGGGGGAAGCAAATTTGGAGCGTATTCGGTACCTGACAGCATTAATAACAATGAATCCAAAAATTTGGGAGGGGGAACGTCCCCTTTAGTTGGCCAACAGGGGGACACTACCCCCCGTCCCCCCCGCTTTTAGCGCCCATGCTGTTCACTGTCGAAAACAATAGGTATGCTCCAGACTCTCTTATGAAAATCTGAGAGCTTTTGGTGCCAGACTTTTTTCAGGAAATACCTACTGGCCCCTTGCAAAATTCCCAAGATAAATGACGTTATGAAATGTAACGAATACACTTTTATTGCCTCGTCACGGACGACCTAATGACCTTATGGTAATCCGTGGCCGCGTCATGGGCCTCGTTCGTTGATATGACAATTATGACCCACATGTTACAATCCCTTGCGCCATTTGTCTTGGGTAATTTTTGGAAAAAATCTGGCACTAAAAGCTCTTGGATTTTCGCCACGATTGTCTGGAACATACATCAACCTCAATCGGTGTCTGTCAAATTTCCTTCGCATTATGCCGTATGTCGTTTGTAAAGGTATTTTGGTTTGTAAATGCCTATGTGATTCATCTCGAGTAGGTTGGAATGTGCAAATTGCTTTAGCGTAATGCCAATAATAGCAGAAGACTGGAAAGTACTGCCCTGGGTCCCAGTGTTGAACGGAACTTGCTAAGAAAAGCTCAAAATAGAATGCGGCATGTTCGCTTTTAGAGAGTTTTAGGGCACTGCAACGGGACGGACTAAAAGGCCGATGGACCGTGCAGATGGACCAATACAGAAAAAACCAGGACATATAGAGAAAAACAGTTTTCACTATACATATCAGCGCTAAAAATAAGAGATACAGTTTTATTTTCAACCCGAAATTTGACCTCTATAGCCAAAAATTTCACCTATACTCCAGATTCTAGAGGTTTTATTTGCAGATGAACCGTGCAGATAAACCAATACAGCCAAAACCAGACCAGATAGAGAAAAACCGTTTTCACCATCAGAATCAGCGCCAAAAATAAGGGATAAAGTTTGGTTTGCGTCACGCCCCGTCACGCACTTCTCTACATAATTGCTTAGACACAAGAAATCTGGAGGTTTTTGATCTGCAGAGGGACCAATACAGCCAAAACCAAGAAAGGTGGAGCAAAACGGTTTTCACCATCAGAATCAGCGCCAAAAATAAGAGATACAGTTTTATTTCCATCACTCTCCGTTACGCCAGTGTGACAAAATCTCACTTTTTTGGGCCAATTTGAGCTGTTGATGGACCAATACAGCCAAAACCAACAAAGGTAGAGCAAAACGGTTTTCACCATCAGAATCAGCGCCAAAAATAAGAGATACAGTTTGGTTTGCGTCACGCCCCGTCACGCCCTTGTTTACAACATTGCTTAGACATAAGAAATCTGGAGGTTTTTTATCTGCAGAGGGACCAATACAGCCAAAACCAGGAAAGGTAGAGCAAAACGGTTTTCACCATCAGAATCAGCGCCAAAAATAAGGGATACAGTTTGGTTTGCGTCACGCCCCGTCACGCACTTCTCTACATAATTGCTTAGACACAAGAAATCTGGAGGTTTTTGATCTGCAGAGGCACCAATACAGCCAAAACCAGGAAAGGTAGAGCAAAATAGTTTTCACCATCAGAATCAGCGCCAAAAATAAGGGATACAGTTTGGCTTGCGTCACGTCCCGTCACGCCCTTGTTTACAACATTGCTTAGACATAAGAAATCTGGAGGTTTTTGGTCTGCAGAGGGACCAATACAGCCAAAACCAGGAAAGGTAGAGCAAAACGGTTTACACCATCCGAATCAGCGCCAAAAATAAGGGATACAGTTTGGTTTGCGTCACGCCCCGTCACGCCCTTGTTTACAACATTGCTTAGACATAAGAAATCTGGAGGTTTTTATCTGCAGAGGGACCAATACAGCCAAAACCAGGAAAGGTAGAGCAAAACGGTTTTCACCATCAGAATCAGCGCCAAAAATAAGGGATACAGTTTGGTTTGCGTCACGTCCCGTCACGCACTTCTCTACATAATTGCTTAGACACAAGAAATCTGGAGGTTTTTGATCTGCAGAGGGACCAATACAGCCAAAACCAGGAAAGGTGGAGCAAAACGGTTTTCATCATCAGAATCAGCGCCAAAAATAAGAGATACAGTTTTATTTTCATCACTCTCCGTTACGCCAGTGTGACAAAATCTCACTTTTTGGGCCAATTTGAGCTGTTGATGGACCAATACAGCCAAAACCAACAAAGGTAGAGCAAAACGGGTTTCACCATCAGAATCAGCGCCAAAAATAAGAGATACAGTTTGGTTTGCGTCACGCCCCGTCACACAATTCTCTACATAATTGCTTAGATATAAGAAATCTGGAGGTTTTTGATCTGCAGAGGCACCAATACAGCCAAAACCAGGAAAGGTAGAGCAAAACAGTTTTCACCAACAGAATCAGCGCCGAAAATCAGAGATACAGTTTGGTTTGCGTTACGCCCCGTCACGCACTTCTCTACATAATTGCTTACCCATAAGAAATCTGGAGGTTTTTGGTCTGCAGAGGGACCAATACAGCCAAAACCAAGAAAGAAAGAGCAAAATGGTTTTCATTATCAGAATCAGCGCCAAAAATCAAGGATACAGTTTGGTTTCCGTCACGCCCCGTCACGCGCTTCTCTACGTAATTGCCTACACACAAGAAATCTCGAGGTGTTTGGTCTACCGAGGGTCCAATATGTAGAGAAGTGTGTGACGGAGCGTGACGCAAACCAAACTTAATCCCTTATTTTTGGCGCTGATTCTGACGGTGCAAACCGTTTTGCTCTACCTTTCCTGGTTTTGGCTGTATTGGTCCATCTGCAGATCAAAAACCTTCAGATTTCTTATGTGTAAGCAATGTTGTAAACAAGGGCGTGACGGGGCGTGACGCAAACCAAACTGTATCCCTTATTTTTGGGGCTGATTCTGATGGTGCAATTCGTTTCCCTCTATCTCTCCTGGTTTTGGCTGTATTGGTGCCTCTGCAGATCAAAAACCTCCAGATTTCTTATGTCTAAGCAATGTTGTAAACAAGGGCGTGATGGGGCGTGACGAAAGCCAAACTGTATCCCTTATTTTTGGCGCTGATTCTGATGGTGAAAACCGTTTTGCGCTACCTTTTCTGGTTTTGGCTGTATTGGTCCATCTGCAGACCAAAAACCTCCACATTTCTTGTGTCTAGGCATTTATGTAGAGAAGCGTGCGACGGGGTGTGACGGAAACCAAACTGTATCCCTTATTTTTGGCGCTAATTCTGATGGTGAAAACCTTTTTCCTCTACCTTTGTTGGTTTTGGCTGTATTGGTCCATCAACAGCTCAAATTGGCCCAAAAAGTGAGATTTTGTCACACTGGCGTAACGGAGAGTGATGAAAATAAAACTGTATCCCTTATTTTTGGCGCCGATTCTAATGATGAAAACCGTTTTGCTCTACCTTTCCTGGTTTTGGCTGCATTGGTCCCTCTGCAGATCAAAAACCTTCAGATTTCTTATGTCTAAGCAATGTTGTAAACAAGGGCGTGACGGGGCGTGACGCAAACCGAACTGTATCCCTTATTTTTGGCGCTGATTTTGATGGTGAAAACCGTTTTGCTCTACCTTTCCTAGTTTTGGCTGTATTGGTCCCTCTGCAGATCAAAAACCTCCAGATTTCTTGTGTCTAAGCAATTATGTAGAGAAGGGCGTGACGGGGCGTGACGCAAACCAAACTGTATCCCATTTTTTTGGCGTGATTCGGATGGTGAAAACCGTTTTGCTCTACCTTTCCTGGTTTTGGCTGTATTGGTCCCTCTGCAGACAAAAACCTCCAGATTTCTTGTGTTTAAGCAATGTTGTAAACAAGGGCGTGACGCAAGCCAAACTGTATCCCTTATTTTTGGCGCTGATTCGGATGGTGAAAACTGTTTTGCTCTACCTTTCCTGGTTTTGGCTGTATTGGTCCCTCTGCAGATCAAAAACCTCCAGATTTCTTGTGTCTAAGCAATTATGTAGAGAAGGGCGTGACGGGGCGTGACGCAAACCAAACTGTATCCCTTATTTTTGGCGTGATTCGGATGGTGAAAACCGTTTTGCTCTACCTTTCCTGGTTTTGGCTGTATTGGTCCCTCTGCAGACAAAAACCTCCAGATTTCTTGTGTTTAAGCAATGTTGTAAACAAGGGCGTGACGCAAGCCAAACTGTATCCCTTATTTTTGGCGCTGATTCGGATGGTGAAAACTGTTTTGCTCTACCTTTCCTGGTTTTGGCTGTATTGGTCCCTCTGCAGATCAAAAACCTCCAGATTTCTTGTGTCTAAGCAATTATGTAGAGAAGTGCGTGACGGGGCGTGACGCAAACCAAACTGTATCCCTTATTTTTGCGCTGATTCTGATGGTGAAAACCGTTTTGCTCTACCTTTTCTGGTTTTGGCTGTATTGGTCCATCTGCAGACCAAAAACCTCCAGATTTCTTGTGTCTAGGCAATTATGTAGAGAAGCGCGTGACGGGGTGTGACGGAAACCAAACTGTATCCCTTATATTTGGCGCTGATTCTGATCTACCTTTCTTGGTTATGGCTGTATTGACCCATCAACAGCTCAAATTGGCCCAAAAAGTGAGATTTTGTCACACTGGCGTAACGTAGAGTGATGAAAAGAAAACTGTATCCCTTATTTTTGCCGCTGATTTTGATGGTGAAATCCGTTTTTCTCTATCTTGTCTTGTTTTGGCTGTATTGGTCCATCTGCACGGGTCATCTGCATATAAAACCTCTAGAATCTGGAGTATAGGTCAAATTTTTGGCTCTTTAGGTCAAATTTTGGGTTGGAAATAAAACTGTATCTCTTATTTTTAGCGCTGATTTGTATAGTGAAAACTGTTTTTCTCTATATGTCCTGGTTTTTCTGTATTGTTCAATCTGCACGGTCCATCGGCCTTTTAGTCCGTCTCGTCTAGTCGTGCATAAATCCGAAAGTAGGAATGCTTCATTTTCCGACCGCGCGGTGACGAAACGTTTGTGTTTTTTTCTGCCGCAGTTCAATTTGTTAGGGGCGAGCGTTATTGCTCTAATGGAAGCGCAATTTTCATTTTTGTAAGATCTGTTTTGTAGGCTGGATTTGTTCAAGTTCAAGAAACTTATTCAGATCTGGGAGCACCTACGTGGTTTTTTCTAATTTGAGTTCCGCCATATGGCACCAAAGACCCTACCTCGGATTCTCATCTCCAGCTCTAATTGAATAGGATTTCCTACCCTTGCTATTTTGTCAAATCAGGTGAGTGACTGCCTAATTGGCTGAGTTCATTTAAAGGAATAATGGGACTTACATGCATACATATAATGGGACATACATGCAATATAATGGGACATACATGCCTAGTTTTATCGTTTGATCTAGTTTTTTTGGTGTGATTGCTTTGATTGAATGCTATTGAGTTTGATTGGTTCCTGCTTTGATTATGTATTTGCCCTTATTTCTTATTTTTGTTCTTGCTTCTAGATAAGAAAGATAAGATAAAGTCATGTGGGTCTTTGGAAGGCACTCACAGGTTCCTGTCTTACCCGGCCTCGTCAAACTCGATTTAACATAAATTCAGGGATTTAGTCGGGGTCTCGTACAAAAACTCCACCCAATGCTTATCAATATAAGTCTTGAAGACATTGGTGCTCGGTACCTCTACTACCCAAGCAGGAAGACTGTTCCAGTCCGTGACAGCACAGACAGCGAAGTGGTTCCTCCGGATTCTGGAGACAGCCCGAGGCTTGGCGACCTTGAAGTGGCATCCTCCAGTGGTTGCGACTGGTGGATCTTGAAATAACTCTTCTTTACATATTCTGAGATTTCCATGTATCAGCTTGTGCATTAGGATCAGTCCCCCCTTTGCCTTCTGTACAGCAGTGACGGAAGTTTGAGTCTTCTCAGCCTTTCTGAGTAGTCAAGGTTTTTTACAGTTGCGGAACAAGTTTTATGGCTCTTTGTTGCACCCTTTCGACCAGCAACTGATCGGCCTTGTTGAAGGGGCCCCATATAGCATTTGCATATTCAAGGTGGGGTCTGACTAGGGCCTTGTACACCAGAGGTAGTGTGAAGTTATCAAGATGGATGAAAGATCTCTTGATGGCTCCCAGGATTTGCTTGGCTTTGGAGACAGCTATAATGGCTTGTCTACGGAATTTGAGTTCACAATCCACCTGCACTCCGAGGTCTTTCTCAATCTGAAGCTGAGCCAGGAGTTGGTTATTCATTAAATACTGCCTCTTGGGATTTGACGTACCTAGATGGAGCACACCACACTTGGAGACATTGAAAGGAAGGAGCCACTCTTGCGACCATAACTCCAGCTTGCTCAAGTCACTCTGGAAGTGAATCTGATTGTCATGTTTAGCTGCGGGGCTGTACAACTTGGTACTTGGTGTCGCGTCAGCAAACATTTTAACTTCAGAAGACAGTCCTCCGGGCAGGTCATTTACAAAGAGAATGAAGAGTGTTGGCCCTAGGACGGAACCTTGTGGTATCCCACTGGTCACAGGACTCCACTCAGAAACAGCATTGTTGACCCGTACTCTTTGGGATCTGCCTGATAAGAAGGACTTAATCCATTGGAGGACCTGACCTCTAACACCAAGATCACTTAGCTTCTGTATCAGACGATTGTGAGGCACAGAGTCAAATGCCTTAGAAAAATTGAGATAGGCTACATCTACTGGCACTCCCTCTTCAAGTTCCTTGCTCCAACTGTCCAATGAACAGAGCAACTGGCTAGTGCACGACCGCCTGGGGACAAACCCATGTTGGGCATCATGAAGCAACCCTGATCGGATCATGTGCACCAAGAGCTCGTCTCTGATCAAAGATTCAAGGACTTTGGATTGCACAGATGTCAGACTGATGAGCCTGTAGTTGCCTGGCAGGCTGTGTCCTCCTTTTTTGTAAATTGGAATCACTTCCGCTTATCTTCCAGTCTCTTGGGAGCATTCCGTGGGCTAGTGAGTCCTTAAAGGGAATGTGGCACCTTCACAACATGATTTTAACTGAGATAGCCAAGTTGTAAAGCAGGTCGGAAAACCCGGTACTCCATATTTCATTTGTTTTGGAACTCGATATTTCCGTAGAAAAAACTAAAACCTACCTGGCACCAGCCCCCTCAGCCCCCCGTCGCCGGCGGCCATTGTTGTGAGCTACTGGTGTGACGACATATGCTGACGTCACGAAAGCACCAAATCCAGTGTATGAGGTGTGTTGCCCAGTCTGTACCTTGTTGGTTGAAAAACATGCTGGTACAGGAAACAGTCTCTGACTGACAGGAAACTGTCTCTGAAAGTCTCTGACTGTTTCCGGGAATCCATGGAAAAGTGAGATAGTGAATCACACATCCCAATTTCCCAGTCAATGTTGGGTAAGTTGAAGTCACCAGCGAGTAATAGATGATCAGGTTGTAAGGCTGTCACCTGATTCATACTTTTGCAGAGTGCCAAGTTGTTTTGAAGTGAACTGTTGGGGGGGATGAGGTGGCTTAGTGGATAGCACCTTTGTCTTCTAAGCCACCGGTCCCGGGTTCAAGTCCCGGCGGAGCCTCTGAGTAAGTCGATCTGATCCCCAAAATCCCTTCCAACTGGGTGAGAGTTGGCGATGCCATATGACCCTGGCAGTTGGTGCGTCGTTAAACCCCAACAATTATATTATTAGTGAACTGTTGGGACTTCTGTACAGGCAGCCAACCATTAACTTCTCGCTCTTTGCCAAATCTATCTGTACCCAAATATGCTCCGATAAAATTTCTCCCTGAAAATTAGCCTCACGACAAGACAAGTTTCTTCTTACATAGATCGCCAGTCCTCTGATGCTCTTAGTACCGAGATGTGGGGTTGGGGGTTCAAAGTTCAAATACATTTCATAGTTTGGGATTACAATACATGCAGGGAGAAGTGGCAAAACCTGAGCTTTGGGCAAAACTTCCGTGACCAGAATAACATCTGGTTCTCTGCCAGCAATTACTGTGCAAAGCTCCTCCCGTTTGTTAACAAACTGGTCTGTATTGCTGTACATTACCAACAGTCCCCCAGAATTTTGTTGTCAATACTGATCTTCAACTTCTGGTGTTTGACGAAGCTCATTTGCCAGAGTCGGAGATGCAGAGCCCCAGGGGACAGCACTGGTGGTATCGCTAGGTTGTGATTCCAGACTTGTGCTTCGAACCAGGAGGTACCTGGTGTTGAACTTCCGCTGTAGCTTCTGTAAACTCAGCCACTGCCACCACAGACGAAGAATTCATCACCGATGCCCAACTAGTAATGTCGGGGAAACCACTCCCGGAGCTGTCTTAGTGCCACCGTGAGAGGGATGGTCTCCCTGTCTTGGGCTCCGTTTCATAAAAGTTGTAGAAATGCGGCGTGTTTTACACCACATTCACCCGCAAAGTTATGCCGTACTCAGAATCACGTTTCACAAAGAGAGGTGACATTCACGGGAAAGCAGCGTAGATATGAAATGCAGCGTGAATTACGCTCAATTCCAGAATGGAATTACCCCTTTCATATATGGGATGTAACTGCTTTATTAACATGAAAAACCGCATATATATTTTTCAATAAATTATTTGAATGAAAATTATTGTACTTATTTGCCCTTATTCGATTTTGTTAGTTTCTAATGCACTTTTACAGTACTGCGGCGGAAGATGCACTATCAGCTGGCGCAATAAAAATATGACGTATTTGTTTCTGGCCGTACCTCATTTTTTAGGTAGCTGCTGTCAAGAAGGCTTTAACAAGGTTATTGTATTGTTGTGCGAGTGTAGTTCAGTGGAATTTGAGGGGAATTGTGTTTACTAATCATGAGTGAACTGTGAAAGGTCTGTGAACCTTATAATTTCGTGAACCTGGGAAAGGAATAGTGAGTAAACATCTTTGAAGAAGAACAAGAGCAAGATGCTGGTACTTAGCAGGTACCTAGGTATATCATCATTTTCGCCAGATGACTCAGTAGAGATAATTGGATTTTGCTGGTGACAGGCACCTTGAATTGAATTTTTACCCTCCATAGACTCCATATAACACTTTGTCAGTGTCAGCCTATCTAGGGTTCTGTCCTCACTAGACTGTAAAATAACAGTAACTGCAGAAAGTCAAAGTAAATATGAATGTCAGCTTTCCTGTGTATTTGTATCAATAGCTATCATCATTTTTGGTATACCAAATGGCCATAGAACTCTACATATCAGCTCAATTTGGCATGTGCAACTTGCACTTCATACCTGTGCAAGGAAGAACTTGCACACCTCTTTATTTAAGTTTATTTTATATTCATGACTGTTTTTGTCCTTCACTACACTACCTAATTTCGCCTCAGATTCAGAATTTCATAAGAAATTATATATTTTTCATGCTTTCTTTCATTGTCTGATAAATGTTACGCTGCTATATCTTGCATAGCTTTTCAGGCGTGTTTTACATATTCAACGTACATGTTGTCTGCTATATGAAACAATATTGGCAATATTCTACGCTGCATTCCAGCACAGCGTAGTTTAGAGCAGCTTAACTTTGCAAGTAGTTGTATTTTACGCTGCATTTTTGTGAAATAAGATTATGCTGTATTATTCACTTTCTACGCTGCATTATGCTACTTCTACGCTATAAGCATAAGTTACGCATTTTATGAAATGGGGCCCTGGTTCAGAACTGGTAACAGTTGAACTCATCCTCTCTGCAGCTGGTTGACCCACAGCAGTCCCCTGCCGGCTGATTCCGCCTGATCGTGGGTTTTGGAGCTGCCTTGGATGCTTACTTGCGTGATAACGAGCATCTGCCCCTGGGACAGTCACTATATTGTTGCCTCTTATTAAGAGGTCTTTTTCTCCGCTTAGCCGACGCCTCTCTAGCTCTTTTCTTAGCATCTTTGCTACCTCTCGCTCCGCCTTGGTTAGGTCTGGGTTGATGTAGAGCTTACCCCACTCATTACTGTACCGGAGATCACGGGCATTTCTTACTACTTCCCATTTCACTGCTTCGGACTCAAACGTTGCTACAAGAAGCCGTGGCGTGTCCGCGATTTTCCGCCCAATCCGGTATGAGGACACAACCCTTGCATGCAAATGCATCTCCTCCTTTACGATGATCATTAAGGTCTGGCAATCTATGTCCGAACATTCTTTGTGACCTGGAACATCAGGCTCTGGAAGGTTATGAACCACAATATTGCATTTACGCCGCTCTTTCTGAAGATCTTCTCCTGTTTCTTGCGGTATCTTGTAAATTTTACTACTCAAAGTGGAAATCACAGTCTCACATGAGCCCTTAACAATGTCTACAAATGTATGGGCTGATGTATGGGGAAGCAGCAATGTATGGGGCTGATGTATACAAATGTATGGGGAAAGCATGAGCTGTTCACAATCGTTCATTGGTCAGTTTATTAACTTCACTGATCTGGGCTTCCATTGACGTGAGGAATTGTGATTGATTCAAGCTTACCTTTTTGAGCATAGCTTCATGGCCAGATGTGATGGAACTGACAGCTTCAGTTTGGGCTTTGACGAGCCTCTTCAGTTGAATCACATTTTTTCTCAAAGAAAGCCTGTTGTTTTGCACAGGCTTCAGATTGAGTTTTCCCCATTAATTCAATCTTACCATCTAAGGCCGTGACGCTCTTCAATCCCTTCACAACGTCGGCACAAGCAGTCTCTTGTGTCTTAGCCTCCTTCAATGATTGCATTGTCAGCTCGGTATGCACCTGACTAGTTTCTGATAGCAGCCCCATGGCTTGCTCCACAAGTTTCATAAGATCGCGTACTCCTTTATTCTGTTGCTGAACTTCTGCAGCCAAGTCGATGTTTGCAGCAGCATTTACATTTACCTCTGTCTGCACTCCAACACTTACATAATTATCCATTTATCCTTTGCATTTTTTTCTCTTCTTTAAGCTTCAAGCATTCCTCTTTTAGTTCACTACAGTCGTTTCTCAGAAGTCTGAATTTGTCCTTACAACAACCACAGAAAAATACAAGCTGTCCGTGCTTTAATAGTTTCTGGATTGTTTGGGACTGTTCCAGTGACAAATTCATGCAGGCTACATGACTCGAGTAACGGCAAAGTTCGCATCTCAAAGAACGCTCACTATCTTTCACTTCTCATTCGCATTCACTGCAGGCCGACTGTACAGTCTCTTCTTTCTTGCTTCTAATTGTCAACTGTCTTTGGCTAACCCTCTTCATCGTTTTCCAGGTTTATCTATAAATGTAAAGTAAGCGTACGTACTTACCGTCACGCAAGCCTTTTGCCAATTTCTTGCCACTTCAATGGCGATCAAAAACGGAAGACCGGATATTATATTTTGCCACGAGATCACTGAAATCGAAAATCAAAACGAAAACTTGCTGATCAACTTGCTGAAAAATACCTAAGTTCTTTCAAATTCTGGAAAAATGTCCAACTTGAGATGGCCTTTACAAGGCCAATACCTAAACAGAAGAAATTATCGCTTAATATTTGGAATCGTTAAGCTTTTCTCTTTCAGACGCTGTATAACACTAGCAGCATTTTCCACGTTAAGGGAAGGTATTGAAGTAAAACCACGACACCCCGAAAACACGTCCGTCAAAACCAAAAGCCAGGACCAATAACTAAAGATTTTCTTAGATTTAATATGTTCAACATATGTGGGCCCTCTACTTTTCTGCTTATAACTTTACCTTGTTAATTTTTGTTTTGTGTCCCGTTTTGTTTACTTGTAACATAATTCTCTCTTTTAACTGTGTTTTTGGTGTTATATTTGTTCAGTTCGTTCTTTAGCGCTCATTTTGTTTTGTTATGTCCTGTCAGTCTGTTTTTATTGCCTTTTCTGTTTGTTTTCTCGCTCCATGGTTACTGCTTCTTTGGTGGGATTTTATGTATTGTTCCTTCTACCTGTGCTTCACATGTGCTCTATTCTTATACTGGTTGCTTACTTCCTTTTGTTTATGCTATGTGCCTGTAAAGTTCTATTCTGTTGCTCCTTGTTCAGTCTTTGCTTTGCTTTGCTCATGTCTTCTGTTACTGCTCTATTCATTTTTCTGTCCCCTGTTTGTATATAAAAAATGAAATAAGCTGATGATGAGCTATGTACGCAAAAATACACATATATTGACTGTAAGACCATCATCCATATAGCATACACCCTTTTATCATTGCAGCCATTCACATACATCAGTGGGGAACTGTGGTTAGCGTTCCCAAGAATGGCTTCTTTCCCAATAATGGGAAAATTGACCCATATTTGGAAACGCTTGTTCCATAAGGGGCATTCCAGGACAAAACGACCAAAAATATTTCAATTTGACACCACCATGTCTAGAAAAAATCTGAAACTTTGTCTCCGGGGTAGTTTTGGGCCAGAAACACGCCTGTGAGAATCTTAGCCCCCTCCGATCAACGGAGACCGAGTTATAGCCCGAGGCATTTTCGAGAGGTCACCTTATAGACTCATTTTTGATGCTTCATAACTAAAAAACGCATAGCCTGATTAACACAAGTTTTGTATATCATTGAACTCGTCTTGAACTATACTTTATTTTGAAAAAGAAAATTTCAAAATTTGAAAATTTTTGACATTTAATTTGTTTGACCTTTTCTTTTTTACCTAGCTTGACCTTTTCGCAGTTGAAATTGCCATTTTAGACACCTAAAAAATTTTGATTAATAAAATATCTTTCGATAGGAAAAATAAAAAATGCGTTCTGGCTATAAGTTCCAAATATTTAGCACCTAAGGTAGGTATGTAGACGGCTTTTGACCACTGCAGTAGTACAGCCTTATGTTTAACGCCGCAAACATAGTGATTGTTTTTGTAATCGGTTGCTGGAAATCATATTGCTTTGTCTTCACGAAATTTTCATCGTATAAGTGTCAGAATTTATGACAATTAACACGCGCCCACCCGAGGGGTTGGGCCACCGGCCTCCTCAGGTCTCTACAGGTAGTAAAAACCGTTAGCGCAGCCCCACCGTACTCCATCTATCTCTAACACAACATATTACAACTTCTGGAAAAATAATTTAGGTCAACTGGGAGGTGGTAGGTACCGTAAATACTGAGGGCCAGCTGGCAACTGACTGGTGAGGGGGTGACCTGAGGTAGACGGTCGTCGTTATGCCTTGTGGGACTTTCAAATTTGGTTCATTGATTAACACTTCATCGTGGGAGTTGCTCGTTTGGGTGGTGGGGTCGGGGTCTCCGTAAAAAGTCCCGTGATGACTCTGGTGAGGCACCTACTCCTAAAACTGAACTGGAAACAACTTGGACAATATTGATAGAAATAAAATTGCAGCCATTAAAAATGATAGAAAGGGATCCATTGTTTCGAGGTAGACGAGGGCAAATGAACTTATTAATAACGGACCTTTCAGCCTTAAACGAAAATTTATTAAGATGTCGCGAGTTTATCCATAATTGAAACAAATATAACTTATCCTATGAGCACCACTAACTCACACAATTACATCGTCCCCCGAGATGGAAAATAGTGTCGATACAAGGTGACCCAGTGCAGCACAGCATACGTTTGAGAGGATTCATGCAATGTAAACAAACGGTCTGAAAGAATTTCATTCCCAAAAAGTAATTTGAATCTGCTCATATATGCGAAAAAGTGTTCTGAAATTGTAACGCAGTCGACTTGGTCACTTGAACAGGTTGCCTCATGATATTTTAACAAGGTGATCATTTCATAGCTGACACGGATCCCAGAATCCCAGATGAATAATTACACTGTGCACTGGGAGTGATGCCGCTAAACAGCCAGTTTTAATCATTACCGAATATGTTACACACAATCGTTTGGTCGTGTCATCTTTGAGGTTGCTCCAGGTCACAGTATTTCTTACAGGAACAAAGTGGAAACCTAAATTTTGTGGCATAATAGGTGACAGAGGAGAACCGTTGAAAGAAATGTTCAGCGCCATTGGAACACTCTTGTTGAGCCCAAACGGATTATGTATCTTATAATATTGCCTAGTCAAATGCCAACATTAACCTGCTTTGACCTAGAGCCAGGCTTAGGTCTGTATGGTAAAAAGAATATTAATTAAACTGCAGTGGCAAGCCAGACACGACAACGTAAAAACAAAACCTCCATCGCAATTCTCGACAATTCTCAATTTTCTCAAGGTATCAAAATTTACCAATTGCCCCATGCATTTCTAATGGAAAGACCATGACCTTGACCCTGCTCCCGGTTATCGACATAGAAATCCTGCTACGAAAAATTATCTCAAACAACGAAAACTACTAAATGACGATATTCCCCAATACATCAAAACCACTCTTCCTAATATACGCAACGCCACGGCTAACAGAGAATTACGTAACCGAAACCAAAGAACGGAACTATTGACTAGAACGTGTAACTTCAGTAACTCGTTCTTGCCAAGCGCAATAAAACAATACAATGAGCTTCCAGAACCAATAAGAACCATTCAATCGCACAAATCATTTAAAAACCATGTAGTCGAATATTTCTCTGTTCAACAACCTCTAAAATACTACTCGTACGGCAACAAAATTTTGAACTCCCTTTTGACGCAACTCAGAGTTGACATGTCCAAATTAAATGGCCACACTTATCAAATCCTCGGAGCCGAAACCCCATTCTGCAGCTGTGGTCATCAAAACGAAAATACGAAACATTTTCTTATTCATTGCGTAAATTATACAGTGCAGAGAAATGTCCTCCACCGAAATATATCGACCATAATCGCCACAGAATTTTCAAATTTATCAACTGAACAAAAACTTAAGATGCTGCTGCATGGAGGAAATGGAAACGATGACACAAATCGAGCGATAGCGAAAGAAACCCCTGAAATTCATATCAAACACCAAAAAATTTCTCACATTGAACTCTTGAACAATTTATGCAAAGGACGCCGACGCCGTTGTGGGTATCCTGTGTGTGACTGTCGGGTGAGCGGCCATGGGCCAAGGGTGGTGCGACCGTGGCACTTGAATTCGCCAATGTTGTCGAGAGGCGCCAAGAGTCAAGCGCTAGACGCTTTTGCGCCAATCGATAGATATCAGAACTGTCATTGTACTTGTTGATAACCGAAATAAATGTATGAATGTATGTATGTATGTATCTTGCTCGGCGACCATACTATGTAATGTGAATCAAACCACGATAGGCTAAATTTGATATTATTGATGCACTTCCCAAAGTTTTTTCGAGGCTAGATCTCTTGACCTGGGTTGGCGGTTTGACCTGGTATGACCCAGACCTAAAATTTTGCCAGAAGCTGCAAAAATTTTGAGTTAGAGGTACATGAAGTACGGTGGTGCTGCGCGAAGGTGTTTTTTTACTACCTGTGGAAACCTGAAGAGGCCGGTTGCCACCCCCTTGTGTGGGCGCGTGTTAGTTCTCATATATTTTGACACTTGAACGATGAAAATTTTGTAAAAACATGTCATATGATTGCAAGCAACCGATTACAAAAGCAATCGCTTTGTTTGCGGTGTTAAATATAAGGCTGTACTACCGCGGTGGTCAAAAACCGCCTGCATACCTGCCTTAGGTGCTAAATATTTGGAACTTATAGCAAGAACGCATTTTTTTATTTTTTCTATCGGAAGATATTTTATGAATCAAAATTTTTGAGGTGTCTAAAAGGGCAATTTCAACTGCGAAAAGGTCAAGCTAGGTCAAAAAGAAAAGTTCAAACAAACTAAAAGTAAAAAATTTCAAATTTTGAAATTTTCTTTTTCAAAATAAAGTATAGTTCAAGACGAGTTCAATGATATACAAAACTTGTTAATCAGGCTATGCGTTTTTTAGTTATGAAGCATCAAAGATGAGTCTACAGGGTGACCTCCCGAAAATGCCTCAGGCTATAACTCGGTCACCGTTGATCGGAGGGGGCTAAGATTCTCACAGGCGTGTTTCTGGCCCAAAACTACCCCGGAGAAAAAGTTTTAGATTTTTTCTAGATATGGTGGTGTCAAGCCTTGGTCGATCTGTCCTGGAATGCCCCATAAATGGAAACGCTCGTTCCCAAGAATGGGAACGCCTGGAACGATGTTTCTAGAAAACACAAAAAGAGTTAAGAAAATATATCGGGAATCTTTCTACCTGGTCACTTTCAACTCTTCTTAAAGTTTGAGGGGGTTCTACTTTCAATTAGAAATCTGTCTTTGAACGCTCCCTCAAATATTCGTCGAAACTGCGTGATCCAATCCCAACGGTAAATAACGATTTAAAGATTGCTCTGAAACTGTACAACCAGACAGATATAATTTTTGGATAATTTTTGGGGGAAAGTTAATGAAAATTTATAGGGCAAAAACAAAATTTCAAAATTGTAGACCGCAAAAAATATTTTTGTTGGCATCACACAGTTGCTGCCTACCATGTGCCCCACACGTGAGGAAATAGAGGAAAACCGTGCCTTTTGTCTGTTTAGGAGGTAAGTAGAGCTTAAAAGTGGTATTTTTGTATTTCTTAAGCTGTTTTCTATCGATTTGTATCAGAAAGTTTTTAGTTCTTGCCCTTTTTGTCCCCCAGATTGTTTGAATTATTCTGTAGTGTTTTGATGATTTATGGTGCGCCACTGCATCAGCTCGATATTTACTGGGGTGCTTCATTCATAGGCAGATCTAGGGAGGCAAAAGCCCTCGTCACCCCTCCCCTATCAACGCTTGGCGCCCCTTCCCCCATCGACCCTTGGCGCCCCCTCCATCCACCCTCGGCGCCCCCTCCATCCACCCTCGGCGCCCCCTCCATCCACCCTCGGCGCCCCCTCCATCCACCCTCGGCGCCCCCTCCATCCACCCTCGGCGCCCCCTCCCCCGATTGACCCTTGGCGCCCCCTGAAATGGTCACTACATCCCTCTGAAAGTTTGATGACTCCCCTTTAAATGTCGCTTCCCACCGCCCCCTCCCCAGGATGCGGAAATCGGCGCCCACCGAAAGGATTTTGCGCCCACCTGGTAGGTGTTACCTGGGGGTCTCAAGTTTCCCCCTCAAGATAGAGTGCATGTAGTAAAAACATATGCGGAGACTGATCGAAGGCAATGACGGGAGAGACTATGAGACTAGCCCTCCCCCCATTAAGTCCTGGATTCACCACCGCTCTTTGATGTGAGAATTGGCGACTCTGCGATAGAATTTGGCACCCTGGATGACTCCCATTTTAGACGTTCGCCTCCCCTGGGAAAACTTGGACCCGCCCATGCCCCTTCTACTCCTTGAAGCCTGCTTCTTCCAGGGGCAGGCCTTTTTCCTTGGGCCGCCATCATAGGCAGATCCAGGATTTCCTATCGGGGGGGGAGGGACACCTTCCCGCGGAGGTGCCATCCGGACCGGGGGAGCGCCATTTTTGACTGGAGAAACTTATCAGATGGGCGCAAAATCCTACTATCGGTGGGCGCCGATTTTCGCATCGGGGGCGGGGGGTGGGGGAAGCGACATTTCAGGGGGCGCTGAGGGTGAGGGTCGATCAGGGGGCACGTGCCCACTTTGCCCCCATGGATCCGCCTATGGCTGCCATTCATATTTAGTCAGGGAAATTGACATATTAGAATAATACGGTAGATATACAGCGTTATTCGTTTCAAGCTGTCTGAAATGCCAGTTTGAATTACGATGGAAAATGCGTTTCCAATTATGAAACAAGCGTTTCCAAATATGGGTCATTGTTCCCATTGTTGGGAACGTAGCCATTCTTGGGAACGCTGACCACAGTTTCCCCACTGACATTACATCAGTGGTACATAAAGCATTCAGTGTCTTATTACCTCAATCACCAGCTGATTTAGATATTTTTAAAAAGCTTGCTTGCTAAGCCCAATATGCAGCATAACCACAACTCATGAGATGGGCACGTAATGTCACTTTAATTGAAATATTATGACTGGGACACTACTTGATCAAAGTTGTATTCGCTCCAGAACTTATGGGAGAAAAACGTAAGGTTCACCACTTAGCGACCCCCTTCCCCAGTGTTCATTTGGTATGAGATAAACTGTTGAATATGACTTAATGCTCAGGCCCACTGTTGGGCTAAATGTTTCTTGCTTTGAGTGGTTTAAAACAAGGAGTTGCACCATCTATACATGTGGATTCTCTGTCTCCTGCGCTCTGTCCATGACTTGCTTGTCTGTTATTGAAAATACATGGCACATGGTGTGGAGTTTGGATGTTCATATATGATCGTTCAGACTTACTCCACAAAGTGTTTTGGGGGTCGGAGCTTTCGTTCTGTATTTACAGAGATTCGTCGGCGAATCAGAATAGGTGGAATTTTTGGGTCGGAGCTTTCGTTCTGTATTTACAGAGCTTTGTCAGCGAATCAGAATAGGTGGGATCCCACCTATTCTGATTCGCTGATGAATCTCTGTAAATACAGAATGAAAGCTCCGATCCCAACCTAACCTTGCCTGTCTGTAACGCATCCCCAGCCATGTGTTGGGTTGTCGGCCTCCTATGCTCCTTCTGTAGCTCGCTTGTCCAGTGTGCCCCCTTGTAGTACATGCATGTTCCATACCCACCCTCTCGGACTCCACTCACACTGCACCCTTCCCTCTCACCGCTGCATAGGTACTCCTTCCGGAAATTCCCTTTCACATTTATTTCGTCTTCCTTGTTTCTTGAATCCTGTCATGTATTTCTTTCCTCTCCCATGCTTGTATGCCTGTGGTGCGAACTGGGCTCATCCAGTGTGCAAAGTATGACACTTTCCACGAGATCCTGTCGGTGCAAGTGTCTTTGGAGACAAGAGTGAGTGGTGGGAATTTTATGACCTGGTGCGAATTTGCAAGACCGGTGCGAGGGAGGCAACACTCAAAACCAAACAAATAATGAATGAATGGTTATAAAGACACAGAAGGGGCCCTATAAAACCAACTAACTAATGAGGTAGGTGGCATTGTATCATGTGGGCGGAGATGGTTGCGTTTTTCCTTGGTATATTGCGGACTGGTGCGAATTTTAGGTGGCTGGCGGTGCAAATTTGTGCGAGAGGTTTAGATGGCTGTCGCTGGTGCAACTCGTCTGGCCTGCTGTCATACTTTGCAGACTGGGGGGTCATCCCGTCAAGTATCAGATATGTCTCATAGTGGTTGATAGTGGGGGTGGTGGTAGGTTGAATATAGTGTTATGGCGCCAGTGTGCACTAGTCAGTGTTCAGGACTGCAGTACAAAAATACTTGGAGACATAAGATGCTTGGCACAATCAAGTGCCAGGCAGGAAATGCATACAGATTGTCACCAACAGTATCTGCAGGTTTGGTTTTGAAGCACTGGTAATTATTATCAGACACAACTTGATGAACACCAAACCAGCACTGTAAATGACTATAAATGCCATGTAATTTGCCAATATGGCTTCAAATAGTCGGGGAATATTACCTGTCTTACATTGGAATGTGATTGAAGTTTAATGTGTTTTGGGTTAATCGCATGGCCTCTTTTTGTCAAGAATGCTGCCAGCCTTTTTTAAAGTGGCTCAATGCTCCAAATCCCAGGGTGCTGGGTGGAAACTGACACCCTGACAAACATAATTTTGCATTCAATTCTGGGTTATCTTTACTAAATTCTCCACTCACTTTTCAGGTAGAGTTTTTTTACCACAATTCAATAGTCCTGGTGTATAAGAACTCATCAAAAGTATGGTCACAAGGAAATCTTTATACAAAGTTCTTCCTAAGCGTTAAATAGGGGCTTCAATCAGAATTTTGCTTGACCCACAGTATTGGAGCGCTTTTTAATTTTTCACTCGCGAACTATATTGTCCAATACGGATTTTCCACTCATCACCCCGGCGCAAAACCAGTTTTGGTACACTGAAGTGGCTCTCCTACAATCAGCCACGGGCTGACAGAATTTGCATCACAAACTCCAGGGCGAACCCAGCCTCAATGGCCGAGGTGGGCCATGACATTCGTTCACCAATGTCGCGGAGTGTCATTTTGTCGAAAGAAGGCGATCCTTCGCTGCACCGGAAGTTTGATTGAACTGAATAGACTAGTATGAATTTATTGTATTCGTTAAATGTATGAATTATTGAATGAACGCCGGAACTTTCAATGAAAATTATCTGACTCTCACTACTTTTTATTCTCGAATGCCTCCTTTTTCCATTTGGACTAGACACACTTGATGATCTTTGCTCCTCCGAACGTTTCCCGGTTTTACAGTCATTGTGAGCTCGCCGACCGCTGTTAATTGTGTGTCAAAGAATGCTCAAATGTGAAGACAGACTTTTTAGGTTGTTGTTATCTCCTTATCAGAAGCCAGAAACTCCATGTATGTCACAGCATGATGGCACTTGTCTGTTTTTAGTAACTGAAAAATGGACATCTGTATGAAAATAGTATGTAGTCTTTCAGTGAAATAATGATGGTTCATTTGTTTATACAGTGCTCCTTTTTTCGCAGATAAAATGATTCATGAGGACCATGTTGAAAATGAAGGCGAAGAAGAGGATTATGAAGAACAGCCAAAGAAGAGCTCCAATGCCCTTCCCGTCTGGGGCAATGAGAAGACCATGAATCTTAACACTCTTCTGCTGACAAACATCCAAGGCTCTCACTATTTCAAAGGTATGGAATGTTCGGACTGTGTGTGCATGCCATAACGTCGGCAAGAGAGGTGCGTGGTTTTTCCAAATGTGTCCTTCTGCAACATGAAACAGGGAAATTGTTCTCCTTTTTTGCGAAAACGTTCAGCAGTAGTGAACAATATGGTGTGGAAGACAACCAACATTCATGACGATTAAATTGCCAGTGCTCACACACTATCATTTCGTATAGGAATGTGCCACTGTAATAAAATTATTAGGATGTGCCCATTATACATGGGCAAATCTCGCAAGTGGGGAAAGGCTGGAACCAAAATTTATGGGTAGCACTTGCTACAGGTTCGCGTCTGCTATCCTATATGTTTCGCCAGGGTTAGGATCACTTTGATTATGACCATTTCATCCTCAGTGGTTCAAGTGCACTGGAGGTCAGTGGTGTAGGCAATCTCAGGATGCTGGGTGGAGAGCAAAACCCAGGGGAGCTTAATTTTCATCTCACTTCTGTGAAATGTTTACTTTTTCACTTACTGTGCTGAAGTCTTCAATAAGTTCAATAATCTGGGTGTAAATGAACTTATCAAAAGTATGGTATTAAGGAAAATCTGTACGAGAACACGTATTCCTCAACTTTGAAGGAGCGTTTGATAAGGTTTGGATTGGGCCTCACAAGTTGTATTTTTTAACTTTCCACTTGCCAACTACATCTCATTATATGCATTTTATACTATGCAATCCAGCACAAAAGCCAGTTTTGCGACAACGCTGGAACTACACTCAATGTTTTAAAATGGTGGTAGGTCAGCAATGGGCTCGGGTCTGAAGACTAGAGAGGGGATATTTTGGGTAGAAAAATTAGAAGAGTTCGCTAGACCGTACACCTACTATGTGGCAATCATCCCATGGGCGGGAAATCTGTATCTTTCAGTTCAAGTATTGAGTGTATTAAATGGATACCACTAAATTGGGATTGAATGACAATGTGTTTGGGGTCATGAAAAACGAATATTTGCTGCACACGTACAATTCGTGCCTTCTCAGTTCTGTTGATATCAGTCCAATTTCTGTAGATTGTGTATACCGTGGTATTGCGTGCTACGATTGGGGAGTGTAAAATATATAAGTATGTACAATATAGCGCTTGGCAATGCGGCACTTAACTGCGTGCACTGCACTCCCAGTGCGCGTGATCGTCCACAGTCGATCAGATTGACCCTACCCTTTCTCCTCGCGGCGCTGACACCGGCTCACGTGGTAGGCGTGCGCGCATGAGCCTGAAGGGCACAGTATAGGGAAGGAGGACAGAAACTGCCAGGGGGAAGAACACATCACCTTGAAGCTCTTGATGGCCGCCAGAAATCATTGTCATGTGCCATCGAAGTTTCCAGGGCCCCCGTCCCGTCCTTTCATCGGATGTGCTCACCCTCCTGACCGTCTGTTAACCGGCGGTGGTCCTCGGCAGTGAACCTGTTCGAACTGAAGACTTACCACGAGGTGATCGACGAGATCTACTACAACGTGACGCACTTGGAGCCCTGGGAGAAGGGTAGTCGCAAGACGGGAGGCCAGACTGGCATGTGCGGCGGGGTAAGTACAAGGTGATAAACCAGACTGCCTGTGTGGGTCGAACGGCTTTGTTATTAGTAGACTGCGATTGATCCCCACTACCAGCAAGGTGAAATTCCGATTTTGATTTTTGGGTGGGCATGGTTTTAATATTAGAATCTGCGGAGTGTTTCAATATTTATGTTTCAGTCAGCTGGCATATGCTTCAAATGTGATTTTGCGAATCTTCTTTTGTAAAGGGTCAAGTACTGTTTTAATATGCATGGGGCTGATTTTAGCTCGGATTTGCGACGGCCGATCGGCCGATTTGTATTTTAGAAATCGCATTTGCTGGTCGCTACTGGTTCTACTTTTGCCCTAAATTTGGTTACTCCTTATTTTCTCATTAAAAACCTCATTTTTGTTTGGCTAAACATACAGCTAGCTTCCTTTTTCCTCTGATCTCTGGTCGTCGTGGCGAGCGGCCCCGTCTGCGGCGCGTGTGGGCGACTCTGACCCTGGCGACCGTTGTTTCACGCCGCTGCCGCAAGGTGCGCGGCGTTGGCGTCGGAGGCATCGTTTCCACCGCCTTCTCGTGTCTGTACAAGCTGTACACGCTGAAGCTGACGCGCAAGCAGCTGATGGGCCTGCTGAACCACAGCGACTCGCCGTACCTGCGCGGCGTCGGCTTCATGTACCTCAGGTGAGATGGGTGACGGTGTGGGCGCGCATGTCCGAGCTGGACCGCTGCAGGTTCTGCTTGAAGGGTGACACAGAGTGGGTGAGTGACATGTTGCTGAGTCAGATCTATTAGCTACTTTAACTCAGTCCTGTAAATTGTGGTGTACGGATTAAAAAAAGACGGAATCGTCCATTTACGTCTTTTGCCCTTGAATTCTGCACATGCATTTGATTGTCACGATTCTACCAAACATAAGTTTTTTTTTGCTGAAAAAGATGTTCCTTCGGGCACCCTCGTTGTTTGCAAGAGGGGTGTGTAATTTTCCGAGATGCTTCTCGTCGAGACGATTCATTCCAATGATATGCAAACTGCATTTCATAGAAAAGCGTCGACACATCTCATTGCATTTGGGCGTGAACATTCTCCGGGTTATTGCATATCGCTCTACATTTTTTCTTCTTCTCTCTCAAGTGTTACCTCTCTCAAGACTCGACCCCGCAACCTGCCAGGAATGCTGGAAATGTGCCCCAAGCGTGCCACAAGAATTTGCATGGAATGGACCCCGAAATGGGAGCTATGTCGGATTTCTTAGTTTAGCGCTGAGAACTCGTCGAAAATGATAAATGCCTTATACATGGTTATTTGTAGCGCATACTTCCATTCCGAAATCGAAATATGCGCTCTGGTCACGACGATTTCTCGAATGAAAAATGGAATAGTATGAACCCACTTCCCAGAATACGTTTTGACATATGGTTAGTCTTCTCATGTTTAATAGTAGGAATGATTGGTCATGACGACAATCTACCACTCGGCCTATGTACCAGTCACTCGTAATATTTGTCCGCACAGTGGCTTTCAGCCATCAGAGTTGATGTTTGACTTTAGACTGGTCTTTGACACTTTTTTAATACATTTTGTCCAAGTTGTTCTCAGTTCGGGTTTGGGAGTCGCAGCCTGACAAAAGTCATCAAGGGACTGGTCGCGGAGACCCCGACCCCACCATCCGAAAGAACAACTCCCGCAATAAAGGGTCAATTTATAAGCGAATATTTAGCGTCCCACAAAGCACAGGGACGGCTGCCCCGCTCAGGTCACCCTGTTACCAGTCAGTTGCCTGCCGACCTACATCGGGTAAACTATTGAGCGCCGGAGCGACTCAGGGGCACCGATCCCGAGCCTGCACTCACACTACTGCTGCATGTTTCTGAGCAGTGGACCCGAGCCCAGTGCTCTACCAGCTGAGCAGCGGGCCGGAGCCGAACGCTCTACCAACTGAGCTACCGGGGCGGCCTTTGTGGCAGCTCTCTTCTGACGCATGAGTTGTGAGTGATTGTGTCGTGCTGGCAGGTACACTCAGCCCCCGGCGGACCTCTGGACCTGGTTCGAACCCTACCTGGAGGACGAGGAGGTAAGGCAAGACATGGGGGCGCTCCCAGGGAACTGCGCTGGAAGTACTGTCATGCCTCACAGGCCGTGTATGTTCTCATGCTTAAGCAATTGTCAGGTGTGTGACAAGACTAAGGAGTGCCGACTCAGCGTTGGCTGGTCTTGCCAATTGAGACGTTCAAAAGTGCAGCTGCCCCCGAAATACGCATTGTTCACCAGCGGTGAAACGGGTGTGTGAAGACGCATCTGCCCTACAGCTCGAGCATGATCTGGTAACGTGAGAACGGCACTATCAAAAAGCCTGAATTCACATCAGTGCTTGTGACCATTGACGCTATGGCGTTGCGTGGAAAGAAATGTAAAAACATCCATCCCCTCTCCCCCATATTCTTGACACTTAAAGGGAATGTGGCACCTTAATAACGTTATTTAAGCTGAGATAGCCAAGTTGTACAGCATGCCGGAGAAGCCGGTACTTAATATATGATTTGTCTTGAAGTTCAAAATTTCCGTGGAGAAAAATCTACCTGAAATGTACCCCAATTGTACCCCAACCAGGCGGTCACAGTTGTCAGCTGTTGGTGTGACGACAGCGCTGATGTCACGGTGAGTAATCAGCCAATTGAAGCCCTCGGAGCCCAATGAATATGGTAGTAGTTGCCAGATCATGATGTCATCCCCAGGCAGATGTTTATTTTTCACCCTATAGGAGCATTTTGAAACAAATATTGAACTCATTGTACATTTTTCAGAGAAATCATGGATTCTGTCATGGTTTTCGGCAAAAAATACCCCTAATCACACTAAATTTCTGGATTCGACCAAGGTGCCACATTCCCTTTAAGACCTGGAAAATTTCTAGGTAGCTGAAACACATTTAGCCAGAGATGTTCTCCCTTGCACTTTTGGTAAAATTGCATTTGTTCTTGTCCTGTCAATTAATGAGGAATCAGAACAGTGCTTCAGCGAAGTCAGACTACCCCCCTTGTTAGCTCCTGGAACACCAATTATCTTATTTACAAAGTTCCTGATTTCTATCGAATTTACCGATACGGAAGACCCAAAAGTAAGCCCCGAATGTGACGAGACTTGCCAGCGTCAAAACCGTTGGGTGTGTTTTTGCCGTGGGTCGGCAGAGCCGTCTGTTCACAGTGTCGTTGCGCTTCAGCGGCCGTTGGTCGGGGGCGCAGGCAGCAGCGACAGCGTCATGCTCAGTGGCCGTGCTGGTGAGGCGGCGGGTCTCCTGAGACCGACCGACCACGGGTCTCCTGAGACCGACCGACCACGGGTCTCCCGAGACCGACCGACAGCGGGTTGGCTGAGACGGACCGACTGACCGACAGTGGCGGTGGCGCCTGATTAACAGCCGTGCGTTCTGAAGGGCCGGCGGCGGGTGTGCGGCGGCGGTCAGACTCCCGGCGACTGACGGGCCCGTGGTGCGCCGCTGCCCGACAGGCGCGCCCTCCCTCGGCCGCGGCGCGGGCTCGCCGGCGGCCCGCCCTGCGTGCGCCAGAGCAAGTAATCGCGCGTCGCCGCCCGCTCTCGCTCTCACAGTCACTGAAGCTAGCCCTCAATGTTAACGCCTTTCACACCGGCCTCGGCTCAGTTTTGTCCTAAGTTCAGTTGAGGTGTTGAGTCTAGCCGTGTGCTTCAGTAATTAGGGCGTCAGTTAGGCCGGCGCGCGCTGTGGCCGCCGGCGGCCGTGTCCGGGCCGCCGCGCTGTGACGTCTGCTGACGTCGACTGACGCTACCGGCAGATGATCGACGTCAGGGCCGGCGGCGGCGAGGAGATGACCCTGGGCGTCATGCTGCGCAAGATGCTGGTGAAGCTGGACTGGTACGGCACCCTGTTCCCGCGGATTCCGGTACCCATTCAGGTACGGAGGCTAAGCACGGACTGTTGTACGGTGCTTAGCAGCGACGGTATGTTTCGAGTTTTTCACTTTGCTACTGACTATACTCTTATTGTAATCCATTTCTATATTTTTAGATGTTTTATACACCAGTCTATCTGGTTGTTCTTACTGTTAGAAGTGGATACGTATTTTTTTCTCTGTCTGGTAAACTCCGGAGTTGTTAAGATGCTTTTGGGTGCAGCACACCCATTATGTGTGGCTTTGCTAACCACTTTCACCCATCGTCTCAGCTTGTCGTGGCATCTTGCCCAGGCTAGTCTGACCCTTGACATAGGAGATGCCGGATTAGGACGTTCTGTACCGTTTCGATTTCTCTGCCGCAGATGAAGATACAGAAACTGCTGAAGGAGCGGTTCCCGCCGCAGGGGGGCCCGGGCGACCCCCGCCGTCGCGGCCGGGCAGCGACAGAGGCGACCGCGGCCGTGACAGTCGCGAGCGCATCCCTCCGCGCGCCCGCTCCGGCAGTCGCGACAGGGCCAGGTCAGTTCTGAGTCCCGCAGTCGCCGGACACCGCCGCTGGTGCGCTGGCTAGTCGAGTCACCTCTGTTTACGAAAGATGTGCAATTGGAATCTGATCCCTTGCTTTCCCAGTACTGGTTTGCGTGTGATTTGACTGTGGTCGCCTCAGCAGTGACGGTGTCGTGTGTGGCCGACAGGGCGGCGCCGGCCCGTGATATTGCTGAAGAGATCGCCATCGAGAAGGATCGAATCCGACGGGAGCGGGAGGGCAGCGGCCGCCAGGACACAGCCGACCGCCGCGACCGCAAACACCGCTCGCGCTCCCGGGAGCAGCGGCGCCGCTCGCGCAGCCGCTCCCGGGACCGCAAGCACAGGGACAAGGAGCGCTCTGGGAAGCGGAGCCGCAGCAGGGAGCGCGGGAGTAATGGCGACCGTGCTGCCAAGCGCAGCCGCAGCAAGGAGAGGCGAGACAGTCAGGACCGCAAGGCCAGGCGGAGCCGCAGCCGAGACAGGAAGGAAAGCGCCAGACGGAGCCGTAGCCGGGACAGGAAGGAAAGCGCCAGACGGAGCCGTAGCCGGGACAGGAAGGGCATCGCCAAGCGGAGCTCTAGCCGAGACAGAAAGGGCAGCAGGGACCGGGCAGCCAAGCGGAGCCGTAGCCGGGACAGGAAGGGCAGCGCGAAGCGTAGCCGTAGCCGAGACAGAAAAGGCAGCAGAGACCGGGCAGCCAAGCGGAGCCGTAGCCGAGACAGGAAAGGCAGCGCAAAGCGTAGCCGTAGCCGAGACAGAAAAGGCAGCAGTGACCGCGGACCTAAGCGAAGCCGCAGTCAGGATAAGAAGGGTAGCGCGAAACGAAGTCGTAGCCGAGACAGGAAGAACAAGCGGAGTGGGTCGCGCGAGCGAGAGAACCGGCGACGCCGTGATGACAGGAGCCGCAGCCGCGACCGGCGACGCTAAGCCCGGGATCGGGGGAGGGAGTAGGAACCTGACGGCTCGCTGGGCCGCCCGGCCGCCTCCCCCTGGCGCCGTCTTCAAACTCCTAGGCTAAAGTACAATGAAGGGATATAGATGTCGCCTCTGGGCAATGTTCCGCCGTCGATGCCACTGGTGGAGTGTGGGCTTGTGAGGAGTTTCGGGATGTCCCGTGACGGGACAGCGCCGTGTGAAGGGAGAGTGGGACACTTGCTCTATTTGTGCGTGTCAGGCGCCTTGTGTTCGGAAGTTCCAGTTTCAAGGTTGACAAGGCGTGCCACTGCTTGCGCTCTGGGCGTCAACAGGCTTCTGTTACGGTGCCTATCGTGTGTTTCACGGTATAGAAGACGATAGTGTGCTCATCGTACGGGATGTATCATCTCCATCGCCTGCGTTTGATTGTATAATCAGCGTCATTAGTGTTCTTTCGGGGTCTACTGTAAACGTTGGAGCGAACTTGCTGCTTAATTTTGGAGTGCGTGTTTGCCGGCATAGAAATGTCTGATGAAAGGCGCCAAGCGTTTGGTCAGATGATGGCCGTTCCAGGATCTGCGCTGCCTCTGCACTGCGCTTTAGGCACTGTCGACTGGCCGAAAGTGCCGTAAACTTAAGTGTCGGTGAATTAAGTGTGCCACAGACGTTTTGATCCTCCCAAGTGAAATACATTTGAACTATACGTGTATCGCTGTCTTTCTTTAAGCAGAAGTCCTGTGGGTGACTTCTGAAGCTCTGGTGTTCCATATCCTCGCTCATAAGATACCCGTGCAAACGACATTCGACCTGTCAGACATAGATGATGCTTTTATGTATCTCAATATTGTGATCAGTTTTGAATAAGTTAACAATGACCGAATGCGAATTTTCAGTGAGATGAATTTTTCAATTTGCTATGTTTGGGAAGGAGAACTAATTCTTATTTTTGTGTTTTACTAGTATGTTTCGACCGGAATCAGAGATGCGGGACCGGAATCAGAGATCAGGGAGACGGGTACCCGCACCCGTCAATGCGCTTGTTAAAGCTAAGTTTTTCCAATGTCCGAACCGAACCACTTTGTTTCACCCGAACCATCCACATACCACAGTTTTGGGGATGGGATGCTTCAACTGCGGAACATTGGTAATACCGATGAAATAAAATCCTTTGCATGTTTCAGAATATGATAGGGACGGAGCATGTAAAGCTAGGGCTTAAAACATCGGGCCAAAGCTGTTTGAAATATCTCAGCTTCAGGTGAAAAACTAAATGAAAAATCTTCAAGACCGAAAATGTGCGATATATCCTCTGCTCGAAATCAAAGTTGAAGATAACTCGGTGACAACCGATCGCCATCACGGCAAGCATTTCCAGCCGTAGGCTTCCTGGAATATCTCTGAATAGTTTTGGAGAAAATTGAGTTGTCCGAACCATCCTGCCGTCCGAACCATACCCACCCTCCCGTGCATTTTCGCACGAAGGTCAACACAAACCGTTGGTGCCAAAACACCGAGGCGTTTAACTCACACCACGTTGGCATTACGCGCCCCGCTGGGAAGCGTATTGCGCCCCCTCCGTACCTCATTTCCCAGGAAAGCTAAATAAAAATAACGGAGGGTGTTCGAAAGCTCTAAACGAGACAATGAGAACTTATAGAAGTATTGTAATGTCAGGTCAATATCGAGGTCAGCATAGATCAGAAAAGGTTCCATAGGCTTTCAATAGGACGGTGTACGTTTACCCCTCTATAGTTTTACTCAGCGGATCTAGGGAAAATATTTATGCATCACTGGATTCCTCTCATCGTGGCAAATCGAATGACGTATAATATGACCTTGCTAGATCAAATTTTGAGAATGACCTCGCATTGAGCTAGGTCAGGATTACAGTGTGCCCCGGTATGGTCATGTTGCATATCAATCGACTATCCGTGACAATATAAGCACAAGGCAAGCAGAATAGGAGCTTTATCTCAATTCAGTGAGAGGTAATTGGCGAAAAAATCACTGTATGCTCCTGTGACCTGACATGACCTTTGAGAGGTCAGATGGTCTAAAGCTCAATATTATGGTCAAGATTGTGGTAAGAATACAAGTTTTGGGGATTTCCAGGTTTATCTATCCAGTATTTATTGAAAACGAACCCTTTCTATTTTTCATCATATACTTATAATGGGGTGACCGAAAAACTGACCCCACCTTAGGTAAAAATATAGAAATTCCTAGATTCCAGATTTTTAGACCCTTATGACCTTATCATATTGTGAAAAATTTGAAATTGATCGGTTGGCTGATGTTCCTTAGGCACCGCTTCAAATTCGTGATTTTGTATTTTGAGTTTGGGTCACTTGACACTAATAGCTCTTTGACCTGACATGACCTGACTTCCAAACTTTGGTGAGATGCGTAAAATTAAGTAGGAATAAGGTACTGTAGGTTTCCTTGTTCTGCGTCTTTTCTTTTTTGCGTTATCTGGGGAAAACCAGGAGGGGGAGGCGCGAATTTCACTTCCTTGCGAGGCACGTGTTAAATCGAGGCACATCTTGTTCTTTAGCTGGGCATATACCTAGAGAAAACATACCCCTGAAGCATGAAATCATTCTGTAAAATAATGTAGGACGAGCGACAGTGCCGGCGAACGATACACCCACCAGTCAGTCAGAGCCTCGTGCCCAGTGGGAAGACTCATCTAGTGGTATTGGCGACAATGAAGAAAGCAGTTGCAGCATCTACAGTCGATCATGAATATGGTGATGACGTTCCCGACCACTTTAACCCTCGCCCCACCGGGGGCCATCGATGGCCCCCTAAGGTTTTTCCGGGATAGCAGAAAAACGACGCGGCGCAGCACCGCGTTTGAGGGCTCTACCTCTCACTGCATCATTTTCCCATCATCCCTGAATTTTTTACCCCGGGTCACCCAAGGTTAGGTCACCAGACGAGGTCAACCAAGGTCACCTCACTTCAACTTTAGAGCTCTGTAAGAGCTAGATTTCAAAGTCGATCAATTTGAAACTTCCTACACTTTATGACCTCTCCAGGGTCTACAAGGTGTATATCCGGGATTTTTCGATTTCGTGCCCTGAGGTCAGGTCACAAGGCGACCTCTCCCATTGGAAAAGCATGGGGAAAACCTGTTTCATGATATAAAAGCCACAAAAATGATTGCAAATACTCAGACTGCTCAGAACAGCGTTTTTGGACACCCTTTCACGGATCCCAGGGGTCATATTTACCCTTTGACTTTTCCAAGGTCATTCAAGGTCACCAGAGGTCAAAAACAGTATTTTGACAATAACTTTTGACCTAATTAAGCTAGAGCGGTGAAACAAACACCATCGTGTTTGTCTTGTTACTGGCTTTCATTTGATATACGGCAAGGTCTCTTTGTGACCTTTCGTGACCTCAGGTCATATTAGGTCACGAGGTGACCTCTGGAGGTCAAACCACTGGCGGGAGGTCTTTACGTTTCACATAGCGGAAAAAGTACTAGCAATTTCCTATCAAATGAACTTTACCAGGCCTCAATAGCTCTAATTGCATAAGAGTTATGACCAGTTTGCTTAATCGTTGCATATTTGAGTGAAAATAGCCGATCTTGACCTAATTTGACCTCTGGAGGTCAAACCATTGACCTGAGCACTAAAACATGTGAAGTAATTTCTTACTGAATTCACGCGAGCTTTCTATTACACTTTGCAGATTTGCGCTAACGCCTATATTTTCGGAGTTAGAGGGGGGCCATCGATGGCCCCCGGTGGGGCGAAGGTGGCGCCGGACCCCCGGTGGGGCGCGGGTTAAACTCAGCGCCATAGTATGTTCATAATCATACCAGGCAAACTTTGATATCGACCGTTCAGGCTGTTCCACTTTTTCAAGGTCCACCACCAGGCCATTTTTTAACATGTTAACTGGGGGACCATTTGCCCCCCCCAGTGCCCGGAAATTGGCCCCCAGTGAAATGGACAGGAGATGACTTAAACTTCAACAAATGAAAACTCACCTAACGAAAATAAGACAGAACACCACCCGATAATACTAATTTAGTTTTATTGCTGGTGCCAAATTGGAAATTCACAAAAATTGTGCTAAAAAATGATCATCCGTGGCTGTTTCCTCCATCGTGCGAAGACGAAACAAAGCGCGTAGTTACGAGAAATCCCGGCAAAGCAGCCTCAGCATCAGCTAATCACAACGCTGGAGATGAACGCTGGCCTACAACCAATCAAACGTCACGTTCTATCCGACCGGAGGCCCATACCCCAGCCAGTATCGTGAGATTGTATGATGCTCTCATTTCACACGCGGTCAGTTGTGAGCGCTTAGAGCTCGTTTGTGGATTAGACGGGACACGGTGTAGTCAAAGCGCGTAAGACTGGTCGCGGTTGTGGCGGTGTGAAGTGCTTAGCCTTTTTATTTGTTATTCTGGTGGTAGCATACATAAACGTCACCACCGGCAAAAAAGTGGGGGGGGGCAGCTAAAGTTCAACCTTTATGCTGACAACAAACTTACCACGTTCGTACCAAAAACTCTTCGAATTTGGGGTCCTCGTTGCCTTCCGCAGCGGCTGGTTATACAAATTTCCAGTTTTCTCCCATTTTGGCTGATATCAGACAATTGCTGATCAAAAAGTGGGCGTGGGGGGCTGGCCCCTGGTCCCTCTTTTCTGACGCTTGTTGTGGGTTGTAGCATACGTGAAGTTTATAGTGAGATCGCTGCATCAATTTGTTATGTAAAGTCGATAAGTTGTTAGCTGGCCTTTCTCACCGATTCCCCAATGTTGAAAATTGGGAGAGTTTATATATTCGGCCACAGCCCTTCGTCAGAATCATAGAACTGGCCCCCGAGAAACCCTTACAACAGGGAAAGAGTTGGTGACGCCATATAACCCTGACAGTTGGTGCGTCGGTAAGCCTAAAAATTGACTGGTTTGTACTACATTCTCTAGATGATTTTGACAGCAAAAACCACACTTCATAGTAGGTATGTACGTAAAACTTCTCTCGATTTAGCCTATAAACCACTTGTGTTTGATACTTTAGGAATTTGCTTACCTTGCCACAATCATCAGGAAAAAATAAGAAAATAACATTTTCATTTGGAATACATTGTGGCAGCATCAGCGCTGCCAGGTTGTCCATTTTGTGGCCAAATATCTCGAATTGGGTCTTTTTTTCGTGTTTGGCCCCGCGATTTTTTGAGTTGGCCCTTTCTTGGAATCTGGCCTTTTTGCCCCCTTTTTCAAGCAGCTGGCACCTAAGCTATTTCTGGCTTGTGCCTTGTATAAATATGATTTCTTTTTACCTCTTCCGCCCTTGAATACGATATTCTGACACCGAAAAAGCAGCAGGGCAGCAGACAAAGTGTTATGGTGGTGGGAGGGAGGGACAGAACTTTGTTAAAAACACGATCCAGAAAAATGATGGCCACCGAAAACCGGATGCAAAGAATGCGATACTATAGGCACCCTTTGGGTGAAAAGTTGATGAAAAAGTGCGCCCTCTGAGGCTCCGCACTCCCCACTTACCAACATCCTAGATCCGCCACTAATCAAGAGCAAACAAATGCATAGTTGGAAAACAGAGAAAACATTAAATGTTAGCGGGGAGTGGTGCGGTCAACATGATTAATGATGCTAATAAATGTTCTGGTTATGTGGATAAAATCATTTGATGGTCACATGGGGCTGGAAGGGCAACCCCGGCTTCCTATTAAATCAGTAGTGTGCTAAAAAATATCGTGTCAAGCCGATATCAAACTGTCAACAATTAGTTTAAACAGTGATACAAGTAGTTTTTCTGTGGGGTTATATCTACCCCACGGGGCTGTTTTAGCCTCAAATCTGGTTTTTGTGGTATTTATTTGGCTGTTTTAGTGAAAATAACGTTTTGCCCCTCTTTTTAACTGGGTTTGACCTTTTCCGCGGAAAAAAACTTGGCAGCCCTGGGCAGCATCTATAATCTGGAATAACATGGAAAAACACAAAAATTGAGAAACATTTTTAAGCAGCAACGCGTCATAGTTTTATTAGACCCCCTCTAAATCGGGTCTTGATCCCCTGAAGGCACTATATTGGCCAGCACAAGAAATGCCCCCACTGACTTTTCCTTAAAAATGCCCTGTCCACCACCCAATCAAACGGGTAGTCAGGTGTGCCTATCCCAACGACAACAGCACCCTTGCATTAACACCAGGACCATGAAATATTGCATGCCGTGGCACGTCCTGCCAGGATTAAGAAAATGACTTAAAATACATAACAAATATAAGAAATTCTGGTAATAACAGACAGCCAGTAGTAGCTCCCTGCAAGTCTTCATGGAGCTGGAGCACTACGTCTATTTGGGTTTGATGCGTGTGAATTCATTTAATTACCAACAATATTATTATTCTAATTTCCAAGGAAAATTACCAAAAAGTCAGCAGTCATGTCAGTCACACCGGTATTCTTGCGAAAAGATAGACGCCTATTTACATTCGTCGGTAAATCAAATTGATAAATTTAGGGGTGCCCAGCACATCATTGGAAGTGGTAAGGAGATAAGATTCTACATACCTTGTTCAAACCCAATTTATGCCCGAAAAATGCGACTTAAGAGAAAAAAGGAATTCAGCTCCAATGCCAGCTGATTTCTCCAATCTAATCCAACGACTGTTCTGTAGTTAAATGAGCACATAGGGGTACCCTACATTGATAGGCTCTTTTGTCAATCGCGGGCCTTTAATGACGGTTAGGCCCCGCAGTAATCTCGGAGCGCCTCCCGCATGGCCCAGCCACCACACCGCCGCGGCGGCGGTAGCACCCCAAGGAATAGCGCATCATATCGCCTCAGCCTGGAGACTACACTGTTCCGCAAGACTCCGCAGCCTAGCGGCACAAGCCCGGTAGTGTACTGCGAGACTGCGCCTGCCGGCAGGACCTGAAGTATACACTGTGCCGCAATGCTTATGCGCAGGCGGCACAGCCGATGTTGCAGTGAGCTCCTCCGGCATGGGCGGCTGTCTGGCACTGCTTCAAACGAAAATTAACTATGCAGATGTAGTGAAGGCATATGCAGATCCAGGAGGGGAGAGCAAGGGGGCAGGCACCTCCCCATCAACCCTTGCTGCCCCCTGAAATGCCACGGAGCCCCCTGAAATGTCGATGGCCCCCCTGAAATGTCGCTTCCCATTCCCCACCTAGGATGCGAAAATCGGCGTCCACCGATAGGATTTGGCGTCCACCTGATAGGACTTCCGGTCAAAAGTGGTGCCCTCTGGTCCGAATGGCACCCCCCCTGGGAAGGTGCCCCCTCCGATTGGCAATCCTGTATCCGCCTGTAGGTGAAGAAGCATGGCTGCCTATTCGAATACAATCGTAAAAGACAAATATTCAGAAGAGATAGCATGAGAAACCCATCACGATCGTTGTTTGTTATTGTGCGAGCTGGATTTAAAAGGGATTCTGCAGTTGATAATGGTCATATAGTGCCCGTTGTATATTTTAAGCAGATGTATTCCATCCCAGTTACTCTGTTGGAAGAGCGTTGTGCTCCGGCCCAGTGAGCAGACTAAGACAAGGCTTGGGATCGACCGCCGCAGGATGCCCCGGTAGTCGGGGTGGCAGCTTTTGCGCTTTGTGGTAGGTTAAACGCCAACTTCTAATTTTGCCCAGGATTGCACAAATTGCTCGTTCTGATGGTGGAGTTTGGATTTCTGAAGCAAATTCCTTCAAATGCTTATAACTCAAAAATGAAGCCCCATGTCATAAACTTTGGCCCCAAAAGCTGAAGGTGCAATAGTTTTGACGAAATGGTGCTAAAAATGGAAACGATAAAACAAATGGGTACAATGGAGCAATCAGAAGGTTTAAACAAGTACCTCCACCAGACGAAATAAGGCAGGTTTTTCATCAGAATCGGGCTATCAGAAACCTAGCAGCTTATTCACCGGATTGCCATGCCAGTCATTTCTGGAGAGGCCTTCAAACCGCTGGAAGGTACTGGTACTGGGTGCTGATTCATCAGTTGATGTCACTCTGATCAGTGCGCCATACCAGCTGCACCAATTTAGACACGGTTCCAGCCCGCAAGCCTGACCCCTCTCATTCCTTCAACCCCACACCGGAACTGGGCGAATTTCTACAGCCAGCGACTGGATAAAACACCCTGACAGGCCGGAACGCAGCCGACATGACCGCGAGTTGTTTTCGTTTGCGCTGAGCGGCCGCGCGAGAAGACGGTGTACATCAGCGCAGCAGGCGGGGCAGCATCTGACGCGCCGCTCTCCAGTATAAGACGCTGCTGGTTCCGGGGCCCACCTTCCACTCGCAGTTAGCCTCAGTGGTGTACCGGGCGCTCGGAGCAGCCTCTCCTGGACTGGGCCCCCTTAGCTGCCGACATGGGACGCGTGCTGGTAAGCAACCGACCCTAAAGTGGTCTGCTTGGGCTTGCAGCCCTGAGCTAAGATTAGATGCTGATTTTGATTGGTGATGCCATGCGCTGCATCTGACTTCATCTGTGCGCATTCCATTTGTCTTAGCACAGGCAGGCTACTCGGGAATGATTCGGAGAGCTTGGTCGGCACGTGGGTAGATGTTATAGATGGACGTAGATAGTCTTTGGGTGTGGGAGAATATAGATAGCGCTACAATCGAACGTATATTGTTCTGTGATACAACCTGTTAAAATGAGCTATACATTTCATGCGCTTCTTCCTTGCTCAAATTTGTAATCGCCCCTAATATTTTCTTAATCAAGAATTAATCTTATCTAAATAACCTGTTCTCAGACCCGGCCCTGATTATAACTTTTGAGTTATGAAAAAGATAAAAATAAAAAGATGCTTACACTAATCTTACTTCTTTAATATCTGAAGCGACAAATAAAGTCAAACCACCATTGAAATTTCAAAACCATGAGCGGATCCAGGATTAATAATCACGGGGGGACACGTGGGTCAAGGGGTACCATTTTGGCCATGATGGTGCTATTTCTCGTCCAGGGGAGGAAAGTTCCCAAAGACTGTCACCAACTAAATACCTAATGCCGAAAGTTGTCACTTTTAACTTTTGGACTAAGGAAAGTATCTACTGAACACACACACAGCGTGACAAATAGTACCTACATTAATACAAAACAACTAGGCCATCATATGCCTGGTTTCGCAATGATTCCTACTGAACATCACACGAATGCGTAATTCTACCAGCGTTGTAAACAGTCGCCACAAACACTGCAGAGCAGCCCTGAAGTGAAATGAGAACATTAACTTCCCTGGAGTCGAACCCGCCACACCACAAAATCCATTCCCACGCCCTTCTGATTACCCTGGCAGGCTCTGGAAACCCGCGTGCGCGCAGAAAAACATGCTGTACAACATAATAATTTGTCATCAATGAGTGAGCCAACGCATTCGGCTGAAAGTGAAGTAACCAATGCAAGGATAAAGTGATACATTGTGTCACTCACTGTATGTAGAAACTTTGCTTAGGCATGATACGATAAATGTAAGTTCTGCAGAGAGAGAGAGAGAGAGAGAGAGAGAGAGAGAGAGAGAGAGAGAGAGAGAGAGAGAGAGAGAGAGAGAGAGAGAGAGAGAGAGAGAAAGAGAGAGAGAAAGAGAGAGGCGAGAAAGAGAGAGAGAGAAAGAGAGAGGGAGAAAGAGAGAGAGAGAGAGAGAGAGAGAAAGAGAGAGGGAGAAAGAGAGAGAGAGAGAAAGAGAGAGAGAGCGATATTTAGCCAACTCAACGACAGTCATCTCAATACATAGCATATGTTCACATTCAACATCGATAAGCAGGGGAAATGTAGAATAATCGGTGGAATATCACAAGTTTACGGGGGAGGGGCATCTTCCCTAGTTTACGAGTTAAGGGACACTCCCCTGCCTCGCTTTTGACACCCACCCTTACGAGTGCCTGTTTCTCAGCCGTTGTTCCCATAGGCTAAACATGGGGTGGCATCACTGTCTGAGTGTATATGCGTACGATGTTTATCAACCGGTCTGGTGTATGTCATGGCTTGTTGTAGTCACAGCATGCGAATAAAACTGTATACTTCTGAGGGGTGTTAGCACCTGCAAAGACAGAGGAACTTCCCTAAACATAAAAAAGCAGCCCTAAAGCTTTTAAGCCAAATCTGAATCGGGCTCATTAGGCTGATTCACATCAAGAGAAGACGTTTCTTTTTACTGAGTCTTTTTAAGAACAGCGGTTTTCGGCAAACATTTACATCTTATGGGCGTATTTGAGCCATTCAACCAAAGTAAACGAGCCGAGGCATATCAGGCGTGTCAAATTGATATCAAATTTTAGTTTGTCCCTCTGAACACTGGCCCCAGCGGGCCTCCGAGCTGATTTCTTCCCAGTGTGGGGGACACCAAACAATCTTCCTCGATCTCGGCTCCTATGCATACGCATACGCATAGCGCACACGCACAGTGAAAAAGAAAACGCTGGTGGATAGCTCAAGAGAATTAATGAAGAAACTAGATCTGTCACTATTTTTGGCTCAGTTCAATATTGAGGTCATGACAGGTCAAAAAATGTGATAAGTCAGAGAAGAGCTTCTGGGCTCCAGCGTCTGACAGAGTCTTAGTTAGAATTAACACGCGCATTGACGGGGGTGGGTACCCGGCCCCCTCGGGTTTTTTGGAGACAGTAGAAAAACGGCGGCGCGTAGCGCCGCCGTACTTGGTATACCTTTTCCCTCATCATTTTTACAACTTCTGTGAAAATTTTAAGGTTAGGTCATCTCAGGTCAGGTCACCAGTACAGGTCAAGTGACCCGACCTCAAAAAAAGTTTAAGATAGCATAAGTCGGAGCAGGGTGAACTTATCCGATTGAAACTCATATCACATAATGGCCCCACCGAGTTCTCTAAAATATGCTCCGGTATTTTTGATATCGATGACCTAAGGTCAGGTACGAGGCATGACCTCTCCATTGGAAATACATGGGAAAAATGGTTTTTAAGGAATAACTCAGTAACGGATGGTGATAGAGCATTTATTTTAGCTGCATTAGACTCGCCTGGGCTTTGCAGTTCTATTGATATGCATTTTATATAATTTGACCCTGACCTGACCTCAGGTCGGGTCAAATCCTTGATTTGACCTAGCAAGGTCAAATTATATATAATTCGATTCGGCTTGCTAAGAGGATTCATATAGTTTAAGTCGTTTTGCTCTATCTTTACTTGTTCAGATGTAATGGCCGACAAACTGAATTTACATGTTATCCCTATGACGGCCATGTTTGGACCTCTCGTGACCTTAAATGTGACCTGACAAAAAATGATTCAAATGTTTTCGATGGAGAAGTAGATGGGCAGCCCAACGCCGTTTACCGTTTTTCGCTACCTACCGTGGTTCTCGAGATCTTAGGGGGGGCGGGTACCCGCCCCCGTCAATGCGAAGGTGGCTCAGACCCCCGTCAATGCGCGTGTTAATGTCTATGGACGATTCTTTTCCTCTTGAAATGACAAATCGAATTATGTATACTATGACCATGCTAGGTCAAATAACAAAAATGAGTGGACCTAAGGCCAGGTCAAGGTCACCATCTGACCTAAAAGTCAATGTGTACATCAATCGAGTCAAGTGGTATTTCTATACAAGCTTTACCATAATTTCCTGCGAAGCTATTGATCCAAGTTTGAAAACCCGCTTAAGTAGTCCTAGACGACCTCTCAGAGGTCACGGGTCAAAACTTACAGCATGAACCTAGAGAGGGGTCTAGCATACTATTATTTGCTGAATACTAAGTATTCTAAGCGTAGGTACAGAAATAGAGTCATGTTCGGTCATTCACGTTATTCCCATGCAATTCTAATCGAGAGGTCATGATCCATACCTAACCCCAGACCATTGATATAAAAGATCCCGGAATATGTTTGTAGTACCCAGTAGGTGCATTATATGATGTAAGTTTCAGTTGGATATATTCATCCTGCTCTTACTTATGCTATCTTAAACGTTTTTGGAGGTGGGGTCACTGTACCCACTCCAGTGACCTGGCCTGAGATGAACCAACCTTAAAATTTTGGAAAAAACTGCGGAATGATAAGGAATACAACGTGACAAGTACAGCAGCGCTTTGCGCAATAAGCGTCGCCACCGGAAAAAGTGAGGGTGCCAGCCAAACTTCAACCTGATACTGACAACAAACTTTGCACCTTAGGATCAAAAACTCTTTGAATTTAGATTCCTCGTTGCCTTCCACAGTCGCTTGTTATAAAAATCTCTGGTTTTCTCCCATTTTGGCTGAAATCAGGAATTTTTAATTTTTCAGCCAAAAAGTGGAGGACCAGGCCCCTGGCCCCCTTTTCCGACGCTTATGATTTGCACCGTAGTTTTTTGGTACTGCGGGATAAACCCGAGGGTAGTGTTTAAACGCATTCCACCAGAGTGAGGGTTAAATGCCTTACACAAGGGCATTCATAACTTACTCTCAGCAGAGATTAAAACATTCTCCGTCTCGAAATTATGCAAAATTCCCGGCTCTCAAAAGGATTTATTTATGGAAGTATGACTACATGGATCTATTTACGAAGGACATTTTCGCAAATGTTCTACTCCTGATATGCATCCTTACTTTCAGTCTAATTCCACTGAAGCCCAGAAAAATAGCATTACGACTATATAAATTAATCTTTAGAAAATCTAGACTCCCATTTATTCCATAAGACTGTGAGGATACACAAACAATATTGTGAAACGAAAAACATTTGAAAATAGCTGCCGTTCTGTTTAGTGGCCAACATTCCAATATTCACTCAGAAGCAGCTGCTGGGCGTTTTCTAGCCGTGAATCAGAGCCGAGCGAACGTGCCGAGCTTCCACTGGCAGTCAGGCGTCGATGCCCCCACACGATATTTATAGGCTCTTGGACTCGGCCAGGCGTCTCAGCAGCGGCGCGAGCCCAGTCATCCCCATCTCTGCACTCGATTATCGACGACGAATGAGGCCAGTAGGCGGGGAGGTGTCTGCTGCTAGGCTCACTTTCTGCAATCATCCTCAGCGCAGCGCTCCGTTGAGATGCCGCAGTCAAAACATTTAAGCCTGATATGACGGTGGCAGCAGGCTGTAGCGGCGTGACCACGCTTTTGTTTGCAAAGGGAGAGGGCAGTTACCTTTCCTGTCATAGGGGCGAGAATGAAAGTGGAACCTGGGGAGCTAGAACTCAATCAGTTGCTCGTCAAAGCCATTAGTAACACAACGATGATCCTATGCCCGATGTGGGAGCGTTGGCTTAATTACCTGTCAATTGAATGGGAGAGGGGGTAAACAGACCAAGCTGAATCCCTCGTCGGGAAGGCTCTCCCTCTTTTTAGTAACTAGGGAATGTGTGCCTCATTATTCCTGATATTGATACCCACAGCAAGTGTACGTAAATTTAATCACCGACCAAGATACTACTTTATGGAGCAGGGGAGGCAGACTGGCAACATATTAGCCCTATCGTTGTAGGCGGGGACCGTATCACCTCACCCCTCCTGATGGTTTCCTAGCGCTGGGATTAAATAAAGATGTTGACGGTTTTACACTTCTTGCATTTACGCTTCTTATATTTTCCCAGCAATCAATTCTGCTCCATATGCCGTTAATAGCGGGGCCATGAGCGGCTCCAGGGACATTTTTGAGGTCATATTGACAGCCTAAGGGGCTGCACTTAGACCAAGTGGTACCGGCAATATCGATACACTTATTCAAAATAATCGGGATGATTTCTTGAAGTCACCCCGTATCGAGGCCAAAATTAAGATCAAAGCTCACACGACAAGGTCACACCATAATTTTTAATGTCATCTGACCGGATGTGAAGGTGTTGATTGATGGATTGATTATTGGGGCTTAAGGGCGCACCAACCTTAGTGGTTATATAGCGCCCAGATGTGAAGGTGTATTGGCATTGGTTAATATTGGTATTGGTCCATATTGGCAAGGTTTAGGTAAATAGTCTTGAAAGACCCTGACCCCAAAACTTCATAAAACACTGCAGGGGGACATTCCCTTTATGCCATTTGCCCTTTCTGAGTGTATTGGTGAGTTCTTTCAGTCCAGTCATGTCATTTTCCAAAGGGCTTCCAACATGGCCTAAATGTGAAATTTACGGCCTTACTTGACATCAGAGGTATTGACCTAGGTCAATGAAGATTGGCTGAAATTTAAATCACTATAGCTCGCGCTCGATATTCTCCAACTAGCCATTATTTCTTATTCCCAAGGGGGTGCCGAATGCACCCTACCGATTTGAACTTTTTTACAAAGATGGATAATAGGGTTTAAATAGTATCTTCAGAAGACTTTGAGAAAAATTGGAATTTTTGAAGGGGCTTCAGAGGGCATGATTGGGATGTCAACACCCTTTCCCGGGATTGTCACTGCATAAATCAAACGCAAATGCTGTCAACAGTGAGTGAGCTGCTAGAGTATAGTCGTTGAAGAAATTAGGAACTTGTCCGAGACTACGCTTGTATGGAAAGAGCTTTCCGGATAGATATCATACATTCCTTGGACTTTCCAGCTTTCTGCGCAATGCGAATTACTCCGCAAGAAAACGTGGAAACCAGAAGAGCTTATTCACAGAGTTACATAGTGAATCTTGTGCAGACCCCTCATCCCGACTCAGGCACTCCTCAGCCGCCTGCTCGACATGTATTCAACCTGATTTCCCCGGTGCCGAGGATTGATGTCAGGGCCGTGGCCCAGTCCCTGACTTCAGCGACGTGGCTGGCGCCCATGGCCTGCGACGGAGAGCCAAATTGCTCCGCCATCAGCGGGCCCAGATCGACTAATCTATGCACAGCATGAGCGGGAGGTAAACACTCGGTCCTTGGCGCGCCACCTACCTCCGGCCCGCTTCTTTGGCGCGCCGCCAGAGTTGCCTGATGCTGACGTCATCGCAGCGCGCCAAAATACCCACCTCAAACACACAAGAGAAAACTGCAGGTGATTAGACGCCTTGAGAAATCGAGGTTGAAAGCGTGGAAAAAATATCCTGGTCGTTAATGACAACTATGTGGTGTAGTGGATATACAGTTGGGCCAGATTAACTGACAACATAACGTCTTTTAACATCTATCCGGTACCTAGCCAGATATTTCGTATTTTTCTGTCGTACATGATGTGGACATTGAATAAAATGGGTCTGAGCTGGAATGCGTACATTAATTCTATCAGCGTGGAATGAAAAAGGCCTTCAGTTATAATGTTCAGGATTGTTCATATCTATGGTCCAATGTCAGGTAAAACCCCTGACCTCCTTATTGTAATGCTTTGGAAAGTTTTATTTCAAAATGTTTGTATTTCAGCACATTCACCTCACATTAACTAGCAAATTTCAGTGTCATGATATTGAGTCTAACACCTGAGGTCCAAGAAAAAATATATATGCCACCTCTGACAGGTCATCTGAGGTCATTTGTGCGATTACAATACTTTAGCCTATAGCTTTCGAATGAATAAGAGTAAGGCTTTCGTTTTATCACCGTTGCCTTGCATAATCATTATATTATCGCTGCCAGTCGAGTCATAAAGATCATGATCATACTTGGCCAATCGTGATTTTGGGGTTTAACGACGCACCAACTGCTGAGGTTATATGGCGTCAAAGGGGGATGGGAGTGAGCTTGGCTTGAGCTAGGGCAGGGCGCCAAATCCTGTCTCTGGGCGGGCTCCAGCCGACGACGCCCCGCACATACAGAACGTCATAGGCCGAGCCGAGTGTGCGCTAACCGACTGCGCCGCCCAGGCGCCACCATACCAGGTTACTCAGTTGACCAGATGCTAGGTCAATTAGCCCAAAAAGGTAAAGCATCGTTCATCGTAAACAATAAGTACATCGTGATACATCGTAAATAGTTCGATGTGTGTCAACGAGAGAATTAAAATAGTACCTATGTGATTTTCTGGTTCGAAAGTCGCTAAAAAAAACACGCCATAATACTGGGAACTTATCGACTTCAATATCGATTGACCTCAATGATCTGACCAAACAGGGAGGCTTTGTATTTTTCTCAATTTTTTAATGTTGAGCAAAGACGGAAAAGTGCGCTATAGTGGTTTAAGGGGGTAAATTTCATCAATCGAAATGGCACTCATCTTTTCTTTATTTGATACCATTGCGTCCTGCCTTGTACAAAAAAACTAGTCACGGATCCATAATTGCTTTCAGCAAAGGGCACAAAAAACATTTAGAAAAGGAGAACAGGCCCTCAGATACTTATACTGTGAGATCCACTGGGGCTCAGTGGAAGAGAATGCGAAGAGTTGGGGACCATTAGTAAGAGCTAGGGGCCAAAAAGGTGATTTTGCAATGCCCAGTTTACATGTAACATGATCTGTTGTAGGCACCGCATCGCTTAGACACACGAGTCAAACCGATTCGTATGCTGCCCATTGCGTCAAAATAGATTGGCATGGTATTGTAGCGTAAATACTACTTTTTTCTAAAATGTGCAATGTTTAATATTCTGTAGTGCTCCTGTGCTTGGTCGGAAACATTTGATGCCGTAGTATTGACAGAATGATTCAATTTCTTTCGAATGATGTTAAGAAAATGTTTCGAACTGTCCTATTTCCTGATATAAATGAAGTCTCTTACGTAAAATGCAATTGAAAAGTTGTCACCTCTTTTGATCTCTGGTGATCTCAATATTGACCTTGCAAAGAAAAACTACAGAATTAACTTTGACTGCATTTTAGACGAACTTTTACTTTTTTCTGCATCTTTCGAGGCTTTTTACTTTTTGGGTTTGGGAGGGTTTCTTCTGAGCCCACCACAATGGCAAAGCTGGCTCATACCCTTCGACCGGGTAGAGGTTAAAACAGACAAGCTTGACGCACTCGCACTCGCAAGATAAATTGTACAGCATCTGTGTTATACAAAAAGAAACATTTATTCAGCCACTGAAAGAGCACATTTTCCAAACGACACATGCATATAACAAACACCAGAGTACACAGAATCATTTGTCCTTTATCGCAGCATATTCAAGGCGAAGTGAGCGCTCCTAATAAGTTAACATCAGGTTTGAACTGCTAGATGATAAGTTAAATAACAAGGACAATTTCTAAGGCAACGTTTTATTAGAAGGAAACCTCATTATCAAAAGTTTGGCTTCCATGCAATAATCTTACAAAAGTAGTAACAGTTCCTATAAAGCGCATTCTGAACATTGTAATAATCCACCAGAAGCCACACTCGCAGAATTCCTCTCACTGTTGTGACTTTGAAGGCAACGATAGGTCAAGCAGCACAGATACTCGGCCGTGGTCGCGGCTCACATGTGCCTGGTGTTGCCCATGCCGCCGTGGCCGGCCTGAGAAGCGCCCTTGTTGTACCCCATCTGCAGGTTGAGGTGGCCTTCACTGGCTCTCAGCTGCTCCTCCGTGAACTCACGCTTCTGGGCTTCCGCCATCTTAGGACCCATTGACGGACCTTTGTACTCGGGATGTTTCTGCGTCTGAAATTGAACACAGAGATGTTAGTGCTAGGTCTCCACAGCTTGGAAGTCATAAAAATGAGTGGATGGTTCAAGGGAAATGTTTTACGTTATAAAGATTTAGGAGGCAAACTAAACAACAAGCATGTTGAGTAACTGGATGAGTCATTCGGTATGTTGAACTTGGTAATTGCAAGCATGCCTTCTACTGTGTATGGTATTTGACAAGAGTAGCCTATGTTTTGTCAGATGTAGAAAAAGGCTAAAATTCACCCCTACCGACGCCATCCTCCCCGGGTGTTTATGTGCTATGGGGTGATCTTACGAAAGTGATGTCATGCTCAAGCTTCGCAGCGCGTGCTGGGATGATAAATTTGTTTTGGTTGGACATCTTTGAAACCAGAGGGCTAAACATGACTTTGGTACTGTATTATGCATGTATAATGCGTAATATTTGATTTATTGACTAGTTTGAAACGTAAAATATGTTTTATACTAGAAGGGATAGAAGAAATTGAGATACATCAATTTACTTCCTGATGGTAACCTCTTTTAGTAAGTTCTTTCAGTTCTCATTTTTGGCGCGGAACAAGCAGGTTTAATCTGACAAAAAGTGTTACCAGCTCATAAGCCGATTTGACGTCACACTAATTTGGAGGCTTTTTTTGCTAGCAAAGGCAAAACAAAATATTAGGCTCATTAGCCATTTGTTTGCCGAAATATGCCAAATTAATTTTTTTCGTAGTTTGCCCCAAAACCACCACAGTCTGGAATCGCACCAAGCTGCCGCGTTCCCTTTGATAACTGGCGCATGATGATGAATTGTGGGTAATTGTTTATCAGTCAGCTGACCGTGGGTGCCACGTGTCAGCGGAAATCTGCTGAAGCGCTGTGGACTGGCCCTAAGTGCATCCCAGCAGATAGGCGGATCTATTATTTTTTATTGGAAGGGGCTGGGGATGGCAATTTTGTTGGTGCAAATACGGAAGCAGCCTTTTAGGAGCGCCAGAGTGGTTTCAAGGGTTTCCAAGTCGCAGTGTGGAGGCACCGAATTCTCGATCCGAGGGGGCATTTGCCCTCATTTGTTCCCGGGTTTCGCTCTTGTTTCAAAACCTTGCCTTTGAGTTTTACTCTGTGTCCTAGTCATGAAAAACTATTATCTGTAGTTACTCATAATATTCTTCCAGCATTAGATCCATCCCACGCTATTTCTGTCCCCGTTTGCCCAGACCTTTCAATGAGGCAGGACTAAGACGCACTTGTTGGCTTAACTAGCCGGGCAGCTGCACCCTCCTCCCCTGCCGAGTTGGCGACGCTCCAGCCTGCCGGCCGTGCCCCAACACATTACGTCGAGACCATTAATCAGGCAACAGGCTGATCTCAGAGCCAATAATGTTTACGTTGGGTGCTGCCGCGCTTGTGCCCAGGTGAGTGCTGTCCCCCTGGCAGAAGACACCGTCCTTGTGACCGCGCGCTTGGCTGCCTTTGAACAACAAAGCCAGCCAACACAACCCGCTGACCACCAGTGGCATCAATGGACGCCACTGAAAGTACTACTCTACATGCTGGCTTTTACACGTGACCTCCCAACTTCTAGTCTTGGGTGCTTATTCAGAGCAATTGACAGTTATTTTTTATAATCTTCTCATTTGATCTTATGATATTCACACCCAGGTATGCTCTCATTTAATTTCCCACAACAAACGGATGCTTTGAAAGTTAAAAGTTGGAGTGTGAGTAGCTGAAAGGCAAGCCTTGTGATTGGGCTAAGAATATATCTGTCTCACAGAAGGCTAACGTAAGTTAATGACTGTAAAACTAAAAGACTCGCTGAAACCGTGCTTTACATATTTTGGTAGTATGAAATATTTGAAGCCCTCCAGTTCCCTCAAACAGGCAAATATTTGCCTGTTTTTTACACTAACAGCAATTTCTTAGCGTGTAATCAACCTGCACAAAAGTGTGTCCCACATGCCCTTCAAAATTGATAAAGTCGGAAATAGGATCTAGTGAAACCCTTTGAAATGATTCAAAATGGGCTTAAAGCACTTTAATCTAACATTACACGCATTTTAAGAGCGTTGCTTGATCCCAAATGTTTATTCTCGGAAGGGCTTACCAAATATCCATAATATTATCGTATCCTCCCATAACGCAAGCCAAACGGTTCGGCCGGCTTTTAAACCTATATGTACCTACATTTGTTTTGTCTTTTATGCAAGTATTTACATACATGTAGAACCCCTAAGCCAGTATGTGACCGAAAATAAAGTTTTTTAACATTTATTTCCTGAAAAAAGTAGAATAAAGCTGTTATAAAAAACATTACATGCAAAAGCCATATTATTGTGACTGATGAAGAAGCCACTTTCTACATTTTACACTCCCAACAAAACACTCATATTAAACCACAGTGACCAATTGCTTGACCAATTGCAGCTGAAAAAAATACAACTTTGCGTGATATTCTGAATGCATAATAACTGTCCTCCTTTGGGACTCCCGCAAAATTACTTCGGTAGTCAGTGCACCTTTATCCACCCCATCCTTTGAGACTTACCATTCTCGCAAGCGCGTGAAGGGAGAGTGTAACCTGTGGGATGTTCCTCATCTCGAAGAGATCTGCTGTCTGAAAAATCTCCTCCTGAGGCACTCCATAGGCTTTCACGGCCTTCTGGAATCTGCGAAGCAACAAAGTAATAAGTGAACAATGACTGATAATGATTCATTGGACTTATTAATGATTGAACAATGGTTAACGAGAAGACATTTAAGTGGTAGAGCACTGTCTATAACCTTTACTTTTTTGTCTGCTTGATAAACATCGGTCATAGAGAGTTTCGCTTTCTCATTGGGAATAGGGCACATTTATATTGGGGTTTGAACTGAGACATCCATTTCGTGATGCAGTGTACTGCAAACCCCCCGGCTCAGAGTCTCATTGACCCTAGAACCCAGCACGTGCGGAGAAATACATAAGATGTGTTAAAAGCGGACTCCGTCCCCTCCGGCCCTGTGCAGCACCTGTTTCCAACAATCAGCTGCACCCAGCCGCTGAGCTCGTTGGGGAGAGGAAGTGGAAAAGGTGAGAGCAGTGCGTTCAAAAAGAAGTACCTTCATGAAGTGTTTTCGCTTCGTAAAAGATGAGCACGAAGACAAACGAAATTTCTACCAAAGTTTTCTTAATGCTCTTCACGTCTGATAGCTTAGTTCACAACCAACGGAGGTGCTATATTTTCTTAAACGGTGCAGCTGAAGGACGCTTCTTAAAAAACAAAAACACACACACACACATTGACCCTTTACCGCCCGAGAGTCCGATTGGACCGACCACCTTTGGTTTTGCGCAAATGATTTCGAGTCCATTTGAATGATACGCGCGTCGCCTTGCATGCCTCTAGGGTAATCAATTCGACAATTTATGATCAAAACTTGCCCACAGGCCTGGTGAACTAACTATGCTGTCATTTCTAAACACATGTAAGGCGAATCTGTTCTTTTAAAACGAAATGAGGCTGACAAAAGTAGGGTGTAACTCGGGTTCTAGAAGAGCTAGATCAAGGTGTTAAACATTATTTGAAAGATCTTGAAACAAAACAAAATATGCATTTTGTCTTCCAATGTAGGGTCAGGTCAATACCAAGGTCACAAGAAGCTACCAAATATCAAGGTTTTTGGAATTGTTTGTGTCTCTAGACTTTGAACGGAACAAGATACAGTCAAAGATTAGCTACCATAGTGACGAATATGACCCATATTCCAATGATATGCAAATGGACACTGAAAGATCATTTCTTGACTTTAACCAAAGGTCAAGATCATAATGGAATCTTACAAGATCATGCTGCATATCAGTTGAATCCTTCGGCCAAGACAAATACATTGATATATTGATTGATGTTTTGTTCTAGGTCTAATGGCTCTGGAGTCATAAGGGATTTTAAAAGTGTGTCTAAATTTGACCAATTTTTGCTCACTGTGATGTCACGGGTCAAAGGACATGATTCGGACACGGTTCCAGAGTAGAAGATGGCAAGGCACTTTCAGCACCATTTCAATTTTTCAGTATCACCTCCGGTCCCGCGGTCATAGGGAGGGCAGGGGGTTCGATTGTGTCTCTCTAGGCGGTGCCGGTTAAAAGACGCAGATTTTGCGCTGCTGTCCGTACCAACGAGGAAGGATGTTGACGAGTCCTTATTCTTACAGGGTATAAGTTTCAAACTTTTGAAAAGTTGATTCCATGTATTCGGTAGGTTTTGAGGAAAAGCATGTAGGTAATTGCGCAAACTACGCAGAGATCTGGAGACATAATCTATTCATTATAAACAAATACTCTGACTCAAGCATAAGAACAAATAGGGAGTGCCTCCTTGACCGTCTCATATTTTCACATTGGCATATCATTATATTAGTGCCAACTCTAGAAGCCAAATATTTTTTAGTCGACTTTACAAAAGCTCTGAAACTCGTTTTTATATAAAAGGTAAGGATTTTATTCTATGCTTATGTATGTATGGAATGCTGAAAAGGTGAACGATTTTTATAAATTCTCTAATTTTCCATGTATTTCTTTTTATGCAAATGGTTTTCAAACGCGGGCTTAAAGGCTCACATTAGGCAAAAAGGGAACACAGTCAGTTGCATTCAATTAGAATAAAACCATCAGCGCACATGTTCACCGCATCAACGTGATGCAGGCCAGTGCCAGAAACACATATAGCAAGAGATCAGTGACGTTGCCAGTCAGCATTGAGTTAGGCAATCAGTAAACTGTGATGGTTGCGTAATATGTTGGCTTGTTTTTGTATTTCACTTTGAAATAGTTGGCGCCTGAAAACGGTCTGAACGTAGAACCTAAGGTGTTGTAAAGGTGTTAAAACATAAATGCAAATAATAACAACGACTTGGCTCTTATCATCGTGCTATGTCGTGCAGCTAGGGCGCTATATGACCTTTAGGGTTGGCGCGCCCTTAAGCCCAAATAATCAATCAATTACCAATATCGTGCGGCTGTCGATAACGAGGAAAGCTGCTCATAGACAACAAATATGGCACCGCGTCAGTACCGCCCTTGTGGTGTCGATAACCCATTTCCGAGATGCAAGGTGCCAATTTTCAACGTTCATTCAGAGAGATGTTTCGCGGATGGCTCGCCAGCACAATAGCATATTTGAATTGGAGTTTCAGATACACCGACCACTGCCTGTACATAGCTGTCTCACTTCGCAAATTTCCACGTCCGCATTTTCGAGCAGAGCCCTTGCAGGGCGCTGCTGCGAATTCAAGCCTTATACTGATTCCACTGCTCCAAATAGTTATCGTCTACCTCATGTTCGCCAACTGCACGACAATATGACTTTCGAAGTGTCATTTCCTTTTGCCGACTGACAGACTACATACCGTGACATAGGACACATTTTCTGGTATTTGTCTCCGTACCTCTCGATATTTTCACGCAGTTTGAAGCCGCCGCCACTGGTCTGGATCTTGGTCACTGCGCCTGGACTCAGCTCGTTCATCAGCTTGCAGAGGACGATGCCGTCCTTGAGGATGTCCTCGTAGCGACCCTGCGGTAGCTTGCTCTTGGTCACCGCCTCGATCCAGTCCAGAACCTCCTGCTCCAGCTTGGGGTCACGCTTCTGCAAGCACGAGGTCACCACAGGTTAGCGGAAAACGCTAAAAAGTCATGTCAAAACAGCGGGTGTAAAATGGAATTGGCTCATTTTATTACGCAACCTTGAAAATTGATGCAGCTTGGCAATGAGATGAAATCATACCCTCACGATAAGAATTGTCTGCAAATAACCTGTCTAAAACTAATTAAAGCAACAAGTTTATCACCATATGAACCGTAAACCAGTGCTGTCTAGCATTGACACCCCGAAGCCATAGAGGCCCACAGTGCCATTGCTCTCACCACTAAGCATGGCCCTGACTACCTTAATTGCGAATTGGCTCAATTCTGTAAATGCTAAATGTAGTGTTCCATGGTCTTTTTATCTCCTGCAGCGATTGGGAGGCCTTTTCTATAGCAATGCAGCCTCGAAAGCTGGTGACCGCGAACTGTCAGGTAGACATCCTCATGCCATGACTGCGAACTGTCAGGTAGACATCCTCATGTCAAGATCACGAATTCAGCTTCGAAATGCAGTCAGACTTTCGAAATTAATGCACGAATGAAGCCAAACGCATAAGCGTTGGTAAAGGGGGCAGGGCAGGGGAGCCATTCTTCAAGGGAACACTTTCGGATTTCAGCCAAATCGGAGAATGAATGGAAAGTTAAATAACTAGTATGTGATGGCTAACATGTAGCCAAAATTCACCGAGCTTTTGTTTCTAGGGGGAAAGTTCCTTGTCAGGAGTAGCTTGAAGACTGACTGCTTCCCCTTCCCTGTTTCTTTGCCGGTGGTGATGCGTATGATAGCACACATATCAAACACCAATTCTCTGTCCGTGTTCCCAAAGAAGAGTCACCCAAGATGGCACACTGCCTGCGCTCTGCCTGGCAGAGCTAGGTGGAGGATCGGAGGGCAAGAGTCTCCCCAACTCCATCTACCTTGGCACTCTCACGCTGTACCAGCTCGTCACTCGTGATGGCTGAGGGGTGTGACGACGTGACGACACCCCGGCACAGACGGGACAGATAACGCCGCGTGACGGGTATGTGACAGATAGCCTCCAACGTCGGGAGGCGTCCGTCACCGGTGCCCAGCGCCAAACACACAGCAGTGCTGTTATAACGTGAAAATGGACAACGCTTCAGCTATTACTTAAACATTGTTTAGAGAGTTATTACTTTTTCACTTTCACGAGGTAGAAATAATATTTTAAGCTCTTCCTCTATCATTTTAATATGAATTGTGTTCGCCCATTTTTTATGCACAAGCTGCAGCGTTAGCACGTTGCTACGCCCAAATAACTTTCTCCATAAAGAAAGCCAGACAAAGTCAGAACATTGATATGATTCGATAGATACGGGTAAAATTTTAGAGATTGTCTCTTGAAAGATGAAGCCATTTCCCTTCACCTTTCACTTACAAATGTCAGTCCAAGTGTTTGGAAGTCTTGGAGGCATTTGAGTCTTTTGATTTAGATATCTTTTTTGCGAATTGTGGTCATTTGACCTCAGTATTCGCGAATTATTTTGAACCAATTTAAATGACACGCTGGTCGCTTTGCAACCCTCTAGGGTAATTCTTTTGGTAATTTAAGACCAGAAATTGACATCAAGTCAGGTCAAGTTAACAAGTTATGACGTTATTTCTTAACCCATGTAAGGCGTTTCTGTTCTTCTAAAATGAAGCTGGCAAAACCATGGTAGAACACGGCCTCTAGAAAAGCTAGATCAAGTTTCCTAAGCCTCATTCAAAAGCTGAAAACAAAAATGCGCACGGTGTCATCTATTTTGAGGTCAGGTCAATACCAGGGTCACCAGAAGTAACCAAATTTCTTTTTTTAATTGTTCGTGTCTGTAACTTTTGAACGAAACCAGGTACAGTCTTCGATTTAATATCATAGTAATGAGCATTACCTAGGGTTTCGACTAATATGCAACACGATCTTGAATGGCCATTATTTGCTTTAAAAGACAATGCCGCACATTATTTGAATCCTTGAAAGGTATGGCATCTTTCCTCCATTATAAACATATTGGTATCTCTTGTTTTGTTCGAGGTCCATGGTTTCCAATTTATGAGGAATTCTTTAAGCCTAACTTTAAACCATTGTGTCCCACTGTGACGTCACAGGTCACTAGATATTATTTAAACCCAGCTGCAAAGTAGGAAACGGCAATGCATTTCCAGCGAAGTTTCAGTTTTGTTCGTATCGCTTTCGGTTCCCGAGGTCGTAGGGGAGGGGTGCGGATGGGCCCCCATGCAGTAGTGTGTACGGAAAGAGCCCAGGTGGTGCCGGGTTAACAGAAAAGGCCGCATAATAAGCTATTGCCATGACAAAAAAAAATAGCGAGCAAAACACCACCGAGAGGCGTTGAACGTTGTCAACCATTGCTAGCCTAATATAAACATAGCTATGATATAGAAACACTCCCGTTTTTAGAAATACTAGAAAAACCACTAACCCATTTCCATAAGTAGATATAAAAGAGAAATATGCGTGTTTTAAGAGCTTTCACATAGTTTCTAAGCGGTAAAATTTAGCTGAACTTTCGATAAGCGATAGGAGATCGGACGACGAGCAGTTTCTCTCGTAATCAAGTGTTTTAAGTTACTGAACCACCAACTAACGCCCTAAATCCTAGCCGCGGAATCCGCTGAAGGGAGAGGAGAGGCTTTAAACGTACCGACATGGCTGCGGCCTGCGGAGAGTCACACAACAGCGGGGAGCACAGGCAGCACGTCCAGGCCCGGCCGAGGGCGACTGAAATCAGCCGCTGCCCTGGCCTATAAATACGTGCCAAACGGCGGAGGGCTGACGGCAGCGCGCGACGCTGCCAGGCTGCTCTGTCCACGCCCAGAGCCGAGACAAACACCACTGAAGGGATACGGAACCCTGCTGCGCTGCGCCTCATGGAAGCGCGGAGACAAACACCACTGAGACGACGCAGGACTCAGTTGCCTGCACCCGGAAGCGCGAGACAAACACCACTGAGGCGACGCAAACCTCTGCTCTCCGCCTCATGGAGGCGCCGAGACAAACACCACTGAAGTGAAGCAGTGCCCTGCTGCGCTCCACCTCACGCAACAACACCCGAGGACGCAGTCCCGCGCCCGCCTCATGGAACCACAAACACCACAGGACGCGTCACCCTCCGCCTCATGGAAGCGCCCAGACAAACATCACTGAAGCGACGCACGGTTTAACCGAGCTCACTTCAAGTCTTAATTGACAGATCTCATACATTCATTCATAAACATTTTCACAACCTTCTTGTGAGTTTTGAAAAACTGTTTCGAAGCTCACTATATGATTGAAAACCACTCAAACCTCACCTTAATGGGGGGTCGTCTTTGAACCCCCATATGATTTTCCAAGGTGGCTAGAAAACGGCGAAGAGCAGCAACACCACATTTAGCATAGATGTTTCTCAATATTTTTCGCATCTTTCCTGTTAATCTTAAGTTAAGCTCATGTCAGGTCAGATCACCATGCAAGCTCAAATCAGTTCACCTGAATAATATTTTTTAAGTGACAGAAGTGAGGGATGTATAATTCATTGATGTGAAATTTATAGCACATTATAAGGCTACCGGCTGCCACCATATGTGATAACGTGGTTTATTGTATATGAGTGACCTGGGGTCATGTAAGAGCCATGACCTCCGCATGGGAAACATAAGGTAATGTCTTAAATGACTGTTTTTCAACACCTATGTCGCAGTCAAAGTTAAAATAGTTGAACATGATGTGCTCGTGGCACATTCTTTAGGTTGAAGTTGGAAAATTTAGCCTGTCGCCTTTGTCAGGTCCTCCGAGGTCAATACAGCAGTTTTAGAAAATTAAGCCAATACATTTTGGCTAAACAGCGAATTAACTGCTGTTTTGCCATCATTGTGTTTGTACTGTTGCTGCGCATCGAACGATGTAATGGCCATTCCTGGCCAATTTGGGTCAATTCGTTATCCTGAAGTCAGATCAACGTTTGATTTTGCCCTAACATGGTAAGACTATGTATCAGGCAATTCGTACTAACGCGAAAACGTTGATTACAATGATGCCTCAATAATAATCGTATCTTGTTTGGTTCGAAAGTAGTTCGCGAAAAGTCAAATACCCCATAGTATGAGAAGCATATCGTCATCGACCTCTATTGCCCTCTACATAAAAATAACCGAAATATGATAGGGACTGTCGATAGTATCTGTTTCCAACATATTTCAAATACCCGTACAAACAAGCACTGTCTTATCCTGTCTCTCAGGTGGGGTGAGTGGCATCTACATCTAGACTGCGTCATATTCTAACGTTGAGGTATTTACTCTTATATATGTGAATAATATTCATGATGTTCAGTGACCTGCAGTACCCTAGCTTTTGACGGATTTACATTTGATTTCATCGTATTGATAAAGCTCAAGTTTTGCCGAATGGCGCCGAGGAAATATTTCTATCAAGCTTAGTTTCTTCTTAGCTGACGCCAGACTTTGTAAGTACACCTAATTTCAGCAGATTTTACCTAGTTTAACCCAGCACCGCCTGGACTCTTTTCGTACACACCATCACGTAAGGGGTCTAAGTCAAACCCCAATACGATTTCGGGAACCGGAAGTGATACAAGAAAAATTGAAACGGCGCTGGAAGAGCCTTACCGTCCTCTACTCTGGAGCAGATTTAGAGCCAAATCCGTTGACCAGTGACGTCACGGTAGACCAAAATGGGTCAAATTTAGAGCCATTTAGACAATCCGTGATAAAGTGGGAACCATGAGACGCAGAACAAAACAAAAGACACGAATACTTTTTTCTTGGCCTAAGGATTCAAATGGTATTCGGTATGATTTTGTAAGGTCAAGGTATGGCCTTAAATTTGGCATTTGATCAAAGTCAGATGTTGATCGTTTAATGCCATATTGCATAATATCCAAACTCTTGGGTCATCCTCATGAAATGGATACCAATTTTGAGGCTGCATCTTGTTTCGCTTACAAATTATAAGCACACGCAATTAAAGAAAACTGTGACCTTTGATGACCTCTGATTACCTTGATATTGACCGGACCTCAAAATGGAGAACAGCGTGCTTGCTTTTGCAGATTAAACTAGTTGACTGGACCTGACCGCATAAGTTATCAAATTGGTCACCCCAGAGACCTACAAAGCGACGCCGGTCTCATTTTAATTGGCTCCGAATCATTTGAGAAAAACGGAGGGGAGATTCGATCGGACCTCCCAGGCGGTGATGGGTAGCATCTAATTACCTCAATGCTGACCTGACAAAAAATGGAAACAGGTGACTTTGATTGAACTCAGAACAAGCTTTATTTTTTGTCAGAGTCGTCATAACCCTCTTATATTTTGACTCAGGGGGTCTTTTAGGCCTCACCCTCGCCCCCACCAGGGTGAGAGTGGCTCATACCCACCACCTGGGCGAAGGTTAAGGAGACAGTATGGATGGAGATATGTGAGGATGAAGGCTGGTATACTACTTAGGGAATGGTAAATGCACTAAGATCGAACTGGCACGTAGGCGATAAAGGTGTCTTAAACACGAGGGGGTGTTACCAGGTTTGTCACAGCAGGCGTGTTTTGAAGAGTGCGTGTCTCTTTCCGAGCTTCTTTTTACCTTTAAACATATCCGTCACTGCTGAGAATGTGGTGCGCATTTACTGAGGGAGACAGCTGTCACCTCCCTCCCAAGATCCGTGACAACAACGTATCGCCTAGCCACAACTGTTCGTTGTTTTTGCTACAGCACTTCTCCGCTCAAAATCCCGCCCTGATTCGAATTGACGGGGGTTTCATTTTCGCATCGGGTCACTGGGAACTCTCCCGTCTCTTATTCCTTGCATCCTAATATCATAAAAAGAACACTTAAATGTTAATAGGCCAATAACCACAAGCCATATAATATCTCTAGCGCCTGGGTTGGGGACCACAGCATTGCTATTTGAGCTTTAGCAGCTACTGACATTTGGAACTATTTACCGTCCTTGGTACAATGTGAATGAATGCATGATATGAAACATGGAATGCCCAAGCGTAGCCGATAACTTGGAAGTCCCATACACTGCTCCAAACTGGAGTCTTTATATAAGCCACCGTTTGTGCGCTTAACCGTGGTTCATTTGCAAATATTTAGTCAGAGGCGAACAAGCTGACTTGGCAAGTTGTTGTTTCTGGCGTATTTTAGCTCCCTATGTGCATCATAAGTCTGTGTTCAGCATTGGCCTGACGCCAACGTTGCCAGCGGTATTTTAGGCAGATTCTGGGAAAGCGGATCACCCTACTAAAGTACATCAAATGACGTGCAAAACGTTCTGGTTCAGGTCTTAAAATAACTGCATAAAAAGCCGTTGGCCGCCTGCATGAATCAAATATGAAAACAGGCTCAGACCCAGGGCAGCACAATACATGAATAGATGAGTCCTTTGTCTTTACTAGTGCCTCCAATCATTCACTGACTCTGCTAGAGTTAACACGCTCATTCAAGGAAGGCGGGGGTGGGTGCCCACTCCTTTGGGTTTTCGCAGATGGCCTAAAAATGGCGGTGTGCAGCACGACCGTACTTAGTATACCTTTTGTCTTATTTTTATTGCAGTTTTTGAAAATATTTTGGGTCCAAGTCATTTCAGGTCCGGTCACCAGTGCAGATCAAGTAGCCTCAGCTCCGACTAAGTTTAAGATAGTACAAGTGAGAGCGGGTTTAATCTGATATTACATAATGGGTTCACTGGGTAAAACAAAACAAAAAACTGTTCGGGATTTTCTGTGTCAATGACGTAAAGTCAGATAAGAGCGATGACCTCTCCATTGAAAATTCATGGGTAAATTGGTTTAAGCTGAGCCACTTCATCTAACATGGAGATGAGCATTTATTTGGACCTCATTGAGTTTGCCTCATCCATGCAGTTCTAATTGTATATGTTTTAAACCAATTTTATCTTGGCCTGACTCTAGGTGAAGTCACACATTTGATTTGACCTGAAGTGGCAATTATATCATTCGACGGACTACTGAGGAGGTTCACATCCTTCCGAAGGTTCACATTATTTTGTTATAGCTATTCTGTGTTAAATGCCATGACGGGAAAACTTCACTTCCATAACAATCAATTGTATCCTTACGTTAGCATGCTTTTGACTTTGTTTACTTTATAGTTAACCTGACCGGATTTTTAAGAACACTTCGCTAGAGTTCAGGCTATGTAACGCTGTTTACCGTCTTTTGCTAATGAGCGTGGTTTTTTAGACCTTTTTGTGGGTGGGGGGTGGCGGGTACCCATATAATATAGACTAGAGACCCTAGGATTTATTTTAAGCTGATTGCAAGTAGTTTCACGAAAGCTGATTTTGTGTTTATACTTCTCATGCTCTCAAAATAAAGGGTCATCACCTGACAAATGCAATTTTATTCCCACAAATTGGGTATCTGTAAGTCTTCAGATGGCTCCAAGGCTCCCATCACAAGTTTATGCAACCTTTTTGTTCGGAATATGCATATTTTTTTCTATAGTTAAATTTATCCCAAGACAAATCAAAACTGCATTGCAAATTTTCGTACACAGGTTTACATATGATGTAGTTTTCCTAATAACGTTTCGTACAATATTATTTCGACGTTGTATATCGGAGATCACTCAAAAACCTTTGTTAAAAATACTGGAGCATAATTCTTCACAGGGACCGCCCTTTTTATTTTATTTTCCTGCCCGGACAAAGACTCACACTGGCAACACCACGGACATCGCCTTTTGGACAGGATATACCTCCAGCTTAATCTGACCTGAACTAATCTCACCCCATTTAGTCTAAAAAGTTATCAAGGCAGTCCTAATATAATCTAAACGGAAAGGAAACACACATTTTTTAAGGTATGGCAGTGAAAAAATCTTAGCACAAATAAAACACAAACATTTTGTCCAAGAACATGCCAGGGATTGTATCAATAAGAATATGGCACACGACTTTATATAGCTTATTCAGTAAATAATTTTTTACCGGAAGACCCAAAGGAAGAGTTCGATCTCCAGCACCACACCTGAAGTTTCTGTGTAGAGTAGCGGGCCGCCAGATGTACCCGGCGGCAGTAGCTGGCCCGGGGCCCGTGCGGGGAGGCGGGGGCGCGTCTCAACAGAGCCTAATGACGGGGTGCAGGCAGGCGGACAGGTGCGGCCTGTCACAGACTCCACCCACGCCCTCAGCAGCGCTCGCCGCCGCGCCGGATGCCGGCTGGCACCAACGCTGATGGGGTAGCGGCACCACCGAGCTGCTGGACCGGAAGGGTGCCGAGGTCAGCACTGACGGGGCACTGCTGAGTGAATATACATGGAAAAGTACGATTCTGGGTGTTTCACAGCCGGAAAAAGCCTAAGCTTTGGCAGCCACCAACAAATTGAACCTTACTTCGTCGGTGAGTGCTCGCTCCACACCTTCTAGGCTTTCAGCTAGTGGTCACCCTGCCTGGCAATTGAATACCAGCCAGTCTGCAGGTTTTTTGGGCTTGTTTACTGGCGCTGAGTATTGCCAAATGTGCTTTTATTCCCGTGGGATCTATGAAGACTGGATTCGCCACCTCCCAAAACTATTCTCATTCAGTACTGGCATACCGTCAGTGGTGAGCCTCATCGTAATTCTGTGCCGTAAGCTGCTGCAAGGCGATCACGGAAGTTGGATTTCTGTTCAGTATCAATTGTGCAGCTTTGTTCTTCTTTAGAAGCCAATGTTCTTGGAAAAAATGAGTACATAGAGTACATCCTAAAATAATTTGATATTCTCTAATTCCCATTCTATACATGTCATCGCATCTCTCTCTCTCTCTCTCCTCTCTCTCTTTCTCAAAATCATTTCATATTCATATTCCCATTCCATTCATGTTATCTCAGCTCTCTCTCCCTCTCTCTCCCTCTTCTCTCTCTCTCTCTCTCTCTCTCTCTCTCTCTCTCTCGATACACACATAAACAGCCATTATCTGCCAGTCCAGGAGTCGCGCGCTATTCTGGCGTGCATGGGTTCTGGCTGGGTCGGATGCCGGTGACGCGAGGCTGGCACGCCTCGGGCCCTGCGCCAACCCCCTGATGGACGATGTTGTCATTGCAGCTAGCTGAGGGGGAACTGTGAAATTGTGTAACACCTGAAGAGAGAAGCCGCGCCACCAAGACGACAGCTGCAGGCACGCCACAGATGTGTAGAGATTCGAACCCGACGCCTGCAGGTCAAAGTGTAGCGCGTTTCTTATTCTTTTCATCTTATTTATTTATTTTAGTTTTTTTCGTGTTTATTTCGGGTTTCTGCAGTCCATGTAAACCTCAGAGCCAGAGCTAAGAATATTTGTTCTAGCAGAGATGGATTTCTACCCCGAAGTAGAGAAGTTTCCTGAACCTAATGGGCCTATGGAGTCATACAAGAGGGGAAATGATTGTTCCCGACGGGCAGAGTAAGAAGGATAGGACCCAGATTGTGCTGCCATACTATATTGAAGGGATTTTCTGCACCTCAGTAGGTGAAATAACGTTATTTATGCCAACCTTCCCTCTCAAACTTTGGGCTGCCCAGACTCCGAGGATGACTCTACTGTGCAAGAAAATATACAGGTGAAATAGTTCTTTTGCTACCTTCCACATTTTACTTCGCTAATTTCATCATTATGTTTGTTTGGCGAAACTGCTTTATATTGCAAGAGGAAATTTGTTCAAAATATGGCCACAATAGATAACACAATAGATAACTTACTCAGTTTTTCATTGTGAATTTTTTCCAGCCTCAAAAATCGTTTATGTATCATTAAGCCCCCTAACGCATATGCTATGAATATGCTTGTAGAGTTACATTCTCCCTATATTCATAAAGGCAGTAAAAGGTTTTAACGGACATTCTCTTGAGGCAAGAAGATGGTACTGGTGGTAAGCTCTGTAATTTGGCAATTTTGAAAATCCCATAGTACCATAAGTACAAAAAAATCAAACAACCCATTACCCAACTTGCCAATGACAAATTTACATGATAACAATAATGACCCATCCGCACTTGGGCAGAATTTTCCAACAGAATCCTTTAGGATTTTAGCCGGCGTAATCCTACCAAAAATGGGCTTTATTTTTTAGCAACGGTTTTAAGTGTTACTATCTGGAACCAGGAGAGTAGCCAGGATTTCGCTCAGGGGGGGCGCACCGAAAAGGGCCACTGCGACAGCACCAAAAGGGCCCTGATGGGTAAAAAGGGCCCTGCTTGTTACAGAATAGTGCTAAAGAGGGCTTAAGAGGGCCCTGTTTGATATAAAATTTGAAATTTGGCCACAGAGCATAGTGCGGGCGAGCTGCGTGTCGCGCGGCTCGTGTCGTCAGGGGCCCTTCGGGCCCTCAGAGGGAGGGGCGGCTGTCCCTGCCGCCCCCCTTGGCTACGCCCCTGTCTGGAACCGATTTATTTTTATTTAAGCACGTATGCTGCTCTTTGAAAGGGTTTAATATTTTTATGTTGCCTTTTTATCATTTGAGTATTATTTCATCTTTTAACTGGACCATGCATCTGGTAGGTAGATGTAATAATAGCGACACTGTTAATATTTCGAGCGACCTATTTTGAAATAGGTTACCGTGGATCCTTACAGTTGCTTGCCTTTTCTCTACCTGCATCGCTTGCAGCCACGCATGGAGTTAATATGCGTAACATTTGTTCAGGGCCAACGATGTTTTCAGGCATCTAGTTTTTCTGATGAGGAAACTTGAAAGATGTCTGATTTTCAGTCAGCCCCGCCGGAAGAATCCACACATCTGATCAAACCAAATTAGCGAGCCTTGATGGGCCAAAAGGCTGCCACACTACCCTCGACTACGGTGACTTCAGCGGTGCGTTCCGCGGGAGAATCTGCTGTCGTTTTCTGATCATCGACTGTCACGTTTTCGCTCAGCACAAGGCAGATTGCGCCATCTCAAATCTTGGCAGATTCTGTCGGCAGATTCTGCCAAGTGTGAATGGACCCTATAACTGGGTCATGATAGGTTTTGACTACGGGTTTCATGTTTATTGTAATGAACAAAGTGCCAATGGCAAGCTAGGATATGGTCTATAGAACTTGTTCATCTTCGTATATGTGGTTGTAAGCTGCACTGACAGCCTGGGGCATATGACACCCTTTTTAAACTCGTTTTCTTATACTTGTTTTAATGTATTTCTAAGGTCACTGAAGAAGGTACATAATTAAAAAAGTTCCATATATCCACCTATAGGTGCCTTTTTCAAAAATAAATTACCAAGTATAGCTTAGTGAATCTGACTAGCATTGCCAGCTGCGCCACGGGGGTGGCAAGTCCGACTAACATTAAATGTAGCAGCGACAGTTCACTTTTCGTCTTTGCTTGCACCCATTTTCATTATATTTCAAAGCCCTGGGATAATATCGCGTAAGGTGTACCTTTTATTACCACTCAAGCCCAATTTACCGCGGCAAAGGTTAGTGCACTATTTTTCATCACAGCTGAATTTCAATCAAACTAATACTTCGCGCAACGACTACCTTGAGCAAGCGAAATTTATCCTTCAGGAGTATGAAGGAACAACCATGAGTAAACAAATCCATTGTGCTGCTGTATACTGGTTATCTATGAGTACGATCTTTTGCAAAAAATCCTCTCTTCAGACTCTGTTGAAGCTCTGAAAGCGGTTAAAGCGTGCGAGGTATCGGATCTCAAAGCACACTGTGAGATCTATCGAACCTATCGAGAATATCATTCTACCACACTATCGTGAATGACAGAAACCCGCACGCATGCGGGTGTTCTGGGATTTTTCATCACTTTGTGCGCACGCGACATGCTACGAATTCCTCGCAGAAAATGTTTCTCTGACCAATGTGGTCTGTGCTCAGGCGAAATTTTCCATAACAGAGGCAGCTGCGGTCACCCATGGACTGATGGTGGCCCATGATCTTATTAGCTTGATTTCTTGCAGCTCACCCGCGCAGGAAAATATGTCGCAGGCTAAGTTTAGCCAAACACTTGTCCAACCGTTTGAATGACAGTTAGTGGCCAGAATCGATGTTCTGAAGTAAGAAGTAGTGATAAACACACTTTATTAAAGAGAAAATTATTTTAGAGGCTTTTAAACAATATTTTAGGGGAGGATGCCGTTGACCTTCCAGGGGGGGGTGCGTCCTGACCATTTTAGGGGGCATTGAGGGCCGATGGGGAGGGGCGGTGGAAATTGCGCCCACTTCCCCACTTACCCCCTCGATCCACCTGTTTGCCTTGCACACAGTTTGACTTTCCATGAACTTTGCAAATTCAAATTGAAACATAGGTCAAAATTAATTATCGATTCAACAATGCGATTTGTTGAGATACACGTTCGCTCACTAATAAATACAATTATTTTTTCTGCATTACAGAATATGCATCTAAGTGATCTTTCATAAAACATGATGAAATAGAACATCTGTTATAAATAAGCAGCATCAACGCAGCACTATTGCATCAGACTACATATCTACAAAACACAGGTGTTACTCAAGAACCACAAAAAAACTGGATAATACTTCAAGGGCACGAGCTGTATATGTTTGTACACTGCACGTTATAAAGGTACGCGCTTCTCCACTTCAAAGGAACACAGAGACAACTTTCGAACCAGAGAATTCACCCGCATGCATACAAGTCAATGTTGTTGTTGAACAGTATTGTCATCGGAATATGTATCATTCGACATCATGTGCGCCAGGTGTCGACATTCATCAACGTATTCAAACACATTTTTGTTCAAAACAAGGCCAGCCGGAGGTGAACGAATACCGAAGGGAGAATAAAACGTCAAACAAACTGAGTATTTAACGTTGAAAACAATAAAAGTTTGATCATATCAAACACTATGTAAGAATGATCTTCTAAGCTCTAGGAGGCCTCCTATTTTGCAGACATTGGTCGGGTGCAGCGCCAGCAGCGCTGGCGGCGGCTGCCAGCAGAAACATCAGCTGTCAATCTGGCACAGAATCAGGGCATTGTCGTCCCCAATACACTGACGCCATACCTTCCAACCGTTTGTCAACAGCTTGTGACAGGAGAGCAGCTCAAGCCTGTCTGGCGCCCTATTAAGGTCATGGATGCTGAAATTGTCTACGTGCTTGTAACTAAATAAAGCTGACGTCTCGCTCTGATCTACACATGTCCGACCTGTGTCAGTCACTCAACCCGACGTCTGTGACGCCAGGTATCTATTCTTAAAATGTTCAGCCTTCCTTCTTGGACTGCTTTCTTTAGCTGGAAGCATGGCGTTGCCTCTTTAACCCGGCACCGCCTGAACTCTTTTCCTACAAACCACTACCTAGGGGTTCCGATCGGACCCTCATTACGATCTCGGGAACCGGAAGTGATACGGAAAAAATAAAACGGCACTGGAAGCGCCTTGCCGTCTTCTACTCTGGAGTCAAGTTTGAACCATATCGCTTGACCCGCAACGTCATAGTGGGCCAAAATGGGTCAAATTTAGACCCATTAAAAATCCCTTGAAGTCGGGAACCATTATACCTAGATCAAAACAAAAGACACCAATGTGTTTGCATTGACCCAAACTTTCAAATGACATGCGGCAAGACTTCGCTAGATCAAATCAAACCTTAGCTCAAGGTCAAATAATGACCTGTCTAGGTCATGCTGCATATTGTTGGAATCCTTGGGTCGTACTCGTTGCTATGATACCAAATGTATATCTGTATCCTGTTTCACTCAAAAGTTATTGACACAAACAGTTCTGAGAAGTGTGGCCTTTGATGGCCTCTGGTGACCTTAGAATTAACCTGACCGCAAAATGGATGACATCGTACCAAATTTTCGTTTCAAGAGTTTTTGAATGATATTTCGAAACTTGATCTAGCTCTTCTAAACGCCTAGTTACGCCCTAGTTTTTCAGCCTCATCTTAGAGGACCGCAATCACCTTACATGGGTTTAGAAGTGAGCTCATAACTCCTTGGCCTGACCTGACAACAATTTTTGTCACAGGCTGTCAAATTGATCACCCTAAAGATCTGCAAAGTGAATCGTGTCTAGTTCAAATAAACTCGAAATCATTTGCGAAAAGCCGAAAGGGTTGGCCCGATCGGACCCACCAGGCGGTGAAAGGTTAACACATACGGGGTTGAGCCACCTTCGCATTGACAGGGGGCGGGACCGCCCAAGATCTCGAGAACCACGGTAGGTAGCGAAAAACGGTAAAGGTGTTGGGCTGCCCATCCACTTCTCCATCGAAAACATTTGAACCATTTTTGTCAGGTCACATTTAAGGTCACGAGAGGTCAAAACATGCCCGTCATAGGGATAACATGTAAATTCAGTTTTTCGGCCATCAAATCTGAACAAGTAAAGATAGAGCAAAACAACGAACTATATGAATCCTCTTAGCAAGCCGAATCGAATGATATATAATTTACCTTCTAGGTCAAATCAAGGATTGACCTGACCTGAGGTCAGGTCAGGGTCAAATTATATAAAATGCATATCATTAGAACCGCAAAGCCCAGGCGAGTCTAATGCAGCTAAAATAAATGCTCTATCACCATCCGTTACGAGTTATTCCGTAAAACCATTTTCCCATGTATTTCCAATGGAGAGGTCATGCCTCGTACCTGACCTTAGGTCATCGATATCGAAAATACCAACATATTTTAGAGAACTCGGTGGGGCCATTATGTGATATGAGTTTCAATCGGATAAGTTCACCCTGCTCCGACTATGCATCTTAAACTTTTTGAGGTCGGTCACTTGACCTGTATGGTGACCTACCGAGATGACAACCTTAAAATTTTCAGAGAAGTTGTAAAAATGATGAGGAAAAGGTATACCAAGTACGGCGGCGCACGCGCCCTTTTCTATCTGAAAACCGAGGGGCGGTACCCCCTCAATGCGCGTGTAAGCTGGAGGCGACCAAATCTCTAATCCGATCACGCGATAGAAGTCTCAGGATCTGCGTGTTCTGATATTCAATATGTTAAGCACACTGTCCATACCTGTAACTCCATGTTGACAGCTGCAGTTGCGTGAGATGACTTGTCGACATGTCCTCTGACCTTTGCCTGTCCCGTCTACCCCTCAGATATTGGGAAAGCGTGATGAACAGGCAGAACAGGACGCCCAAGAGTGGATCGAGGCCGTCCTGCAAGAGAAGTGGCCCGAGGATGCCAAATTCGAGAATGTTCTCAAGTGAGTTGGCCTTCTCTTTTGTTTTACTTACTGCCCGCACAAACTCCAGACATCCGGATGTTGTGTAAAAATCAGTTCAGTGATGTAAGCCAGTCATTCATTCGCTGTTATTTAGGTAATTTTTTATCCATCAATAACTTGTCAAGGTAGCCTCTATTCCCAAGCTAGGGCAAAGAAGAAGAGTGCACGATAGCAACCAGCTTATTTGTTCTTTCGTCTTGGCTAAAACCAAAGAATAAGCAGTCATATCAAGCGTGGGTGGTTGGCGTCAAAATTATATGTAGCTTTTTTTAAACAATGCATAGAAGTTGTATGACAGCTGTCACTGAGTTCGTGCCCTGGTGCACTCCGGCAGGGACGGACAGGTGCTGTGCCGGCTTATGAACCGTCTCAGTCCCGGCTCTATCCCTAAGATCCACACATCGGGCTCCTCCTTCAAGCTCATGGAAAACGTCGCGCAGTAAGTAGGCACCAGTCTTAGCTATTTACCATTATTCACGTCTATAGGCCAGGTTGCTGGAGCATCAAAGACGGGGCATGTGAGGACTGAGACGCCATGCAGCTTGATTTTAATCTAATCGGATGTTCATGGTTACACTAAAAATCTACACAGCACAAAAATGCCTAAAATGGTAACTTAATCCTTTTCCTGGTAGACTTCTGGCTACCCTATTCCTGATACGAGGGACTAGGCATTCCCCTAAAATCTCAAAGTCTGCCCGTCCGATTTCAAAATTTCAAAGTGGGATCGATTTGTCTCACGTCGAACCCGATAAAAAATCAAAATATTGAAATTCTGGGCAAGGGCCTGCAAAATGTACGTATCAAAATCTGTTTTTCAATTATCAATTTCTCCTACACTGTTATTGGTTTTTCACAAAAACTAGTTCGTATTGACTGACAATTTGTGCACATTTGTCATATTTTAATGTTATGTGGAAATCAAAGTCAAATGACAAATTCAGGGCCACAATCATGTGGCGAAGGTTAAACATATATATATATATATATATATATATATATATATATATATAAAATATATATATAATATATATATATAATATATATTTGGTGTATTTGGGCAAGATATTTTCTTTGAAGCAGGTATCGTTGCACAGCACTGAGTTTTGGGCTTTTGAGAGTTTCCTATTAAGTTTTTGAATTTGATTGAATGTCTTTTTAGTTGAATCTGGTATTTTATCTAATAGGTCTCCGATATTCATTTAAATTCCATTTTTACCGACGCGTTTCAATTATATGTTACACAATCATTATCAAGGTTAAACAATTTGTGCTGGGTGCTGCAGTTGCTAACCTTTAAGTTCATTTAAAAATAGCTATTTTGTACATTTTTACGTGGCATAATATTTAGGAATACTTTTAGTTTCGCGAACACATTTCAGGTATATAAAAACATATTCTTATACACCCCAGAGCGCCAGGGAAATATTAGTGTATTTCTGAATGTTTAGTGACGGTTTGTAGCTGTTGATGTGAAGTGCTTCTTTTATGAATAGGCGGTAGTGGTCTGTGCTTGCGTCGATGATTTTGGTGTTTTCTTTCAAGAGTTTGTTTGGTGGTTTTGACTTCTGTTTGCGTAACCAGTGTTCAGCTGGGCCAGTTTGTTCTTGTATGTGCATGGTCAGGTGTCGTGATAGTGTTGTTGTGGTGGTACCAATGTAGTCTTCATGAGGCCTACAATCCTCATGGGGGCAAGTGAATTTGTAGACTACATTGGTGCGGTTTGAATATCTTGTGGTGAATGGGCTGTTCTTCATGACTATGCTGGGTGTTTTTTTTTGCTTTGGTAATAGATGTTTTGTTGGATGTGTTCGTTCTCATTTTTGCATGATATGTTTGTCTTTATTATGTCTTTGATAATTTTTTCGTCTGGTGTTTTTATAACCTGAAATATGTTTGCGAAACTAAAAGTATTCTTAAATAGATGCAAGTAAAAATGTACTAAATAGCCATTTTTAAATGAACTTAAAGATTAGCAACTGCGGCACCCAGCACAACTTATTTAACCTTGATAATGATTGTGTAAAATACAATTAAACGAGTCGGTAAAAATGGAATTTAGGGTAAGGGTGGGTAAGAGTGCGCAGGAGATAAGAGTACGCAGCAGCTGTTTTGGTTACTTAGCAACCACTGAGATGGTGGATACTCTGGTATAAAAACAAGGTCAGAGCCTAGGCTGCACACAAAAAATTCAACGTGATCCTGTTCTTCCCGCGGGAGTGCAGAGCAAATAGCTTTCTGGGCACCCTTGAAGTAATATTTCTTAACTGGGTAAACTTGTAGACCAGGCTTCTATTACCAAAAGTGTTGTGTTACGGTCTGTCATCAGTAAGAAAGCTGAGCTAGGAGTATGTTCCAGGACAGAAGCTCACGCTAAAATGCCTGCCAACTTGTTTATGAGGACTTTCTTCCCAAGGGAGCATGTCCGGCAAGAGTAGGCAGTAGGCCATTGGGCAAGAGTGCGCATGCTTAAGAGATAGGAAAATTCGATTTTCGCTCGGAACAGAGTCTGTTATTCATATTTGGAAAACCAAACGTTGCAATATACTTCTTGTATATTGAGAACTATATAAAATCATACAATTGCCTAGTTTGCCGACAAAAAACTTCGCGATATGGCCTGTACACCTAAAGCACAGCGGGGCATCAATGCGTACTCCAGCCTCCTCTCTTGAGTACTCTTACTGACCCACACCGGCAAGAGTGCGCACGTGACTTTTTTTATTTTTGATGGGCTCGTGGCGAGTTTCTTTGAGAGACATCGAGTTGAAACATAGACCATACATAGACAATTCTTCAGGCTTAACAACCACCTAAAAATTGTAGCTGTTAGACTTATAGGGAAAAAGTGAAAGCCTTTACAAAGCTAAGTGCGTACACTTGCACGGACTTCTCCTAAATGAATATCGGAGACCTATTCGATAAAATACCAGATTCAACTAAAAAAACATTTAATCAAATTCAAAAACTTAACAGGAAACTCACAAAAGCCCAAAACTCAGTGCTGTACAACGATACCTGCCTCAAAGAATATATATATATATTATATGAAGGTATATTATTATATTATATGAATATATTATATTATATAATAATATATGAAGGTATATTATAGAAGGTAGCAGATTGAGAGTGTGATTCGTGATATGTGTTAGTTCATGATTCGTTAAATACCTATTGTGTTACTTGTTAGTTTGAACCTTATTCAAAACTAATATTTGCGATCTGCTACAACTGAAAGTGCCGTGGGAAAACATGTTAACATTTGAAAGAACCATTTTCAAACTTGGAAGAGATCATAATATGATTCATTCTTCACCTTTTCACCAAACCATAGACTACATTTAAATGCCTGAGGATAAAAGTGTGAACTTTGAAACGTCGCGCTATATAAATATAAACGAAATGGAACTATGAAATACCTTATTTTTACCTTACTTATGTCATTCGGATCGGTCCTTAATAATCTTCATCCAGAGGCAAGAAAACAAACAAGAAACATCAAAAACTCTCAAGAAAGCTCATCAACGCAAAGCTGCGTGACTTTTAACAATACTGTTTAGAAAATAACTTGCTTCCTAACTATTCAAATATATATATATATATATATATATATATATATATATATGATTATTGGAGTTTAAGGCACTGCAGCTACAAAGGCTATATGTGCCCTGTATATATATATATATATATATATATATATATATATATATATATATATATATATATATATATAACAAAGTACTCATACATACGATACATACTCTTTCCTGCAACTTTCATTTGCTCCGTTTGAGGTTTTCATATAACCGCCTCTCATTTGCTTCATCTGAGTTTTTCACATAACCACCTCTCATTTGCTTCGTCTGAGACTTTCACATAACCACCTCTCATTTGCTTCGTCCGAGGTTTTCACATAACCGCCCCTTCGTCGTCAGCTTCCTGGAGGCCATCGTGCGCTACGGAGTGCCAGAGGAAGACATCTTCCAGACACCAGATCTCTTTGAGAAGAAGGACACCGCTGGAGTCTGCAACACTATCTTTGCACTGGGAAGACAGGTATCTGGCCATGTTCACAAAACACGGGAGGCGTGCCGAGATAGGCAGAAGCCAGTTCATAAGCTAACTCTTCACCACGTGGCGGTCCGATCCGGCCTCCTCCCTCCGTTTTCCGTGAATGCTTCCGAGCCGATTTTAAGGACCAGCTTTGCATAATTCTTAGGTAACTTATTCAACTACTTTTTTAGTTCATCGGCAAAGGATTCTCCATCCACCGGAGTGACTGCTTTTTGAGGTACCCAGCAATTTTAGAGGGTTAATGAAACACAGGTCTAAATGGGTGTCGGCAGGGTCCTTTCTATCCAAAAGCACGCCGAATTTAGGGTCAGAATCGCGACGCGAAATATAAATGTGCTAAATTTTGGTGTAACGTCGGCCACACGCCCCCCCCCGGGTGCCTCCATGGTCTGCACTGGGCGTTGTAGGCGCCCAGCGTTCCCCGAGACCACACGTTCGGGTAGCGCTGGCGCAAGTGGAGTGAAGTGATGTTGTAAATGACGGTCTGGGGCATGACGGTGTGTAAATGACGGTGTGCATATATGTTGTACTGAGTACGTAATTTTAGAATGGTCTTTGAGCCCGCGAACTTGGTCCGCGATGGGGTTGATCGTACTAATCTAAAACTTGGGTAAGAGTGCACATGCCATTGGTCTGAATGTGGGCTGTGAAGAGTGCCTAGGTGTATCAATGCTGATGCGATTACTTTTTTGTTTGTAAAGTTACTTGACTGGAAAACCGGAGGGTAGAAAATACAAGTTCAATCCTAGCCAAGTTAGAATCCACACGTTGAACGCCAAAAAGGGGGGACACCTTTTTTATTATATAAATAACCCTAATCGCGTTTTTCTAAGTAGATGAAAAGTAGTTGTAAAAGTTCGGCGTGTTTATTCCCGAGGAGAATTGGAAGCGTTAGGCGCAAGTGATGCGGTCGGAAGAAGTCTAAAATTGGGCGCCTGTTTATACTATGCATCAGGCAAAGGAGAAGAAAATGTTCAGTCGTGGAACTCCACAAACATGACAACGGGGGGGGGGGGGTGGCTTAGGCCAAATACTTTGTCAAATATGTATTGATGGGCTAGTCCAGTATGTCCAATGCAGAGATGGGCCAATATTCTTTCCCGTTTTCGGCTGCAAACAAATATTTCGAAGAATTATGATGAGGCCACACAAAACTATTATATTGTTATAATATAGTATTTCTTTTAAGATTGGAATTAGCTTGATGAATACGGAGTAAACGGATTGGCCTAGATTGGCCAGAGCAGCTTCAGATATGGACCGACCTGGGTATGAATTGTCTTGGCCATGTACCCGTCTAGTTTATGCGTGATTATAACATTCCATTAAAACCTGCTCCACATTAGATCGGTTTGCCTGGATCAAATCAGCTCTGCTAACTCGCGTGTGAGGAGCACATTAGACATGGCCCCAATGTTGACGACAGCCGCGCACCGCGTCAGTGTCCGCAGCCGTTTAGTGGAGTTGTTTATGTCTTGGTTTGATAAATGATGCCATAAACTGCAAACACATCAAAGCTTGGGTAAACTACGCCATGCTTAATCATCATGACAGGATATGTTTCAGTGAATCGTATCATAAATAATCGTTTCTGAATAACTGTAAACAGCTCGCCGAAAACTTTTATTTCTGGAAGCGACGTCCTCTCTATTTGTGTAGTACTCTTATATTGATGAGGATGTCCCCTCTGTTTTCAGACGTACAACCACCCTGAGTGGCCGGGCCCTTGGCTGGGTCCTAAGCCCGGTGAGGCGTAAACCTCTGAGCTCCGGCATCATCGGCGAAGGTCAAGTTGAAACAGCCCAGTCACCGTCTCGTCACTGCTGGCAGAAGTCGGACGTCACGTGTCACTTCCACCTGCCGACGGCCAAAAGCGTCGCCTGCGGCGGCGTGACGTCACGGCGTCCGCCCGGCGCGCCATCTGAGCTGGCGATTGAGGCCGCTGCTCATTTCTACTGCTTACTAACATTCCGTTGCTGCGTCGGTCAAACTGTGAGTCGCTGAAAAATGCTGCGCTATTCAACTTTTTCACTGATAAAATGTTCACACTTACAAAATAGGTGCAATGCTGTCTTATATATTGTTTGGAAATTATCAGTCCTCTTCTGCAGCTGCGCGAAAATACTGCTGAAGATCATGCTATGAATTGTTATCTACCATGTCGCTGCCTTCCATAAGCTGTGAAAACGCCACACGTAAGCAAACTACTTTCTGAGTACGCAAATATACTTCTATTTATTGTATATATTGTATCGTGATCAGACTAAAAAGACTGAGATTCTATTTAAATTCGAGGGCTCTTCTTAAGTGGTTACTGTCGTGTTACGCGTCCGAACGTGCAAGATTACCCACTGTCTTTGGATGTTTCAATTGTGAAGCCAAGCAACGTCCAAATAAAGCATGCGATTCCTTATCCTTATCATTCCTTATCTATTCTATAGGTATATATGCTCTTTCGGTAAACATTGAACTTCCAATTACTTCGTTTCGGACGATTTATATATTCCTGATAGATATATCAAGACAGGTTTCCGTGGCAAAAAGTATTCACGGAAGCGATCTTGAAGAGAGCCAAACAGAATCGTGTTTCAAAGCTTTCATCCTCGGATCGGCCGGTTGAGGTCCTCTGCGGCCTTCAGACGGACGGAGGCAGCTTCTTCGGCTTCTTAGGCTTGCGGGGGTGCTGGGGCGGCATCATCTCCAGAGCAGCAGACAGACAACGGCCAGCAGCGCGACGCCGTACCGTAGCAGGCAGGAGAGCTGGCAGGCGCACTGCTGCTGGGGCTGGGTCGGCTCCCGGGGCCGCCGCCGCCGCGGCAGCTGCGGCTGTCGGAGCACTGGTCACTCAGCTGCTGCAGGTACTGCAGTGCTGCAGTGGAGCAGGATACACATTACTGCTGCAGGACATGGGTCACAACACTGCTGCAGGACATGGGTCACAACACTGCTGGAATATATGAGTCACAGCACTGCTGCAGGACATGGGTCACAACACTGCTGCAGGGCATGGATCACATTACTGCTGCAGGACATGGGTCACAGCACTGCTGCAGGATATGGGTCACAACACTGCTGGAATATATGGGGCACAACACTGTTGCAGGGAATGGGCCATGTCACTGTTGCAAGACACCGGTGACAGCACTGTTGCAGAACATGGGTCATAACGCTGCTAGAAGATATGGATCACAGCACTGCTGCAGGACTTGGGTTACAACACTGTTGCAAGACATGGGTCACAACACTGTTGCAGGGCATGGGCCATGTCACTGTTGCAAGACACCGGTGACAGCACTGTTGCATGGCATAGGTCACGACACTGCAGGAGGATATGGGTCACAGCACTGCTGCAGAACATGGGTTACAACACTGTTGCAAGACACGGGTCACAACACTACACCGCTCCCTCCCAATCCCGGCAGGATATATACGTGTGCAGCAAGCAAGAGGAGCTTTCTTTTACACACATGTATGTTTTTCCCATCCCTGGTTGCGCGCTCTGTGCCCTCTCCTCAAGTCCTCACCGTTCGGTAGAGCCAGGCTAGGGGCGGCACCTGCTGTCCGGGTCCTCTATCTGCCAGGTTCAGCCGCCCTGCTGTACCACCTCCCTCAATCACCTGACGGGCGCGCGCCCCCCGCGCCGGCAGTTTAAAGGATTCCAGCCAGCAAGCACCGCAGGCACCCACAGCGCCACCACCACCAACAGCCACTGCTTCATCGCTGCGCCAAACACGGACACGTCAGCGGCTTCTATAGACCTTATTTGATCATGATTGCTGTCGAAGGAAGGACGAGAGATGGAAGTTAGTGGTATAAGAGGAGATAACACACTGATAAGTTTGACTCGATGGAAATACTAGTTTGTGGTCCCTAGCAGAATATTTACATAGGTTATATTTGAGGTGAGTTTAAGCTTACAATGATTAAAACTGCAATAGTTTTCTCTTATCTGGGCATTAGCTACAATGTAAAAAGAAATAAAGATAACTTTTTCGGTACATGGGCTGCTTGTCCTCAACATATAACGCCATGGTGGTAAAATGAAAGAAACTCACGCATATGTAAACTTTTTCAATCATAACAACATCTGACATGGAGAAACAAGTGTATGTTAGATGTCAAATATATACACCTAAAATGTCTCAAACGTTGATGGGTTTCGGAGTGCTGAGGCGAGGAGCATTGCTAGGAATTGACAAGGTGTTTACTGTCCTGTTTCGTCGAATCCTGGATGTGAAATAGATCTTATACGCTTAGATCATATACTCGGGCACAGCCTTTCACCAGAACCAGGTAGGTATACGATACGTCAAATCACAAATTCTTGGCCATAGTGTAGCCAGACCTCGAATATACAATCTAAGTGTATTTAATATATTTAACCTCCAGGATTCGAGGAGACAGGCCAGTGAACACCCTGTCAACTTGAAATGTCCACTTAAACTAAACGATGCATTAAGTTGCGTTGTTTCACTAGACAAATCAGCAATAAGCGATAACATTAAGCTGACAACTGGCACATGTAGTGCACCCAGGTTACTCACCTCGGCCAGATACTGTCGCTGTGAATGTCGTGAATCGAACGTATTTGTATGCAAAATGAGCCCAGCCCTCTGCTTGTTAAGTCATTGTGCAAAAGAAAGCATGTCACTAATTCTGGGTAGAACGCGAAAATAAGGCATCAAAATAAGTAATCAGTATTTGTAAAATTGACTGAAGGACTCGCCAAAAAATATTTAAGAAAACAGGACGTAATAATCATTGTTGGTAGCTTTCTTCCCACGTTATATTTCTCCTTTGCCTACCACTCTTTCAAGATATCTCATACTTTTATCAGGACAATATACGTTTCAGTATCCGTGATGATTTTTCCATTAATGTGTGATTTTTTACTGGCTATTCTAGTTGTCTTAAACATCGCATCTGGAAGGTCCAAATCAATGTTCATTTTCCACCAACTCCCCACATCGTCATACCTCTCAGTGCCGAGCGCAGGATATTTCAACGATGATAACGCCCTTGCGAGATGGTTTCCACCATATGTGTTAATAAACAAAACACATATATGTGATTATGTGCTTTGTTCAAATATCAGCTAATGATATGCTATCCTGTCTCCCTCTAATCCTGGATGTAAATACGATGACCAATAATTTTACCAACAATTAGATCCATACAGTATATTTGCAGTAAGCGATACATAAAACATACAGGCACCAAAACGCGCAACCATGATACCCGGCGCGGGGCCCCTAAATAACGTCGGGGATATCGGCGCGGTACATGTCGGTGCTAAGAATGCCACTGACAGAGTGTAACACAATTAAATTAAAACAATACACATACACATCCAATAAAATAAAAACACGCACATCAACGTCGTAAAATCACAGACAGGTAGGCGCCCAACCACCATTCAACCAGCCCGCCCGGCGACGAGGCAGCAGGGCGCGCCGGCGGGCGCCAACGCGATGGATGACAGTGGCGGCAGAGCGCAATCGCGATCGGTCCGGGAGAGTGCCGGACGTCGGTCAGGTGAACAGGAGCGGCAGCAGGTGATCGGGTCGCAGAGCGCGTCCGCCCGAGGCGGGGCCTCGCAGCGCGCCCTCGGGCGGTCGGTTGCTGCACACATGAAGATTCTGATGAAAGCGCTGCACCTGAAGATATTATAAATCTGAATTTGCTCAATTATACATCCAGGATTCTGAGAGACAAGCTACATATAACCTCATTAGATTATAATCATGCTCATTCGTGCAACACCACAGAATCATCAACTTGTTTAGATGTCGTTAAACTCATAGTGAAAGAGCTAAGCACGCTCAAAACGGGTATCTGACACCCCAAAATAACAATTGACGGGTTTGGTGTATACGGACGCCTCGGAAGTGACACAATTTATTGGGAACTGACCCTTTTCTTTAAGATTAGAGATGCTCTAGACGGAGGTTAACCACGAAATCTGGAGCCGGAGACTCCTGCAGCAGATTCACCGCGACATAGGGTGTCACAAAATTTCACTCAATGTGAGCATACAACCCCAGTGAATTAGATCTATTTCACATCCAGGATTTGAGGAGGCAGATCATTCAACATCTTCTCAGTTATCATTAAACTCACTGTTAAAGAGAATATGGAACCTTGATGAAATATCAGACGGGTTGTTTTAGGTGTACTTTCCATTGGGTATAATGAGTTAAAGTTGTACCATGTTTCTGCTTCTAACAAAATATTAAAAACTATTGCTTTCATCAAAGTTAGTAGACTTGGTGGTCTGCTGCTGATAATCGCTAACCACTGGCGGTGGAACGGGGGGGGGCACTGGGTCACAGTGCCCCCTTAAATCAGAAATTTTAACACTAACCCTATGGCGCTGACTGGAGAGAAATTGGTTGAAAAGGGACGGGAAATTCGGGCGTTCCGCCGTCACTGCTGCTAACACCGCTGGGGTAGCTGCTCATGAAAGAGGCTTGAGATGACTGAGATCACTCAGATCTCTGCTACGTTCTAGCCTTGTAATATCTTCCTGAGATAGGCCAAATGACGACTGGCCTGCGAGAGGCAGTAAGACCAACACGTGCTTTGCGGGGACTTTTACTGTGGCTCTTAAATATTCCCGTGAGTATATTTATTACTCACCCGGATGAAATTCGGATTTTTGTCACCTTTGATGGCAGGGGCGTAGGAACGGTTTGAAAAGTGGGGGGCCAACCTTAGAGGGGGCCCACCTCAAGGGGGCCCCAGTCCACGGGGGCCCATAATTATAAAAAAATTAGTTGGCTCGCTTGGTGTCAATAAGGCACGCATGCACACAAGGATGTCAATATATGGAAAATTGAGAAAATAAAATTTGCCCTATGATTTCGAGTTGTACCAATTATGATCTAATAAATCATAGTAAAACGCCAAAAAAACATTTTTGGTTTTTTACCAAGACCCATTTCAAATACGAAATACATTTTTAAGCTTTTTTGGAGGATAACAATCATTTTTTACCACGAGCGCGTTTTTATATTTAGAGATGTTTAGGCCCTTTTCATCACATTTACAAAATTAAGAACTGTTGAGAAAACTACAGACAATGCTTTGATACCAAATAGCCTCACTTTGCTATGCCTAATCAACTTGTATTTGCTTATTCAATGACGAAAATGGGAACATTTATTTAGGTTATTACAGTGGCAGATCCAGGGGGGGGCAAAAAGGCAATTGCCCATCCCAAACGGAAAAGCTCGGGGCAAAACTATGTTTTTGCCCCCCCCCCAAAGCGATGGACCTCCTTTTTTCCCGACTCATTTTAAGTTTATAGGCAACATTTTGGTGCTTTAACTCTCAACTTCTAACGGAACCAGTTAAGTTCAGTGAAAATATCGGGCCTTGGATAGGAAAAAAGGATCTTGAGCTCATATTTTTCAGCCCGTGACGTTTTTTTTGCTTCTTGCCTCAAACACCCGTACCGGGAAGTCATATTTTAGCGCAATTTTGCGTTGCGCGACGTTTTTTTTTTTTTTTTTTGCTTTTCGACTTTGGTTTGCCCCTCCCAAACCGACCGGCTAGATCCGCCACTGGGTTATTACAGATCTCTTCTTGCCATCATTAGATATTGATTTAGGTGAAGCCTGATCACAATAAATACGCCTAGCTATATTTCGATGCCTAAAATGCAGAGTTCCAGCATGACTGCAAGTGCAATGTAGGTACTTGATGGCCAGCTTTGTGATGCCGAGGAGGTGTGGGCATGGTGTTATAGTGGTTAGCAACCTTGCTTTCCGCGCGACCAACTCGGGTTTAAGGCACAGCAGATTCCTTGTGCAAGGAGCAATTTGACTCCCAAGAAACCTCTCCAACAGGGAAAGAGTTGGCGACGCCATATAACCCTGGCATCGAAAGACGTCGCGCCTTTCGATGGCTCAGGGACGACTGTTGCTCGGCATTTGGTGCGGGGTCCGTGTCCGATTAATATTTTGTGTTGGGATTGGGATAGAGTTTGATTGGGTCCAGTTCTCGGGACTCATTTGGAAACACTCGGGTAGTAGGTGCCTTGGCTTTTTTACGAAGCGCTCCTCCTCCAGGGGCTTGCAGGCAGCGTACTACCGAACTTGAACGTTCCCTGACAAGCTATCGGGCCCGTTTGGGTTTCTTGTTCTATATTACAGTTGCTGATAGTTGTATATTCGTTGCGGGGGTCCACCTCAAAAGGGGAGGGGGCAGTATCTCTCTGACCCCCGGTTCCTATGCCTATGCCGCCCAGGGACCGCTAAATTATCTCGGAGGGCCCCAAGGTCCAAACCATGGCTCAGGATCCCAGACCAGTCAGCTCAAGGGCCTAGACAGGTGCATTAGCCTCGGGACCAGCTTATCAAGGGACCCTACATAAGCACAGGACCCCTAGAAGCTCATCACAGGGGAGTTCCAGATTCGCACAGGGTGCCAGATTAGCTTCGGGGCCCGGTTCAGCTCGGAGGTCCCCAGGTCGACTTATGTAGGGTCTCAAAACAGCTCAAGGGACTTGTTCAAGCTCACGGATCCCAGCTTAGCTCAATGATGCTAGAACAGTTCAGGGCCCCCATACCAGATCAAAGGCCCCAGTTAAGCACAGCGGTACCCAGATTAGCTCAGGGCCCCAGCTAAGCTTAGGGGTCCCAGGGTGGCTGATATAGAGTCTCAGAACACAGTGGCATAGCCAGGATTCGGCCAAGGAGGGGTCCGACTACCGTCGGGGGCCCCAGGCCAGGGGTCCCCTTAGTAACCGGGCCCATCTCCTATATCTTTTGTATAGTATTTTAACATCATAACATTCACACGAAGGAAATTTTGTTGTGCCTTTTTAGGCATTCATTCTTATTTTGTTTATTGCTGTTTTTTTCGATCCGACCAAGTGTTGGTAAACTAAGGTCACCAAATATCAAGGATGACCCATACCTTATATGGTAGCGTGGCTATAATAACAGCTTTGAGCCATATTTCGGGAAGTTTAATGTTGATGCGCGCATGATTTTAAACCTGAGTCTACCTCAACTCACTTGGGTAATCAGACATGAAGTTATTGGAGGTCAGTCGTTTTGAGTACGAAGATATGATCTTCTACGGGAAATGATAAGCAATTATATCCCGGTGTCGAATCCATGAACTCTTTAATCAGGAAATTTCCAAAGAAACGAAAAAAACGAATAAAGATACAAAGGATATAGTAGTGTGTCCCGAACGTTACATAACCTCTATTCCGTCGACAGATCCTGTTAAGATCCAGTTACTTTCTTACCCTTGCTATCTTTTAAACGAGCAAATTACCAAGACAAAAGGCGCCCAAGATATTTATCGCCTTGGCTCACTCTGTTATTGTTATTTTCAACCTTTCATACCTATCTTTCTTTTTTGGGATTATGCTTATCAATTTCTGTCATTACCCTTGTTTGTCTGGTTTCCTACGAAAATATTCGAAAGTTGTTTATTTCAGAATATTTAGGAATGTAGTTATTGGTGTTAAGCTAATATATCAAAAATTGACTAAAGTGCCAAATTCCCTGTTCGATTTTATCTTATATTAAAATTAGATTAATGTTTGCCTTTCCTTCGATAATGGTGCCTGATCGACATGTTCCAATTTGTGCTTTTTTAGTACGCAATAGGGGTAGGTACATTTTTTCCGAGGCATATGATTTTGAAATTTTTTATTTGAGCTCTGGGGCCAACACTTGGCGGCGCTCACAAAGCTAATTTTCGGCCGCTCTCCCGATTAGATCTCAGGGGGTCTCGGAGACCGATTCACGGCGCCTCTTGATCAAAACTGGGGGGCCCTGAGAATCTCTCGGGGCTCCTGAGATTAGTTATCGGCAACACCTCTGAGACTAATTATTGGGCCCCCAGATTTGCTCTGGAGGGGGGGCTGGGACTGACTATCGTGGCCATCCAGATTAGCTATTGAGGTCCCCTGAGGCTGTCTTTTGGGGTGGGGGAGGGGGGCTGGGAATGACTTCCGACAGCCCTCTGAGACTTACTCTAGGGCGCCCCTGAGACAAACACCCCGGGGGGGTGGAATCACCTCTGAGACTGAGTCTTTGGCGTTCCTGAGACTGACTCGGAGGCTGCAGATTAGCTCTCGCGGGCCTAAGGCTAACTCCGGGCCCGTGAGACCAAAACTCGGGAGCACCTCTGGAAATTACACTCAGAACCCCGAGATTAACTCTCGGATGTCTCTGAGACTGACAACCGGGAGCCCTCTGAGACTAACTTTTGGGTGCTCCCTGAGATTGACTCTCGGGGCCGCTTATTATTTTTTAAATAAATTTTTGTTCAAGTTGTTCCTGGTAAGGCTGCTGGCGTTGGAGTCTCACTAAAGTCATCAAGGGACTTGTCACGGAGACCCCGACCCCACCACCCGAACGAGCAACTACCTCAATGGAGGGTTAATTTAGAAGCCAAAGTTTAACGTCCCACAAAGCACAGGGACGGCCGCCCCGCTCAGGTCACCCTCTCACCAGTCAGTTGCCAGCCGACCTGTACGTCGGGTAAACTATTGAGCGCCGGAGCGTCTCAGGGGAACCGATCCCAAGCCTGGACATGCACTGCCACTGCATGCTTCTGAGCAGCGGGCCGGAGCCCAACGCTCTACCAACTGAGCTACCGGGGCGGCTCAGTTATACCAAAACTCGGGGGGGCACAGCCTGAGGCATCTCGAGGGCTCCCAAAATTACCCCTCTGGGGCCCCCTGAAACCAGCACTATGCGGATCAAATTAGACTAACTCTCGGACCCCCGGATTAACTCTCAGGGCCACCTGAAACTAAATATTGACTCCTGAGAGAGAAGCCCGTGAGACTATGAGGGCCCCCTGAGACCGACTCTTGGGGTGCTCTGAGACTGACTCTTGGGGTTCTCTGAGACAGACTCTCAGGGGGACCCCGAGACCGAATCTCGGGTTTCCCTAAGACAGACTCTTGGGGTCCCCTTGGCCGACTCTTGGGGTTCTCTGAGACTGACTCTCAGGGCCCCCCTGAAATAGACTATGTTGCAGGGCCCTGAGAACCACTCTCTGGGGGCCCCTGAGACTAGCTCGGCCCCCTCCCCTGAGACAGACTCCCGCGACCCCTGATACCGAATTTTGGGGACCCTGAGACCAACCCTCTGGGGCCCCTAAAATCTACTTTCGGGGGCCTTGAGACCGACTCTCAGGGCGGGGGCCGTGAGGCCGACTCCGGGACGCCCTGAGAACGAATCTTCAGGGGCCCCTGAGACTGACTCTGGGGGCCCCGTGATCAGAGAATCCTTTGCAGTGGTTCAGATTGGCCCAAGGGGTGGGGGTCTGCGGACGCCTAGGGCCCCCTTGGCTACACCACTGCATCCACACTTTCGGGGGCCCTCTGAAATCACCATTCGGAGGCCCCTAAAATAATTGCTCCCCCTAGACCAATACTCCGCAGCCCCTTGATGCTGATGCCCGGGGCGTCCTAAGACTAAGCTCGGGGTCCCACTTAGATCAGGCTCAGGGGCACCCTTAGACCCATGCTCGCGCTTTTCTCAGGAGTAACTCGACACCGATGTTCCGGGGCCCTCAAGATCAATATTTCGAGCCCCCCGAGACTAATACTCGGTGCTCTGGAGCCCCACGATGCCGATGCTCAGGGGTCCTGAACCCAGGCCTGGGGGCCCCTGGGACTAAACTCTGGGTCTCATGAGGCCAATGCTCGTGCCTCACTCATGAGTCCCTCGATATCAATAGTCGGGGGCACCCCGAGGGGGCCCTGAACCCCTGAGACCAAGCTCAGGGGCCCCTGAGACCAAGCTCGAGGGGACCCTGAGACCAAGCTCGGATGCTCCCTGAGACCAAGCTCGAGAGCCCCTGACACCAAGCTCGGGGGTTCCCTGAGACCAAGCTCGAGACCCCGTGAGACCAAGATCGAAAGGCCCATGAGACCAAACATCGAAAGGCCCATGAGACCGAGCTTGCCCCCCCTAAGACCAAGCTCAGTTTGTCCCCTGAGACCAAGATCGGGGGTCCCTGAGACCAAGCTCACGGACCCCCGAGACCAATATTCGGTATTCCAGAGCCCTCGATACCAATGATCGAGGTCCCCTGAGACCAAGCTCGGAAGGCCCGTGAGACCAAGCTCAGGGCCCCTGAGTCCAAGTTCAGGGGTCGCCTGAGACCACGCTCGTGGGGCCCTGAGACAGACCAAGCTCTGGGGCACCCTGAGACCAAAATCGAAAGGCCCGTGAGACCAAGATCAGAAAGGTCCGTGAGTCCGAACTCAGGGGCCCCCGAGATCAATGTTCGGTACTCTGGAGCCCTCGATACCGATGATCAGGGGCCCCTGAGACCAAGCTCGGGGGTCCCCTGAGACCAAGCTCGGGCGTTCCCTGAGACCAAGCTCGGAGGGCCCCTGACACCGAGCTCGGGGCCCCTGAGACAAAGCTCGGGGGGCGCTGAGACCAAGCTCGGTGGCCCCCTGAGACCAAGATCAGGCCCCCCGAGACCAATGCTCGTGTTTTCCAGTGCATACGGTCAGCGTTATGAATCAAATGCCCTCGGATGCCCCCCTGAGGCCAAGCTCGAGGGCCCCTGACACTAAGCTCGGGGAGAGGGGGCCTGAGACCAAGCTTGGGGGGGCATCCCTGAGACCAAGCTCGAGGGCCCTGAGACCAAGCTCGGGGTTATCTGAGACCAAGCTCAGGGGCCCCTGAGACCAAGCTCAGGGGCCCCTGAGACCAAGCTCGGGGGCCCTGATTCCAAACTCGAAGGGCCCCCTGAGACTAAGCTCGGGGAGCTCCCTGAGACCAAGCTCGGAGGGCCCCCAGACACAAAGCTCAGGGGCCCTGAGACCAAACTCGAAGGGCCCCCTGAGACCAAGCTCGGGAGCTCCCTGAGACCAAGCTCGGGGGTCCCCTGAGACCAAGCTCGGGGTTATTTGATACCAAGCTCGGAGGGTTCCCTGACACCAAGCTCGGGGGCCCCTGAGACCAAGCTCGGGGGCCCTGATTCCAAACTCGAAGGGCCCCCTGAGACTAAGCTCGGGAGCTCCCTGAGACCAAGCTCGGAGGGCCCCCAGACACAAAGCTCGGGACCCCTGAGCCCAAGCTCGGGGGCCCCTGAGACAAAAATCGAAAGGCCCGTGAGACCAAGATTGAAAGGCCCGTGAGACCGAGCTCGGGGAAGGGGCCCTGAGACCAAGCTCGGGGGCCCTGAGTCCAAGCTCGGGACCCCCTGAGACTGAGCACAGGGGTCCCCCAAGATCAATATTCGGTACTCTGGAGCCCTCGATACCGATTATAGGGGGCCTCCTGAGACCAAGCTCAGGGACACCCGAAATCAATTTTTGTGTTTTTAGTGCATAAGGTCAGCCCAAGGGGGGCCCGCGGACTCCTGAGACCCCCCTTCCCTGGCTACACCACTGTCAGAACATCTCAAGGGGCCCATTCAAGCTCACGGCCGCCCGGTCAGTGGCTGTAAAGCCTTATAGGGGTCCCAGACCATCTCAGGGGCCCTCAGTTCAACACAGGGGCCCATATTAGCCCTGATGACCAGATAAACTTAAGGGCCCGGATCATCCAGGGCCCCTTGTCGGCATATTTGGGGTTTCAGAACAGTTCAGGGTTTCAGTTAAAGCTTATAACAGAATTTCAGAGCATGGGCCCTATTCCTGTGCAGGGGTCTCAGATAAGTTTAGGGTCTTCTGTGCGTCACAGGGGATCCAGATTAGCTCAAGGGACAATATTAACTTTACGGTCCCAGCTCAGCTCAGGGGCCCCCCAGGTCGGTGGATATAGGTTCTGGCCAACTCACGGGGCCCTGTTTAAGGTTACGGCTCCTAGCTCAGTTTCGGCACCCAAGAACAGTTCATTCTGCCCAAACCATCTCAGGGGCGCTTATTTCAGCTCAAAGGGCCCAGATTAGCTCGTATGGCATCAGAGGCCAGTTCAGGGGCCCCGAGAAGCTTAGGGGACCTTAAAATCAACTCATAGAACCTCAACTTAGTTTAGGGGCACCGGTAAGTTTAACGGGGTTCCGGGGCAAGCTATCGGGCCAGTTTGAGTTTCTTGCTTGATATTACAGTTGTTGATATTCTTATCTCCGTTGCGGGGGCCCATCCCAGAAAAGTGGGGGGCCAGTGGCCCCCTGGCCCCCCCCGGTTCCTACGCCTATGTTTGATGGGCTCGTTGGCGTCGGCAGGATAAGTTCAGCCTTAAATATTTGGCTGAACTTAGCTTGCCCACTATTGAAAAAGGGAGATATGCAGCCAGGTCTGCATACATTTTAGAACTTATAATTTTAAAGCGTGTATTCGTCAGTCGGGTCCAGCTGTTGATGGGGAGGGGGGAATGGGGTGGAAAAGGGCGTTAGACAGCCACAATGTGGGAGTACTGGTATAGAAAGAATACAGATAGAATAAAGATAAAGAATAGGTCAAGATAATAAATATAAAAATATAAAAGGAAGAGATGAGACAAGGAATAGGGGAAACATAAGAACAGGAAAAAATTAAGATAAAGAGTAGGTCCTAAAGCTGCTGTAACTTGACTCATGGAATGCTGGTTTTGGTTATCTGTGTGTCTTCAGCCCTTCTCGGTGTTTATATCTTCGTGTGTGCACGCATGTTGAAGTGTTCAGTGATTTACATTTTATTGGGTTACCTTACCTGTCAGTGGACGCAAGTATGTTGGTGATTATAATAAATAAATACCTAAACATAAATACATACATACAAATAAAAAGTAAACCAAACTAGACATGATGAAAAATAAAATGAAGTATAGTAAAAAAACATAGTGGGCAGATATGAAGAGTTCCTCAGTAGTGTTCTTGCGCCGCAGTGTACGCGGTGCTCCGCAGCCGTGCAGGCACTGGCGGCGGAACTGGGGGAGGGGGTGGCACCGGGGCACGGTGCCTCCCTTAAATCTTAGCACTAACCCTATGGCGTTGACTGGAAAGAAATGGGTTGAAAAGCGGACGTTCCGCCGTCACTGCGTACAGGTAGGTAACGCCACAGTAACAGGCTGGTCGCTGTGTACAGGCTGGGTTGTGACACACCATCACCATACGCTGATGTGTGCTCAATGAATGATAGACAATCTTGTGATGGACATGTTCTGGGCACATTTCTTCTGGGGAGGGGGGGCAGTCCGCGGCGAGGTGGATAGGGATGGGACGAGGGAGGGAGGGATGGTGGGTGGGGACGATGGCGGCTGATTGGCATATTGCTAAGATTCACTCGAGTTAATACACTTTCATGATATGAGGATTTGGGCAGCATGGCTGGACTGCAAACAGCCAAAGAAAATATGAAGTTTAAATTGATATTACATGTTGCTTATTATAGACAAAATAGCCAAGCGTTTCAAGGACAGAGCCTCTCATTGAGCGGCTTAAAAATGGTACATGTGATATTGACATGAAACACCTGAAAATACTATAAGGGATGAAACACCAAACCATAGGTATTATTAACAATTTCAATTGTTAAGTTTCAGGTGTATCATGTCACTAGTAGCAATAGATAACTATTTTAGCTTGAGAGCATTTTGCAGTCTAATGAACCCAACAAGCGTAGCCAAACACTGTAGACAAATGTTCACAGTTGGGTGCACTTGGCTGGCTATGCGAGTTTACATTGGCTTACAGGCGGTCTGAATCTGGTTTTATGCTGTTAGACGAGACTGGATCACAGACAGTGTCGCAGTCTGCCAACAGGTGGTACACTGTAATTTCATAGTCTTACCGAACGCTCGGATTTTTCGGCGATACACGTGCGCACCTGACCTTACTTGCTTACTTGTGGCGAGTAGAGATAAATGAACCAGGACTCTTCGACAACTAAAGGCATCAGTAACTGCTGCTCAGAATCAGGCACGCACCACTGAATTACTTTTCTTCTGTTCGGTGTTGTTACCACACTACTCGGTGCCGCGCCTGCCGGTGTTACAGCCGGTCTCCGCGCACCATGCGGGTTATAAGTATGCTAGCATCACTCTAAGCTGCAGCTGATCAGGCTGCAGCGGCGAGGCAGAGTATACAGCTGGTGCACCGCATTCAGGCAACGGCATCTATAAAACATACACAGGTGTTCGTCTTTTATTCGCTGCTGATGACAGTGCCCCGCCCCGGGAGCTGTGGCAGAGGGGGTGACTCGCAGGCTGGTGAAACAGCCTCCACCGGGGCTGCAAATCTGCAGGTGCTCAGAATTTAGGCCGTGGTGCGGGATAAGAACTTAATAGCAGCCAAATGTTACTCTGTTGTTGTTTGGAATTCATAACCGTCGCCACAGACGAAAATGTGAGGAGGCGTGTCAATCATCAACCTCTTGCTGGGGGAAATCTTACCCCATCTAAGAGCAGGCTTATCGGTCTTGGTGTCGTTGCCTTTCCAAGATACTGGATATAAACATTTCAATTTTTAAATGTTTATGAAATTGAGCAATTTAGGATTTATAGTTTTTTAAATAATTGTGTACAAATTGAGCTTTCTGCATATGATTGAAGTTCCGATATAAAATAAGGAGAGATGCTGCATTGTGGTGAGAAGAGCTACTATGGCAGCATGATGTGTCAGATCACTAGAGGTGGGTCGCCACAAGAGTTTTCGGAAGTCCACGTCAGTGTGAGGATCCATTGATAATGCCCTCCTTAAACAAAAATATTCCACCGCCAATGCCCTTTGTGTCTCCCCATAGGTTTCAGTTTTTGCGGTATAGCGTCAGAAAGGTGAAGTGCGCTAAAACATTGACAATGCTTTGCGTTCCAGCGGAGTGTGTGTGTGCCTGTTCACCATCAAACACCGTGCAAAGCGGAAATCGGGTTGCGAACCAAAGTACGTAAGGAAGAAGTTCGTATGCCAAAATACGTACGCAAAAGTACGTATGGCTAAAGTACGTGTAGATAAAGTAAGTACGTGGATAATAACCATAATGGAAAGAGTTCGTATGGAAAAAGCTCGTATGGAAGAAGTTCGTATGGCTTAAAGTACGTAGGGGTAAAATGTTCGTAATGTAAAAAGTTCGTATGGAAGAAGTTCGTACGGGATAAAGCACGTAGGAGCAAAATGTTCGTAAGGATAACATGTTCCGTAATGACACAAATTCTTATGAGTAAAGCTACAAGAGGTAACATATTCGCAATGAAAAAAATTCGTATGGAAAATTACACAGCACCAAGTACAGAGGGCAATTGATCACCTGCCCACATCTCGCCGGGCTTTCAAATAGCTTGAACGCAGTGGCGGATATCTATGACCACTGACCAGGGGCGTCGCCACCGTGGGGCCTCGGGGACCGGACCCTCCCGCTCTTGGAAAGTGGCGGGGAGGGGCCAGCCCCCCGCTTTTGGCTGATAATACTATTGAAAATGCCACGTTTGAGTGAATATAGGGCTTCATCACGAGCCCCAGCTCCGTCTCCCCCCTGGCGCCAGCCCTCCCACCCGAAAATCTGTGGGGCGACACCCCTGTCTATGATCACATTTCAGGTGGCCTAGGGGCTTGAGCCTCCTCCACAATTACCTGCCTCGAACATACCCCAGCCTATGCATTTATTATGTACATTTGCTTACGTATTTTTACATACGTACTTTTGCGGACGTACTTTTGCGTACGTAATTTTGGCAAACGAGTTTTATACCCTACGTACATTCGCTTACGAACTTTTGCGTACGTACTTTTGGCATACTAGTTTTATACCCTACGTACATTTGCTTACGAACTTTTGCGTACGTACTTTTGGCATACTAGTTTTATACCCTACGTACATTTGCTTACGAACTTTTGCGTACAAAGTTTATCTATACGTACTTTAGCCATACGAACTTTGGTCCGTAAATCGTGCAAAGCAGCACGTGTTTCCCTCTTCTGATACATTATCCGGTTCTACATCGGCAGTGCTCTCTTTTAGTCCTCAGTCTATATTACTCGAACCGGACCGGGCTCCACTTCATCCACTCAGCAGAAACCCATCTCGCGACGGTCCTGACATGGGCGAACTCGGCCGCCGGCTAGCCTGTGCTGACTGCTGTCGTCTCGCCAATACCGAAGAACAACCTGGAACAGATAACCAAACCAGAAAAGAGCAAAGCATGGCTAGGAAATTTTGAAAATATAGTTTTATACATCTCCTGGTTCATGATTTAAAGCTATATGATTTCCATGCAGGAATTTCCGCTGAATTTCTCGGAACACAAGTGAACGCGCATCCACCAATCAGCTGCTGCTATCCGTTGGCTGCCGCTTGCGCCTGCGGGCACAGAGGTTAGAGAGGTCACGCTGGGCGCCGCTGACGCCGAGTTCAAGCATTCGTGGGGAGTGGTCGCGTGTGCGGATTATAGCACACGTGTTATGTTGGGAATGATGGTGGTTGTGTCTGCTGAGGACTGAGGAAGGGGAACGGGTGAAGGAAACCACAGAATACCTGTATTCTGTGCATGTGGGTGGATATATGGGTTAGGTGTTTGTACAGTGTGCGGTGTCAATGTGTCGATAGCATTGGAAAAACATGAAATCGTTAAAAAATGCACTGGCTCAAGGGACCCGTTCCAGTCCACGGATCCCAGCTCAGCTCAGTGAACCTGCAAGAGCTCAGGGGCCCAGACCAGTTTATGACCCCAGCTCAGCACAGGGGCCTTAGAGATCAGGTAACTTGACCTGTACTGGTGATCTGACCTGAGATGAACAAACCTTAGACTTTTGACATAAGCTGTAAAAATGATGAGGGAAAAGGTATGCCAAGTACGGCGCCGCTACGTGCCGCCGTTTTTATGCTATCTCCGAAAAACCCGAGGGGGCGGCGGGTACTCGCCCCCCCGTCAATTCGCTTGTTAAGCACTAGAAACGCCTCCCGCAGTAGCCGCCGGGTTCCCCGCAGGGGGCCCGGCGGCTGCGGCTATACCCCGGCCCCGCAAGTTGTCTTCCAAATGCCACCCAAAGGTAGGTTTAGGGACCCCATATAGATACCCGGGGCCCCTGAAGTTAACCTCGGAGACCCCCAGAGTTGGCCTCGGACCCCCAAAGAGCTGTTCTAGGAGTCCACAAGAATTTGGCTCCATTGGCCCCCAGAGTTGTTCTCGGGATCCTGTCTCAGAGGTCCAACGAGCCCCACGACCGTGCCCCTAACAATCGTCTCGGTGGCTCACTGCTGCCCAAGCCGGGCCCCCTATTCTCAGCAGTTTTAGGTTCCCGGTATTCCATCCGGGCCCCCTGTGGCTGCAGCCGGATCCCCCACTCCGGTTCACCCGGGTCTCCTGTGGCCATCTGGGCACCCCGACATTCTTCCGGGCCCCTTACAAACCACTTAGAATCGCTGAGTAGGCGACCGGGCTCCTCAGAATTATTCCAGGCCCACAGCTGCTGAAACCGGGCCCCTATTCTCAGCCGTTGCAGAGAATTTCCCTGTAATCCACCCGGGCCCTCTGTAACCCCAGTACGGCCCTCTCCGGTTCACCCTGATCTCCTGTGGCTATCCCGGCCTCCCGAAATGCTTCCGTAACCCCTGTGGTTCAATTGGAACCTTTATGTGTGCGACCAGGCCCCTAACAATAATCTCAGACATATTGTGGTTATAGCCGGCCCCCTGCCTTGCTTGCGGGGCTCCTTTGGCCTTGGACCTCCGCGGATACAACATCCGTCCCTTCGTAGGAGTATCTTATATAATATACATCTCATCTAATATATTAAACTTTTAATTCAAGGATGCCCCAAAATATCGTATACGATCTGAGATGGTCCCGATCAGTAATCCTAGGCAAAATTTGGTCAGTCCCTGGATTTGTGGAGATCCAATCAAATGTTGAAAGGATCTCAGGTATTTAGCACGTGCATTGACGGGGGTCTGAGCCACCTACGCTCTGACAAGGGGGGCGGTTACCCGCCCCCTAAGATCTCGAGAACCACGCTAAGTAAATATAGAGCAAAACAACTTGAAATATATGAATCCTCGCAGCAAGCCGAAACGAATAATTTATAATTTGACATTGCTAGGTCAAATCAAGGTTTTGAACTGACCTGAGGTCAGGTCAAGGTCAAATTATATAAAATGCATATCATTAAAACTGCAAAGACAAGGCGAGTCTAATGCAAATTAGATAAACGCTCTATCGGCATCCGTTACTGAGTTATTCAGCCAAAACCATTTTCCCATGTATTTTCAATGGAGAGGTAATGGCTCGTACCTGACCTTAGGTCATCGATATAAAAAATACCAGAACATATTTAGAGAACTCGGTGGGTCCATTATGCGATATGAGTTTCAATCGGATAAGTTACCCCTGTTCCGACTTATGCTATCTTAAACTTTTTTAGGTCAGGTTACCTGACCTGTACTGGTGACCTGACCTGAAATGACCTCACCTTAAATTTTCACAGAAGTTGTAAAAATGATGAGAAAAAGGGTATACCAAGTACGTTCGCGCTACGCGCCGCCGTTTTTCTATCTGTGAATGCTATCTGTGAAAAACCCGAGGAGGGGGGGCGGATACCCACCGTCCCGTCACTGCGCGTGTTAACCCTCGCCCCACGGGGCATCGATGGCCCCCTAAGGTTTTTCCGGGATAGCAGAAAAACGAAGAGGCGCAGCGCCGCGGTTGAGGGTTCTACCTCTTACTGCATCATTTTTCCACCATCCCTGAAATTTTTATCCCGGTTCACCCAAGGTCAGGTCACCAGACGAGGTCAACCACGGTCACCTCACTTCAACTTTAGAGCACTGTAAGAGCTACATTTCGAAGTAGATCAATTTGAAACTTCCTACACTTCATGACCCTTCCAGGGTCTACAATGTGTATATCCGGGATTTTTTATTTCGTGCCTTGAGGTCAGGTCACGAGGTGACCTCTCCCATTGGAAAAGCATGGGGAAAAGCTGTCTTATGATCTAAAAGTCACAAAAGCGATTAAAAATGCTCAGCTTGATGAGAAAAGCGTTCTTAGAAACCCTTTCACGGATTCCAGGGGCCATATTTGCCCTTTGCCCTCTCCAAGGTCATCCAAGGTCACCAGGGGTCAAAAACAGTATTTTGACAATAACTTTTGACCTAATTAAGCTAGAGCGCTGAAACAAAAATCATCGTGTTTGTCTCGTCACTGGCTTTCATTTGACATACGCAAGGTCACTTTGACCTTCGTGACCTCAGGTCATCTTAGGTCACGAGGTGACCTCTGGCGGTCAAACCACTGGCGGGACGTCTTTACGTTCCACATAGCGGAAAAAGTACTGGCAATTTCCTATCAAATGTACTTTACCAGGCCTCAATAGCTCTAATGGCATAAGAGTTATGCCCAGTTTGCTTAAGCATTGCATATTTGAGTGAAAATAGCCGATCTTGACCTAATTTGACCTCTGGAGGTCAAACCATTGACCTGAGCACTAAAACATGTAAAGTAATTTCTTACTGAATTCACGCGAGCTTTCTATTGCACTTTGCAGATTTGCGCTAACGCCAATATTTTCGGAGTTAGAGGGGGCATCGATGGCCCCCCGGTGGGGCGAAGGTGGCGCTGGACTCCCGGTGGGGCGCGTGTTAACCTTCGCCCGGGTGGGGGGTCTTTTTAGAAGTGACCAAAAAACGGCGGCGCGCAGCGGCCAAACTTGGTCTAGTTGTTCCCTCATCATTTTTACATCTTTCCTGAAAATTTTGACTCAAGGTCATATCCGGTCAGGTCACCAGGCCAGGTGAAGTGACCTCACCTCAAAAAATACTTAGGACCGCATAACTAAAAGAAGGGTTAATCGATCAAGTTGAAACTCTTACCACATATTGGGCCCACCAGGAGCTACAACATTTGTTCCGGGATTTTTTTATATTGGCGACCTAAGGTCATGTGCAGAGCATGACCTCCCCTTCCTTTGTCAATACATGGGGAAAATCACGAAATGAGCTTTTCTCAGTAAGTATGAATGGAATCAACTTTAAACATCGGTTGCGACTTGCTCTTAGCCCATTTCTGAAGCTGATGCCAAAAATTTTGACTTGTGACCTTTAAAAGGTCACCTTAGGTCAAATAAGCATTTTTTGGTGTTTTTCTCTATACATTTTGAATAAGCTAAGATAGAGGTTTTATTGTGTCACCAAAGTGTTTGTATAGTCACTGGAAGTCAAATGATATACATCATGACTATACCAGGTCAAGTTGGGTCAGGCCGTTGACCTGGGTCAGGTCAAATTCTTAAATTTGACCTGACATAGCAATATCATATATCATTCGATTCGTATTGACGAGAGGATTGCAATGGTGCATAAACTATGGCTGTATCTTGTTTGGTTTGGAAGCTATTAGCGAAAAAGTAAACGCCCTTATGCATGGGTGGCTATGGACATTCCCAAGAATATGCCCAATATTTAGTGACCTGTAGCTCCCTATGCTGTGACCCGACACGAAAATGAATGCCACTGTAATGATAGCGCATCTCAAGAGCTTTCGAATGGTGTTAGAAAAATGTTTCTAGCTATCATAGTTTCTGAGATATATGAGGTTTTCTTAGTACACCTCATATTAGCGATTTTGACCTATTTTGACCTCTGGTGACCTTCATATTGACCTGACAAGAAAAATGACCGAAGTATTTTCGATATCATTTTTGAAGAGCTCTCGATTGCCGTTTTGCACCTTTTTCTAGCTCTCTTAGTTTTTGAGATCGTGGGGGTCTTTTTTTGCCCCCCCACCAGGGCGAAGGTGGCTCGTACCCGCCACCGGGGTAAGGGTTAACACGCGCATTGACGGGGTTCTGAGCCACGTTCGCATTGACGGGGGGCGGGTACCCGCCCCCCTACGATCTCGAGAACCACGGTAGGTAGCGAAAAACGGTAAACGGCGTTGGGCTGCCCATCCACTTCTCCATCGAAAGCATTTGAACTATTTTTTTGTCAGGTCACATTTAAGGTCACGAGAGGTCAAAACATGCCCGTCATAGGGATAACATGTAAAATTCAGTTTTTCGGGCATTACATCTGAACAAGTAGAGATAGAGCAAAACGACTTGAACTATATGAATCCTCTTAGCAAGCCGAATCGAATGATATATAATTTGACCTTGCTAGGTCAAATCAAGGATTTGACCTGACCTGAGGTCAGGTCAGGGTCAAATTATATAAAATGCATATCATTAGAACCGCAAAGCCCAGGCGAGTCTAGTGCAGCTAAAATAAATGCTCTATCACCATCCGTTACTGAGTTATTCCGTTAAAACCATTTTTCCCATGTATTTCCAATGGAGAGGTCATGCCTCGTACCTGACCTTAGGTCATCGATATCAAAAATACCGGAACATATGTTAGAGAACTCGGTGGGGCCATTATGTGATATGAGTTTCAATCGGATAAGTTCACCCTGCTCCGACTTATGCTATCTTAAACTTTTTTTGAGGTCGGGTCACTTGACCTGTACTGGTGACCTGACCTGAGATGACCTAACCTTAAAATTTTCACAGAAGTTGTAAAAATGATGAGGGAAAAGGTATACCAAGTACGGCGGGGCTACGCGCCTCCGTTTTTCTACTGTCTCCGAAAAACCCGAGGGGGCGGGTACCCGCCCCCGTCAATGCGCGTGTTAAGGATAGCCAATTTGGGACGAGCAATAGAATACACCTATTAATATCGGGTAGTGCTCCATCGTATTTTAGTTAGGTGAGTTGGCGTTTGTTCAATTTTGACTCATCTGCTGTCTATTTTACTGGGGTCAATTTCCGGGCACTGGGGGGCATTTCGGCCGACTGGGGAGAGGGCAAATCTCCCCAGTTAATATGTTGAAAAATCGCTTGGGTGGGTGCAAAACCCTATCGGTGGGAGCCGATTTCCCACATCCTGGGGGCATTTCAGGCACATTTCAGGGGGAGCGCCATCAACCTTTCAAGGGGGTGCCATGACCATTTCAGGGGTCGCCGAGGATTGATCGGGAGGGCACGTACCCCACCTTTCCCCTGGATCCGCCTATGTTCCTACGCCTACTATATGAGGAGCGGCGCTCCCGCAATGAGATCCGGCAACAAGGGCCAAAAAAGTGTTCAGTGTGTCACCATTGAAAATTTCAAACCATAAATGTGTCACCGGTCCAGGCTGAAAAATGTGGCACGTTTTGCGTCAGTTGGATACCAATAGATGCTCTTGGACCACCCCAGTTGTTGAAAAAACATTGCGAGCTCAAATTACAGGTGTCAATTTTGGCGATTTGTTCCGTTATTGGCCTAGAGGAAACATGTCGGCTAAGTTTTGTCACCTTGCCCAGCTTGGTTTGTCACCATTTAGAATGCCAAAATGGTAGCTTTTTCGACCCCTGTCCGGCAGCCTGATCCTGAGCCTGACACTTTTTTTCCTCCAAAATACAACAATATTTTTATCAATATGGTATCCGCTCAAGAAGTAAAATCCTCCTGATGAAAAATTTTTGTTCTGCTTATAGTTCAGATAAAAAGTCATGTAATTTTTTGCTTAATCCATGCCCTGGGCTTCGAGAAAGCGGCATCTCTGGTTTTTGTTTATGGAGGGCAGAGGTAAAGCATCGGGAGGAATGGTACAACTCTGGAGGCTTCTAACGGTTTTAGGAAACTAGCCCACCGGCCTTTTCCGAACATCGAGCAACAACAGCCATGTCATTCTGCCGTGCAGAACGCATACTAGTATGCCGCACGCATGCGCAATACTGTATCTTGTGTCCCTGATTCAATATTGCGCATGCGTACAGCACATTATTATGCATTCTGCCGGCAGAATTACACGCAACAGCAAAACACCAAAAACTACTTTACACACCAAGGCCCTAAAGCATATTTTTTTCATACAATGAACTCTACATACACGGAGTAGAATAGTGACGATTTCTGACACATTTGGAACCTTCGATGGTTGTGTATCCTAAAAAGCCTATATCTGCCGTTTTGAATCAAATTGTACCAATCAAATATTTTTAATTTTCTAGAAACATAGTTTTAAGATAATTTTTAAGGAAATATTGCGTTTTTTTATATCCAGAGAAATTCAGTTTCTTCGATCCAACATTTTCATCTCTTTTATGATTCATAAGCGGTGCAGCTGAAGCATTTTCTGCGCATGGTTGATGTTCTGTAAAAAAGAAGGAAGGGCAGTGGAATGAAATTGATTATTTCTTGGTTGTTGATATATGTGGCGTGGTTGCTGCCCATTTTTCATAATTTTGATCGATATGCGTATGTTTTTCTTTTCGGGATATATGTGTTATCATTCTCTTTTGTACAGGACAAAGCCGTGGAAATTGTGTATCCGAATTTTGGCGTTATGGTCATATTTTTTAAGAGCTTTCACAGAATTGCATAGTAAGTGCAGGCAAAAATCTTCTTCCTTATTTTATACCCTGCCAATATATTTAGGGAATAAAATGTTAAGATTTCCATACATTGACATGGAATGAGAAAGTCAAACAGGCTTCACCAGTTCTTATGAGTAGGGTGGAAACTTGCAACATTTTCCACACTAGTTCCACCTGCAAATGTAAATTGAAATAATGAATTCCAAACCAAGAAGTTTTCTGGAGTGCAGACACAAAAAATTAGAACCAAACCCAGGGCGCTCTATGGGCTTGCCAGGCTAGTGCACCCCCTAAGCCCAAATAACTACAACTTAGAACCAAACCCTGAGCATTGTGTTGATTGACACATGTAATAATCTACTTCCATTTACACTTGGCTGGAAGGGATTGTTTATTATTTTGTGACTGGTGCTCATTATTCTGGTTTTAGAACTATACATAGCTGTCATGCTCTAGTCACAATTGTAGTTGACTTTTGATTGGGCAGCTGGAGTGTCTGAATTTTTTTCAATTGATTGTTTTGTTATATATTATCACTACTTGAATGCTGAATGATAATATATTATATTTGTGTATGCATGCTTGATCAATATGCATGCTTATTCTCTACAAAAATTTTTGTAAATAGTGTGTAGATTAGCGATAGTTTCCAATACGTTTAGGACGTTTGGCACTTTTTTCCCTCAAAATCACAAATTCACCATTTTGATTCCAATAATGAAAACAAAATAATTTTGCTACTTGCTATCATTATAAGGTAAAGTTTTGGATGCGCGGTGGTGGAGTGGTCAGCATAGCTGGCTTCCACGCAGCCGACCCGGGTTCAAGGCCCGGCGGCTTCCCTGAACAAGGAGCAAGCTGGCTCCCGAGCAACCCCTTCCAACAGGGAGAGAGTTGGCGACGCCATATGACCTTGGCAGTTGGTGCGTCGATAAGCCCCAATAATTATTAAAGTTTTGGATGCATATGGAATGCTTGGTGCTGTTTTTCCCTGAAAAGTTCTGATTTGCTATTTTGGCTCCAATAAATAAAACAAAATTGTATTTCTATGTATGTAAGGTAGCATGACAACATAATTGTCCAAAATATTATTTTTTAAGATTTGGGGAGCTCTATTACCATGATGAGATGTCTATCTCTTGTATGACTCATAAATGGCACAATGAGAGTTTCTCAAATCAGTGGCTGATCCAGGGGGGCAACAAAGGCATTTGCAACCCCCTAAATAGAAAAGCTTGGGGAAAAACTGTTTTCCCCTGCCCCCAAAGCTGTTGACCTCTTTTGCCCCAACCCATTTTTAGTTTAAAAGCAAGGTTTTGGTGCTTCTAAACTTAACTTCAAACAGAACCACTATACTTAAGCATAAAATTTGGTCTTGGAGAAAGCATGAAATTTGGTCTTGGAGAGCAAAAGAAGGCTCTTGTGCCCACATCTTTCACTCTGAGACATTTTTAAAGAAATTAGTAGTATTTTTCTCATCAAATTTTGGGTTTACCTCGAGAACCTACCATCCAGTTAGATTGTGGCAAAGTGTTTCACTGTGTGACTCTTCTGTTTGGGCTTGCCCCCAAACCTACCTGCTAGATGTGCCACTGTCTAAATTATTTTTCAGCACTCCTCTGATTTTGATGTTTCGATATGGCCAAGGTATATCGATATAGGTGGAGCTGCGCTCAAAAATATCGATAATATTTGCAGATTATCCTAGAAATATAATTGAACTGGTTCAATTATGGTGTGGTATTTAAGTTTTTCCCTAGAAATGTAGGCAAAACTTTTTGAAGTTCAAATATGTACACAGTCGTGAAATTGTTTTCACAGAAAGTGGAGGGTGAGACCTAACTCCCAAATCAGGTAGCAATTGGCTCGAATCTTTTAATGCCCAAATGTGTAGTCATGCATTTTTTCAGGCAAATGTTTAGCACTTCATGTGTACTTCAGTTTCTCCGGGGCGTGTCATTTCTCTTCATAAAATAAAAAGGCGTATTCCTCAATTTAATTTTCAATTCAGGCCAAAATGAAGTGCTGGTGAGGCCGAAAAAATATTAAAAGGTACGTTCTCCGTCTAAAATTTTAGGATTTTAGGGCACTGCATGTGTCGGTAGTATGGTGATAGCAACCAAAATCCGACATAAGGGACTCGGTCCCAGGTGGTGGATACAAGGGGGTTAGGGGCTGAAGACCTAAGGTTTGCTTACCTGACTCGGGGCTTGTGTTCTCCGACAGGGTTGGCCGTCTCACGCCGTGTCCGTTGACAGTAGCTGGTTGAGCCATCGAAGTCCGCCGGAGCGACTTCGAGAAGCAAACCGCGGCCATCGATACCATCAGTGCATCGACAGTTCTGCCGCCGTGATAAGGCGGTACAGTGGTGATAAAGACGAAGATAAGGAGTGCTACGGCGGTGCAACGGTGATAAAGGCGAAGATGAGGTTCGACAAAGTGAATTGATTTTTTAATCATACCTTCTGAGATCGCCACAATCGTGCGCTCACCCTTGCACCCGCATTGCAACCTGATTAGTGACCTGATAACGCCATATGGTTGGGATGATATGCCAGGGCCTCCTCACATGGTGCTAAAGGTCACAGGTCAAGGACCTAACAGTATTTTCAATGCCATTGACTCAAGTGGTTCTGGTCAGATGTGTCATCCAGTCTGATGCATATTTTGTCATGACGTCAGAGTTAGAGGGAATGTGACACCTTGATGGAATCCTGGAATTTAGTGCAATTAGGGGTACTTTTACCTGAAAATCATAGAAGCGACCATGATTTCTCTGAAAACGCACAATAAGTTCAATATTTTGATTTTTAAATGCTCCTCTAGGGAAAGAAAAGTATCTGCCTGTGGATGTCATGATCTGGCAAACACTACCATATTAAATACGTTTCATGGGCTTCGATTGGCTGATACTCACAGTGATGTCAGCATATGTCACACCAAAAGCTATGACAACTGTAGCCTGCTGCTAAGGGTACATGAGGGGTACATTTCAGGTAGGTTTTAGCTTTTTTCTACGGAAATCTTGAGTTACAAGACAAATGATACATTGAGTACGGCGTTTACCGACTTCCTTTACAACCTGGTCAGCACAGTGCCCAGCACGGCTTAGTTTTGACATGGCCTCGCTTGACATTTCCATTACTCATTGCGTTTTGAGCTGTCTAGCTGGCTTCACCTACCATACGGTTTTCACCCGCAGAATCCCGGTCTCATATCTGGCCATTTGCGACATTTTCTTCCAGTACGATTTGGTTTGCATTCTTTGCTTCATCATTGACCACATTTTAGTTGTTTGGCAAATTATTCAGAAGTGGATGAAACCTTGTACCGCTCGCAGCTATATTTTCACTGAACGACCTTCCGTTTGTGTTCCCGGCATTTGCTTGAGAGCCTGATGATGTGATTGATGCGAAGCTTATTGTTTGTTTCTGTCAATGATGAGCACTCGATTATTACGCCCCGACTTCGATAACTCGATAACCTTTCCTGCGGACAGCGACTTCGATTACGATAAGTACATTGAGCAATATTCCCCGTGGAATATTGTCCGTTTGTTGTGCCGAGCAAGAATTGTTGGTTGGAATATATATATTGACTCTTATTGTTATCGTTTCATCTGGCCGTTTCATGCGAGCTATCGTTATGAGATATATCAAAGAGACAAAGTGCACCGGTGTCTCAATCCCCTCCATTCGGCACCGACGTCCACAGCATCCACTATCTCGCCTCATTATCGGCCTGCATTGTGATACGCAACTTCGTTTTGTTATCTTCGTTCAATACCGCTTCAGCGTGGAGAAACTCGCATTAAACAGTCATATCGTTGACTTAACTATATTGGAAAATATTCATAAACAATGGAAACGACATAACCAGCTCCTTCTGATGGTATATCAGATATAATGTATGTCACAGCAGGGGCATGTAGTTTTAGAAAGATTGAGGGAAATTCCAACCATGTTTTCACCACTATATTAAAACTGATAGTATAGAATGAAGCTTGTTTTGGAATTCCCACAGATCTATTGCACCGCCTAGACCAGTTAAAAAATCTTAAAATAAAAAGCACAAACTTGAACATTTTAAGATCGCTTCGAGGTTTAACTAGAGATACCCCAAAGGTACCAATCCACAACACTGCACCATAGATGGCAGAAACTAGTATTAGACGCGCCTACTTATTTTTTTCATACAGACCACAGGAAAAAATGACACTTTAAACAAACACACTTTAAATAAACACACTACTAACGCTTTGCATCATCCTTTTGAGCTTAGCTCAATCTTCCCGACATTTTTCGTCCTGCTGTGTACATCCTGAGTTATTTTTCGCGGACGCTCGGCCGCCACGGTCATTTTCGTTTCGTCCGGGTTTTGAAGGATCTTACTCCTTTTGAGGAGAACAAAAAACACAAAGCCAGATCGGATGAGAAGGGAGGTTGCTGGAGCACGGCAATTTCTTTACCAGATAGGGTGCTGAGGGCTTGGAGAAGCTTTACCACAGTTTTAGGATGCCCAGGGTATTGAGCAGTAAGGTGTATCACTAGAGGGGTTATTTTAACAGTTCATGGTTTTTATATGATTTTATCATGCCCTGTATCTGTGGAAACAAATTGGCGTGCTCCATTCCCATCAAATTCAAATCCCCATCCTGCCCCTGGCGATCAAAGTTTTGCCTATCTCCCAGCATAGGAGCGATGCTAGCGCCATAGCGGCAAACCTGGGAACTACCACACTCGGGTATATTAATGAACGCAGATGTTTTGAAAATGCTCACAAACACATACACACTGCGCTGAGGGAATCATGAACACCACAGCATTGATACGGTATCAAGATGTGTCTTGCTTTTCTACCTTTGCTAGGTACGAGGCGTCCGGGTAGAACTATCATGACCATTACCAAAACCTTATGCATGGAGGGCGACCTTTTGTGCTGATATCGCGCCATAGTTTCATTGGCTCCACTATCAGAGCCGTGTTCTCTTCCGAAATACGACCGATGTCCATTTGTAACCCATTTATTACGGCCGCCGTTCCGCGGTTGGAGAATCCGTAGCGATCGGCAGCCAGAGCCGTATTCACCAGCCTGTCCGTATTCCACGCAGCGGCATCATGGTCGTCGGCACCTCCAGGCTCCCAGTCGACATCAGAGGGACGGTCGTCTGTTTCAGAGGACTCGGTGTCACCTGCAGTGTCTGTCGCGGTGCTAGTTCCATGGCTCTGCAAGCCGGACGGTCTGGGTTCGGTGCTGGGTGGCCCGGCTGCACCAGATGGACCGGCTTCGCTGCCTGGTGGGCCTCCGGCCGTCGGCGGTTCCCTCTCCTCTCTCTCGGACAGCCTCCACCTACGCAGACCCGCTGTCTGCCACCAGCTGCTCTCTTGGAGATCGATGCCTCCGAGGAACATTTTCCTCGGCCCTCGTTGATCCATGATGAACTTCACCTCAGCCGTCGGCACTCGGTTGTCACGGGGACAGCTGCAGTGGGTCAGGTTCCTGCACTTGCAGACGGCGATGTCGAACAGCTTGTTGAAGAAATTTTCCCCTTTCTGTAGCCTCGCGTTCTTCTGGTTCCGGTTTTTCGTCACGACTTTGTTCATACTCTGGAATTTCTTGTAGCACGCGACAACCTTCAAGAATACGTTATTGGGCCGTATGACCGGGATTCCTTCGCTTTCCCATACAGCTATTATTTTCTCAGCGACATTTTTGAAATTTCCTTTTAACGGCTCACCACGTGCTTTCACACGCCTGTCATGGAGGACCCGGATGTAGTTTACAACATCTTTGTTGGTAGAAAGTTGGTTTGAGGGAAGTTGGTTTGGTGCTCCTAGGTAGAAGTGATTGGAATCACTGCGGAGCGGTATCTTCACTGAGGATCAAAATGCAAAACCTGCCAAGGAGGTGGGATCACAGGGTCAGGAATGTAACTGCTTTGGCGGAATGGGAAATCAAGATCACATCGAGAGGTGGAAAATTTACCCTTGTTGGATCCAGACATGTGGTTTAGCTTAGACAAGCTCCGCAATTATTCAACCCTATTGAACGACCCGGGTTTGACGCGCCGGCTGCTTCGGTCCGCGAGAGGTCCCTCATTTTCAGAGCTTAATTTGGCACAAGTAATCAAAACAAAGCATGAACCGACCCTACAGTACATGCTTATCGAAACAGGAGATGCATGGTAAAGACCATAATAAAATCACCGGCGGCTGTTCAAGCAATTTAACTCCAATGAAATCGAAGTATTTAGGCGCCTATAATGAGAAAAATTACCAACGCGTACGTCCTGGTCACTCAGGCAAAGTAAACAAAGATGGATCAAGGTCAGTGTAATTGAGTACGCCAAGATCGGGTACTGAACACGGACGGGATGTGACTTGTAGGTAAGCAAGAATAATTATTTGTTACTTCCCTCATTATACCTATGGCAGTTTTTTAGGCACAGTGTCCACTTTCTGCAAGGACGGATCCAGGGGGGGTAACTGGGCCATGCCCCCGCAAAGCACCAACAAATAAAGGGCAAAATGTATACATTTCGCCGTGTAGGTACAACACAAACGAAGCAACTTGTATTAAGGAAAGTCGGTTTTAAACGCTAGTGACAAACTAGTGACTCGTAAGCCGTCGAAGTCCGACGGGTTTCTCTAAACCGGATATTTTTTAACTTGCCCCTAAACCCCATTTACCCCCTTCTCAAAAAAAAAAAAAATATATATATATATATATATATATATATATATATATATATATATATATATATAGATCCGCCTTTGTCTTTCTGCATAAATTTATCGCTGGCAGGCTCGTTGGAAGAGGGCGAAAAATAGAACAGATGGTGTTTTATCAGATCACCGCAGGGCGGCGCTAGTGTAGACAATGGTATGAGATGGGGTAACTTTCGCTTGCTTGGGGCAGGATGGGGATTTGAAGTTGGACAAAACAATTGGTACAGTATTGATTCAGGGTGGCTGGGGCATGATAAAATCATATAAACACCTTGCACCGTGATAAGCGATACACCCTATTGAGCAGGCATAGACGTTGTCATCAGTCGGCGATGAAGGTGGGAGTAATTTCCTTGTCACAGCTCCCACTTTTTCTTGCCGATCGAACGAGATGTTTCCTACTCTCGACAGAACATACTTCATAATATTTAGTTTCAGTCAATACACTGAGGATAAAGGCAAACAGCATCGCCTCGATGATAACGGCACCAACCCGGTACTACGCACTCATTAACTCAGCTATCGGTGTTGCCATTCGGACAAAAGTGTGAGCGTTGGCCAGGACGGCACTACGGGAGTGCAGGCGAGTCCCCCATCCAGAAAGTCGGATCACGCGTTACTCACAATATTGCAGCGGGAGAAAGCTCATTGTAAAAAGAACCAGTACTGGAATACTATCGCTATCAGACGGTGCGGCACGAAGCTGCGGTCACAGACTTGGGAGTCTACGCAGACGGTGATACCGTCCGTTTCATGTCCGGAGTTTTCCAAAGCTGACCAAAGGGAGAACATCTCGGCGCGGTGGCGGGAGCACAGCCGTCCGAATGTGGTCTTGTGCCCAGCCAGTCGGCAGTTTTGTAATTCGAAGGCGGAGTTCTTCCGTATTCTTAGCAATCTGCTGTTTATGGCCACAGTTGAGAAAAAGAAATCATAGTTATCGAGCTTCGTGTCGGCTCAAGACTCGCACGTACCCCGGTACCTCGATCTTACTCCACAGCCTCACACCTGGTGGGAGAAAGAAAAGTCAGAAAGGAGAAGACTGGAGCAGTGGTGTCGAATTTGATCTGCCTCTTAATCCTATCATACGAGTTCTGAATAGCTAAGGAGTGCATTTTGGAAATGTTTTGACTTATAATTAAATTGACTAGGCCTGATCTTGTTGAAGCTGGGTTCATATATTCAGTTCAGAAATGTATTCGATTAGGATAATTTTGCATATACTTTATTTAACCCACACAGATATTCGTAAAGTGACAGATAACTCGCGCACTGGATGGGGGAGGGGCTCAGAGCCCTCCCCCACCTATTTTCCGAGATGACCGGAGAACCATTCGTAGCCAAGAAAACGATATTCGGTCTCATTTGGAAGAATTCAACACCGTGTCAGTTGATGAAAGAATTTGGAAAATCGGTCGCAAGCATGTTTACTTATAGGATTTCTGTGTGTGTGTGTGTGTGTGTGTGTGTGTGTGTGTGTGTGTGTGTGTGTGTGTGTGTGTGTGTGTGTGTGTGTGTGTGTGTGTGTGTGTGTGTGTGTGTGTGTGTGTGTGTGTGTGTGTGTGTGTGTGTGTGTGTGCGTGCGTGTGCGTGCGTGCGTGCGTGCGTGCGTGCGTGCGTGCGTGCGTGCGTGCGTGCGTGCGTGCGTGCGTGCGTGCGTGCGTGCGTGCGTGCGTGCGTGCGTGCGTGCGTGAGAGAGAGAGAGAGAGAGAGAGAGAGAGAGAGAGAGAGAGAGAGAGAGAGAGAGAGAGAGAGAGAGAGAGAGAGAGAGAGAGAGAGAGAGAGAGAGAGAGAGAGAGAGAGAGAGAGAGAGAGAGAGAGAGAGAGAGAGAGAGAGAGAGAGAGAGAGAGAGAGAGAGAGAGCAGTGAGCAGTAAAGGAAAACAAACAACAAAATCAAGGAAGACATAAAACAAAAGACAAATGAACAGATCAAATCCAAAATTAACAATGAAATAAGACATCAACGCAGTTGGTATTGGCAGCACCCAACTTAAAGGGAGATAGTTACTGCTTACGATAAATAGGACCGGTTTTTAGAGAAATTGATAGCCTTACCCAGGGGTACATAATTTAAGCAGATAAGAGGTGTACCAGTAAAGTCGTCTAGAAACGTTGACTTTGAGAGTGATTTAAGGCGTTTGCAGGCCATATTCACGAAAATGAGAAAAGGACTACTGAAATAAATTTTAATGAACTTTTGATCTAGCCATTAAAAAAATTTCGCGTTTCTCCCTTTAAGTGAACAGACGAATAAAATGGTGGTCAAAACAGAAAATACAGGCAAAAATATGGAGAGAACATAAGCATGCATTGAAATACACCTAGATATGAAAGAAGGCAGTGACACTTTTTTTAGCCTAGTATTAAGTATGTAGTTTATTAGTTTAAGTTAACTAAGTAAAGACTTTAAGAGGAAGTAGACTTTAATGAGAAGGTCAAAGTTAGGGGCCCACATAAGGTAGATTATATATATATATATATATATATATATATATATATATATATATATATATATATATATATATATATGTAGACTGAATGCAAAATTTAGCACAAGCTTGTCTTCGGACCATGTTTCAAAATGAACAAAGGTAAAATAATTCTGTTGATTAATTTACAACAGCAAATACATGCTTATTTAAGACCGACAACTATTCAAGGTTCTGAATGAGTCAGAGGCCATCACTATTCTACTAAATGTATACAAATTTCAAAGTAGGAAGATAAGTATATGCTCCAGTGCTGTTGTGAAAGGGCAATTCTCATTGCTAATACATTGGTACTACCCTTTTTCCTTTGCATGGCAGAGCAGCAAATTACAAAGTTAATCAAAATTCTGACTAGACCATGAAAGCTCTGTATAGTTCTAAAGCCAGAATAATGAGCACCAGCCCCAAAATAATAAACAAACTATCCCTGCAAAGTGTGAATTAAGAGAGATTAATACATAGGTCAATCAACACAGTGCTGAGGGTTTGGTTCTAATTTTGTTATGTCAGCATTCCAGAAAAATTATTGGTTTGGAATTCCTTATTTCAATTTACATTTGCAGGTGGAAGTACTAGTATGGAACATATGGCATGTTTCAACCATATTTATAAGAACTACTGAAGCCTGTGTGACTTTCACATTCTGTGTCAATGTATGGAAATCTAAACATTTTATTCCCTAAATATATTGGCAGGGTATAACATAAGGAAGAAGATTTTTACCTGCAATTACTATGCAATTCTGTGAAAGCTCTTAAAAATACGACCATAATGCCAAAATTCGAATACACAATTTCCACGGCTCTGTCCTGTACAAAAGAGAATGATAACACGTATATCCCGAAAAGAAAAACATACGCATTTCGATCACAATTATGAAAAAAGGCAGCACCCACCGCCACATATATTGATATCAGCAACCAATAAATCAATTTCCTTCCGCTGCCTAGCCTTCTTTTTTTACAGAACATCAAGCATGCGCCGAAAATGTTTCAGCTGCACCGCTTATGAATCGTAAAAGAGATGAAAATATTGGATCGAAGAAACTGAACTTCTCTGGATATTAAAAAAAACGCAATATTTCCTTAAAAATTGTCTTGAAACTATGTTTCGAGAAAATTAAAAAAACTCAATTGTTACAACTTAATTCAAAACGGCAGATATAGGCTTTTAGGATACACAACCATGGAAGGTTCCAAATGTGTCAGAAATCGTCACTATTCTACTCCGTGTATGTAAAATTGGGGAGACGTCAAATCGCCCACAAACGAAACGCCCACAGATGAATTCGACCACGGCTTAAATCGCCCACAGTCAAAATCGCCCACACCAAAATCGCCCACGGCTTAAATCGCCCACATATAATTTTGCCCACAGCTCAAAAAGGCCACAAAATGCCCTGTAAGGGAGAGATAAATATGACCACAGTTAAAATCGCCCACACTTGAAAGCGCCCACAGCGGGTACACAACATCCACCTGAATGAACAAACCGCCCACAGATTAAACTACCCACACATTAAATCAGCCACAGTTCTTGCGACGTCTCTTGTAACCTTTGGTATACTTTTTGTGCCGCTAGATGACCAAAAAACATGAAAGTCTACGGAGCGCACTGAGGGATAGGAACTTAACTGGGTGGCCAAGCTGAAATGAATATTTTCCCTTCACCCTGTAAGTTTGACGAACTGAAGCCACCACCGCTCAGGGGCGGATCTAGCCGGAGAGTTTAGGGGACTGAATATCAGGGGCGGATCTAGCCGGAGAGTTTAGGGGGAGGGAAGATTACGGATCTTATTGTGGAGACAATTTGTTACAGGGCACACCAACTTTGAGGGGCACCCCGGGAGAAAAAGGGAATTTTTAGGCAACCTAAAAAACTTGCCATAGCTTTGTGTATATCCTTTTTGGCATCTTTGGTACAATAAAAATGCAAAATGATCGTAAGCTTCTTGAAAGCTTTCGCCGGGCTGAGTCTCGCAAAAACAAAAACAAAAACGCAAAAAAACTACAAGCGAAAATGTTCGTAAGCACAAACGCTAACGTTGGAGAACAAACTTGTTCTAGCTAATGTCCGCAAACGAATTAGGTACAAAAAAGGTGCGACTCTTTCGAGTTCTCCGACTTTCCGATCGGAGAAACGGTATCCCCCATGGATGCTGCTGTTAGAGATTAAATGCCCTATAGTTCCAGGGGAGTTAGATTGCAGTAGGTTACCGAACGGCATACACGAAAAATGAAATTGTAACAATTATTTTCTTGGTTTGCATTTCCCTTGCAACTCGAGCCCCAGGTGCCACCTCCACCTTACTGCAGGTAGGACCGCTGCCATCGGGGGCCTTTTTCACCCGCGCCCCACTGGGGGTCCGGCACCACCTTCACCCCACCGGAAGGCATTAATCGCCCCCTCTCTAATTCTAAAAATATGGCGGTTGAAGTCAATCTGTGAGGTGGATTGGAAACCTTATGTGAAATTGGTATGGATTTATTTCACATACTTTATCGCTCAGGTCAATGGTTCGACAGCAAGAATTGTATCTATGTTGGGTCGGGTCATTTCCGCATCATGCCAGGGACCCCAGTGGGGCGCTTGTTAACGTACCTTACTCACCTAAACGAGAGCATATGTGTAATTTTCAATGTCTTGTGCAACACAAATTTCGTCTGTCATTCCATCAAGGTAACAAAGATTTGATCTCTAACATTTGTCACAGGCTTATTTTGTTGAAGATTATAAAAGACTGTATCCCTGAAATGTGCTTCGATTTGGCTCAATTTGATTTTCCACTCTCAGTTAAAGGGTTAGGGCAGGGTTAATTTGATTTTCCACCCTCAGTTAAAGGATTGCAGGGTTCTCAAAATGTTTGTAGTTTTCCAGAGACATTAATGTTTTTCAAATAGTGTGCCTTGTTAACACCCGCACTGGAGGGGGTCTGGCACTAACGCGCACTGGAGGGGGCCTGGTAGGCCCCCCCTAAGATCTCGGAAATTAAGAGGGTTAGAAAAACGCCACTTGGTAGGTGGGTGGGGGCTATGGTGATCTACATGATGACCAATTTTCATTGACCTAGGTCAATATCTTCAAGGTCAAACGAGGTCGTAAAGGTCAAATATTGGCCATGCTGGTATCGATTGATAAATGCTGTGATTATGCAGGAAAATGGCGGGAATAAGCTAAAGGCGGACAAGGTTCATAGAGAAGAGGTCTCAAAGAGGCTTCCCCACAACTTTTGGGTCAAGGTCATTCAAGGTCATTGACCTTTAAGGTCACCATATGGTATACTACTTATTATTTACACTTTGACTAACACTGTAGCCACTGTTTGGCGGGAAATGAGGATTGACCTTTCCCAATGACCTTTGACCTTGACCTTTGACCTTGACCTTTGTATTGGGGTACCCTACCGATGACGTCATAGCATAATATATGTCAGACGGGGTAACGTCATTTGGCCGGACGCGCAGTGGTCAGTGACCTTGAAAGTGCAGATATGACCTTGACCTGTGGCCTTTGACCTTGACCTTGACTTTCATGTGAAGTGACCTTGACATATAGTCCCGCTTATATGACGTTATGACGTCACCACTCGGTCTTCAATGCAAGCTAACTGGTCCGACCGCGCGTTTACGGCGATCTCAAAATGCAGGTCTGACTTTGAAAGCCTATAAGTCAAAAAATTTTCGGCCGATTTTCAAAAAGTCTTCACCAATCGACGCGCTATTAAATTCTGTGAAATGTGGCCTGGTTTCGTTTTTCCGCTGCAAGCGGTTCTTCGGCCACCTCGGAAAAACAGGTGGGGGCCTCCGAGGCCCCCCTCCAGTGCGCGTGTTAACCCTCGCCCCACCGGGGCGGGGGCCATCGATGGCCCCCCTAAGGTTTTTCCGGGATAGCAGAAAAACGACGAGGCGCAGCACTGCGGTTGAGGGCTCTACCTCTTACTGCATCATTTTCCCATCATCCCTGAAATTTTTACCCCGGGTCACCCAAGGTCAGGTCACCAGACGAGGTCAACCAAGGTCACCTCACTTCACTTTAGAGCTCTGTAAGAGCTACATTTCAAAGTCGATCGATTTGAAACTTCCTAAACTTCATGACCCCTCCAGGGTCTACAAGGTGTATATCCGGGATTTTTTTATTTCCTGCGCTGAGGTCAGGTCACGAGGCGACCTCTCCCATTGGAAAAGCATGGGGAAAAGCTATTTCATGATATAAAAGCCACAAAAATGATTGCAAATACTCAGACTGCTCAGAACAACGTTTTTGGACACCCTTTCACGGATCCCAGGGGTCATATTTGCCCTTTGACTTTTCCAAGGTCATCCAAGGTCACCAGGGGTCAAAAACAGTATTTTGACAATAACTTTTGTTCTAATTAAGCTAGAGCGCTGCAACAAACACTATCGTGTTTGTCTTGTCACTGGCTTTCATTTGATATACGGCAAGGTCACTTTCTGACCTTTTGTGACCTCAGGTCATCTTAGGTCACGAGGTGACCTCTGGAGGTCAAACCACTGGCGGGAGGTCTTTACGTTTCACATAGCAGAAAAAGGACTGACAATTTCCTATCAAATTTACTTTACCATACCTTAATAGCTCTAATGGCATAAGAGTTATGCCCAGTTTGCTTAAGCATTGTATATTTGAGTGAAAATGGCTGATCTTGACCTAATTTGACCTCTGGAGGTCAAACCATTGACCTGAGCACTAAAACATGTGAAGTAATTTCTTACTGAATTCACGCGAGCTTTCTATTGCACTTTGCAGATTTCCACTAACGCCCATATTTTCGGAGCTAGAGGGGAGACCATCGATGCCCCCCCGGTGGGGCGAAGGTGGTGCTGGACCCCCGGTGGGGCGCGGGTTAATTGTCAAACAATAGTTTAAATCTCTAAATGCAGTCTAGTTCCATCTAGGCTCAACGGCATAGGGCACTAAATTTCGAGCGGCATGGCCCAAAGAGGGAACAGTACCTGATAATCAAAAGGGCACCTCGACACCAATGGGGGGCACGTGCCCCCTGTGCCCCCCCTGGCTGCGCCCCTGCACTTACTTCACGTATTTCTTTTGCCGACGTTCCATCTTGTAGATGTACTGATGCCCATCATTGCTGTGGTATATAGTACTAGATTTCCGGGCACCTTCAGTCTCGTTGAAATCCATATCTAGTGCTTCTGTTGTTCGGCTTTGGTCACCCGCATTTGAAGTACTGAAGTGTCTCGAATCATGAGAAGGGTTCAATGGCCCGTGGCTCGCAGAATTGGTTTTGAAAAACAGCGAATTGGCGCTGAGGCGTTGCCAACCGGATGCGGCGCATTCACTGGCGAATCTAAGTGGGGTTTAATGGGCTGTGGCCCCTTCAAAGCCTAAAAAGTATCTTCTGCCCCCCCCATTGTAAGAGTTTTTCTTCAATACCATGTTTTCGCGTTTTTCCTGCATTTAATCCCGCAAAGTGTTGGTTTTCCCCCCCCAGCCCCCTCCAGCAGATGCTTCTGGTTCCGCCAATGGATGCATTCCACTCGTAACCGACAGACATGTATCAAGATTCTAAACTTGCTTCATTCATTACGCGTTGCCATCCGAACATGGTGCATTCCATTCTTAACTGGCAGACATGTATCAAAATTCTAAACTTGTTTCAATCATCTTGAAGCTTTCGGGCAGACGGTGCTGAGCTGATAAGAGGTCGTAAGAGCAGCGGCCAATCCATGAATTCATTTCTGGGGGCTAAGTGCTCGAGCCTCACCCGCCAGTACCTCGAGCAGCCCCCGCCTATATATTAACTATGAAGCTTGGACATTTGAGGGTAGGCTCGGGCCCCTAGCCCCCCCTTTGGTCCGCCACCGCGTCATAGGAATTGTAGCTTGTTGTTGGGGAAACGGATCACTTGAATCTGAAAAAAATTATAAGTATTTGGGTACTTGCTGACCGTTTCCGCTCAGTGGTGTAGTTACCATTGGTGTTATAACTGAGGGATGAGCAGGGCGCAGCCAGGGGGGGCACAGGGGGCACGTGCCCCCCCATCGGTGCCGGGGTGCCCTTTTGATTGCCAGGTAGTGTACCCCCTTTGGGCCGTGCCGCTCGAAATTTAGTGCCCTACGTCGTTGAACCTAGATGGAACTAGACTGCATTTAGCGATTTCAACTATTGTTTGACAATTAAGTGCCTTTTGGTCAGCTAGGGCATTCTTTCGCCTTTCCAAGCATCCGGGAAGAGTATAGGCACGTAATCCGTTTCCAGATAATGCCTCATCGTCGCCAATAATCGTACGGGCAGAGCTCATCTGGTGCCCCCTGAAGCTGATCTGGTGCCCTCGTAGTCAATCTGGTGCCCCCCTCCCATGAGGAAATAAGTGTGCCTTCTGAACCTATATAATACTCTTTGAGTTAGTTTGATGCCTCCGAGCTTGCCTGGTGTCCTATTTAGCTGTTTTAGTGCCCCTTGAGCTGATCCGGGCCCCCTGGGCTTATTTAATGCCTCCCGGAGTTGATCTACTGTCCAGGGGGGCACATGGGGCACGTGCCTCCCATCACTGCTGGGGTGCCCTTTTGATGGCCAGGTGGTGTACCCAATTTGGGCCGTGCCGCTCGAAATTTAGTGCCCTACGCCGTTGAACCTAGATGTAACTGGACCGCATGTACCGATTGAAACTATTGTTTGACAACTAAGTGCCTTTTGGTCAGCTAGGGCATTCTTTCGCCTTTCCAAGCATCCGGGAAGAGTATAGGCACGTAATCCGTTTCCAGATAATGCCTCATCGTCGCCAATAATCGTACGGGCAGAGCTCATCTGGTGCCCCCTGAAGCTGATCTGGTGCCCTCGTAGTCAATCTGGTGCCCCCCCTGAGAAAATAAGTGTGCCTTCTGAACCTATATAATACTCTTTGAGTTAGTTTGATGCCTCCGAGCTTGCCTGGTGTCCTTTTAGCTGTTTTAGTGCCCCTTGAGCTGATCCGGGCCCCCTGGGCTTATTTAATGCCTCCCGGAGTTGATCTACTGTCCAGGGGGCACATGGGGCACGTGCCTCCCATCACTGCTGGGGTGCCCTTTTGATGGCCAGGTGGTGTACCCAATTTGGGCCGTGCCGCTCGAAATTTAGTGCCCTACGCCGTTGAACCTAGATGTAACTGGACCGCATGTACCGATTGAAACTATTGTTGGACAACTTAATACCTTTTTCGGTCAGCTAGGGCATTCTGTCGCCTTTCCAAGCACCCGGGAAGAGTATGTGCACCTAATATGTGTCCACCTAATGCCTCATCGTCGCCAATAATCGTACGGGTGAAGCTAATCTGGTGCTCCTTGAGCTCATCTCGTGGCCTCTCAGCTGGTCTTGGCCCCTTGAGATCATTACTTGCCCTCTAAGCTGATCTGGTGCCCCTGAGTCAATCGAGTGCCCCATTGAGCAAATAATTGTGCCTCCTGAACCTATATAATGCCCTCTGAGTTAGTCTAATGCCTTCGAGCTTGCTTGGTGCCCTAATAGCCGATTTAGTGCCCCTTGAGCTGATTCGGGTCCCCGATCTGATCTCATGCCTCCCCAAGTTGATTATTTCTCCTCTTCAGCTGATTAGGTGCCCCCTCAGCTGATTATTGATGTCTCCTTATATGTCCTGGTGCCCCTGAGCTGGTTTGGTGGGCCCTGAGCCCACCTTGTGTCCCTGAGCTGTTATGTTGCTCCCTGAGCTGATTTAGGCTCCTGCCATAGTCTGGGGGGCTGGGAGCTGATCTGGCCCCCGAGCGGATCGATCTGGTGCCACCTGAGCTGCACTAATGCTCCTGAGTCGATCTGGTGCCTCCTGAGCCCATCTGATGCCCTCTGAGCTAGTCTGGTGCCCCCTGAGCTAATCTGGTGCCCTTTAAGCTGAACTGGGCCTCCTTACGTGTTGAGCAGCTCTAAAGTCCTGAGCTGAGCTGGGTCCACAGAGGCTGATGAGGGCCCCTGAGATGGTATGGGGCTCCTGAGCTGATTAAGTGCCTCCTGACTTGATCTGGTATTCCCGAGCTGGTCGGCGACCAATGATCTGATTGTTTGTCCCCGAAGCTGATCTAGTGCCCTATGGGCATCTGGTGTCCCCTGAGCAGCTCTGGGGCTTTTGAACTGATTGGGCCCCGAGCTGGTGAGGGATCTCTCAGCTGATTTAGTGCCCCTGACTTGAACTTGCCCCCTACGCTGATCGATCTGGTGCACCCTGAGCAGATATACTGCCTCCTGAACTTAACTAATGCCCACTGAGTCGATCTGGTGCCTGCTGAGTCATCAGTGTGTCTCCTGAGCCCATCTTATTCCCTCTGAGCTAGTCTGGTGCCCCATGGCTAATATGGTGCCCTTTAAGCTGACTCGGGCCTCCTGGGTTGATTACGTGATTTCCTGAGCAGCTCCCAGGCCCTGAGCTGAGCTGGGCCCACATAGGCTGGTGAGGGCCCCTGGGATGGTATGGGGCTCCTGGGCTGATTAAGTGTCTCCTGACTTGATCTGGTATTCCCGAGCTGATCTGGACCCCGAGCTGGTCGGGGACCACTGATCTGATTGTTTGTCCCCGAGGCTGATCTGGTGCCCTATGGGCCGATCTGGTGTCCCCTGAGCAGCTCTGGGACTTTTGAACTGATTGGGCCCCGAGCTGGTGAGGGATTTCTGAGCTGATTTAGTGGCCCTGACTTGATCTTGCCCCCTGACCTGACATGAGGCCCCTGAACTGATCTGGGGCCCCAAGAGCTGATCTGGGCCCAAGAGCGGATCTAGGTTCTGAGGTTACCCTGAGCTGGTCTGGGCGCTGAGCTTGCGAGAGCCTCTTAAGTTGGCTTGAGGCCCCCTGAGGTGATCTGGCGCCTTAAACTGTTCTGGGGCTTCTTGAACTGGTTTAAGGCCCTATGAGCCTATCTGTGGCCCATTGAGCTAGTCTGATGACCTCATCTCTGGGATCAATGGGCTAGTCTGGTCCCTGGGTGAAGCATGATCAGCTCTGTGGCCCTGATCTACATCAGGGGCCCCTGAGGTGGTCTTGAATAGACAGATAATAAGAACACAAGGCCAACTCCCATCATCTCGGGGCGTGGTCACTGAGCTAGTCTAGTCCCTGGAGGCACAACTGGGGGTATGGGGGAAGCTGCTCTGGAGGCCTCTGATCCACACTTGGGGGCCCCAGAGCTGGTCTTGAATAGATGGGGAATAAAAACACATTGGAAATTCCCCTTGTAAAACGGAGCTAACGAGGAATGAGGAATCTCTAAAACGGCTTGTGATACCTAGGCACCCCTGGTTATATAAATTGCTTATTATACTGGTGGATTCTGGGAAGAAATGATAAAAGAGCATGTGCCACTGAGCTCAGAGCACAGTCCCCTAAACCAGGATTCTACTTATTAATTTAAATGAAGAACTAGTTTTCACAATTTTCAGCCCTGTTGCACCCTCCCCATCCAAACCACCGGCCTGTTTACCTTCTATTTACTCTTAACTGGGACCGATCCTTGAGAATATGGAACTTAATAAACGCGTTCAAAAGGTATCTCCCAAATTTTTCCGGCAGTAAAAATGTGTTCTTCCAAAGACACTATGCCACTCCTCGTCCCACGGCGATTGTGGGAGGCAAGTAACTTAATCCGCGTTCAGCCAGGGCTCACTCGTCACGACAAAACCAGTGGGCACAACAAAGGAATTTTCGACTCCAATATGCCTTAGCCTGCACATTGTAACATATATCACATGCTCCGTTGATTTCTCTGATGTTAAGTACTTGCATGAGTTGGCTGATTTGTCCTTAAATCTATCCAAAACAGTCATGTTTTGGCTACTTCCATGACATTTTGATATTTTTTTCCTTTTTTCGGTTTTAGTGGCGTTTTCCTTCTCCGTCAATGATTTATTTGCATTTTCATTGAACCAAAGATGCCCAAAAAATAATATAAACAAAGATATAGCAAGTTTTTTGGGTTACGTTAAAAGTGCCCTTTTTTCCCCGGGGTGCCCCTCAAAGTTGGTGTGCCCCTCCATACCAAAGCTCTGGCTGCGCCCCTGGGGATGAGGGGGCTTAGTGTATAGCATCCTTGTCTTCTAAGCCACCGGTCCCGGATTCAAGTCCCGGTGGAGCCTCTGAATAAGTCAATCTGATCCCCAAAATCCCTTCCAACAGGGTGAGAGTTGGCGACGCCGTATGACGCTGGCAGTTGGTGCGTCGTTAAACCCCAACAATTATTATTATGTTATAACTGTATTTGATGGCACAGGGCAAAGGCGTAGGAACGGGGGGAGTCAGGGGTTCACTGCCCTCTCCCCCCGACATTTCTGTGGTGGGTGCCGGCAACAGATATAAATATATCAGTAACTGCAATATAAAACGAACAAAAAACAGGTTCGATAGCTTGTCTGCCAAACCTCTTCAGCTGATCTGAACCCCTGAGCTCATCTGATGTCATTTAAGTCAATCTGGACCCTTGAGTTGTTCAGAGACGCCTGAACTGACCTCGGAGGCCCTATAAACTACTCTGGACACCTATGCTGAACTGGGGTCCCTGAAATGCTTTAGAGGCACTGGACCGAACTAGAAGCCGTGAGCTTGAATGGGCCCTTGCGTTATTCTGAGACGTTCATGAAGTTAGCGACGGATTTGCATTCAGATTTAGCGACAGATTCGCCCGAAATGGCGTCTCCTGCGATTTTGCCTAAGCAACTCACCCCTGAAGTGATTATACGTCACATTCACCCGTTCACCCACTAGAGGTGACAAAGTGAAATTCCCCCAAAACGGCGTCTTCAGCGACGGATGAAACGGCGTCTTCACCGTTTCGGATGAATTTCACCTTTTCACATCTAGCGGGTGAACTGGGTGAATGTGACTGAAAATCACTTTAGGGGTGAACGTGAAGTACCGACGAGCCTATGGTATGAATTTGATCAAAGTCACAGGAGACGCCATTTCGGGCGAATCCGTCGCTGAATCCGTCGCTGAAGACGCCGTGTCGGGTGAATTTCACTTTATCACCTCTAGTGGCTGAACGGATGAATGTGACGTATAATCACTTTAGGGATGAGTTGCTGCAGGCCCGACGAGCCTATGGTGTGTATTTGAGCAAAATCGGAGGAGACGCCGTTTCACGTGAATTTCACTTCCATACATACATATATTGACAGTATACATACATAAAGCGTACAATCCTATACTAAAAGAGACTTTTTCACCTCTAGCGGGTGAACAGATGAATATGACGGAAAATCACTTAAGGGGTACGTTGCTGAGGGCCCGACGAGCGTATGGTTTGAATTTGGGCGAAATCGCAAGAGACGCCATTTCAGGCGAGTCAGGCTGAATCCGAATGCGAATCCGTCGCTAACTTCATGGACGTTTATCTGAGACCATATGTTATTCGATATAGGACATCTGAGCTTTGCTGGGCCCCAAAAGCTAATCTGGCCCCTAACCTAGATCTTGTCGAGTAGCCTCTGCGCTGTTATGGGATCCCTGCACAGTTATAGGACCCCTGAGGTGAGCTTGGAACCATAAATTTGAATGGTTCCTTGAACTTTTTTAAGACCAGTGGCGTAGCCAAGAGGGGTCATAGGGCCCGCAGAAGCCCCCTTAGGCCGATCTTAAGCACTGCAAAGGATTCTCTGATTGGAGGGCCCCAAGGGTCAGTCTCAGAGACCCCCAAGGTTTGTTCATAGAAGGCACGGAGTTGGTCTTAGGGTCCTCCGCCTCAAGAGTTCGTCTTAGGGGCCCCCGAAAGTCGGTTTCAGAGCCCCCTGTGAGTAGTGCTCAGGAGGGCCCGAAAGTTGGTCTCAGCTGAGACCAACTTTCGGGCTGAGAATCTCGCCCCCCCTAGGGGGCCCGAGATTCGATCTCAGGGGACCCCCAAGAGTTATTCTCAGAGGGCCCCCAAATGCAAGTGTCAGGGGCCCCAAGAATCGGTCTCAGGGGAAAGTACGACAACGGTTACACCTCATAAGGTCAATAGCTTAACACGCGCATTGACGGGGGCGGGTACCCACCCTCCTCGGGTTTTTCGGAGATAGCAGAAAAACGGCGGCGCGTAGCGTCGCCGTACTTGGCATACCTTTTCCCTCATCATGTTTACAACTCCTGTGAAAATTTTAAGGTTAGGTCATCTCAGGTCAGGTCACCAGTACAGGTCAAGTGACCTGACCTCAGAAAAAGTTTAAGATAGCATAAGTCGGAGCAGGATGAACTTATCTGATTGAAACTCATATCACATAATAGGCCTACCGAGTTTTCTAAGATACGTTCCGGTATTTTTATATCAATGACCTAAGCTCAGGTACGAGGCATGACCTCTCCATTGGAAATACATGGGAAAAATGGTTTTTACTTAATAACTCAGTAACAGATGGTCATAGAGCATTTATTTTAGCTTTCTTAGACTCGCCTTGGCTTTGCGGTTCTAATGATATGCATTTTATATAATTTGACCCTGACCTGACCTAAGGTCAGGTCAAATCCTTGATTTGACCTAGCAAGGTCAAATTATATATCATTCGATTTGGCTTGCTGCGAAGATTCATACAGTTTAAGTCGTTTTGTTCTATATTTACTTTTTCAGATGTTATGGCCGAAAAACTTAATTTACATGTTATCCCTATGACGGCATGTTTTGACCTCTCGTGACCTTAACTGTGACCTGACTAAAAAATGGTGCATATATTTTCGATGGAGAAGTGGATGGGCTACCCAACGCCGTTTACCGTTTTTCGCTACCTACCATGGTTCTCGAGATTTTAGGGGGGGGGGGGGCCCGCCCTCCCCCTCGTCAAAGCGAAGTTGGCTCAGACCCCCGTCAATGCGCGTGTTAAAATATGGCCTAACAGACCTATTGAACGCTATCAATAAAATGATTTTAGCGAAATGCATGCTGCTGTAAAATCAGCAAGAGCCAAAGGGTGACCCTGCAGAGATATCCACTGCACTTGAGGCCCGTAAATATTCTTATCTTTCCATCTCATAGGCGGATCCAGGGGTGCAATTTGCAAAGTGGAACACGTGCCCCGCCTCCCGATCGACCCTCAGCACCCCCTGAAATGGTTCCAGCACCCCCTGAAAGGTTGATGGCGCTCCTGAAATATCGCTTCCCACCCCCTCTAACATGCGAAAATCGGCACCCACGGATGGGATTTTGCACCCACCTGATAGGTTTTGCCTATCCTGGTTTTGTCCCCCGCCAGGAAGGTGCCCTCCCCCGATCAGCAATCCTTGATCCACCTATGTTCCATCTTCCCCAAATATATTTTGCCAACTTATCCCTCGCCTCCCAAAGGAAACGAGAAGCGGGAACTCACAATTTGACTTAGAACACCCTTATAGGTGCCGGGTTAAGAACTGTGCTCTCTGGCTCAGATACATCCTCCTAACGAAGCACTCCTCGTTACAAATGCTCCATCCACCCATGGATCCCGCGCAAACAGGGTCATCGAACTCATGTATTTGCGTGAGTGAACCCTCCTAATTACGGTACCTGAGCACGCCTATGGCTTCTTATAATCATTAAATACACATATGGGATCAAAGCATGGCTATGTTTACCCCTCCCGAAGATTCTGTACGCAATCTATTTACTTTGGAAGAGTTTGGATGGATAGCATTGTAAACCCCGCATTTTGAGCTTCTGGAACCGCCTATGGCCAAAACTATACCAAAATATACATCAACTGTCCTCCTATATCTCAGTAATAACATTCGAACATTAAAACTGCTGCCAATTTGCAACAGACAGCTTTATTGTAGGACAAACGAAGCGCAGGCGACAATGCTCGGCTTCCGGATAAATCCCCAGATTAGCGAGTCATAGCTCCGCCTCAGGCACATATATATATTTTTAAAAATCTCAGGGAATATGTGCTACTTAGTTGTAAGAAAAGTCACCAAATTTCAAGAGCCTATCTCAAACCGTTGCGGAGATACTATGGAAAAACCTGAGAGGTGGGCAGAATCTGCTATCTGCTGGAAATAGAGTTAAAATAAATCCCCCAGGGTAGCGATCATGCATTCGAGAGGTAGCTTATATTAGGTCTGCTCAGCACCCAAATCGCACGTCCCAATCCCCCTCCCCCAAGAGGAGAGATAGACATGGGTTTTGACCCCCAAAACTCGGATCTGCCTCCGCCCCTGACTCAGAGCACCCTTATAGGTACCTGGTTAATTACTGCGCTCTCTGGCTCAGGTACATCATCCCAACGAAGCCTAACGAACCACTCCTCCTCTTTACAAATTCTCAATACGCCCATGGGTCCCGCGCAAACAGGGTCATCGAACCCTTCTGTGTTTTCATTGCCCTTTCAAAAGCGCGGGAAAACCGGCGGCACAAATCCGCCTTGGAGTACTTTACCTTTGCAGCATATTATTTTTTTGACACAAATATCCAAATACCTATCCCGTCGTGCGCTTCTATGAGAGCTTTGCTAGCCACCTAGCGGCATTTTCATATACTATTGAGCACGTGATTTGACGCACAGTTATGTGGGTGATGTGCTTCGTGGACTTTTTGAGCTGTGGGTGCTTTAAGCATTTGAATGTGGGTGTTTTAATGTGTGGGCGTTTTTAGTCGTGGGTGGTTTTAACTCCCCCTATGGGAGCATTTGTGGGCCCTTTTAGCTGTGGGTATTTTAACTTGTGGGCGATTTAAGCCGTGGACGGTTTTAGTTTGGGCGTTTAAAGCCGTGGGTCTTACGTTGTGTGGTCGAAATAATTTGTGGGCGTTTTTAACTGTGGGCGTTTCCATAGGGCTCCGTAAAATTCATTGTAGGAAAAAAATATGCGGCCCTAAAAGATAAGGTTGGTCCAAGTTTCCTACCAAGCACCTACTAACACCTCACGGTAAATCGTTTGAATCTTGCTTAAAACAAGATATTTACAATGATTTATTAAATTTATTCTCCTAAAGTTCAATATCATAGACAAATCAAGTCTTTGTTTTGTATCATAATGTTTAATCAAAAAATAGTATGTTTTTTTGCAGATCCAGTATATTCTAGGCTGGTATGATGCTAGATTTGCCAGATCTGCTATTTGTGAGAGAGGTCGCGCCTGTGGTGTTTGTGTGCACGTACTATCTCTTCGGGCATTGGACATACGTATCGTCAGGGCCCTAAAAGGTATTATCGTATTTCTCTTATATGCTTCACTCTCATCATACTGGCAATGGGTCGATACTGTGTTGTTCCGGGATGCAAAACTGGTGATGGAAGACTGAAGAAATCCCCGGTGAATGGAAACACACGGATCTATATGTTTCCTAAAGACAAAGAACTTTCTGCGAAATGGGTGCAAGCAGTCAAGAGGGAAGGATTTTTCAATATTGAAAGCACAGGTGTATGTTCTCTTCATTTTCTGGACAGTGATTTTGAGAGAGATCTACAGTTTGAACTTCTGAATCCAGACAGGCATCCTGCAAGTAATGCCCAGCGAAAGCTGAGAACTGAAGCTATACCTTCACAGAAGATTCCAAAGTGGAGAGAGGATAGGTAAGTTCTCATAGAGCATTCAATGTGTGCATGGCACAGTATTTTTCGAAATTTAGGATGCTGAATGCCAAAAAGTTTGCACCAATTGTAAATTTGCATTGAAGCCACCAAAAATTTGCACCAATCTGCCATATACCAGGGAGAAAAATGCACCCATTCCTACCCAAACAATGCAATGCTACCTCTCTTACCCAGTGTGCAACGTAGGCATTTTCGACGAGATCTCGTCAGTGTGAGTGCCCTTGGAGACAGGAGCGAGTGGTGCGAATTTTTTCAGCCTGGTGCGAATTTGCAAGACTGGTGCGAGGAAGTTGACACTGAAAACCAAAAAAAGACTGAATAGTTATGAAGACACAGGAGGGGGCCTTATAAAAAGTCCTTAACTAACTAATAAGAGAGGTAGTATTGCATCGTGTGGGTAGGAATGTCTGCGTTTTTCTCCCTGGTATATGACAGATTGGTGCGAATTTTTTTAGGCTGGTGGTGCGATAATTTTGGATGGCTGGTGCGACTCGTCTGGCCTGCTGCCATACTTTGCAGACTGGTCTCTTATTAGTTAGTTACTTTAGGGGTATGATAAGGCCCCCTCCAGTGTCTTTACAACCATTTAGATATTACTTGTTTGGTTTTCAGTGTCACCTTCCTCGCACCAGTCTCACAAATTCACCCCAGGTTGATGAAATTCACACTACTCACTCCTGTCTCCAAGGGCACTCACACCCACAAGATCTTGTCGAAAATGCCACACTTTGCATACTGGGTACAGAATATGGCTATGATGCTTAAGGATTATTTATAGAATGCACACTGAAAAAGCTTCACTTGCTGTCATGAGAAAATTTCCCAAAATATGGGCCAAACAGTGATAACTAGTCTCGTGCAGTTTAACAAAAAATTCTGATAGACTGAAATTTTCTACATCATGGATAGGCTTCATAGGTGTGGAAGCAACATTGCCGATTGAGTTGTCTTCATGGACAAATAATGATATGTATCAGACTACCCATCAGGATGCACATTGGAGTCATTGAATCCACCAAGTGCTATTGCACTGCACTTTGGCACAGATGGTGTTGTAGTGCATTTCTCAGTTTAAGGTCTACATTACAGCAACATAAATATATACTGTTTGCCATTTCTTTCAGGTCACGTCCTGCTGGTGTCCTGTCAATCAGTAGAGCCAGAGCAAAGATGGTATCTGAGGCAATGAGGGGTACATCACCAGGTCACTCTTCAGTAGTTACAGAGACAACAAAGCCTTCATCAACTAATCCGGAAAGGTCTGGTATGGTATTGTATTTTTAATACTATATAAAAGCAGCTAGGTTTATACTGTAATATTTGTTGATTATGGTGATTGATTATTGTGTTAGTGATTATGGCATTAAATAAGCCATATTTCTTAGAGATGTTGTGCCTGGTGTGTTTTTGTATTTCAATAATATTATTTTTCTGCAGGATGAAATCAATGATGATCCTACCATCCCCAGGACCGCTATGTCTCTGTGTTTTGGCAAGCATTAAGTTTTACCAATTTAGTTTCATGCCTATGTGTAGTGTCTTCTCCTACTTAGGGATTTTGGGACTTGTTTCAGTGTGTATTGGCTATTAGTTGTCTACAGATGCTTTGTATCCTTAATTGATCTTTTTAGGCATAGTGGGCTTAGTATGTGGGTTCAAATCCCATGGCAGCACCATTGGAAACTGGTCAGTGTTATTGCAAACTCTCTCTATGTGCTGTAGATCTGTAGAACTAACATAAAATTTGACAAGTATCAAGTTGTATCAATTCAGTCAAATGCCCATTTATAGTTTCTTCTACTTTGGGAATTTGGTGCTTCTTTCATTACATATTTTCTATTAGCTGTCTAGAGATGCTTTGTATCCTTCATTGCTCTCCTTTTCAGGTAGATTGGACATAGTATGTGGGTTTGAATACCACACCAGTACTGTTGGAAACTGGTCAGTACAGTTGAAAGCTCTCTTCTTGTGCAGTATATATCTGGAACTCACATAACATATGACAAGCATTAAGCTGTATCATTTCAGTTTGACATCTATTTGTAGTGTTTTCTCTCCATGATTTTGGTACTTCATACATGACCTATTAGCCATGTAGACTTTGTGTCCTGAATTAGTATCATTCTTTAGACATAGTGAACTTAGTATGTGGGTTCGAATCCCACGCCAGTAACTTTCAGAACTGGTCATGGTGTATTTAGTTCACTTTGCTCTCAATTTTTTTTAGATTTGTTTCCACCCAAAAATGTGCATACTTATACAGCAACACATGTTTGTACCATCCATCCATTACTGCCTCATCTCAATGTACATATTTGTAAGCAGTTGACTGATTTTAATCTGTTTCAGCAAGGCCGCTGGTCACAAGTGGGGTCTGTCAGCACACAATGAGAGGCCACTTCTGACTACTATTTTCAGTCTATTTTGCGTACATTGCATTTATATTATTTTTCTACATTGTTTACTTTACCCCCATGGCCCTTGAACATGAATTCTCTCTCTCTCTCTCTCTCTCTCTCTCTCTCTCTCTCTCTCTCTCTCTCGCTCTCTCGCTCTCTCGCTCTCTCGCTCTCTCTCTCTCTCTCTCTCTCTCTCTCTCTCTCTCTCTCTCTCTCTCTCTCTCTCTCTCTCTCTCTCTCTCTCTCCGGAAAACTTAATCGAAATGTCATTGAATATGTCTTGTTTCACTGCGATTGGTTTTTAGAGGCCCGTACGTGTTCAGGTTTTTAATAATCGTTACTTTTTCTTCCGCACATCCTAACCCCCCCCCCTTATCTTTAGCCGAGCAGCACCATCTGCTGAGGCTGACCAACTGCACGAACTAACTCGGCTGAAGAAAAAGGTGGAGGAACTGACCCACTCGCCCCAGCAGGCTGAGCAAAGATGCAAGAGTATTTCGGCACTGTTCCGTGCTAAGCTGAAAAGTGTATTCACAGAGCAGCAGGTACGATGATGCAGAAGATAACAGCTAATATCATACGCGGATCCAGGGGTGGAGGCAAAGGGGGCACTTGGCTCCCTCCCCCTTTGACTCTCGGCGCCCCCTGAAGATCGATGGCGCCCAACTGAAATGTGGCTTCTCACCTTACCTCTACCCAGGATGCAAAAATCCGCGCCCACCGATAGGATTTTGTATCCACCTGATAGATTTTACCGGTTTAAAGTGTTGCCCCTCTGGTCTGAATGGCGCCTGCCTCTCCCCCCCGAAGGTCCCCCCCGATGGGAAACCCTGGATGCGCCTATGACTTCTTTTACTGATAGGTACTATTAGCAGTCCTGACGATTAAAGCCATCATGCCCTATCCATTCAAATCCCTGTCGCCCTCAAATCGCTCTCTTTCATTGTGAGCTACATTGGGGAATGACAACTTTGTTTTCTACTACACCAAGAATTGGCTATCCTCCCACAATGCAATATAATGTATTGGTATTCCATGAGATGCAGTCCCCGGGAGATCTCAGTGTATCAGAAAAAGGACCTGGTTCATTTTGAACTCGTGCACAGATTCCCTATCGGTAAAGGTCTTGGTTTTGGACTTGTCTTGCCCTGGCAGAGATAACTCAATTCTGGTATGCATATATCCATCCGCTTTCATCGTTTCAACCATCAACTGTGTTGATCATTAGCTTACCTAGCCGGGAGCCCACGTACCATTGCGTTTAGCCTTAACACCGCGAGGACGTTCTAGATAATATCGGCCTGTTAAAGGTGACGAATTCATGATTGTGGCTACAGGTGACAGCACTCCTGGATTCAACTCGCCCCTGTCCTTGGGACGATGAAACCATCATGAGAGGTCTACAGTTCCGCACCCGTCTTTCACGGAGCCAGTACAAGTTCCTCCTGGAGTCCGGTATCCCACGTCCCTCAAATTCCACTCTGAAGAGGAGACTGAAAAAATTCTCCCTGAAGCAGGGAAATACCGGCAGTATTCTAGCACTTCTGCAAGAGTACCTGAAGGACAGACCTTCCCGGGAACGCCCTTGTGTTCTCATGTTCGACGAGATGAAGGTGATTATATATATATATATATATATATATATATATATATATATGTGTGTGTGTGTGTATGTATGTGCGTGGGCAGACGGCTGGGTGTGCGCGTTGTCACGCTTCTTAAGTGGGTGGGCACCGTGTCCCGGTGCCCCTAGTTCCGCCGCCAGTGAATACAGCTTAGACTCTGCCTGACAATTTTTCTGCTGCTTCAGGTCAGTAATCTTGTCGATTACGATGACGCAGACGACCAGGTCCTAGGACCACATAACTACCTTCAACAAGTGATGGTCCGGTCTATAGTCGGTGATTGGAAGCTGCCGTTGTACTTCGATTTCGATACGGCTATCAGGAGGGACTTGCTGGAGGAACTGATAGTTCAACTGGAGGCAGCCGGCGCCCAAGTTGCTGCCACTGTATCCGACCTGGGAGGATCTAACCGTCGACTGTGGGTGGAACTCGGCGTCAGCCACGATGGGCCCACATGCTTCCGCAACCCAGCAGACAACAGCCGGTACTCAGCTGTACCAGTCGGTATCCAAGCGTGATATGACTGGATTTGTTATTTGCTTATGTCTCTTGTTTGTTTTTGAACTGCAATTGCATCGTGTTTTTATCAGATTCTGCATGTTTAAGTCCCCATGAAGCTCTAAAAGGGAAACGTTTGGCCAATTAGTGGCTAATTTGCTAAAGTAGTGGAAAAGATGAACCGTAAATTGGCTTCCACTTTCTCGGTTCTCAATCTGTACCAGGTTAGTTACATTGTCATTTCCCACGGTGGCCTATTTCATCGATGTTCTTTCAGATTGTGCAATGCTTATTCTTCCTATCCCAGGAACTAATCGCAGCCCGGCAGGAAAACCTACCTTCCCCTGGACAGCCTTCCGGCACCATCAAGACCGCGACTCATTTTATAGTTTTTTTCATTATTCTTGTGCTGGATATGCAGTTATTTTTTGTCTCCTTCTACTAACATAGTTACATCGGGGGTGTGACGCTGTAAACTGCGTGACATATCTCATAATTATGTACACCGATCTGATTTAACGCAGGAACGTGTGGGTGTTTGCCGACACGCCACACCTCTATAAGCTGTTGAGGAATCACCTCCTCGATAACGGCTTGCCGCTACCCAACGGAGGCGTGATCGACAAACAGCTATTCACCGACGTGCTGGCCATCGACTCAGGCAATGAGTTTCGAATTCTGCCGAAGCTCGGTGTGGATACCCACATTATGGTGAGCATGTGTGACTCAGCGAAAAATGCATATGAGGGAAAATTTCCTATTCTGCGCTTAAAGACAGGTAAGTTTGCAAAACAAAAATCGGAACCTGTGTCAGCTCCTCTGCCTAGTTGTATGGTTAGGCGCTGATTAAGGAGATTGAGTCAATAATTAAAAATACACCCGAAGCTAAATGTTATGCCCCATCTGGCCCTTTCAAGCTTCCCCTTGTTAAGATGTCATACATCTCTGCATTTCATGTTCCAGCCATTGGTATACGGTCAAATGATCATGCAGGCGTAAGAAACTAATAAATCGACATGTATTGACGGTAGTCCAACGGGCTCTGTAACTGCGCTGTATGCATCTGCTTTCACCCTGTTGTCAGCCATCCTGTTGTAGGCTTTACTAGCCTAATTCTTCCCGGTACTTACCTGATCAATACCCAGGTTAAAACTCTCGTGCCACATCATTAATTGATTGTTTATATTTTGAAAACATTTTCCAACTTTTCCGCTTATATCGCGTGGCATTGTTTCATTTATGTTGCGATATTTAACCACACTCCAGCGTATCTTCCCCGTTGTTTTGAACGTGACACCCGGTGATTTGAATGGCTTTGTTCAGTTTTGATATTTATATAACCTAATGGTATGTATATATGTATAAATATATTTATATATATATATATATATATATATATATATATATATATATATATATATATATATATATATATATATATATATGGTATTTCCTTCCTGCGTTGAATAGTGATCATATTGGTCTTGATCATCGTACACATTGAGATATTCACAGTCTGGTCCTGCCATTCGTGCATTACCAGTAGTGATAAGCTGGATTGCAACGTGCATATGTAGTCCGGTATTTCGCTGTTCTTTCCATTCTTTAACTGATAAAATAACTTCCTGTTTTTGGCAGCTGACCGGACAAGCGCGGCAGAAAGTGCGACCAGCTGCTCAGCTCATAAGTGCAGCAACAGCGGAGGCTGCAGCTACATTTCTTGGTCGTGACGAGGAGGCAAAGTTCATCCGCACATTTGATAATGGGTTTGATGCCCTCAATGGGCAGTGTCCTACTGACTTAAAAACGCTTCGACGAGGCATGGCAGTTGGCAGCATTGGACACCACAAAGCTCTGGACGAACTTGAGGCGGCTGTCAGCCTGAAGTTCAGCAAGAAGTCATCACTGCTTCCCTTTCAGAAGGGGTTTATCGTCAGCATCAAGTCTATGCGTGGTGTTGTCGCCGACCTGGCTCAACTTATCGGCCCAAATACGTATGTTTTGACGGGGCGCATTAACCAAGACCTTTTAGAGTCCTTTTTCAGCCTCGTTCGGGGAAAAGGAGGCGCCAATGTGAACCCGAGTCCAAGCGAGGCCAAGAGTCGAGTTCGGAGCCTCACGCTGCTTTTTCTCCTTAGACTTGGCCTCAATCCCCTAAGTCAGGTTAAGTCTCCTTTGATGATCACGGTGGGGCGACAATCAGAGGGCCAGGACAAGCTCGACACCGCTTTAATGCTAGACTTCTTGGAAGAATGCCCTGCTCAAGAGGAGCAAACAACTGGTGACATTGAGGAGGTGGAGGCTCTCCTCGAAGAAGCCCGACAGCTCCAGCCGCCAAATCCTCCCAGCATATCAGCAGTCGATCCCATAACAGGCGTTTCAGCTGTGGAATATGGAATTGCCCATGCGGCTGGATATATTTCAGCGAAATGCCGCAGAGTTGACCCCACTTTAGGCACTCCCTCATCGTTCGCCGATGAGTCAGCACCACTTCACACGCTTTGGACCCGACTTCGTAGCTGCGGGGGGCCTAAAGTGTGCCTACCAACGAGTGGCTGGACAAGTTCAGGGAAATGGAAGCTGCGTTTTGCACCAGGCACCATTTTGAGCCTGATAGTCTCTCTCGAAAATCAGGCGTGGTAGAGAGTATGGTGGCGGAGCTGAGGGCCAAGCCAGGTGCGCTTGATGACAGGGTCATCCGGCGCTTTGTGCGCTTGCGCACTTTTATCCGGATCAGCCTCCTGAACAGAGAGCGTCGACAGGAAGCTCTCTCCAACCGGGAAAAGAGGAAGCGCGGCCAATACTTAATGTAAAATCAGAGAAAATTTTTGCAGAGCTGCAGATGCTTAAGGCTACTTGCGCGACCCGACACGTTGGATGAACAGGGTACCGGAAACAAAATCCGGAGGTCCCGGGTTCAAAACTAAACGGTGGTGTAGACAGGGGTCCGAACTAGTCTTGTGCTTTCTAGTCTATTTGTAGTCAAATTTTTACTCTTTAGGGGAATTTTCTTATCTCGTATGATTTTCACTTGTTGGTGCGTTGTTTTTGCCCGATGTTCTTGTTTTGTTTTACCTCATGAAGCATACCGTGAACCGTGATACCTTCACGTCATCGGTGCTCGCTGCTGCTTTTATTAGTGCGTCACGAGAACAATGAGTTTTTGTTCATATACAGCAGAGCTCTGTGTTGGGAATGTTGCAAGCCTGCCTGTGGTATTGCACACTGGATCCGAAGCCGTGGAACATTCTTCGGTGCTTGAAAACAGTCATATGGTCGTAACAACGGCACACAGTTAAGTCTGAGGACACATCACGAGCTAAATGAGCCCCACCTACACAACCCAAAGTATGCCCAGACTCGGTTGGATTTAGGTCCAAACAGAGGTACCGCGAGCATTCATAAGCCGGGCACATTTGATTCGAAAACATCAACAAGTGAAAATGATGTGAGCTATAACACAGCGCTGAAAGGAAAAACATAACTGTGCTATGGAAAAACATAATTCTGGAAACACATAAGCATGCTACGAGACTAGTTCGGACCCCCAGCTAGACCCTCGGATTGGATTTAACCCGGGACCTCTGCATTTTGCTTCTGGTGCCCTGCTTAGCTGTTCGGGCCCTGCTGTGGTTTGACATGCTTTTTGGTGCCTTCAAAATTTTGCACACGAAGCGGTGGCTGGCATTCCCTGATCAAAACAGTGCTTCATGACTCAAATGCCCCGACCTACCCCTACTGCGAGCAAATGCCCTAGAGATAGGCTGACGTTGCAGGGGTCAGGGGGAGCGGCTTGACCCTCCTTGGTCCCGAGTTCCATAGATGGCTCAGGGATCTCCAATGTGGAGGCATTTCAGGGGACACCGAGTGTCGCCTGATCCGCCTCTGCCCCTTCATCGACTGTCACTGCACCCGACTACCATTCCTTCTGCTCCTGAATCTGCCTATTTTGTCCTGCATCCGCCTCTGCCTCTATCTCCTGCATCCGCCTCTGTCTCTGTCTCCTGCATCCGCCTATGTCTCTGTCTCCTCCATCCGCCTCTGTCCCTATCTCCTGCATCCGCCTCTGTCTCTATCTCCTGCATCCGCCTCTGTCTATCTCCTGCGTCCGCTCTGTCTCTATCTCCTGCATCCGCCTCTGTCTCTATCTCCTGCATCCGCCTCTGTCTCTATCTCCTGCATCCGCCTCTGTCTCTATCTCCTGCATCCGCCTCTGTCTCTATCTCCTGCATCCGCCTCTGTCTCTATCTCCTGCATCCGCCTCTGTCTTTATCGCCTGCATCCGACTCTGTCTCCATCTCCTGCATCCGCCTCTGTCTCTATCTCGCCTTTGTCTCTATTTCCTGCATCCACGTCTGTGTATCTCCTGCATCCGCCTCTGTCTCTATTTCCTGTATCCGCCTCTGTCTCTATCTCCTGCATCCACGTCTGTCTCTATCTCATTCATCCGCCTCTGTCTCTATCTCCTGCTTCCGCCTCTGTCTCTATCTCCTGCATCCGCCCCTGTGTCTATCTCCTGCATCCGCCTCTGTCTCTATCTCCTGCATCCGCCTCTGTCTCTATCTTCTGCATCTGCGACTGTCTCTATCTCCTACATCTGCCTCTGTCTCTATCTCCTGCATCCGCCTCTGTCTCTATCTCCTGCATCCGCCTCTGTCGTTATCTGGTGCATCTGTATCTGTCTCTATCCTGCATCCGCCTATGTCTCCATCTCCTGCATCCGCCTCTGTCTCTATTTCCTGTATCCGCCTCTGTCTCTATCTCCTGCATCCACGTCTGTCTCTATCTCATTCATCCGCCTCTGTCTCTATCTCCTGCTTCCGCCTCTGTCTCTATCTCCTGCATCCCGCCCCTGTGTCTATCTCCTGCATCCGCCTCTGTCTCTATCTCCTGCATCCGCCTCTGTCTCTATCTTCTGCATCTGCGACTGTCTCTATCTCCTACATCTGCCTCTGTCTCTATCTCCTGCATCCGCCTCTGTCTCTATCTCCTGCATCCGCCTCTGTCGTTATCTGGTGCATCTGTATCTGTCTCTATCCTGCATCCGCCTATGTCTCCATCTCCTGCATCCGCCTCTGTCTCTATCTCCTGTATCCGCCTCTGTCTCTATCTCCTGCATCCGCCTCTGTCGTTATCTCCTGCATCCGCCTCTGTCTCTATCTCCTGCGTCCGCCTCTGTCTCTATATCCTGCATCCGCCTCTGTCTTTATCTCCTGGATCCGCCTCTGTCTCTATCTCCTGCATCCGCCACTATCGTTATCTCCTGCATCCGCCTCTGTGTATCTCCTGCATCTGCCCCTGTCTCTATATCCTGCATCCGCCTCTGTCTCCATCTCCTTCATCCGCGTCTGTCTCTATGTCCTGCATCCGCCTCTGTCTCTATCTCCTGCATCTGCCTCTGTCTCTATCTCCTGCATCCTCCTTTGTCTCCTGCATCTGCATCTTTATCCTGAATCCACCTGTTTACTGAATCTGCCTCTGTCTCCTGAATCCGCCTCTGTCTCATGCATCTGGCTCTGTCTCTTGCACCCGCCTCAGCTGTCTGTATCCTCATGTGCTCTTCCATTCGTCCTTTCCCCTGCCTCCGCCTCTGTATATGCATCTGCCTTTGCTCCTCCATCTGCCCCTGCGCCTGCATCCGCCTCTGCCTCTTTATCCGCCTCTGACCTCTCCAACCGCTCTGTTGCTGCATCCGCCCTTGTTTCTCTATCCGCCTTTTCCCCATCTTTCCGCTCTGCCCTCTGCATCCACCGTTGTCCCTGTATCCGCCTCTGCCGCCGAATTCTCCCCTGTCTGTTAAAGTACCTTGGCCGCTACATCCGCGTATGGCATCTGCATTCACCTCCGTCCTCTGTATCTCTGCATCCAGCGCCGTATTCACTGAAGATAGAACCATCAAGGGCGATACTGCCCCCGGAATAAGTTAAAAGTCGGCCTAAGAGAAAGTCTGACACGCCCCATGGTTGAGGCCTCCAGATCAAAAAGTAAGTATGTCTAGAACTATTTGAGGTCAGTTTTGGAAAGAAAAATGTTGCAGCACCATGCTGACCAAAAATCACATCTCTGAACGGTCTATAAGTATTTTTAATATTTTCTGGAAAACCACCTTCCTGCTATACCTACAGCGCTAAATGCCCTCGGGCATCCTCGGGGTGACGTAGGCAAAGGGGTTGCCAGACTAGTATATACTAAACTTGAACCCCCTGTTTACACACTACTGGTTGCTGTGACCAGGTTCAGACTGCGCGGGCGGCAAGACACCGAGCCACCGAGCGAGGAAGAGAGGAGGGGATTGCTGTGGTCGTTAGTTGTGTGGTTAATTTATTATTTGAATCCATCGACATATATTGATACCAATACACTAACCGGTACAGTAAAACGAACACAAGCAATGCAATAGGGGTGTGTCCCTATTAGGGCAAGCTCACAAATATGTCCCGCTTTGAACTGGCTGGGCGAACACGCCCCGACTCGTGGAGACACGATGCAAGATTTTCGGGCACACAGGGAGGCGATACAACTCTGAGTCGCCACTCGTGTGAATACTTGAAACCATTCACGTTCATTCAAAAGACAACACACACAATGCACACACAGGGGGCATAGATATCGTGAGAAAAAAAGTGTGCAGTGTTAATTAACATAAAAAAAGAAAGGCGGGGTACGGGAGAAAAAAAGAAAAAAAGTAAAATAAATGCATGGGTTACCGAAGGACGAATCGCCCCGCAGGGCCGATCGGGCGGCAACGCACCGGCGGCGATCCCGGCGCCGCCCTGCAGCCACCGCAGCATGGCCCAGCGGCCACCGCAGCGCCGCCTAAGCGGCCACCACAGCGCCGCCTAGCGGCCACCACAGCGCCGCCTAGCGGCCACCGCAGCACAGTCCAACGCCGCCCAGCGGCCGCCGCATAAAGCCACACAACCATTCAGAGCCGTCGTTCCATCAGTTCGCACCTAAGCACCATTTTTTGCAGTACTGCGTGCCTTTTGCTTTGCGCTTGACAAACATTTATCGATGATAACAGCAAAAATAAATGTTTTATATAGGCGTTGTCTAGCTACCTCAAGCACAAACTTTCTGGCCAGTCTGCAAAGTATGGCAGCAGACCAGACAGAGTCGCACCAGCCATCTAAAATTCTCGCACCACCAGCCACCAAAAATTCGCACCAGTCTGCCATATATCAGGGATAAAAACTCACCCATTCCTACCCATATGATTCAATGCTACCTCTCTTAGCTAGTTAAGGACTTTTGGTATTATGGTAGTAGGCAGATCACATCTCACGGTTCAAAGGATCACATCAGAAGGTCCACTGATTAAAGGGTCTAATGTTCATAGGCTCCACCCTTTGAAAGTTTGACCCTTTGAATAAGAAGCCAGACGTTCAAAAGGTCCAAAAAGGTGTGCTCAGATGCATGAGAGTGGGGTGCATGATGATGCAGAGGCATGCTAAGACACATGATAAAAGGAGGATATGAGGGTAAGGTTAGGTTAGGTTAGGTTAGGTTAGGTTAGGTTAGGTTAGGTTAGGTTAGGTTAGGTTAGGTTAGGTTAGGTTAGGTTAGGTTAGGTTAGGTTAGGTTAGGTTAGGTTAGGTTAGGTTAGGTTAGGTTAGGTTAGGTTAGGTTAGGTTAGGTTAGTTTAGTTTAGGTTAGGTTGGGTTGGGTTGGGTTGGGTTGGGTTGGGTTGGGTTAGTTTAGTTTAGGTTGGGTTAGGTTAGGTTAGGTTAGGTTAGGTTAGGTTAGGTTAGGTTGGGTTAGGTTAGGTTAGGTTAGGTTAGGTTAGGTTAGGTTAGGTTAGGTTAGGTTAGGTTAGGTTAGGTTAGGTTAGGTTAGGTTAGGTTAGGTTAGGTTAGGTCAGGTCAGGTCAGGTCAGGTCAGGTCAGGTCAGGTCAGGTCAGGCTAGGTCAGTTTTGTATGCCCTTGGTCCCTATATCCTAATCTGGGGATATCATCCCTCTTTTCAGATTCTGAGTGCGCCTCTGGTGTGGGTACCACTTTGGGAAATATTTTAAAAATATCCCCACATTCTGCAAGAAAATCCCTAGAGGTGAAAAAGACAGGAGGGAGGGTTTGAGTAATTTAAAGTGGTACCCAGACCAGAGGTGCAATAAGATTCTGGAAAGAGGGGTAATATCCCCAGACTAGGAAATAGGGACCAAGGGCATACACAACTGACCCAACCTAACCAAACCAAACCAAACCAAACCAAACCAAACAACCAGACCAAACCTAACCTAACCAAGCCTAACCTAATCTACTAACCTAACCTAACCTACTAACCTAACCTAACCTACTAACCTAACCTAACCTAACCTACTAACCTAACATAACCTACTAGCCTAACCTAACTTAACCTAACTCTCATTGTCTCATATTATCATTAATCTTAGCACACCTCTGCAGTATCATGCACTCCACTCTCATGCATCTGAGCATGCCTCTTTGGACCTTTTGAATGTTGGAATTCTTATTCCAAAGGTCTAACTTTCAAAGGGTGGAACCTATGAATATTAGACCCTTTGATCAGTGGACCTTCTGATGTGACCCTTTTGAACTGTGAGATGTGATCTGCCTACTACCATAATACCCATTGTTCCTTTATTCCTCCTTAGCTGTGTTCCTCTGTTCCTAAAAAAAGGAGGTACCACCATAGCCCCCATAGACTCTCAACTGATTGTTCCCTGACCTTTGTAGGCTTTGCATCTCCATGGCAGGTGTTCAGCCATCCATCTCAACCCAGTCTGCAAAGTATGGCAGCAGGCCAGAACGAGTCGCACCAGCCATCTAAAATTCTCGCACCACCAGCCTCCAAAATTTCGCACCAATTTGCCACATACCAGGGAAAAAATGCACCCATTCCTACCCCTACAATGCAATGCTACCTCAATCATTAGTCACTTAGTTAAGGACTTTTTATAAGGCCCTCTTTTGTGTCTTAATAGCCATTTGGTCATTATTTGTTTTGTTTAAGTGTCACTAACCTCGCAAATTCTCACCAGGTTGATAAAATTTGCACCACTTGGTGCTGTCTCCAAGGGCACTCGCACCAACGAGATCTTGTCGAAAATGGCATACTTTGCACGCTGGATCTCAACTGTGACTGAGCATGGGATGCCAAATTGTCTGTGCAGTTTCCAATTTATGTGATGGGGCAAAGGGTGGGAAGCAATGTGCCAGGTGGGTTCATAGGGGAGGGGCACATGCTCCCACACTTGCCCACCCTCCATTCTGCAAAGTATGACAGCAGGCCAGGAGAGATACACACATCTAGAATTCTTGCATAAATTCCCAATGCCAGTCACCTAAAATTCACACAAATCTGCAACAAACCCTGGATAAAAATAGCCATCCTTACCTACATGTTGCAATGCTACCTCTCTCTTCCCTCCTCTCCAGTCTGCAAAGTATGACACTTTTGACCTGGTGTTAAGTTAGGCATAGGTCACCTGACATGTTAAGTGAAATTTTAAGCCCTGGTGGAATTACAGACTGGTGTGGTCTTAGGATATTTTTTGTTTGAAATGATGAAATGGTCGTGAATGTGGAATGTGGTCTCTTCTGAAAAGTGACTTAAAAGCCCAATATCTTGTATTTTCTATTTTTCTTCCAGTGAACAGTCCATATCTGCTTGTTATAATTGTCTGGTAATGCTTTGTTCCACATTAAGCCTATTGATTGTCCCACAAATTCTGAAAAATACAAATGAAACAATTTAGCTAGAGGCTATTATTTTGGAGCTGAAATAGCACTTTCATTTTTTAAAAATTTTGTAGAGATACTTCACAAATATTAAATGCCTCAAACTAGTCATTGAAGGAAGTTGAATACATTTGCAGTTGCCATTACCAAAGTCATGCTTATCATTTAGGTACTTAAGAGGTCTAAACAATAAAATTCATTCAGTAGGGCTTGAGCATTATGTCCCTTTCCCAGGTTCATATCCTACCATGTTGATGTGACCTCCCGGGAGAACCGGGCCTATAGGCGATGAATTTTACCTTTTCTCTGTGAATGGTAAGTTCTGGGACAAATGAAATATTGATCAAGCAGTTTCTTGGTATGCTTTATCACCTGACGATCTCAGTTCAAATCCTGTAGTGAATATGCCATATCCCCTTTAAGCATTCTCATGATGCACATCAAGTGACTCCCAGTGTCAATACATGCACAATAAAATTGAAATCAAAGTTATTCCACTATTCATTGTGAAGCTATTGACCTAAGTGAGAAACGTGCCCAAGAATGTTTAAATGAATATTTGGCATTTATTTTTTGCTTGAACTTTTGAAACTGAAAATGAAGGCCAATTTGTGATTTTCCCACTTCTTTCCACCAGTCATCTCACCCAAGGGGATTTTAATAGATAGAAAAGTAAAGGTATAGAAAGCTCCCAAGAACGTAAGGTGAGAAGCTCCGTGATGAAATGAAGGCAACCCCATGCATTCATTTTATTTGTGCAAGGCGCTGTCAGCATATCACAGAACTAAATCAAGATCCTAAACCTAGGACCACAAGAACCATACATACTGGGCGTAATACCAGAAAGGCGACGGTGGCGCCCACATCAACACCGGCAGTGCCCTCTATATCAACAGAGGCAGCTCCATTTTAAGCAGTTGGAGCCTGGGAAGTGAAGTACCTAACCAGTTGCATGGCTGATGACAACTTTTTCCAGAAGAGCGACGATGGCGCCTGTGCGCGCCTGATTGCTAGCCATCTACGCATCCGACGGTAACCTTTGCTGAAAATGCGGCTGTGGCGCCCCCGCGTACATTATAGTAAACCGGGTAAACCAACATAAACCTCCTCCGAAGAGACGGTATCACGACCGTTCACAGGCAAAGGAGAGCCCATAGTACCAGTGTACGGACGCTGTGACGGTCGCCGTGTTGGTAAAGTTGTTCCAAATTTTGGAAAACGAAGTGGCCGACATCTTCCGGTCGCCTTACCATCCGACACACCGTCTGGCCCTCTCCCGTTGGCACCATGAACCCAAATCGATATGTATAGCATACGGTAATCATCGCACCTATCGACATCAATTACGAGATGAATTGTTGGGTTAGACGGACGGTTCTCTCTCGATACCTGTATTTACACAAATGAGTGAATGATACATACATACGGAGGCATGGATTAAAAACGGGTGACAAGTAAAAACAGCGTTTTAAAAGTCTCCCGGCAGCCCGATTTGTGAGGTGAAGGCGGGTCGCGCGAGCGGGCAACATATCATTTTTCATGTGACAAAATAGGGTGACGGAATGATAGCGATTCGTGGTATACGCTCAGAAAAAGAAGAAGAAACAAGTCAGGGGAAAATAAAAGTGAAATATATCTTTAGGTTCTAGTTCCAATTTCACACGATGTAGCTGGTGCTAGAGATTTCAACAACGGCTCCAGGAGGATTCGGAGTGCTACGATGATTATATATCCGGTTAGCAGACAAAAGAGACCAAATATGTCTTATCAGTCGATGGTGTGCGTCATTGCGATATTCGTATCACACAATTCCAGTGTAGCACACGACCATGTAGTGTATTGGCAACATTTCCTGTGGCTATATCACTACCACAGCAGCACAAACCCACAAGCGGGATAATGTGATGCCTTCCAGTGGTGTGTTCCACCGCTAGACCTGACATACAAAAGTAAAAAACGATAAGCGTACAACTGGTCGGCTCACTGTGAGTTGCGGTCAGCTTACGGCGTCATTTCAGCCGACATGGGCAATGAAGTTGTGCTATTAACAAGTAAAACCGGTCGGTGTGAGCTATACCAACAGAAAGCAATTGTTGGGTTCAATGTCCCATTACTGCGTCATACATACCAATTCAGGTTGAATGGAATTGGAGAATCGGATCATGTCTCGTCGTCATGCAGATATCTGCTTTCATGATAGTCGGGAGGTTTTCCATCTCGATTCATATCTGGAATAGCCGGGGACCTCTGCCTATGGGCCTAATGGCCGTACGTATTTATTGGTAACTGCAGCCGGCGAGGGGCCACGCGAGACGAAATCCGCTCTTAAAATACCTCAGCGCGAATTTTATGAGTTAAACACTAAGATTGGGGTTTCTTGTAGGCTTCAGCACCTGGCTAACTCAGTCCAGACCCCCCGTTATAAAGGTGGCATATTCTTTGTGACTCAATTTTCTAATTCTGTTATAATTCAAATTTATTCTGATACTATTGTACCAGATGATTTCGCAAACTGTGCATTCCTTGGAAATCTATTATTATCTTGTTCACCGGCAGGATTTGTACTTGTTGAAGCGTGTAGAGTGAGGGAGTCACTATGATGTCGGGGAAGCCGAAGCCGAGCATCCTGGACCGGTCGCTGAGCCGCGGCAAGAGTGAGGTCAGTCTCAGTCTGTTCGCGCTGCTCTTCTCAGAAGTAGTGCACTACACACACAACCGCGTGGCCTCCGTCTCCGAGCTGCAGAACAAGTGAGTCTCTCTCTCTCTCTCTCTCTCTCTCTCTCTCTCTCTCTCTCTCTCTCCCCTCTCTCTCTCTCTCTCTCTCTCTCTCTCTCTCTCTCTCTCTCTCCTCTCTCTCTCTCTCTCTCTCTCTCTCTCTCTCTTACTCATTCGCTTGGCCTGCCTCCCTCGATTGTTTTTTTGTGATATTCTCTTGTCGAATTTTCTCAGTAGCCTAAATCAGCCATGTTGATAATGTTGGCGTTTCATTCCTACCATTATCAGGTTCAGTAATAAGTGGATTTTTGTACGAACAAAGAACGTTCGAGATGCATATTTAGCTGTGTTAAGTTGATGTGCCGGCGATTGCCTGCTTGAAAACACTTCGATAACATTACAACTCCTCTTTTGTACGCGATGTATTCATTAGCGTCGGTGTGCTGTCAATTACTCGAACATGGAGTGGGCTAGGCTCTCAGTAGTTCTTTGCTTGACAAGGAAAACAGGTATCAACTTTATTTGTGAATTTGGATTCTTAACTGCCGCTAGCTCCTGTCCCTAACACGATATATTTATGTTAATTAGAGAAATCTTCCGTTGAAATTCTGGGCTAAACGTTGCAAGGCCTGTAGTCAGGCCCCAGGATCGATGGCATCTCCGAACCCGGTACAGCCCAGCCTCGCTGGCTCGCTCTCTGACCTGGCGTGCTTCTGGTGGCCAGGCTGGCCGAGATGGGCTACCACGTGGGGGAGCGCATGCTGGACCTGATCGTCGTCAGAGAACGCAACCTCAAGCGGGAGACCAAGATACTCAATATCCTGCTGTTCATCAAGGGCACTTTCTGGAAGGTGAGTTGGTGCCATATGAGATGGGCAGTGCGGAACCGTTAATTATTATTGGGTGTCATGATTTGCAGTTTCTGCTTATTTAAATCATGGCTGACTGGCACTAAGCTTTTTGGAAATGAGTTTGGGAACGCTTGTGATTCCAGCATCCGCACGTAAATTGCACCCTATCGGGTAGCGGTGAGTTAAGAAGCTATTTTTCCCGACTCTGTGCGCCGTGACAAGCTCGGTATCTGTACTTGCCATCACGGTCGCCCGTCGCCGTCTTGTGGGAAGTGGGCGGACCGTGCATCGTGATCACACGTCACACGTGCTCCAGTACCCTTCTGACGTCACACCCCGCACGCATATGGTGACAACCACGGGACCATTTATGGGTCATGCTGTGCATACTTGTGTTGATGTGCGACAGACGATGTTTGGGAAAGAGGCGGACAAGCTAGAGCACGCCAACGACGACGAGCGGATGTACTACATCATCGAGAAGGAGCCGCTGGTGTCCACCTACATCTCGGTACCCAAGGACAAGGGCAGCCTCAACTGTGCCGCTTTTGTCGCCGGCATGATTGAGGCCGTGCTCTGTGGCTCCAACTTTGTGAGTGCTGCCTCTCGGCTTTTTCAGCTTTCGTGAAGGCACGCCGCGTTGGGATGGGACGACGCATGTTTTATCTATTTTACCTGGCGTTTGCAGTCTGTGTCACTCAAGTATTGTAAGGCCATGACCACGATTTTGCGAGGGCGGGTTACGATCCTGCCCATCTTGCCACCGCAGACACGATGGGGATGGTTCAAACCTACTGCTCATCATAATTTTGTCAACGCTTCGGTGCCCCTGGAAAGTGGTCCATACGGCTAACCCGGCCGTCGATGTTGTGGTTTTGTCACTGGGTCCCGTCCCAGTGGTTTGTCTAATCGCGCTGACCCGTGCTTAGATCAGAGGGGTTTGTGTGATCACGCTGACCTGTGCTGCGTCCTGTGCCGTAACGCGCCGCGTGTTTCTCGCAGCCGGCCAAGGTGACCGCTCACTGGCACAAGGGCACCACCTTCATGGTGCGGTTCGACTCCTCGGTGCTGACCAGGGACGCCCAGACGGACGGCAGATGAGGCGCGCCGCACACTTCCACCGGCCGCCGCCGCTAGCTATTCCATCGGCACCGGGCCGCGCTGTCGTTACTCTGGGGGGCGCGGAGTGCTCACGCTCCGCGACCTGGTACGGCTCACCGGTATTTTTCTGTAAGGAAGAGCCCTGACTCGACCTCGGTGGGTGTTCAGCTCACCTGTGGGGTTTCGCTGCTGTGCTGTACTGCCTGTGGAACGCCAGTGAAGTATGTTGACGGCGTGCGATAGTATCGCCTGCCAGAATGGAGTGGTTTTAACGGGAGCATGTTCTGTACGGCGTCTGGAGCCATTCATTCATGCTTCAGTCGGCATAGAAGCGGAAAGACCAAAATATATCCACAGCCAGTGGCGGGTATAAGGAGGGGGGCTAAGGGGCTCAAGGCCCCACCCAAAGAGTGCCTATAGTTAATGCATAGGCGAAAGCTATTCAAAGGCAATGGCGGGGGAGGCTCGATCCCCCGCCCCGCCCCCTCCCGAAATGTTGTCCTCGATCCGACACTGTCCACGGCTGCCAAGAACGTGGCTGTCTCAACTGCAAAACTCCGGATTTTTGCGTGGAATAGTGCTCGGTATTCCAGTAGGGTTGTGTGTCCTATCTTCCGCGTCACAGCTCCGGGGTTCAGGGCTCGGCAGGTCCTCTGAATAAGTACACCCTGATCTCCAAAACCCCTCCCAACAGACTGGGGTCTGCGATGCATTGTGACCTTAGCAGTTAGTGCGTCGTTAAATCCCAAGAATAATTATATCCTTGTAAAATATTCTACCTTTTCCATCAGTCTGGCCGCCAGCTTGCTGCAAATATAATTATTAACTGCAAAATTTGTAGTTTTGAGTGGGCAGAATGCAGAAACGTCTACGGTGCAGAGAAACCATTCCTGGGCGCAGTACCAAAGTACAGGTCTTTTATATTAGTATAATGGTGTGTGAACATCATGAAGTCGGTCGGTTTTGCGGGGGCGGTTCCACTAGTTTCATGGATTGGTGAAGGGAGGGGAGGGGGTGATGTTTATCATGCGTGGCTCGTAGCGCTATGAGCGCTGCGACGCGAAATGTCATAGCTGCTGATTTCTCCGATTGGATGCGAAAACTTCCCATTAGTAATTTAGACTAGGTCGGAGTCAGTGGCGGATACAAGGGGGCGAGGGGGGGTCGTATAGCAAATGCATAGCCGGAGCCTGTTCCGAGGCAATGGTAGGGAAAGCTCGAGCCCCTAAGTCCCACCGAAATGGATGCCTGGATCTGCCACTGGTGGAAGGGCGAACAGAAGATGCTCGCTACCGTATTTATTTTTCTATTGGTACGGTTACTTATATTCGTTTCTCCTAAATTGGTGATATGTATGCGATTTATGATGTTATGTGTGTTTACTTATCACCTCTATTTAGGATTTTCTCTGCACGAAGTTTACTCAGCTGGGCTTTGGTTCCCAAGATGTATTGATGAAAATACATGTGCTTTGGTTTTGTACCATGCTGTATGCGGCTTCTTTGGCAACGCAGAGAGGAGATGGAACATGTGGTGGACCAAAACCAGTTTCTAGAGAATATTATTGTATTTGCCGTTTCAAGAAATCGGTGTGGAGGGTTCATTGCTTTTTGTCGTGATAGCAACGATAAGCGACAAGTAGTGTGTATGTATCTGATGCTTATTGATTGTGATTGCTACCGCTTTTCTGCTGTGGGAGGAAGGTGCGGCGTAAACAGAAAATATCACCATAGTGTTATCCCAAACATTTTTAACACCCAGATCCGCCTCGATGACAACGTTCTTTCAACCTGAACCCAGATGATTTTATGAAATGGGTGCTATCAGGCATCTTGTCCTAGTCTTTCTTTTCACATTTACGCAACGTTGTAAATTCGATTGAGTCCGATGAGCTACACATTATTAGAGGTTACCAAACTCATCCTGAGAATATGCAGGCCTGTAGCAATGGGTTTTGATAATGTGGCAATTGTAACGATTTGTTGTACATTTTGCCTTATTTTCTTTCAAAATTTATCTGATCTGCCGACTCTTGAAACATATTTTTTAACATGACTGCGCGTTCCACACCACTGCCTCTCATGCCTTCATATCCGTTTCGAGACACATTCCCGCGCTGAACGTTAATATTTCTTCTCGCTCGCAGCCCACGTTCTGGCTATCCACCTATTGACTATGTATCCCAAAAATAAATATCTTTAGCCATCTGGTGCGTGATCCAGCCAGTTGTAACCAGAATACACCACCTCGCTCTACTGCGTTAGTTCATCATAGGCGTATTCAGTTTTTGGGGCTTATTAAAATGTGTATACTGTCTTGCACTTCCGCGCCAACCAATAGCTTATTTGTTTGATAGGTTTTTATGTTTATACATACTTTTAAGCCTTACAGATTATGTTTCAGTTCACTGTGTATTTACCAAGTTGAGAGAAGCTACTGACGGGCCGGAACGCGTTTCGGGACGTCACACGCAAGGCGGTGCGCCCGGGTACTGTGTTGTGTGTTTAAAAACGCGTGTCAGCCCGCAGTCGGTAGGTAGGTGCCACGCACTCACACCGTTCTGCTCTACAAATTAATGCAACGCTTGGTCCTGGACTACGCTGGCTCTCTCATCCCCTTCATCTATCAGATGACCGAAAATAGTAACCCGTCGGTTACATTGGTGCCTAGTGACTTCGGATCTGCAACTGTTGGTGTTTTATCTGCAACCGCTGGTGTTTTTTCTGCCACTGTTGGTGCTGCTGCAGCCGTTGGTGCTGCCGCGTCAGCATCTGTTTCTTCATCTTCTTCTGCTTCTTCATTATTAGTGCCGTCTCATCTTCTTCTCGCCAACTGCCTCGTCTGTCCACTGCACGTCGTCATCTTTTAAATTCCTCTTCTACGCGAACACACAGGAAAGTGACCCATGCGGAGGAAAACCAACTCTATCACAAAGCATGCCTGGGCTGGGACTTCCTTACTTCCGTCATTCGCTTAGAAATTTGCTTTGAAGCCGCAAAAGAAAACATCTACCCACAACACCAACTCTGGTGGGAGCTCAGCAAAGAACGCAACCATCTTTGCGACTGCCACCTAGAGCCCTGTCCCTACTGCTGTGTTTTGTGCGGCAATTGTCATATCTGTGGTTGTAATTTGGCCACCACTTCCACTATTGACCTGCATCGCTGCAGCTGTCTTCTCTGCCTATATCGATGCTGCGGTCCTCACAACCTCGCTCACGGCCTGCTCGACTGTCAAGCTATCCACGATAACGAAATCGTTGTTCAACTGAGAAGTCACCGACCCTGCCAATCTGCTATCACACCCAAGTGGGAATCACTTCTCGTAGAACGCATCGAGCAAAAAGCCACAGTCAACAACAACAAACAAGCAAACCTCACCGACCCGCAGCCATCAGCAGCCGCTGCGACCCGCAGTCACCAACATCATCGCGCTCATCAACGCATTCCACCGTTATCTATCTTCAACGCTACCAGCTAGGCAGTCCCCATCACTGCCCAGAAGTGCTTCGCTCCCCACTGCGCCTTCTGCTTCTCATAAGCGCCCTTAAACACCAATACTAACACACACACACACACCCCATCGCGCCTTCATCTTCTCATCAGTCCGTCGCGACTACCTCATCACCAGTCCGAACATCCCATCAGACTCGACCTATAGAAAGCTTCTTCCCCGCTACAAAAACACCCTCCAACAAACATCAAACTCCTGTCAGAAATGCTCCGCAGTGTAGTGGCTTACCCGCGTTTGCCCCCTCATTTCTCTCAACTTATTTTTACTTTGCACTCTACCGTAGCGAGCATGGCGGTACGGCGTGATGCGCTCGTTCACCGTGACTCCGGGTTTTCCCAATACGGCTGTGTGCGCGTAGGTGCCGCAAGCCTGTAACTTTGCGTGTGCGTACGTGCCGCAAGCCTGTTACTTTGTGTGCGAGTACGTGCCGCAAGCTTGTAACTTTGTGTGCGAGTACGTGCCGCAAGCCTGTAACTTTGTGTGCGAGTACGTGCCGCAAGCTTGTAACTTTGCGTGCGAGTACGTGCCGCAAGCCTGTAACTTTGTGTACGAGTACGTGCCGCAAGCCTGTAACTTTGTGTGCGAGTACGTGCCGCAAGCCTGTATTTTTGTGTGCGAGTACGTACCGCAAGCCTGTAACTTTGTGTGTGAGTACGTGCCGCAAGCCTGTAACTTTGTGTGCGAGTACGTGCCGCAAGCCTGTAACTTTGTGTGCGAGTACGTGCCGCAAGCCTGTAACTTTGTGTGCGAGTACGTGCCGCAAGCCTGTAACTTTGTGTGCGAGTACGTGCCGCAAGCCTGTAACTTTGTGTGCGAGTACGTGCCGCAAGCCTGTAACTTTGTGTGCGAGTACGTGCCGCAAGCCTGTAACTTTGTGTGCGAGTACGTGCCACAAGCCTGTAACTTTGTGTGCGAGTACGTGCCGCAAGCCTGTAACTTTGTGTATGAGTACGTGCCGCAAGCCTGTAACTTTGTGTGCGAGTACGTGCCGCAAGCCTGTATTTTTGTGTGCGAGTACGTGCCGCAAGCCTGTAACTTTGTGTGCGAGTACGTGCCGCAAGCCTGTAACTTTGTGTGCGAGTACGTGCCGCAAGCCTGTAACTTTGTGTGCGAGTACGTGCCGCAAGCCTGTAACTTTGTGTGCGAGTACGTGCCGCAAGCCTGTAACTTTATGTGCGAGTACGTGCCGCAAGCCTGTAACTTTGTGTGCGAGTACGTGCCACAAGCCTGTAACTTTATGTGCGAGTACGTGCCGCAAGCCTGTAACTTTGTGTGCGAGTACGTGCCGCAAGCCTGTAACTTTGTGTGCGAGTACGTGCCGCAAGCCTGTAACTTTGTGTGCGAGTACGTGCCGCAAGCCTGTAACTTTGTGTGCGAGTACGTGCCGCAAGCCTGTAACTTTATGTGCGAGTACGTGCCGCAAGCCTGTAACTTTGTGTGCGAGTACGTGCCGCAAGCCTGTAACTTTGTGTGCGAGTACGTGCCGCAAGCTTGTGACTTTGTGTGCGAGTACGTGCCGCAAGCCTGTAACTTTGTGTGCGAGTACGTGCCGCAAGCCTGTAACTTTGTGTGCGAGTACGTGCCGCAAGCCTGTAACTTTGTGTGCGAGTACGTGCCGCAAGCCTGTAACTTTGTGTACGAGTACGTGCCGCAAGCCTGTAACTTTGTGTGCGAGTACGTGCCGCAAGCTTGAGACTTTGTGTGCGAGTACGTGTCCGGTTCTACCCGCGACACGCCGGCGTCAGGCCAACCCAGCCGCGCCCGGCCGTTGTTCATGCTGCGTGTGCTGAAGGCCCGGGGCGGTGCCTGTGCTGGAAAATAAACCACACCCCCGAGACCTCAGCGCAGGCAGAAACAGCTATCGATCGCCAGTCTGTACTTCTCAAACGCGAGGTCCGCTTATATTTAAAATACATCTTTAAAGTTAACGGACAGACTCTGCCTCAGTGACCACCGCAAGTAAGACCTAGACTATCACGTCACCTAACGCTACCGTACTTCTTATCACCACCCAAGGTGGAACGTTACAGCGGTGCCGAGTGACCTGCGGATGAACTACAACCGCTGATGTGACGGGACGACAACCGCTGAGGTGAGACAAAGATCAACAACTACTCTGAGGTGAGATGGGTATAGAAGATTGTTGAGAGATATAAGGGAAGCATTTATCGGCAAGCTGGCTAGCCAACAAGTTTTCGAAATCCCTTTATTTCCCATCCACGACAAGCCGGTACTGGTATCACCCAGCGACCTTGACGCTCTGGAACACGGTCCTTGCATCTGCTGGGACATACTCAGATCTGTTCTCCGTCTCAAGAAAGGTTGCGAGGAAATAAGATTCCTGCTTTACTACCAGCACGTATAGACTGGTACATAGCCCAAAGAAACTCAGACCACAATTGCATTTGCCATACCAAGCCAAGGACCAAGTGCTGCAAGGGCTGTGGTAATTGCCACGACTGTGGGTGCCGGCTCGCCACAACATCAGTTGTAGGTCTACATCGTTGCAGCTGTCCGGTGTGCCTACACCACTGCTGTGGGCCTGAAGCCGTTGCTATCTCCCTTGAATTTGCACGGGCACGGCACGAATCAGCGATTGGCGCTAAAGGATACACCTGTAGACCTAATCGCCACAGCCTGGTGCCCCCTCTGTATAGGGACCAAGACATCCAAACAGTAGCAGCACCTGAGGTATTGACACCTAAAAAGCGTAAGCAAAGAGGTAAGCTGCTCGCGCCACCGCAAGATTTACCACCCAACTTCCGAACGAGGGATATCGCTTGCTATTTTTCCAAGATCGAAGGCGGCGTGCCTGTCGCCCAGCACCCCATCGCGCTACATACATGTGCAACAGGCATCCCCCATTACCGCAACTTTCACAAGAGGAGCTGGCCAAAAGTCCAAAATTCGTTCAGTTCCATTATAAACAGGCACTCTCCCGTCGAACACTCGACGTCGACCGCCTTCGCACAAGTTTTTCAGACACAGAGGAAGAGAAGGAGGCACGGGACCTAGACGCCACTATAGCTCAAGAAGCCCGTCTAGCGAAGGAACTGTCTGCCACCGCTGGAGCAGGAGCAACCACAGGAGAAGCAGTAGGAGAAGCAGCTGTAGTTGAAGAGGAAAACTGGGACTAAATCAAAAGGCGGAATGGCATACATCAGCCACCTCTCTGTCTGGCTCTGCTTCATCGGTGTCATGACTACCACCACACCATCGGATCCACAAGATCCCGACCATCTTTTCATACCACTCGGAAAAGTCTACCCCAGCTACATCAACTGCTCTGGGGCAACTACTCCAACTACAGTCAGCAACTACATCAACTTTGTGAAAAAGGTGAAATTTGTGAAAAAGGTGTTTACTCCCAGCAGACTCCATCTCCAATCAACTACTCTGTGCGAGAAGACAAGAAGCGTAGCATAAGACTGGTGAACAAAGAGCCACAACATGGTCCAGCACCAGCAGTTTCCTCCCGGGCCACCGTGAGGCCTCTTTCTTGGATTGATGGCCTGGCCCACCATCCTCAGCATTATGACTTTGCAACCCTCGAGTTGGCACTACTGGGTGCCAACTATGATGCTGTCCTGAATAAATGTCTGAATGTTTTGTATCGTGAAATGCGCATTGCCGAAGTGAATATTAACTATATCGTGATATGTATGTATGTATGTATTGGTCAACCTACCAATAATGGTAAATAAGCACTTAACCTGTTAAAAGGTTCATAATTTGGCCTTGCTCTTAGTAGCTATGAATATATGTTGAAGTTGTGTATTTATATTTGTTTATGTTTATAATGTATGCTCAAGTTTAAGCCTCAGCCCGCTGTAAGGGCAGTTCCCCTTTGTACACATACTTAGGATTGTTCAGTCAACTTTTTACGATACCGCTCTCAGTAGCCTGTGAGATACAGTTCACGTATGTGTGTTCTATGTGTTTTCATTATACTTTCTGTCTCTATGTGAGAGATGTCACGCATCATCTGACCTCTGCTAATGTATCCCAAGCTTGGTCCTGGTTCCGCCTTTAAATGTTGAATTTCCACGTAACTTGATATAACAAGTGAGCATTAGTTTTCTGTCAATTCGCACCAGTTTTGTAAAAATAAAAGAATTGGGCCAGACAGTTATATGTATAAAAACAAAACGGTTAAAATTTATGTTTTGCATGTCACTGCACGCAAGTTTCTTTTTTGTCCAGAAAATGGAGTTCTGCGTGAGACTTAGCCATCTTATTTTGATTTTTTTTAATTGGACCAGTATATTTTGATATCTTGGGGGGATGGGGAGCAAATCTGCTTCTCCCCTGACAGGGGTAGCGAAGAGCCTGACAAGAATATGGTTAGGACGCGAGGCCACGAGAGTCAGTTACCCCGGAAACCGAACAGTCTCATTACGCCCTATTTACGTACCGGCCACGGGCACGGACTAACACGGACTTATCGACTCGTGTTAACCGGAGTTTGCCGTTGGCGCTCCTGGTTGTGTGAGTCGACAAGTCCGTGCCCGCTGACGGTACAACGCTGCTCATGTATCCGTGGTAGCACCTTCCTAAAAAACCGAGGCAGCAGGACGGCCGAAATGTGTGAAGCGAAAACACGAAGGTCTTGTTATACCGACTGGGACCGGCATCGCAGCCGTTTGGTTCCGTCATAGACTGCGTATCGAGCGTGCATGGTGTGGCCCAGCTTCACGCTCGTATGCATGGTTCACTCGTCTTAAGAAATGTCCCGTGTAGACTATAAAGCCAATCGCAGTCTCGCTAGTGCCCATATGAGAAAAACCGTCGATGCGTCCTAAAACCCCAAACATGTTAAGACAGTCGTAAATGCTGTAGGTTTATCGCCTGCTTTATTTTCAGTGGACAATAAAAGAAATATATTCAAGAACACGTCTGCCATTGCGACCACATACACAGGAACTTGACACGATCTCGCCTCGCTCATATATATTTAACAAATAATATTGACTGCGAGCGGTGCATCCCCTGCCAGCCTTTGCCACCACAGCCCACACTGGCATACATCCACAGCACGGGTCTCATCACACAAGAGCCGGCAGCCCGGCCCGTCGGGGGCGTTTACAGGTCTCGGGTCGGCCGCGGCGGGCGCAGAGCCTCAGGACACCAGCCGTCACGACCAATCCTGCTGCTGCCATCCCAGCGCGCACAGGGCACGGACGCCCACGCCCCTCCCCCCAAACGTCACTGAGCTGAGAAGGACGCAGAGGGTTGCAGCAGGCGGAGGCGACCATGAAACACACGGACAACGCTGCCAGGTACACTGCATCAACTCAGCAAAACAAACGCCCAATCAACACCGGTGATAAGCTCAAAACAACTAGGTAGTGCGGGACTCGATGACCAAGATCGAAACCCGCTGTTGAAATAACCACGTGACGCAACATCGCCCGCCGGGGGTACGTACATCCGGCTACATTTCCGGCGGCGGCACATCGTCCTGTAACACAAAACAAATCCGAGCAACAAAGCTCTTACCATAAAAGCCTCATAATCAAATACTGATTAGTTGAATGCTTCTGGAGCTCCAAACGAAGCCACTAAAATGCCCCGCGGTAGGGACAGAGGGTTCATTCACACACGCGACTGACACCGGCGAACAGCACTGCGCGTACCGGAAGTGGGAGCGCGGCGTCACTGCAGCTGCGCTGTGCGTGCCACGTGCGTACTGCGTACACGGGCCAAAACGGCTATCCCAGGAAGAACAAAAGCCCGACGGCGACTCGGAGGGGCTGCCTGTGGTTTCCATCCCAGCAAGCACGACCATGTCAACAACACCCAGCTGAAACGCACACGAGCGCGGCAAAACGTCGACGATAAGCCCCGGTCATTCGCAATCTGCTACGTGCATGCTTCACGGGAGAGGGCAAAACAGAACACGATCCAACCACAGTACTCAAACAAAGCCACCATATATATGTAATATATACTAGAAACGACTGCAGTATTGTTTCCAATACCAACTGTGGACAGCTCTCGCCTCCAAAATCAAGTTAGTAAATATTGACACACAGTTCACAGACCATTTTCACTTGACTTAACCACATCCAATACTTCACATCAGTAGGAAACTAATCCAATATAACTTTCAATCAGACAAAAAAACATAACAACAGTACTCTGAAAAGTTTCACTAAGCCAACCATCCGGACAATGCGCTTAGACACATCAACTCCCAGACAATCATCTACGGTTGGTAGCAGTCGCACTAACGCACACATACAAACACACATACAGAATAATGCACGAGCACGCGCGGCGCTGGCGCCACGCCACCGCCCGGTAACAACGAGCGCCCCCACCGGCGCCCACCGGCAGGGGCTGAAGCGTGTCGGGAAGGCAGCGCCGCTCAGCGAGCGGCGCGCGCACTACAACTTGCAATATCCGCCCCCCAGGGAGTCAGAGATCCGCTAAACGCACGCGCCCGGACGGCCCGACCACCAATCACTGAGATTTCGGGTGCCCATAATCACCACCGGGGCCCCTGCCACCTTGGCCGCACTACGGCTCAAAGCTGAGAAGGTACTCCTTCAGCTGAGAGGGCAGCGGCAGTTTGTTGGCGTGTAAGCCCGGCCGACGCTGCAGCGCCCCGTAAATGGTGGCGCGGCAAATCTGTTTGAGAGTCCGCGGGTTGGTCTGCAGCGAGCGCAGCACGCTGGCCAGCTGCCACTTGATGGGCGCCAGCGTGGCCTGCGTGTGCAGCAGCCGCAGACAAGAGAACAGCACCGGGTGCTCCATGCTGAGATAGAACAGCCGAACGACGCGCTCAAAGCTACGCTCCGGGTCCAGCAGCAGCTCCTCGCGCCGGATCAGCCGCTGGATGTAGAAGTACAGCATCTGGTGCGACGACTTCTTCAGGAACACGGACGACTGCGAGTGGCAGATCTTGGGCTCGTTGCTGGTGCTAATGGCGACGTTGGGGTCGGCGCCGTACTGCAGCAGCGTCAGCGTCAGGTCGCGCACGTGCACCAGGTCGGCGGCACTGCGCGCTGACGACACCATGTCGATCACTGACAGCAGGATGTGGTGCGAACGCTGGCTGAAGCGCACGTTGGGGTCCAACCCGTGCTGCAGCAGGATCACCAGCAGCTGCCGGATGAAGTCGAACGCCTGCGTCTTCTCGGCCTCGCGGCTGAGGGCGATGTTCTCGGACGCGGTGAACATGAGCACGTGCAGCGGCGTCAGGTTACTTCGCGACGAGCAGTTGGGGTTGGCGCCGTGCTTGCACAGGATGCGCACGCAGTTCAGGTAGAAGATCTTCATGGTGTGGTTGAAGTGGTGCAGCGGATCCTTGTTGATGAGAGGCACGAGGCAGACCATGAGCGGCACGGAGCCATCGCGACCCACGATGTTGGGATTGCCACTGTTCTGCAGCAGCATGTCCAGCAGCTCGTACCTGCGGCAGTCACGGCCCCAGGTCAGAGCCATTGGACGCCACGGTACAGTGCAAACACAACATACGCGCCACACCCGCCCCATCTCCAGTCATAAAACAGTCACGAATATAGGTGTGGGATGCCGGAATAGAATCCGTAGATATACACAGCATAGCGATACAAATAAACAGGCCAGTTACTTTTACCCAGGAGGGAAGGCGTTTCTTCCAGTGAGAAGCTGGTACAAATCTACAAGCATACGATATTCGCTGCCTCCTGATATAGGAAAGGAGACAACGATTGATTGAGACAGAGGACAAATGGGGAAAGGGGTCCGTGCCGCGCCGCCAGAGAAGGACAGATGGGGGCAGGGGCCCGTGCCGCGCCGCCAGAGAAGGACAGATGGGGACAGGGGCCCGTGCCGCGCCGCCAGAGAAGGACAGATGGGGACAGGGGCCCGTGCCGCGCCGCCAGAGGACAGATGGGAACAGGGGTCTGTGCCGCCCCAACAGAGGACAGATGGGGACAGGGGTCCGTGCCGCGCCGCTAGAGGACAGATGGGGACAGGGGCCGTGCCATGCCGCCGCACATAGGCCCTAAATGCCTCCATCCGTGGCCAATATTACTTTTCGTGGAAAACTCCTTCGCAATACCGAAAATTCCCCCCGATTTTTGGACAAAAGAGCTCATTTGACAGATAATTGAATAGCGCACAAAACTGGGCTTCGACATATAAGTTTTATTTTACATGGGCGTAATCAGGACAGTGAAAAGAGGGGAATTTTGAGCAACTCAATCCAGCCCAGGGTGTCCGTAAAATATTTTGCAAGTGTTGTCATGGCACCATGAATTGTCACCGAATTGTAGTTTGAAACACTGTAAACAATAAACATGTAATCCATAAACAACGATACAGCAGTCTTGGTCTGCCATAAATTCATAAGCGTCACCACGAACAACAAAACGGGAGGCATCATAAATGTGTATTTGAACTTGGTTTCTCTTTCTAAGCTAGCTTTTTGGTATAATTGTAACACCTTTTCTGCATGGGAATGTTCTATTATAACCGGCATTCGAGTGATTATTAACAACCTCAATGGAGAGGGGTCCGACACTAACGCGCACAGGATGGGGGGCTGGTAAGCCCCCTGAGATATCGGAGACTAAGAGGCTTAAAAACGCCGATTGGGGGTGGATGGGAGCTATGGTGATCTACATCATAACTAATTTTCATTGACCTAGGTCTATATTGTCAAGGTCAAACGAGGTCATAAAGGTCAAATTTTGGCCATGCTTGGGACCTGTTGGGAAATGCCCTGATAATGCGTGGAAATAGCCGAGAGTAAGCTAAAACCGGACCATGGTCATAAAGGTTGTGTCGCAAAGAACATTTCCTCCATTTTTGAGGTCTAGGTCATTCAAGGTCATCGACCTATGACGTCACAATATGGTATCTTCCCTATTATGCACACTTGAAGTAGCACTATGGCAAACCTTGTGCTGGAAATGAGGATTGACCTTTACCCATGATCTTTAACCTTGACCTTTGACCTTTAACTTACAACTGGGTGTGACCTTGACATATCATCCCGTCTATATGGCACTGTGATGTCACCTCCTGGTCTCCAATGCAAGCAAACCGGTTCGACTGCGCGCTCGCGGCGATTTCAAAATGTAGGTCTGACTTCAGAAGCCTATAAGTCAAACAATTTTCGACAAATTTTCAAAATTGTTTCACTTTTCGACGCGCTGTTAAATTTTATCAAATGCGGACGATTCCCGTGTTTTGGCTACGAGCGGTTCTCCGGTCAGCCCAGAAAAAATAGGTGGGAGAGTATACGAGGCCCCTCCAGTGCGCGTGTTAACACGCAGAGTAGAAGAAAGGGGTAGAATATATCCCTACCTGTGTTTCCTCAAGGCATATCAAAATATCAGTCCGTTCTCCGTTCCCCCACCTCCGCTACATACGATATCGCGGTATCGCCAACTATGGGACGTAGGTCACCTGAGCAGCCCGAGCGTCATCTTGCCTCGGCTCGTGACAGTGGAAACGGCGAGGAAATTCGATTCCCGATTGGATCCCTAGGACACCTCGGAACTCCGATGGTTACGGCGACCGTTAATTTGGAGGAAAAGTATGACTGGTATTCACCATGTGGTTTAACTTGTGATATGCAGCAAAACAGGATTCTTAGGTATCGTTTTTTGCTGTTCTGGCATTGCTTGAAGGTATTATAATAAATGTCTGAATCCCGCGATCAGAGAGGCTTAATCCAGTGATTGGGGCCTTTCGAAAATAGCGGGATCCCAATCCCGGGATTGACATACCTAGCAGGAACATTTCTCATGCAATAAATGGTTCGTTGTTGGCAGTCCCTCCGGGTATTTGGATAACGGTCAACACAGTAGCCAATACACAAATTAAAGGGAGATACGCGAAAAAATTATTATTGTGGTTTCTTGCTATTTGAAAAATCCTGATAACGAAACTATCAACTATTTTTGTATCTTCGCCAAAATTTTGGGAGGCCACTCACTTATTATCGAAATCGGTTAACAGTTTCGATAAAATGCCCATCACTTACCCATGCCCATACCCATCACTTACTTTTCGAAAACTATTTAAAGTTGAAAATTAATGTTTTTTCATAATAAGAAATGTTTGCCCTCCTGTATTTGTATTTGAATTAATTTTAAAAAGCTTTTAAAAACTACAAAATAAATTAGTTTGCCCTAGAAACGGAAAAGAACTTAATTACTCAAGTCTTCAGCGGTTTCGTACCTCGGGTCTTGAGCCATTTTCTGCTTCCGCCCCAGAATGACAAAACTTTTGCGTCAGATAGGTCACGTGACCCCAGTTTGAGAATTCTTAGGCTTCTGATTGGTTAATCGTGATTTCTTTTAAGCCTTATATTTCTGTTTCAAAACAGTTTTGGAATGTTGTTTTTCTAGAGCAATTTTTTCTGTATTAGTCCAAAGTTCTACATCACTGTTTAGGATAGATATGACCTAATTCTTAGAGAAATTGATAGCCTTAGCCGTGTGTACGTCATAAACATCGATATGAGGTGTACCGGTAAAGTCGTCTAGAAATGTTGACTTTGAGAGCAATTTTAAGGCATTTGCAGGCCGAATTCGGAAAAATGAGAATAGGACTTCTGAAACAACTTTTTGTGACCTTTTGATATAGCTAATAAAATTTTTCGCGTATCTCCCTTTAAGACGGTTAGAGAGTTTTGAAATTGTATAAACTAATGTCTGCACTTTAGGCATTTATTATAGCACCGTTCTCTGATAGTCAACTCATATTGCTAATTCTTGCCGGTCCATGCCTCTATTCGGTAACCCACGGCGTTGCGTTAGCACCGCAGCGGCTAGGCTGGAGCCACAACCTGAGTTATTATATGTCATCTGGAGCACGGGGCTGCAAGTGGAAGCAAGATATTTTGACTTGCCCTTGTAGAACACATCCTGGGAAATTGTTTAATGGTAGTTTTATGCGGGGCCGATGCTGGCCAAGTTTTAAATCCCTCTCTTTGTATTTGTAAATCGAACAGTTTTTGAGATATGCAGCACACTGAGAGAATAGTATATAAAATAGTTGTCAAAACTATTTTTGCATTATTTTATACCGAAACCCATTGCAAAGGGCTCACACAACAGTGGCATTGCCATACTTTGACCCGTTCTTGCTTTTATGGTCGATTTTAAGCATGAAGAAATGTACGTAGTTTTCGCTGCAGATCTCTGGTCCGCGGGTGGCGCGCCCAAATGCTTACTTCAAGCAACTCTACAAAGGCTTCCAGAGCACGGTTTGTGTTTTCCATGCCTGTTTCAAGTGCAATGAAGAATTCTCAATCAGTATATGTGCTCAGGAAATGATTTAGAAAAAGTTGCATTTTCGTAATATTGGCCACGGACGGAGGCATTTAGGGCCTATGTGCGCCGTCGCGAGCTTGCCTGAACTCCCAGTCGCGGACGTGCCGGAGCACACAGGTCAGCGCGCTGTTGCCCTGCTGGTTGATGCTGGGCGCGGCGCCGTTCTGTAGCAGGTAGCGGACCAGGTGCAGGGTGTCCCACTTGGTCCAGGGCGGCGGCTCGTGGTCGTAGCCGTACCGCGCCTCCTCCAGAGCGTACCTGGTCCGGACCGCAGGGTCAGACGGCAGTCCACGGGACTACAGCACGGGCCACACCCACAAACTCGTCACTGACGGTCACACGGACATAGGGTTAGACGGCGGTCCACGGGGACTACAGCACGGGCCACACCCACACACTCGTCACTGACTCAACGGGACATAGGGTCAGACGGCAGTCCACGGGGACTACAGCACGGGCCACACCCACACACTCGTCACTGACGGTCACACAGACATAGGGTCAGACGGCAGTCCACGGGACTACAGCACGGGCCACACCCACACACTCGTCACTGACGGTCACACGGGACATAGGGTCAGACGGCAGTCCACGGGGACTACAGCACGGGCCACACCCACAAACTCGTCACTGACGGTCACACGGACATAGGGTCAGACGGCAGTCCACGGGACTACAGCACAGGCCACACCCACACAACTCGTCACTGACCAACGGGACACAGGGTCAGACGGCAGTCCACGGCACTACAGCACGGGCCACACCCACACAACTCGTCACTGACCAACGGGACACAGGGTCAGACGGCAGTCCACGGGACTACAGCACGGGCCACACCCACACACTCGTCACTGACCAACGGGACACACGGTCAGACGGCAGTCCACGGGACTACAGCACGGGCCACACCCAACAACTCGTCACTGACCAACAGGACACAGGGTCAGACGGCAGTCCACGGGGACTACAGCACGGGCCACACCCACTCACTCGTCACTGACCAACGGGACACACGGTCAGACGGCAGTCCACGGAACTACAGCACGGGCCACACCCACACACTCGTCACTGACCAACGGGACACACAGTCAGACGGCAGTCCACGGAACTACAGCACGAGCCACACCCACAGACTCGTCACTGACCAACGGGACACAGGGTCAGACGGCAGTCCACGGGGACTACAGCACGGGCCACACCCACACACTCGTCACTGACCAACGGGACACACGGTCAGACGGCAGTCCACGGGACTACAGCACAAGGCCACACCCACAGACTCGTCACTGACCAACGGGACACACAGTCAGACGGCACAAACTCGTCACTGACCAACGGGACACAGAGTCAGACGGCAGTCCACGGGACTACAGCACGGGCCACACCCACACAATCGTCACTGACCAACGGGACACAGGGTCAGACGGCAGTCCACGGGGACTACAGCACGGGCCACACCCACACACTCGTCACTGACCAACGGGACACACGGTCAGACGGCAGTCCACGGGACTACAGCACGGGCCACACCCACAGACTCGTCACTGACCAACGGGACACACAGTCAGACGGCAGTCCACGGAACTACAGCACGGGCCACACCCACACACTCGTCACTGACCAACGGGACACACGGTCAGACGGCAGTCCACGGGACTACAGCACGGGCCACACCCACACACTCGTCACTGACCAACAGGACACAGGGTCAGACGGCAGTCCACGGGACTACAGCACGGGCCACACCCACAAACTCGTCACTGACCAACGGGACACAGGTCAGACGGCAGTCCACGGGGCCTACAGCACGGGCCACACCCACAGACTCGTCACTGACCAACGGGACACACGGTCAGACGGCGGGGGGGCAGCCCCGGGACTACAGCACGTATCCCTTCCCTTACAGCAGCGTATCCCCTCCCTTACATACACAAACAGGTGTCATGGGTGGGGTTGGCGCAGACACTAACCACTCAACGAACGCGTTCAGCGACATATTCCCCCTCCTCGTACAAAGGTGCAGTTGTACGTGGCCACAGGAACTCACCACACCACGAACGCACGCAGAGCTGCCGTGCACAGGAAATAGGAAAACTAAAAACATTATATATGAGAGATACTCATGTTTCCTTTGCACGACAGAGAGATATTCCCTTGACCAGGAGCATGTACAGCCGGTTCCACACTGATTGGTAGGTAAAAGTGTGAGCTGTTTTAAGAAATATCTTAAAAACCATTTCACTTCTCACAAAAGGTTGCGTTTCTAGTAATGTATTTTGACGAACTCTTTAAATGTGGGCCCCTGCAAACTGAAAGAGACATCAATTTTGAAAATTATGGACAAAAAACTGCTTTCGCCAATGCCGATGATTTGTTATGTCTTGTCTCAATTACTTCCGACTTTTGGACCCACTGAATAATTCTTGCACGTCAGTTCATGCATCCAGTTAAAACGCAGCAGGTGAGGCAACAATGGTGTCGGCAGGAAACATCACTTGAGAGATATTTCGCAAAAACGACCGCGGCCTAACACATACCAATCAGTATGGAACCGGCTGTACATTGTACACAGCCATCTACCGCTACCCCTACACTGGTGTGTGGGAGTGTAACCACTCACCGCACGACCAGAGCGTGCAGCGGCGTGTTGCCCAGCGAGTCGGGCTCGTTGATGAGCTCGCGCAGGCCGTTGTCCAACAACAGCTTGGCCGTGCACAGTGTGTCGCTCACCGTCTTCTTACCCAGCAGGAACACCTGGCGATGCACACATCGGGTCGGTCACTCCTGGAGCCCAGTGCAAACACGGCCTTCTGCTGGCGCACAAGATGGCTCCACTGACTAGCTTAGGCTAGTGGTGAAAAATGAACCAGTGGATCATACTTTCACTACAATGACAGATGCTGTTCAGTACCTAAATTTCTCAAGATAAGCTTGACATTTTTATGGACTAATGACTTTTCTTTGGGCTTCAGTTGCGTGTATGGACCATCACTATACTAAATTCATACGTCTTCTAACTTCAAAGTTTAATTCATATTGGAACAAAAGTTCGAAATTTAAGGGGTGATTAGAAATGGGATAACAACACAGGATTTGGTATCATAAGCTTACTACTGAGATATGGCAACGAGTTGCTGTCCGGTGGAATTCCATCTTAGTTATTCAGTATTTGGAGGTTTAGTTGGTTAATCCAAGCGTGAGCTTGCTTGAGGCCTAATTTTGCTACTCCGCCTAACTTGAAAATCATCCACCTAGTTTGAAAATATTATCATACAATACGAGAACTCGCCTGCCCTTGCTGACAGACATCGCCAAAGTTAAGACAATCCTGAACGACTGGCCGGTGCTATGCCCTTCGTCAAACCCTCCATCACCTGTATCGGCGAATCACCCGTGCAGCAGGGTCATCTGCTGGGTGGAGGTGCGGACCAGAGTCCGGCGACTCACCACGTGCAGCAGGGTCATCTGCTGGGTGGAGGTGCGGACCAGAGTCCGGCGACTCACCACGTGCAGCAGGGTCATCTGCTGGGTGGAGGTGCGGACCAGAGTCCGGCGACTCACCACGTGCAGCAGGGTCATCTGCTGGGTGGAGGTGCGGACCAGAGTCCGGCGACTCACCACGTGCAGCAGGGTCATCTGCTGGGTGGAGGTGCGGACCAGAGTCCGGCGACTCACCACGTGCAGCAGGGTCATCTGCTGGGTGGAGGTGCGGACCAGAGTCCGGCGACTCACCACGTGCAGCAGGGTCATCTGCTGGGTGGAGGTGCGGACCAGAGTCCGGCGACTCACCACGTGCAGCAGGGTCATCTGCTGGGTGGAGGTGCGGACCAGAGTCCGGCGACTCACCACGTGCAGCAGGGTCATCTGCTGGGTGGAGGTGCGGACCAGAGTCCGGCGACTCACCACGTGCAGCAGGGTCATCTGCTGGGTGGAGGTGCGGACCAGAGTCCGGCGACTCACCACGTGCAGCAGGGTCATCTGCTGGGTGGAGGTGCGGACCAGAGTCCGGCGACTCACCACGTGCAGCAGGGTCATCTGCTGGGTGGAGGTGCGGACCAGAGTCCGGCGACTCACCACGTGCAGCAGGGTCATCTGCTGGGTGGAGGTGCGGACCAGAGTCCGCGACTCACCACGTGCAGCAGGGTCATCTGCTGGGTGGAGGTGCGGACCAGAGTCCCACCACCACGCACAGGTCATCTGCTGGGGGAGGGCGACCAGAGTCCGCACTCACCCGTGCAGCAGGGTCATCTGCTGGGAGGTGCGACCAGAGTCCGGCGACTCACCACGCAGCAGGGTCATCTGCTGGGTGGAGTGCACCAGAGTCCGCGACTCACCACGTCAGCAGGGTCATCTGCTGGGTGGAGGTGCGACCAGAGTCCTGCGACTCACCACGTGCAGCAGGGTCATCTGCTGGGTGGAGGTGCGGACCAGAGTCCGCGACTCACCACGTGCAGCAGGGTCATCTGCTGGGTGGAGGTGCGGACCAGAGTCCTGCGACTCACCACGTGCAGCAGGGTCATCTGCTGGGTGGAGGTGCGGACCAGAGTCCGCGACTCACCACGTGCAGCAGGGTCATCTGCTGGGAGGTGCGACCAGAGTCCCGCGACTCACCACGTGCAGCAGGGTCATCTGCTGGGAGGTGCGGACCAGAGTCCCGCGACTCACCACGTGCAGCAGGGTCATCTGCTGGGTGGAGGTGGACCAGAGTCCGGCGACTCACCACGTGCAGCAGGGTCATCTGCTGGGTGGAGGTGCGACCAGAGTCCTGCGACTCACCACGTGCAGCAGGGTCATCTGCTGGGTGGAGGTGCGACCAGAGTCCTGCGACTCACCACGTGCAGCAGGGTCATCTGCTGGGTGAGGTGCGACCAGAGTCCGGCGACTCACCACGTGCAGCAGGGTCATCTGCTGGGTGAGGTGCGACCAGAGTCCTGCGACTCACCACGCAGCAGGGTCATCTGCTGGGTGGAGGTGCGGACCAGAGTCCGGCGACTCACCACGTGCAGCAGGGTCATCTGCTGGGTGGAGGTGCGGGCCAGAGTCCTGCGACTCACCACGTGCAGCAGGGTCATCTGCTGGGTGGAGGTGCGGGCCAGAGTCCTGCGACTCACCACGTGCAGCAGGGTCATCTGCTGGGTGGAGGTGTGGACCAGAGTCCGGCGACTCACCACGTGCAGCAGGGTCATCTGCTGGGTGGAGGCCAGAGTCCTGCGACTCACCACGTGCAGCAGGGTCATCTGCTGGGTGGAGGTGCGGGCCAGAGTCCGCACCACCACGTGCAGCAGGGTCATCTGCTGGGTGGAGGTGCGGGCCAGAGTCCTGCGACTCACCACGTGCAGCAGGGTCATCTGCTGGGGAGGTGCGACCAGAGTCCGGCGACTCACCACGTGCAGCAGGGTCATCTGCTGGGGAGGTGCGGACCAGAGTCCGGCGACTCACCACGTGCAGCAGGGTCATCTGCTGGGGAGGTGCGACCAGAGTCCGGCGACTCACCACGTGCAGCAGGGTCATCTGCTGGGTGAGGTGCGACCAGAGTCCGGCGACTCACCACGTGCAGCAGGGTCATCTGCTGGTGGAGGTGCGACCAGAGTCCGGCGACTCACCACGCGCAGCAGGGTCATCTGCTGGGGAGGTGCACCAGAGTTCGGCGACTCACCACGTCAGCAGGGTCATCTGCTGGGTGGAGGTGCGGACCAGAGTCCGGCGACTCACCACGTGCAGCAGGGTCATCTGCTGGTGGAGGTGCGGCCAGAGTCCTGCGACTCACCACGTCAGCAGGGTCATCTGCTGGGTGGAGATGCGGGCCAGAGTCCTGCGACTCACCACGTCAGCAGGGTCATCTGCTGGGTGGAGGTGCGGGCCAGAGTCCTGCGACTCACCACGTCAGCAGGGTCATCTGCTGGGTGAGGTGCGACCAGAGTCCGGCGACTCACCACGCAGCAGGGTCATCTGCTGGGTAGGTGCGACCAGAGTCCTGCGACTCACCACGTGCAGCAGGGTCATCTGCTGGGTGGAGGTGCGGCCAGAGTCCTGCGACTCACCACGTGCAGCAGGGTCATCTGCTGGGTGGAGGTGCGGGCCAGAGTCCTGCGACTCACCACGCAGCAGGGTCATCTGCTGGGTGGTGGTGCGGGCCAGAGTCCGCGACTCACCACGCAGCAGGGTCATCTGCTGGGTGGAGGTGCGGACCAGAGTCCGGCGACTCACCACGTGCAGCAGGGTCATCTGCTGGGTGGAGGTGCGGACCGCAGTGTCGGCGCCGCAGGCGATCAAACGCTCCAGGAACTGCACATGGTGCAGCGCCGCCTGGTGGATCGGGTAGTACTCGTCGAAGCACTGGTTGATCTCGTCCGACCTGCAGCGCCACAGAGGATCACCTCAGCGAGACGTACACGCCGCTGTAAATCGCGCCTTGTCCAGGTCCACTCAAGTTTTGGGAACTAACTGCCCAAATTATGGTATGAGCCTGGTAACTTAAACTGAAATATGCTGCTCTGGGCGGGCAGCAAGGGAAAGGCGGCTGCTCTTGATACGAACTGATTGAAGCGTGAAGTTTCTAATAAGTTCCTCATGTAGGGAAGACGGGCGTCAGTTTGAGACAGCGCCACCAGACGTGCTTCAGCAGGGGACGCACAGACGCTCACCTCTCTGAGACCAGGTACTGGACGCAGTTCCAGGCGCCGCGCTCGCAGGCGATGTGCAGCAGCGGCCGTTTCTGCTGCCACGGCAGCCAGTGGTCCTCACCCTGCTGGGTCAGCAGCTCCAGAATCTCCACCTGCCGGTGGGAGTGAGAACTCCATCAGAACCACAGGACAAGCTAACCCCGCACAGTGCACCGACGCTGTTACTATTGATCCACCCTCACCTGACGGAGGTCCGCCACAGCATCCTCATATCTGAGGGGTTACAGGGGCGCCAATGGCCGATATCACAGGACGCCATCATCGAATGGGTCATCTCTGAGAAGGGGGTGAGTCAAATGGTAAAACAAGGCTATTGTTAGCAAAGTTTCAGTCACATGATTGTGTTCGTCAAACCAATATCATGGGTTCGAATAGGCCACCCTACATCACATCCCTTTAAGCATTAATATCAAAACAAATTTTTTTAAGGAAATCATGCATGGTGACCCCGCAGCTGAGAACTCCTCCAAGAAAGATCAACGATGGTGATGCCCACAAACGTATCATCCATATTAGCCCGTAAGCGCGTAAATTCACATGGCATTGCTTCACACTCAACGGGTCACCGTATCGTACATCATCCGGCGGCATCCTTCTACCTAAGCGCAAAAAGTGTGTGGCGTGTGCATGGCCAATGCCTAGCCTAGACATAATTACTTATCGGCAGGCCGTTGCACTGCTCAACTGCCATTCTTCTATTCCAGGTAGAAGAATAGCACGACTTCTGAACTTTACGCCCTGGAATCCTTCTCCCATCTCTATTGCCACTCATTCATGCTGAGTTTCTTAGCTAGAGCGCCAGGTAAAGAACAGAATACTGAGGTTACAGACGGCCGCACGTTCGGTTGTGAAGTTTGTTTCTCTGCCCGTCCGTTGCAGCTGTTGCCACAGCGGCTTGTGACATACATGATCTCCACTGTTTTACCATTTTTCTCCTAGCTTGAAGCCGAATGTAGCTACTATACACCTGGGCCCCATTTCATAAAAGGCGTAACTTACGCTTATAGCGTAGAAGTAGCATAATGCAGCGTAGAAAGTGAATAATACACCACAATCTTGTTTCACAAAAATGCAGCGTAAAATACAACTACTTGCAAAGTTACGCTGCTCCAAACTGCGCTGTGCTGGAATGCAGCGTAGAATATTTCCAATCTTGTTTCATATAGCAGACAACATGTACGATGAATATGTAAAACACGCCTGAAAAGCTACGCAAGAAGTAGCAGCGTAACATTTATCAGACAATGAAGCAAAACATGAAAAATATATAATTACTTCTGAAATTTTGAATCTCAGGCAAAACTCGGTAGTGTAGTGAAGGACAAAAAGAGTCACGAATGTAAAATAAACTTAAATAAAAAAGGTGTGTACGTTCTTCCTTGCACAGGTTTGAAGTGTAAGTTACTCATGCCAAATTGAGCTGATATATAGAGTTCTACGGCCATTCGGTATGCCACAAAATGATGATAGCTATTGATGCAAATACACAGGAAAGCTGACATTGATTTGTTTTACTTTGACTTTCTGCCGTTTCTGTTAGGTATTTTACAGTCTAGGGAGTACAGAACCCTAAATAGGCTAACACTGACACGGTGTTATATGGGGTCTATGGAGGGTAAAAATTCAATTTAATGTGTCTATCACCAACAAAATCCAAGTATCTCTACTGAAGCCTCTGGCGCAAATGATGATATGGGTACCTATGTCTATGTACTGGCATCTAGTTATTCTTTAAAGATGTTGACTCACTATTCCTTTCCTAGTTTCACGAAATTATAAAATTCACAGACCTTTCACAGTTCACTCAAGATTAAAAAAAACTAAGATAAAACACACATGAACTTGAATTCCACTGATAATACAATAACCTTTTAGGGCCTCGTGGCAGTAACTACCCCAAAAAACGGGGTACTGCCAAAAACAAATGCGTCGTATATTTATTGCGTCTGCTGTTAGCGCGTCTTCCTCCGCAGTATTTTTAAAAGTTCATGAGAAACTAAATAATCGAATAAGAGCAAATAAGTACAATAATTTTCTTTCAACTAATTTATTTGAAAAAAAAATATATATATGCCCTTTTTAATGTTGATAACGCAGTTATATGTAATATTTGAAAGGGGTAATTCCATTCTGGAATTGGGCGTAATTCACGCTGCATTTCATATCTACGCCGCTTTTGCGTGAGTGTCACCGCTCTTTATGAAACGTGATTCTGAGTACGGCGTAACTTTGCAGGTGAAGGTGGTGTAAAACACGCCGCATTTCTACAACTTTTATGAAATGGGGCCCCGGTCACCATCAATGGCGTAGTATATGGCCGACTGTATCTAATACACACCTGGTCGCCGTCGATGGCGTAGTATATGGCCGACTGTATCTAATACACACATGGTCGCCGTCGATGGCGTAATATCTACTACTACCTATCTACTACACACCTGGTCGCCGTCGATGGCTTAGTAGACGGCCGACTGTATCTACTACACACCTGGTCGCCGTCGATGGCGTAGTAGACGGCCGACTGTATCTACTACACACCTGGTCGCCGTCGATGGCGTAGTAGACGGCCGACTGTATCTACTACACACCTGGTCGCCGTCGATGGCGTAGTAGACGGCCGACTGTATCTACTACACACCTGGTCGCCGTCGATGGCGTAGTATATGGCCGACTGTATCTAATACACGCCTGGTCGCCGTCGATGGCGTAGTAGACGGCCGACTGTATCTACTACACACCTGGTCGCCGTCGATGGCGTAGTAGACGGCCGACTGTATCTACTACAAACCTGGTCGCCGTCGATGGCGTGGTAGACGGCCGACTGTATCTACTACACACCTGGTCGCCGTCGATGGCGTAGTAGACGGCCGACTGGAGCCGGTCGCTGCTGCGCTGGTCGGCGGCGCCAGCCTCGAAGGGACTGCTGTACTTGCCACGCTGCTGGCAGTTCCGGTTGTGCGGGCCCGGCCAGCACATGCGAGCATCCACGTCGATGCGAGCGCCATGCTTCAGCAGCATTTCCACACAGTCCTCGTACCTGCCGCCGCCACAACGTGCTGAGATGGGTCGAGTCATGCCACAGAACAACGGTGTTGTTAGGCACATTCGTGAAAATGAAACTACGACTGAAGGTAGAAAATTCCCCACTGAGATCTTCTCAGACACTTTAGTAATTTAGCTATCGGACAAAGCACGTTGGCTCGAAACTATACCCACTGATGGATTCACATTAAATACTCCTATACTACCTTCAATTTTCCACCGCTATACGTATGAAAGGTTTCGATGAAGACAGAATTCATCACATTCGAAGTTTGTTCCCACACGGACCGAAATCCAGACACCTCACCACGTCCCGACCACCCAGCGGACTGCCGTGCTGCAGCTCACCCTTTGAGGCAGGCGATGTGCAGGGGCAGCGAGCACACGCCCCGGTTGACGTCAGGGTTCCGCGACAGGATCCAGCGCGTCATGTCCAGGTTGTTGATGCCCACGCACTTCTGCAGCAGGTTGTAGCCCTCTTCATTGTGCACCTGTAGGATGTTTTCACCCTGCGGGAGCACCCGCTCACAGTCAGACCAGTCATGGCCTCAGACTCAGTTACTGCCGTGCGGGCGTTAGCACAGTCAGACCCGGCAGTGCAATCAGACCAGTCACGGGCCCGTGCACGGCTGTCTCGGGCTCTGTGATTGCCGTGAGGGCGTTAGCACACAGTCAGACCGGTCGCGGACCCCTGCACGGCTGCCTCAGGCTCTGTGATTGCCTTGCGTGCGTCAGAACCAGAGTTTTTAATCTAGACCTTTTAATTGAAGTTTTCAACTAGAACCACACCACAGCCTGTATAGATTCCAGGGCACGGACTCTGGAGACGATCGCCGGCCCCCCAATATCCCCAATGGTAGGCGCGTCTACAGGGAGACGGCCGCGCCGGTCCGGCGCCGGACCAGTCTTACCTTGTTGATCTGGCTGAGGACGGGCTGGAGACGGTGCGCCAGCAGGCGCGGGTTGGCGCGCAGGGCGTCGAACACGAAGCGGATGTTGCTGCAGGTCTGCTCGCTCAGCTGCCGGTGGTTGGAGTTTAGCAGCGCGCTGCCCGACTGGAAGAAGCTGGACAACAGGTTGCCCATGGCGGGCGGCCGGCGTGCCCGGCGCCGGCACCGACGACCTGAGGAGCACAAAAGGCACCGGGTCAGGGTCCGGTCAGGCCGGAACGGGTCAGGCCGACGGGGGCTCACTGGACTCACGTCCCTAGCTCGTTGTCCAGTAGGTTCTCTGTGCAAACGTACTCTGAGTCAGATCCCAAAAACCGTCAGGACTGACGACGCTGTGTGAACTTGCAAAATGTTTGCATCATTTAATTTAAAGATTTTATCGTGGTCAAGGGCAGGTCAGAGCGGGGTCAACGGCCAGGTCAGGGCTTGTGGGCGTAGAACTCAGAACTCAGTATACCGGCTCCTGCGGCCTGCCCAAGCATGCCGTACAAGGAGCAGTAGCATCGGACACGGACGTGGGAAAGCGAGGGCGGGCGCAGTAATTTCCTCCAAACTCCTTGGGACCTCGCCACCCCCCCCGCATTCCCACTTTATGATCCAACTGCCCAACTATGTTCTGTTGAAAACAACATATGTTGGACTATTTTGACCTTTTCTTACTCCCTTACACGGTTTCGACACGATTTGCCTATGGTGCATATTCCCGTTTCTAAAGCACTGAAACGAGAACATGCGCTAATGAGCCCACGTAAAATCAAACAAAATTGTTCATATCCTTTACTAAGCCAGTCCTAAAGGCGGGCTTGAGGAGCCTCCAAACTCATCAGTTGCCTCTCCCTAAGCTGCGCCTAGTCCCAACGTCCCGGGACACGGGCTGCGACTATGGCCATAATATCTGCATCATGGCATCAGAGTGTCAGTAACGATATATATGACCCATAATTATAATATCGCATCTGTATGTGCCGGCGACTGCGAACCGGTAAGAGTGTCGGGCATGAGTGGAGGTCGCTTACAGCGCATGTACCTGCTCAGTGCACTGTAGGAACGGCGTGCTTCAAATACAGTAAAAACGCAATATTACCATTTCCCCATTATGGCCATGTCCTTCCCAGTGAGTTTAGTATAACATGAGCACAAATAACACCTTTATCTCGTAGGCACAGCGGCGGCGTGGAGACCCGTGCCTTCCACCACGACGGCCCTGTCGGGCAGAGCAGCCTACCTTTGCAAAGGCAGCATGCTGTGGACGACATGACAGCCCAACCACCATCCTGTTCCGAACCACCACCACTACAGACGCCTGGCGGCAGCTCCCTCCACGCACAGCATCACCACTGAGCACGACCCGTCGTCCTGCCGGCCCGGCATCGGTGGGGCTTCCGACGGCCCGGTACAGTCCGCTGTTTGATCTTCACTAACCGGATTTGGCGGTGACCCCTCTCACCCGGATTGGTCGACGCTACAAAGAACCCGAGTTCACAACTAAAGGTTATATCGCACACCGTAACAAAGGAAATGGACGACTGCCAAAGAGAGGCGGTCACAGGACGGTGAAGAAAGTGACAAGGATGGATCACGTGGATTCAGCATGACTCCAATTGCATTATTGAGGAGCCATAAAGCAAACTACAAGCTGCTTTAAAATTATTTCTGCTTCCTGATATTCACCATTCGTAAAAAAACACATAAAAGCGGATAATTGCGATGGACCCAGTTTCAGGTCAGCCACAGGTACCGCTTGATCACGTGACTCAGTTGAATGACCTGCACCCACTTACGACGGGACACCATGGGCCGGTTTCCGAGGGGCACCCCAGCGCACAAAATCAGTGTCAGCGATGTTAAAGCCTGTTCACAGCGTTCTGCGCGTCAAAAATCATATGCCGGGGCTATTCAGACACACGACGAAATAATTGGGTGGCTCGCAAACGACTTTCCGCAGAGGACGTCCGCTCGCATCAACCTTATCATATTTGTGTCACTTTTTCATATATGTGCCACTTGCCACGGCAATCGCACCCCCAGTTCGTCCATCCGTCTATTCCCTATCTTGCGAAACACTAGTGTAGAGACTAAACGACAGATGGGGCTACGCCAGCCATGTTAATTCAGTGATTGAAAGGTGACGCATAAGCCTGATGTAAACAAATGATCGCTGCGTTAGATTTTGACAAGACATGACTGATATGTATTGTGGCGGTTGGGAGGGAGGGGGAATATGATGTGTGTTGCGCTCACTGAGCGCACTTCTGGACGGCGACGCCCGGCCAAGGTCACGCCTTCAGGCGAGGTTTTCCCTCGTGCGGAGCGGCAGTGGCTCATGGTACCAGTGAGCAAGTACATAAGCCCGAGAGTCGCACGAATGCGCGTTGATTTGCGAACGGTGCGAGCGAGCGCTCCATACGGATGAAAATTGCTGCAGAAACGCTGTGAACAGGATTTTAGAAGAGCAATGTTTGGCAACGTGCTGTTACCCAGTTGGCACCGTTAGCGCGGAAAGGCCTAGGAGAGGGGCTATCCGCGAGGAGAGGGCCTCTCTCTCCCAATCGCCACGATAAATACCAATGATATCTTCTCAAAGTCCAGCTCTGAGATAGTTTGTTTACATCATGTTATGCATCACCTTTAAATCGCTGAAAAAACATGGCTGCCGTAGCCCCATCTGCCGCTTAGTTTCTACACTAGTGTTTCGCTCGGAAAGGAATATATGGATGGACGAACCGGGAGTACGATTGATCTGGCAAGTGACACAAATATGATACTAATGATGCGAGCGGCATCACGGTCTGGATGGCAATTGCACCAGATACATGAGCAGCCTCAGGACGGTAACGACCCCGGGAACGGCCCAATCGACTTACGTATGCGGGTGTCGGATACCGTTCCGCCCCTAGGTTCTGGTCCTTCCCTAGAAGAAGGACCATGAGGGTGGTCCGCACCATTGGAAAAAATGTGATTCAAATACAATATTTTCATTGGATACCAGTTATTTTACTATATGCTATTTCTTTCGAGAAATAACAAACTGAATTTTAAGAGCCTATGTGAATGTTTTATTCAAATAGAACTAATTTGCTTTTCGTAACGGACGTTCCGCGTCGCCACATTCGTCTGAGCCGCGCTATGTTTCGTCCGGACGTAATGGTGGTTACCACGGGCTTGGGTACCAAGAATGCTCACGAATCTGCGGAAAAAATGCTGCCGACGCGCTCACTGATCGTGCCGCGGCGGAAGCGGAGGGCGCCGATACCCTCAACCTCCCAAGGTGCCCTCACCACCATCAGGAGAGAGGGGAGGGCCTGGGCAGCCCGACTACGCGCCTGACACCTATACCCTGACCCAACTCCCGGTCACGACGAACTATCAAAATGGCGCTAGGTCACTCTCGACCCAGTGTCTCAACTCCAAGTGGTAAAGTCCCAACTAACACACCCACTGTCCACAACATTAGGAGAGCATCAGACGCGCTCTGCTAGGAGTGCGGAACAGAGAAAACCACCTGACACCTGCCCCTGGAGTTTCCAGCCTACGCTGTTGCTAGGCGGCGCACTTGGGGAGGCCCACTTCTCAGCGCAGAGGTGGTTCTGGGCGGCAACGCCTGAAACATCAGGCAGTTTCTCCGGCGCGTGGGCTGGACCAACCCACCAGTCGACCCAATCACGGCGGGACCCCAGCTAGGGCTTGTGTGACGTGAAAAGAAGGAGAAGAAGAGGAGAGGGTTGTCAAAAGACTATGAACATCCGCAGGGTTTATCTTAGCTTTAATTGTTCACAATCACAACTCAGTGCCCAACACTAAAAAACTGGAAGAGTAACACAAGGAATGCTGTTTCAAGTCGGTTGGCCTAAGCTACCTTGGGCAAAGAGGTGGCATATCACCATTCAGTGTGAAAGCTAGTTTTAAACTGATAGACAACCATTACCCGGTATTAGAAGTGACCAAGCATCATCACCGAACTAAAAAAAAATGTACCTGACGTCGTTCCAGCTTCAACGCCAGCTGCAGCTCACAGAAGCTGAATGACAAAATCAGCCGGTGTTAAACAAGGAGTAACTCTGCCGGAATGTGTCATAAGGAAACTAAATTAGCACCATCAGGTATCTCCATCATTTCAGCCCAATGTATTCAATTTCAAGCCAGACAACATGAGATATTCGTTTCCTCGATATATTGCAACACCCTCTGAATACAGATTCTGATAAGCTTCAACCTAGGAAAAATTCTGGCCATCGGAATGCCTGGGCGAAAAGGCTTGTATTTACGAAGAATTGTTCGACTCTTGTCGACGATGATTAATCATAAAAAATAGTGGATGCAGGAGGCCGTAAAGGAGAATTAAAACAATTCTGTCTCATAATTTTCTTGTTTCTTGTTCTCGGTCGTGATGCATGCAAATTGATAAGACCCCATATTGCGGCAGATGTAACAGTGTAATTTTCTCACATTTCAGGTAGAGAACAAAACCAAAAAGAATGAAACCAGCTCCTGCTTGCCATCATGAAACAGAAGCATCTCCTCAGCTAATGCCAACAAAAGTATTCTTGTGTTCAGTATGGAAGTAAAAAACACTAAAGCAGCTAATACATCCAGGCTATATACATGCCTAGCAGTATATCTAAGGACCTTATGTTTGTCTATCAGTGATATTTGGACTTTTTTACCTTTGGATTTGGATTTGGTGAAAGCACATTTTGTTCTGCACTTTTAGTCACAAAACAAAAAAATACACTCTTGCTTTCATTTAAAATTCACCTTGACTGAAAACCAGTCCAAATAAATGCAAACACACACAAGTGAACAGATATGACCTGCATGTGCCTGATTAGGACAATCCAGGCACAATTAGGGTCGGCCTAAGGTAGGTACCAAAAAGGTCAAGGCAGAAGCATATACAATATTGTGGATGAAAAGAGGACAATATCACAACCAGATTGCCCCAGAAATTCTGGAAAAAATTGAGCCTGGGAGTAAGGAGCTGACCCAAGAAATCCTACATAGAGCAAATCAGAAGCAAAGTGGGGCTTAAGGGGGAGGGGGTCCTGCCTCCTGGCTGTGAAACTCATCACTGATGGAAATAATCTGGAAAATGAGAACAAGCCAAGTCTGCACACAGGAGACAGCACAGCAGGTTGAAGGAAGGCATCATCACTGAACAGTGTGCTTGAATTTAAGCTATAAAATGCATATTTGGACAAATGCCTGTTGGTGCATGCCAGCATGCAAAGTATGGCATTTTCGACGAGATCTCGTTGGTATGAATGCCCTTGGAGACAGGCGCGAGAGGTGCGAATTTTATCAACCTGGTGCGAATTTGCGAGACTGGTGCGAGGAAGGTGACACTTAAACCGAACAAATAATGACTGAATGGTTATTATGACACAGAAGGGGGTCCTTGTAACAAGTTTTTACTTAACTAACTAAAAAAAGAGGTAGCATTGCAACATTTGGGTAGGAATTGGTGCATTTTTCTTCCTGGTATGTGGCAGATTGGTGAAAATTTTTGGAGGCTGGTGGTGCGAGAATTTTAGATGGCTGTTGCAACTCGTCTGGCCTGCTGCCATACTTTGCAGACTGGGGTGCATGCAAGAATGGTTTCAATGAGAATTGGTGCATTTGAAGGAAATTTCAACAATTTTTCAGTTTGAAAAGATACTCTACAAGTAAAATATTGCAAAAGAACACTATATATTTAGCACACAAGAATGAATATTCCTACATGTATGCTACATGAACCATATGGGAGTTTGATATGGAGGCATTGTCATTGTCATTTTCATGGGTGGTGGGCATGGGTAAGACTGGCATACATAGCTTTCCAGGAATAAATTTTGGGAAAACTAGATGAAATTGATGAAAAAAGTAATTATGAAAAAATAAATCAACAGCTCAAGTTCAGCTATGAATGAAGTCATGTATCTGAATATAATACAAAGGTGTTGGATAAAATAGCATACCAACTGTTTACAGAATAAATGGAGCATCAAGCAACAAAAAGGTGGACACTAGTATTCAAAGGCAGATCCAGAGGAGATGTGGGTAAAGGTATTTTGATTTGAACCCAAACCACAATACAAATATTGCCCATAATAGTATAATAAGTGTTTAACACAAATTAAAGCAAATTGTTCACCCAATATATCAGCCTAGATCTGGCACTGCTTGCACCATCTCAACCTAAGCACTGAGTCACACAAAGTGGACAACTCAGTCATGGGTAAGGCTTAAACAAAACTCAGTCATAGTACGAACAAAATCACAAAATTGAAGATAGTTTGATATCAAATTTGTGTATCATATTGAGATGAGAAGATGGGCAGACCCGACAAATGAATACTTTCTCATGAACATATCACAGTGTGATTCCCACAAATGTACATGGAATCAGGGATAATATCTACCTACCTTCCAAATCAGAATTTCAAGAAAAACTCAATATCGAATTCAACTATAACAACAGCAGCGAAGAATGACCCTTGTAATACTTGATATACAGATCTGCAGAAAAGACCACGGACGTTAATACCAATGCAATAGGCTCCACACTTTTGCTGTCGGTTAACCACAATGATGATAAATAACAAAAGTAATAATACGAGTGGATAACACCAACGCCAACAAACAACAACCACCGCCACTACAACACAACACTGTAGCACGCACCACGCACCACAACAAAATACAAAACAAGCAATGCTACCAGTTGTGGACTAACCATTTTTGTCTTTGAATACCAGATTGACTGCAAGCCCCGGTAAGAACCTCTAAAAACAAAAGGTTTTTGATGGTCTTCGACTAAAGACTAAAGGGGTCTCAAGGTGACAAGATCAGTTGAGGGGGCCACATAGACAGATCCAGGATTACCTATCGGGGGGAGGGGCATCTTCCTGGGGGAGCCATCCAGACTAGGGGTGCCACTTTTGACCGGCAAAACCTACCAGGTGGGTGCAAAATAATTTCGGTGGGCGCCGATTTTCGCATCCTGGGGGAAAAGGGGGGGCGGGAAGCGACATTTCAGGGGGCGCCATCGACCTTTCAGGGGGCACCGTGACCATTTCAAGGGGTGCTGAGGGTCGATCAAGGGGGGTCACGTGTCCCTTTTTGCCCCCTGGATCCGACTATGGGACCCATGCCAGTTAGGTGGGCCCAGACCAGATAAGGGACTCCGACGAGTAATGGGACTTCAGTACCAACACAGGGGTCTCAAGATCAGCGTGGGACCTAATCATTTAAATGAGTCCTAAATAAGCTCAAGGGGGCCGAAAACTAGTCAGGAAACAAGGTTTCAACTCATGGGCCTAGACATACGTGGGGCCCAGAACAGCTCAGGAGGCCCATACAATCTAAGAGGACCGGACCAGCTGAGGGCCATGATGAGCTCATGGGGCCCCAGATACGCACAAGGGGGCCCAAAACAAGCTAAAGGGGCCCATACCAGTTAAACAGACCCAATACCAACTCAGGGGCCCTTACTGACTCAATGAACACTAATCCAGATGGGAGCCCTAATGCCCAGTAAAAACCTCTTCTGTCATTCCTTTCAGGAGCCCTTACCACCTAAGGGGTCCCGAACCAGCCTGGGCCCCAAGAAAAAGTCAGCAAGCTCCTGTATAGTACCTTTTTAACCCTCGCCCCACCGGGGGCATCGATGGCCCCCTAAGGTTTTTCCGGGATAGCAGAAAAACGACGAGGCGCAGCACCGCGGTTGAGGGCTCTACCTCTCACTGCATCATTTTCACATCATCCCTGAAATTTTTACCCCGGGTCACCCAAGGTCAGGTCACCAGACGAGGTCAACCAAGGTCACCTCACTTCACCTTTAGAGCTCTGTAAGAGCTACATTTCAAAGTCGATCGATTTGAAACTTCCTACACTTCATGACCTCTCCAGGGTCTACAAGGAGTATATCCGGGATTTTTCGATTTCGTGCCCTGAGGTCAGGTCACGAGGCGACCTCTCCCATTGGAAAAGCATGGGAAAACCTGTTTCATGATACAAAAGCCACAAAAATGATTGCAAATATCAGACTGCTCAGAACAGCGTTTTTGGACACCCTTTCACGGATCTCAGGGGTCATATTTATCTTTGACTTTTTCCAAGGTCATTCAAGGTCACCAGAGGTCAAAAACAGTATTTTGACAATAACTTTGACCTAATTAGCTAGAGCAGTGAAACAAACACCATCGTGTTTGTCTTGTCACTAGCTTTCATTTGATATAAGGCAAGGTCACTTTTGACCTTTCGTGACCTCAGGTCATATTAGGTCACGAGGTGACCTCTGGCGGTCAAACCACTGGCGGGAGGTCTTTATGTTCCACATAGCGGAAAAAGTACTGGCAATTTTCTATCAAATGTGATTTACCAGACCTCAATAGCTCTAATGGCATAAGAGTTATACCCAGTTTGCTTAAGCATTGCATATTTGAGTGAAAATAGCCGATCTTGACCTAATTTGACCTCTGGAGGTCAAACCATTGACCTGAGCACTAAAACATGGAAGTAATTTCTTACTGAATTCACGCGAGCTTTCTATTGCACTTTGCAGATTTGCGCTAACCCATATTTTCGGAGTTAGAGGGGGCCATCGATGGCCCCCGGTGGGGCGAAGGTGGCGCCGGACCCCGGTGGGGCGCGGGTTAAGAACCCAGACAGCCCAGAGGCCCTTGCAAAACTCCCCCTTAGGACGCCCGAGGCCAACTCAAGGGGCCCAAGCCGATCCAGGGTTCCCAAGATCAGCTGAGTGGCCTGTACCAGAAAGTGGCACAGACCATGTAAGGGCCCCCAACGAGCTCATGGGGCCTCGGTGCCAACACAGTGTTCTCACGATCAGCATGGAGGCCTAAACATCTAAACGGGTCTTAACTCGCGCCCTGGTGGACCTTTGAGCCACCTTCACCCTGGTGGAGGGGGAGTGTTTGAACACCTCCTCCCTCGAACTCGGCCCCTTGCGGGAAAGCAAGAAAAAAACGAAGGCTAGTTAATAGCTCATATAAATTCATGAAGAAACTACATAAGTCACTTTTCGCTCAGATCAATATTGAGGTCGTTACAGGTCAGAGGAAGTGGGATTTTGAAAATAGTTTTTGGACTTTAGCGTCTGACAGAGTTGTGTGTAGGAATCATTTATAGCACCATTCTCTTCCTCTCGTCACGGCTAGTCGAATGATGTATAATATGACAATACTGGGTCAAAACACAAAATGACCTGACTTCAAATCAGGTCAAGGTCACTTTTTAACCTAGCATAGTCAATATGCATATCAATCGGCTCGCAATAGCAATCTGAACTCAATGATATTAAGATAAAAGCTGTATCATCATTTCATGCACATTTATTGACGTAGGTCTGAAAACCGCTTAAATAGCCCCAGATGACCTCTTAGAGGTCACAGGTCAAAACTTGCAACATGAACCTGGATTGGTCCTAAGGATACTACGAATTGGAGAATATAAAGGTATTCTCAGCTGTATCTACACAAATAGGTACAGCCCAATTTCTGTTTTTCCCATGTATTTCTAATGGAGAGGTCATGGTCCGTACTTTACCTTTGGTCATCGATCTAAAAAATCCCGGAATGTATGTTGTAGCACTCGGTGGGCCCATTATGTGGCATAATTCACAATCCGATAGATTTGCCCATTTTTTCTTATGTCACCTGAAACATTTTTTTAGGTGAAATCACTTGACCTGCACTGGTGATCTGACCTAGCATGATCCAACCTTAAATTTTGGGGAAAGTTACGGAATCGATCAAGAATAAGGTGTGCCAAATACGAGGGGACTCAATATCAACTCAGGGAGGTCACCCAGAAACTCAGGGGCCCACGCCCGCTAGGGTTCCCAAAGCAATTCAGGAGGGTCAAAATCTCAGGGGCCATACCAGCTTGGAGTCTCGACGGGAGCCCCAGAGTGGCACATAGGAGCTTACGCCAGCTTCGGGGTCACCAGCTTTTATGTACACCAACTTCGGGGTCCCAAAACCACCTGACATGCCCCATAACAGTTCAGGGGCCCTGGACCAGATAAGCGGCCCACGATGAGCTCAGGGGCCCATGTAGCAACTAGTATTTAGGAGTTCAGATTATCGCAGGGGTTTCAAGATCAGTGCAGGGCATAGGTGTAGGAACCGGGGGGCCAGGAGGCCACTGGCCCCCCACTTTTCTGGGATGGGCCCCCGCAACGGAGATAAGAATATCAACAACTGTAATATCAAGCAAGAAACTCAAACTGGCCCGATAGCTTGCCCCGGAACCCCGTTAAACTTACCTGTGCCCCTAAACTAAGTTGAGGTCCTATGAGTTGATTTTAAGGTCCCCTAAGCTTCTCGGGGCCCCTGAACTGGCCTCTGATGCCATACGAGCTAATCTGGGCCCTTTGAGCTGAACTGAGTGCCCCTGCTTGGTCTCAGGGATGCTCCCAAGCTTGGTTTCAGGCCCCCTCTCCCCGAGCTAAGTGTCAGGGCCCCACGAGCGTGGTCTCAGGCGACCCCTGAACTTGGACTCAGGGCCCCGAGCTTGGTCTCACGGGCCTTCCGAGCCTGGTCTCGGGGACCCCGATCATTGGTATCGAGGGCTCTGGAATACCGAATATTGATCTCGGGGGCCCGTGAGCTTGGTCTCAGGGGCCCCCGAGCTTGGTCTCAGGGGACAACCGAGCTTGGTCTTAGGGGGGCAAGCTTGGTCTCATGGGCCTTTCGATGTTTGGTCTCATGGGCCTTTCGATCTTGGTCTCACGGGGTCTCGAGCTTGGTCTCCAGGGAACCCCGAGCTTGGTGTCAGGGGCCCTCGAGCTTGGTCTCAGGGAGCATCCGAGCTTGGTCTCAGGGTCCCCTCGAGCTTGGTCTCAGGGGCCCCCGAGCTTGGTCTCAGGGGTTCAGGGCCCCCTCGGGGTGCCCCCGACTATTGATATCGAGGGACTCATGAGTGAGGCACGAGCATTGACCTCATGAGACCCAGAGTTTGGTCCCAGGGGCCCCCAGGCCTGGGTTCAGGACCCCCGAGCATCGGCATCGAGGGGCTCCAGAGCACCAAGCATTAGTCTCGGAGGGGGGCTCGAAATATTGATCTTGCGGGCCCCGGAACATCGGTGTCGAGTTACTCATGAGAAAAGCGCGAGCATGGGTCTAAGGGTGCCCCTGAGCCTGATCTAAGTGGGACCCCGAGCTTAGTCTTAGGACCCCCCGGGCATCAGCATCAAGGGAATCCGGAGTATTGGTCTAGGGGGAGCAATTATTTTAGGGGCCTCCAAATGGTGATTTCAGAGGGCCCCGAAAGTGTGGATGCAGTGGTGTAGCATCCACACTTTCGGGGCCCTAGGCGTCCGCAGACCCCCACCCCTTGGGCCAATCTGAACCACTGCAAAGGATTGTCTGATCACGGGGCCCCCAGAGTCAGTCTCAGGGGCCCCTGAAGATTCGTTCTCAGGGTATCCCGAGTCGGCCTCACGACCCCCGCCCTGAGAGTCGGTCTCAAGGCCCCCGAAAGTAGATTTTAGGGGCCCCAGAGGGTTGGTCTCAGGGGCCCCAAAATTCGGTATCAGGGGCCCCGGGAGTCTGTCTCAGGGGAGGGGGCCGAGCTAGTCTCAGGGGCCCCCAGAGAGTGGTTCTCAGGGCCCTGCAACATAGTCTATTTCAGGGGGTCCCTGAGAGTCAGTCTCAGAGAACCCCAAGAGTCGGTCAAGGGGACCCCAAGAGTCTGTCTTAGGGGACCCCGGGATTCGGTATCGGGGTCCCCCTGAGAGTCTGTCTCAGAGAACACCAAGAGTCAGTCTCAGAGCACCCCAAGAGTCGGTCTCAGGGGGCCCTCATAGTCTCACGGGCTTCTCTCTCAGGAGTCAATATTTAGTTTCAGGTGGCCCCGAGAGTTAATCCGGGGGTCCGAGAGTTAGTATAATTTGATCCGCAGAGTGCTGGTTTCAGGGGGCCACAGAGGGTAATTTCGGGAGCCCTCGAGATTTAGCCCTCAGGCTGTGCCCCCCGAGCTTTGGTATAAGCGGCCCCGAGAGTCAATCTCAAAGTTAGTCTCAGAGGGCTACCGGTTGTCAGTCTCAGAGACATCCGAGAGTTAATCTCGGGGTTCTGAGAGTAATTTCCAGAGGTGCTCCCGAGTTTTGGTCTCACGGGCCCGGAGTTAGCCTTAGGCCCGCGAGAGCTAATCTGGAGCCTCCGAGTCAGTCTCAGGAACGCCAAAGACTCAGTCTCAGAGGTGATTCCACCCCCTCCCCGGGGTGTTTGTCTCAGGGGCGCCCTAGAGTAAGTCTCAGAGGGCTGTCGGAAGTCATTCCCAGCCCCTCCCCACCCCAAAGACAGCCTCAGGGGACCCCAATAGCTAATCTGGATGGCCGCGATAGTCAGTCTCAGCCCCCTCCAGAGCAAATCTGGGGGCCCAATAATTAGTCTCAGAGGTGCTGCCGATAACTAATCTCAGGAGCCCCGAGAGATTCTCAGGGACCCCAGTTTTGATCAAGAGGCGCCGTGAATCGTTCTCCGAGACCCCCTGAGATCTAATCGGGAGAGCGGCCGAAAATTAGCTTTGTGAGCGCCGCCAAGTGTTGGTCTTAGGTGGCCCCAGAGCTCAAATAAAAAATGTCAAAATCATATGCCTCGGAAAAAATTTACCTACCCCTATTGCGTACCAAAAAAGCACAAATTGAAACATGTCGATCAGGCACCATTATCAAAGGAAAGGCAAAAATTAATCTAATTTTACCATAAGAGCAAATCGAACCGGGAATTTGGCACTTTAGTCAATTTTTAATATGTTAGCTTAACACCAATAACTACATTCCTAAATATTCTGAAATAAACAACTTTCCAATATTTTCGTAGGAAGCCAGACAAACAAGGGTAATGATAGAAATTGATGAGCATAATCCCAAAAAGAAAAATAGGTATGAAAGGTTGAAAATAACAATAACAGAGTGAGCCAAGGCGATAGATTTCTTGGGCGCCTTTTGTCTTGGTAATTTGCTCGTTTACAAGATAGCAAGGGTAAGAAAGTAACTGGATCTCAACAGGATCTGTCGACGGAATAGAGGTTATGTAACGTTCGGGACACACTACCATATCCTTTGTATCTTTATTCGTTTTTTCGTTTCTTTGGTAATTTCCTGATTAAAGAGTTCATGGATTCGACACCGGGATATAATTGCTAATCATTTCCCGTAGAAGATCATTTCTTCGTACTCAAAACGACTGACCTCAAATAACTTCATGTCTGATTACCCGAGTGAATTGAAGTAGACTCAGGTTTAACATCATGCGCGCATCAACATTGAACTTCCCGAAATATGGCTCAAAGCTGTTATTATAGCCACGCTACCATATAAGGTATGGGTCATCCTTAATATTTGGTGACCTTGGTTTACCAACACTTGGTCGGATCGAAAAAAACCAAGCTATAAACAAAATAAGAATGAATTCTTAAAAAGGCACAACAAAATGTCCTTCGTGTGAATGTTATAATGTTAAATACTAAAATACTATACAAAAAACTATAGGAGATTGGCCCGGTTACTAAGGGGACCACCGGCCTGGGCCCCCGACGGTAGTCGGACCCCTCCTTGGTCGAATCCTGGCTACGCCACTGTGTTCCTGAGACTCTATATCAGCCACCCTGGGACCCCCTAAGCCTAGCTGGGGCCCTGAGTTAATCTGGGTACCGCTGTGCTTAACTGGGGCCTCTGATCTGGTATGGGGGCCCTGAACTGTTCTAGAATCATTGAGCTAAGCTGGGATCCGTGAGCTTGAACAAGTCCCTTGAGCTGTTTTGAGACCCTACATAAGTCGACCTGGGGACCTCCGAGCTGAACTGGGCCCCTATGCTAATCTGGCACCCTGTGCGAATCTGGAACTCCCCTGTGATGAGCTTCTAGAGGTCCTGTGTATGTAGGGCCCCTTGATAAGCTGGTCCCGAGGCTAATGCACTGGTCTAGGCCCTTGAGCTGACTGATCTGGGTTCCTGAGCCATGGTCTGGACCTTGGGGCCCTCCGAGATAATTTAGCGGTCCCTGGGCGGCATAGGCATAGGAACCGGGGGTCAGGGAGATACTGCCCCCCTTTTGAGGTGGGCCCCGCAATGAATATACAACTATCAGCAACTGTAATACAGGACAAGAAACCCAAACGGGCCCGATAGCTTGTCAGGGAACGTTCAAGTTCGGTAGTACGCTGCCTGCAAGCCCCTGGAGGAGGAGCGCTTCGTAAAAAAGCCAAGGCACCTACTACCCGAGTGTTTCCAAATGAGTCCGAGAACTGGGCCCAATCAAACTCCATCCCAATCCCAACACAAAATATGAATCGGACACGGACCCGCACCAAATGCCGAGCAACAGTCGTCCCTGAGCCATCGAAAGGCGCGACGTCTTTCGATGCCAGGGTTATATGGCGTCGCCAACTCTTTCCCTGTTGGAGGGGTTTCTTGGGAGTCAAATTACTCCTTGCACATGGAATCTGCCGTGCCTTAACACGCGCATTGATGGGGGTCTGAGCCACCTTCGCATTGACGGGGGCGGGTACCCGCCCCTAAGATCTCGAGAACCACGGTAGGTAGCGAAAAACGGTAAGCGGCGTTGGGCTGCCCATCCACTTCGCCATAGAAAACATTTGAACCATTTTTTTGTGAGGTCACATTTAAGGTCACGAGAGGTCAAAACATGCCGTCATAGGGATAACATGTAAATTCAGTTTTTCGGTCATTACATCTGAACAAGTAAAGATAGAGCAAAACGACTTGAACTATATGAATCCTCTCAGCAGGCTGAATCGAATGATATATAATTTGACCTTGCTAGGTCAAATCAAGATTTGACCTGACCTGAGGTCAGGTCAGGGTCAAATTATATAAAATGCATATCATTAGAACCACAAAGCCCAGGCGAGTCTAATGCAGCAAACATAAATGCTCTATCGCCATCTGTTACTGAGTTATTCCGTAAAAACAATTTTTCCCATGTACAGGGTGACCCAAAAAAAACAGTCATCACCAAAAGTCAAATAACGTCCGTAGTTTTATTTCGATTATGACCAAATTTCATCCACAGTATGACAGGGCTATGTGCTCAATATCTACCAACTTTCAAGTTTCTGGCGTAAAAACTCTTATTTTTATCGGCGCTTCAAGATGTGCTCCAAGTGAGCCCCCGCCGCTGCATGCACAGTTGGATCCGGCAGGTCTGTGACAATCAACACCGAGCGGGATGTCCAGGTGCTTGGCGAGTTCTGGACAGCACTTGGTCGACGGAGAGGGGTCATCAGGGCCCTCCAGTGATTCCAACAGGATGGCACCACCCCCACACGTCAAACGAATCACTGGCATGGCTACAGCAGCGTTTCCCTAACCGACTGATCAACTGCAGGTGTGACCCCGAGTGGTCGCCGCATTCACCGGACTTGAAACCCCGATTTTTATCTGTGGGGGTACCTGAAGGACAGGGTGTATGAAGACAACTCACCGACCATTCCTGCCCTGAAGGCAGCCATCACAGCAGCCATAAGAGCGATCCCAAAGGAGGAATGCGGGCGGGTCATCGAGAACTTCGCCCGCCGGATCCAACTGTGCCTGCAGCGGTGGGGCTCATTTAGAGCACATATTGATGCGCCAATATAAAGTCGAGTTTTTAAGCTAGATACTTGAAAGTTGCTGGATGTTAAGCACATAGCCTTATCATAATGTCGATGAAGTTTGGTTATGATCGAAATAAAATTTTGGACGCTATTTTAATTTTGGTGATGACTGTTTTTTTGGGTCACCCTGTATTTCCAATGGAGAGGTGTGATGGGCCCTTTCTTTTTCACAAGGAGCCCACACGACAAAAAATATTTTTATTGAGAGCAGAGGCTGTCCCGGCGATGTTAAATACGGCTTGCTCTCTATGAGGCGGGTCAATTCTGGGTCATCATATAGGGGGGTCATGCCTCCGCGTGGGTGGCCAAATTTTTCGCTTTCACCCCCTCTGCAGTGTCAGCATTTCTCTTTGATGTTTTGGCCGGCTATAGTGCGTCCTAAGCATTTGAGCAGTTTTTCTCGTGAAAAAACCCATTGGTCCTTAAAGCTACCCTCGTCACTTGAGTCACAAAAAACAGAACAGTCCAAAATTCTTTACAAAAAAGTCACATGTCCCCCTTGAAATCTACTAGAAAGAAACACGAGACCCTTCCGTTTTGACTAGCCCTCCCTCCAATGTTGCTCAACTGACTAGAAAACACTGCATACCGGTAAGTCCAAAAAATAACGCACAAAATTACAATCACCACCATCCCCCTGTTTTAGGCCAGATAATTTGAAAAAAAGATAATAGGGGACTCGAGCGCCCGTCACTAATCAGCCAATTTTGCCCCATCCCCGCCAATAAGCGCAATGTATCATGCGCGATGAGATCATTGGCTGGGTTCTAAGCCGTCGACATGTTCAGCAAGGGTGGTCATTGAGCTCGATTGATTCCTTCCGTCAGTGCCCTGGCCCTCCTGCGCCTCGCGCCTTACGGATTCTGGGCAAACTACTCTATCGCCTCCGGGCGCAAATCTCACCCATCCTTGGGTTCTTCTCTGGGCGCCGCCTCCGGACTTACCCCCGTACTTGACTACTCAGGGCACTTGCTTCCGGAATCAGATCGACCGCCTTTGCTGAGCACGGGCGTCCCAGAGCCCAATCTACGTCTCGGCTGATTGAGAGGCAAGCATCTAATGCGGGAAAGACGCCATTCGGCATCTCCTCAGAATGGACCCACCCACCGTTACCCACGGACACGCTGTACACAAGGGTACGGCTAACAGAACGTCGTTCCTCATCAGCTTCTTCGATGTGTATATATCCAGACTTGACATCTCCAGTAGGCGATATAATTGTCCTACAACACGCTGAGTCCATGAGGCCCAGTATTACGGTAGCCCCGTCAGTGTTTTAATCCCTCCCTCGCTGTAATTAGCGCGGCTGGACGGCTGGAGGGTGCGGCGTTACCCGACACCACTGACCGCGGTCTCGGTGGTTGGTGATACCCAAGCTGTTCTGCCCGGCCCAGGGCCAAAAGATACCTACTTAAACAGAATAACGAACTCTTTTTTTAAGTGATACAATACTAAACCCTATTGAATTCAAAATCTCGTGAGCATGTTCTCCAGACGTTCCGAAATTCGCCAATTCCAGCTAGGATCGTTGTTCTTTTCCATCACAATTATCCTGTGCCAATGGTTTTAAAAAGAGCGGGATACAATAAATTCCTCAGTCGTCACTTTATTACAACAACAAAAAAACACGAGTCTCTGCCAAATTTCGCCCGAAATAAGTCAAAAGTGTCCTAGAACGATCTACGAACATACCCAGGCGACCTGCACACGGCACCGTCCAATGTGAACCTGATGTTTTCATGCGCCCCCCTCGTTGGAAGACGGGTCGCCCCTCCGAGTCGGAGAGCTCGGAATTTAACAGTTAACATTTCCCATCGTGTGTTAAAAAAACGATATCAATAAGCCAATGGCGTCTTACAAATCAATACAAAAATGATGAGGACATCCTGCAGGCACGTGGGACCAATGGATAATAAACCCAAACTAGGGGATTATTTATATATATATATATATATATATATATATATATATATATATATATATATATATATATATATATATATATATATATATATATATATATATATATATATGGCTCCCCTTTTGCGCACTCACCGGTGGATCCGTCAACCAGGCACCCTCTCCTGGGACTGTACTCCTGCGAGCCAGTGCGACTGCCAGCCTCGGGGCAGCTTGGCAGCTCTTAAAGAGCGCACCTCCGCTCTCTTCACTCATGGCAGCGGGGTAAGAGAAGCCCCCGCTGCGCCTCTTCCGGAGCTCGGCACCACCTCCACTCTCTACCGGGGCTCAGACCAGAGTTCTTGTCGCCGGCGTGGCTTTTCGACGCCTTGGCGTCCAGCTCTCCCCTCATACTTAGTACCGCCATGTCGCCGTGGTGTTACTAAGGGTGCGTTCTAGTACGGACTCCGGCCGAAAAGTTACGCGGAAAAAGGAGCAGAGACTGAAGCGTTGTTTTAATGAAAGGAAACCAAATTTATTGCTGTATTCCAACGCATATTTTTTGCCCTCTTTTTGTTTTTTTTTGCCTAGAGCACTTTTGATAACTTTCCCAAGAAAAATTGACATCACCATGTTTGGCCGGCGCAGAGAGGGGAAAGGGGTGACGTATCCGGCCCAAACAAACCCAAGTGCCTGCAGTCGTGTCCGACGCCTGTGAAAATGGCCAGAGCAGCCGCCTCTCCGCGACGGCCCGCACACAACACATATACATACACACACGCACACATAGGCAGATATAAGGGCGGCGGCGCAGGCATTGTCCTGAATATGTCAAAAGGCAAGAACAAGATTCGAAAAAATGTTACAGAGGTCATGCCTCGTACCTGACCTTAGGTCATCGATATAAAAAATAACGGAACACATTTTAGAGAAATCGGTGGGGCCATCATGTGATATGAGTTTCAATGGGATAAGTTCACCCTGCTCCGACTTATGCTATCTTAAACTTTTTTTGAGGTGGGGTCACTTGGCCTGTAGTGGTGACCTGACCTGAAATGACCTAACCTTAAAATTTTCACAGAAGTTGTAAAAATGATGAGGGAAAAGGTATGCCAAGTACGGCGGCGCTACGCGCCGCCGTTTTTCTTCTATCTCCGAAAAAACCCGAGGGGGCGGGTGCCCGCGCCCCCGTCAATGCGCGTGTTAAACCCGGGTTGGTCGCGTGGAAAGCAAGGCTGCTAACCACTATAACACCATGCCCACACCTCCTCGGCATCACAAAGCTGGCCATCAAGTACCTACATTGCACTTGCAGTCATGCTGGAACTCTGCATTTTAGGCATCGAAATATAGCTAGGCGTATTTATTGTGATCAGGCTTCACCTAAATCAATCTCTAATGATGGCAAGAAGAGATCTGTAATAACCTAAATAAATGTTCCCATTTTCGTCTTCGAATAAGCAAATACAAGTTGATTAGGCATAGCGAAGTGAGGCTATTTGGTATCAAAGCATTGTCTGTAGTTTTCTAAACAGTTCTTCATTTTGTAAATGTGATGAAAAGGGCCTAAGCATCTGTAAATATAAAACACGCGTTCATGGTAAAAAATGATTGAAATCCTCCAAAAAAGCTTTAAAATGTATTTCGTATTTAAAATGGGTCTTGGTAAAATACCAAAAAATGGTTTTCTGGCGTTTCACTATGATTTATTAGATCATAATAGGTACAACTCGAAATCATAGGGCAAAATTTAATTTCTCAATTTTCCATATATTGACACCCTTGTGTGCATGCGTGCCTTATTGACACCAAACGAGCTAACTAATTTTTTTATAATTATGGGCCCCCGTGGACTAGGGCCCCCCTTGAGGTGGGCCCCCTAAGGTTGGCCCCCACTTTTCAAACCGTTCCTACGCCCCTGGTGCAGGGAACCCAACTATGCAAAGGGCCCAGAACATCTAAACACGCGACCCGCGGGGGAGGGCAGAATTCACCCCCTCTTGGTTTTCCCCAGATAACGCTGAAACGAAGAGTTACAGGACAACAAAACTTACAGTGCATATCTTATCCCTGATCAATGTTACGCATCTGACCAAATTTAACACGCGCCTCGCTAGGGAAGGGTGAAATTGGCCCCCCCCTCCTGGTTTTTCCCGAATAACGCAAAAACGAAGAGACGCAGAGCAATAAAACGTACATTACATGCCTTATCCCTGATCAATGTAACGCATCTGACCAAATTTAACACGCGCCTCGCTAGGGGGAGGGAAAGGAGCGAAATTCGCCCCCTCCTGGTTTTCCACGGATAACACAAAAACGAAGAGACGCAGAACAACGAAACTTAGATTAACTTATTCCTAATCAATTTTACGCATCTGATCAAATTTATTAGGTCAGGTCATGTCAGTTCAAGGAGTTATCCAAGGTCAAGTGACGTGACCTCAAAACCTAAAATCACGAGTTTGAAGCAGCGCCTAAGGAAGACCTGCCAACCGATCAGTTTGAACTTTTACAAGATGATAAGGTCATTAGGGTATACAAATCTTCTACCTCGGAATTTTTATATCGTTGATCTAAAATGGGGTGAATTTTTTGGTCACCCGATTATAAGCCATTTGTGAAAAATGAAAGGGCTCGTTTTCAGTAAATACTGGATAGATAAAACTAAAAATTCTCAAACCATGTATTCTTATTACGATATTGACCTTAAAGTCGAGTTTTTGACCATCTGACCTCTCAAAGGTCATGTCAGGTCACAGGAGCATACAGTGATTATTTTTCCAATAAATTCTCTCTGAATTGAGATAAAGGTTCCATGTTGTTTGCATTGTGCTTGTCTTGTCACGGGGAGTTGATTTGTATGCAGCATGACCATACCAGGTCACCCTGTGACCCTGACGTTGCTCGATGTCAGGTCATTTTCACCATTTGACCTAGCACGGTCATATTATACATCATTCGATTGGCCACGATTAGAGGAATCCAATGGTGGATAACGATTTGCTCTAGCTCTACTGTGTAAAAATCTAGAGGAGGAAACGTACCCTGCCATGTTGTAAGCATATGGAACCTTCCTTGACCTATGCTGACTTCATTCTTGACCTGACTTAAAAATAGTGCGTACAATGTCGTTTCGTGTCGTCAAGAGCTTTCGAACGCCGACTGTAATTTTTCTTTAGCTTTCCGGGGAAATGAGATACGGAGTGGGGGCCAAATACGCCCCCCAGCGGGGTGTTTCATGCCAGGGACCCCAGCATGACGCATTAACCGCCCCACCTATTTTCCAATGTGGCAGGAGAACGGCTGGTAGCTGAAACACGATACTCGAGAAAATTTAACAGAATTCAATGGGGCGTTGATTGGTGGAAGAATTGTGAAAATCGGTAAACGTCTTTTTTACTTATGGGCTTTCAAAGTCAGACCTGCATTTTGAGATCACGACAATCGCGCGATCGGACCAGTTTGCTTGCATTGGAGACCAAATGGTGACGTCATAACGCCATATAAACGGGATGATATGTCAAGGTCACCTCACATGAAGTTCAAGGTCAAGGTCAAAAGTTACAGGTCAAGGGCATATCAGCACTTTCAAGGTCATTGATCCTAGTGCTTCCGGTCAAATGGTGTTGCCCGTTTTAACGTATATTATGCTATGACGTCATAGTTAAAGTAGCTCCAAAAAATTCAAGGTTAAACTTCAAGGTCAAAGGTTCTGGGTAAAGGTCAATCCTCATTTTCTGCCAAGTAGTTGCTATATTGCTAGTTTTAGTGTATATTATAGGTAGTATACCATATTGTGACCTCATAGGTCAATGGCCTTGAACGGCATTGACCCCACAATTGTAGAAAATATTCTTTGCGACCTTTCCTCTATGCTCCTGGTCCGCTTTTAGCCTATTCTCGTCACTTTCCCGCATGATCACGGCATTTCCCAACAGGTTCCCAGCGTGGCCAAGATTTGACCTTTATGACCTAGTTTGACCTTGAGAATGTTAACCTAGGCCAATTAAAATCAGTTATGAGGTAGATCACCATAGCCCCGCTCACCCACCAACCGGCATTTTCTTACACCTAGCTTTCGACGTATTAGGGGGCTACCACCCCCCTCAAGTGCGCGGTAGTGCCAGACCCTCCTCCAGTGCGGGCGTTAAGGGCCCACACCAGCCCATGGGGCCAAACCAGCTGAAGCCTCCAATCTACGAAAACAAAAATTAAAACGGCGGTGGAAGCTCCTTACCGTCCTCTACTCTGGAGCCAGTAGTTTGACACGTATGCGTTGTTGGCCGTATGTTGGCGTGGCGTATGCGATCTTTGAACCGTATGCGTTTGAACCGTATGTTGGCGTGGCGTATGCGTATGCGTTTAACCGTATGTTGGCGTGGGGTATGCGTATGCGTTTGAACCGTATGCGTTTGCACCGTATGTTGGCCCGTGGCGTCACAGTGGGCCAAAATGAGTCAAATTTGGACCCATTCATAAAATATCTTATACTTCGGGAGCCATGGGACCTAGAACAAAACAAAATACATCGATGTCTTGATCCAAGGATTCGGATGATATGTAGCATGGCCTTATAAGGTTATCTTATGACCTTGACATTAATTCGAGGACAAATAATGGCATTTCAAGATGATTTTGCGTGTCACTCGAATCCCTGGGTCATGCTCACTACAATGATACCAAATTTAAGGCTGTGTCTTAATTTGGTATCAATACCCCAAAACGGAGGAGAGTTAAAACGCTTAAAGCTGCAATCATTGGGGCATACCAAACCACCAACTGCTACAGTTATTTGGCATCACCAACATACATTTTCCTGGAAGGGACTGTGGAGACCAGGTCTCACCTTATTCAAGAAACCTGATAGGACTATAACGCAGGGAACTTCCCACAGCAAGTGGGCTCCTAGGGCCACTGAGATAGCTGCCCCATGAAACTATATTAACACGGGTACATGCCATAAGCGGATAAACAATTGCAAGAAAAAGTTAATTAGTATTGATTAAAAACCTGCTCAGCTGAAACGTGTAAAAACAAAAAGCCCCTTCAACTGTGAAAATGTGGCCTTTTGAGCCATAAATGTGCCTTTTTTCCTTGGTCCCCAGTAAAAAGTTAGAAAAATGCACTATTTCGCTTTGACAGGGGGTGGTTCCCGCCCCACTAAGATCTCAATAACCAGGCTAGAGAGCGAAAGACGGCAAAAGGATATCCAAATCTGTATAGAAACACTTTTTAGGTAAAGTGCTAAAAGGTAAAGTGGCGGACAAGGTATGGCAGTGACATCATGATGATAGTAATGGAGGTAAAAATGATCATAACCTACCAAATATATATTAGTTTTAAATGAGTTCAAAAAGAAATATATATCCTCCTAGATTTCCTATTATGCATAATGCATTTTTGTCTTTTAAAACTGACTAAAAAATAATATATATTTGACAGAATATGATCATTTAATACCACCATTACTATCATCTATAGAAAACATTTTCACAATTTGTATCAAGTCACATTTAAGGTCACTAGAGGTCAAGGCAGGCCACCATAAGGATAACGTGGAAATGAAGGTTGTCAGTCACTACATCTGAACTGGAATAGAAATAGAGCAAACAAATATATGTAGACAGGTGGAATCCTCGCAGTCAGACAAATCGAATGATACATAACGTGACCTTGCTAGGTCAAAGCTAGGACTTGACCTGACCTGGAGTCAGGTCAAGGTCAAATTAAGTCATAATGCATATCATTAGAACAGCAAGGATAAGAAAAATCCAATGCCGTTGAAATAAACGCTTTACCACCATTTATTCGTGAGTTATTCACTTAAAGTCACTGGTCTCATGTTTTTCCAATGAAGAGGCCATGGCTCCTACCTGACCATAGATCACTGATGTAAAAAATCCCGACCAAATTTTGTATTACACAGTAGGCCCATTAAATGTGATATGAATTTTAGATCCAAGGATTAATCCTGCCCTTACTGATACTATATTCACATTTTTTGGGAAGATGAAGTCACTTAAACTGCAGTGGTGACCTGGTGTGAAATGATTTGGACCCAAAATTTTGGAAAAAGTTATAAAAATGATTAGGAAAAGCTATACCTTCCAAGTACGGTGGCACTACATACCGCCGTTATATTTCATCTTAGAAAAACTTACGGAGGGTGGTTACCCTCCCTGCGCGTTTTAATGCAGTGCTGTTACATTCAGCCGAAGAACTCCAGCCACGGCTCCTCCTCCAAGTTTCTTGGCCACCAAGGAGTCTGCCATGTTAGCCATGGTGATGAAGTTTCACATGTTCGTCCCCAACAGCCTATCCAACCTCGCCTCCCCCAACCCCTCCGCCATCGCCAGCGGTGGCCGGTTCCAGGGGATGAGCGTTTCTTTGCCGACATCTGAGATATCCATCCTCCCCCTCCTCCTGTATGAGTGGATTCACCCCTGGATCTGAGTGGATCGGTGAATCTATCATCCACTGATTCTTCCTCATTACCATAATAGCCGAGGTAATGAATTTAAATAGCTGACTATGTTCTGTCAGTTTAATTGTTATATTGAAGCAAGTGTAACATTATGAACATCCACTGGGCCGATTGTTTCACTTTGTGATTTTACTCTAACACTTCTTTGGCCTTATTATTTTCGTGCATGTCTGAAATCAGGGACGTCGCCACGGATTTCTTTCCATCGGGACCAGAATCGAAGAAGGCCTCCTATCCCTGGTCCCGAGGGGGCCTCCTAGTTTTTAGCAGCCTCAAATTTGTAGGTCATCTAGGGGCTTTCTTTGTTAGTAAGAGGCTCCTACATTAGCCACTTAGACGCCTCCTTTACAGGTGAAGGTACCATAAGCGTCGCCACCGGCAAAAGTGGGGGGCAGCCAAACTTCAAATTGATGCTGACAAAAAACTTTCCATGATAGGACCAAAAACTGTTCGAATTTGGGGCTTCTCGTTGCCTTCCGCAGCGGTCGGTTACAAGACTGTCCGGTTTCCTCCCATTTTGACTGAGATCAGGAATTTTTGGCCAAAAAGTGGGGGGAGGGGGCAGGCCCTCCTGGTCCCCCTCTTTTCCGACGCTTATGGAAGATACCTTCGTGTAGGTCATTTAGTGGGCCTCCTTTATAAGTAAGGGGTCTTCTGGATTGGCCGTTTAGGGAACATGCTTTAAAAGTAAAAGGGCCACATATGTGGACTATTTAGGGAGCTTCCTTCTAAAGCAAAGGGGTCTCCTAGGTAGGTCGTTATGGGGCCTTCTGTATGGCTAATGGGGCCTTAAAACACGTCAACATATGATAAAAATTGTCATGAAACCAAATATGGCGTAATACCGGCCTTTAACCTTTGTCGGCAGCTTTATGTGTAAATATGTGCAGGGGCGGACCCAGGGGGACCAGCCCGACGAACCATTCCCAAAGAGAAACAGAGAGGGTCAAACCCTCTTTTGCCCCATTCCGCGAGCAAACTGGTACGTTTCCGCCGTGAAGAGAACAAAATAATGAAGAGTGAAGCTTTCCCCGCTGACTCTTTGTTCGCCGACGTAGGGTCATGTGTGTGCTTTTTAACAGATATATATATATATATATATATATATATATATATATATATATATATATATATATATGTGTGTGTGTGTGTGTGTGTGTGTGTATGTATGTATGTATAATATATTGCACGGTAGGGTCCCGAGACTAAACCTGGGCCGCTTCGAGGAGGCCGGGACCCCTTGAAAGAATCGCCCCTCTCTTGGGCATTTCCTGAATCCACCGCTGTATTCATTTGTGACCTAAATGAACAGCCTAGGTGCGGAACCAAACGTTACTGGATTGTACGCCGATTTGACTTCACGCTGGTTTGGAGACATTTTATCTCTAACAAAGGGATATTAGCCAAATGAAGCATCAGGCTTATGATCTATTTTTCGACATAAATATGGCTAAACGCATTATTTCAAATTAATATTGTTCCAAAAACCACCCCAGCCTGGATTTACACCAAAGTACCGCATTCCCTATCTCATATTTGATTCGGGGTCCCCGTACACCATGGGCGTCGAAATAGCTGGGGGGGATGGAGAGTGTCTCTCCAGCTGGCGGACCAAGGGGAAGTTCCTCCAAAGACATTCGGGATATGGTCTATTTTTTTACGTTTTTTCTCCATCACCTTCATGGACCTCAGTAAATGTGTTGGTGAAATGCATGATCATTAACGTTTTAAAGACTGCAGATATGTTCAAACCCTCCTTCCACCCACCTCCCCCTTCCCAGTCATCGCCTGTCCGGGTGCCGCACCCCCAGTAAAAGTTCCGTGGCGACACTCGCTAGAGACAAAAATCCACGTCCCTGCATCTGGTCTAGTTTGCATGTGCTCTCCGGGTCAGTTCCGCAACCTTCCTCAAATCAACAGTTGGCCAAAGTCACCGGCCGCCACCCTGCCGTCACAAAGGTACAGTTCCCTGTAATTGAATCTGTACACACTAGGCTCAGAAGTTTCTGTTATAGTGTGAGTGGACTACTGCTTGCAGAGTCGTAATTCAACACTCAGCCGGTGTATGTTGCTCCCAGCTGTAGATTAAGTACCCGTTAACACTCAGCAGCCTCATGTTTTAGAAACTTATAGCGGAAAACTAAATTGTAACGAGACAGCTATCAAAAGTGTTTTCGGCAAATTATTTTCAAAGTTACGAACCGGGAACCCGGTTTTTGGGACAATATCTAAAGCGAAGGGCAAGACGCACATGCTGTATATTTCATAAAACCGAGAGAGCAATAGTGGTCCAGAATTTAGCCAAAAACTGTTGAGTCTAGTGTGTACAAATTCAATTGTAGGGGACTGTACTTGACCACGTCCCTGGCAACCAGGTACATGAAACAAAAAGGGATTCCAATGGTAGGTATTCACCCGCTTTAGATCGTTTGCTGACATATAATACCATTGGGCGGAGCCCAAATCAGTGTCTGAACCTTTCTGAAAACGTCACGAGGAGGCCAGCTCTGAGCTCGGGTTCAACACAGATTGATGTGTCACTCAGTGTCGCGCCATCCGACGGCCCGATAAACCACGCCACCCGCTGGGCGCCCTGCTGGTTCCATCGCGGAAACAGCGGCGTGCATTTGTGGCGTCGCTGATCCCAGCTGGACGCCCCGCCCCCAGACTAGGCTCCGCCCACGGCGGCCGAGCGGCGCTATCGGACGGCGGGCAGCAGAGACGATAGCACTGCGTGTGCTGCAGCAGCGCGATAGGCGGGCTCCTCAGCTATCGCCGCTTCCAGCTCCGCGGCCCATCCTCACTGAGACGAGGTGAGTTCCTGGCCAACGCTGGAGGGTGCCAGTTCATCAGGCCGTGGCCGCTCCAAAAGCCAGGTCATTGGTTTTCCGGTGGTTGAGCTGGTAGTGTCATCCATGGTTGCATTATTTTGCCGGTGTGATTATATGATTACTCGGTTGATAGTATGTTAATCTATTCAGCTTCCTGACTCGGCATTCAACAAGAAAATCCCTTGATCGTCTCCCAGGAATGGCGCAAGAGGCATTTCTGAAGAAGCCCTATGTAGGTATCCGGCTTTGCAAACAAGACGATTGTTTTCTTTCAATGGAATATTTTGGTGTATTTCTGCAGAACACGAACATCTCAGATTATTGAGAATCAATCTATTTCAACCTGTTGGAATGGAGCTGACGACTGGCCGGATACGGATTTGAACTCTCGTATACCTACAGTTCAAGACACAGTGACTTTTTGGTGGGACCACTTTACCCTCAATATTATGTTAAACGCAAGGACAAGCCCGGAATTTTGTCTTTGCCTGAGACAGAGTGTGACTGTGAGAAGTTTAAGGGTGATTGTTCTTAACCAGCCCATACAATTTCATTCATAAGGCGAGATCATAAACATAGGAAAATTTTGTCCTTCTATATCTTGCGACTTCTCGGTACCCCAATGGAATGAAAAACTCCGGGTTTGAACAGCAGAGAAGGGTGGAATGTCTATAGCTATTCAGGCTCCATATGCTCGATTTTGCTCATATTAATAGCGCGATGGAATATTTATACCTATAGATGTTCTCAACCAATATTTGTCAGTTTTGGAATGCATTATTGTTATGGTTTATTGGATTAAATGCCTCCTAAATTGGTGTCACCCACAACCTTTGATATGATATTTACCTGCACTTTCCTGGCCAAATGACGGGTGCTGTGACATGTTTTGAGATTACTCACACTAAGGGATACAGGAGTAATCATATCGACTGATTGGGATCTTACTCATTTCAACGTCTTTACGTTTCCATGCTTGAGGCATTTGATAAATTATCATCCAATAATTGAGCGTTTCGAATTCCGTATTTACGCCCCCATTGTACAGAAAACATCACCAAACAAGAGCTCATCTACAAGAATCGGTCAAAACAATAAAACGTATAAGTTGAAATGTTTAGCTTCGGTGAGACAGAAAATGTTATTCAATGGCCCACGACCAAATTGCGCATGAGTCTGGCCCCATTTTGACTCCTGAAGTACAGAATGAGATTTACAGTGGATCTTATGTTCATTTTCCACTGTCTTGCAGAAACAGCTATGGTCATGCAGGAACATGTACTATTTTAGATTTGTCCGTGACTTAACTAGAAAGTATCAATGAGGCAGATTCTCTAAGTTGACCTGCGTAAAAATCCTTAGTCAGCGTATTGATGTTGAAGGCGCAGTTTGAATGGAGCCTTTATTTGTAATTTCAATGAGTTTTCATTGTCTCTGAGAGTCGTTCCATGTGAGCAATGACAGTGTAGTGACAAACTTAGGTTATCACGCTTTTCAAATTACCCTGATAACTGGAGATAGTGTTAAGACATTGATCTGGCATGGTCTTATACCAAACTATGCTAAAAAGGAATAATGACTCTTAAGCCTCATGTAAATAAATATATCTAATACATAGGTTTATGGTTAGACTATGGTTTTTTTAGGCAATCTAAAGCGCTTTGCCGTTTTCTTTATGTCTCCCCTGAGAGTTAAATGGCTACCATTCCAGTACTCCCGTCTCCTTCCCATAATTTGTAGACTTTCAGCTGGGGGTGGGTTAAAAGTTTTTGGTTCCTGTCGTTGGTGGGTCAATTTTATTTACTTCAAGGAAAAACTTTCCAAGTGGTTACAAATCGCAGAATTTCAATCGCGGAATTAGAATCGAAGCTTAAGAAATATTCTGTGGTCACGGACTGCAAAAGTTTCTATCCCGGAATAACGATCACGGACTGCCTATTTCTTTATCGCGTCCATCGCTGCAAATAACCTGAGAAAATGGAGAATTCCAACAGCTGGCCAATCTATCTAATACAAAATTTGGATTACTATTTCCTTTCGATGGGCGCATTCCGATAACTTCATTACTTACGGTTATCGTAATCGTTACCGACGAAAGTGTTTCCCCAATCTGCACTTATCTATGACGGAAATCTCGTTTTCAAAATCACCGTTCCGAAAGAAACTGTTGAGTTCCCTCATCAAAGTCCGGAGGAAATCATTGGTTGCTCACCACTTCTCCTTCTGAGTAACTGCCAATAAGATATATAAAGTTGTGAAGCGAAGATCAAGAGCAGTTTATGTGGGAGAGGGATCCAGTCACAGTCTCCAAATCAAACGCTTAAATCAAAATGCGTTTTTCAGGGCTTGGCCCTTATTATCCTGTTTCTCTAGACCAGTTCGAATGGCTGAAAACACATGCTGCCTATTTGGCCCTGCTTTCATATGTGCAGTAAATATGGATAAGTCTGATTTACAACCTACATAGCTTCTGGAAATTTTCAGAGTCTACCAAAAACCTTTGGAGAAGAAGTCCAGCTGTGAACCTGGTTGTTTCGGAAGACCTGGTATTGGCAAAGAAACGGTGACAGGAGTAGTGCTGTCAAGAAAAAATAGTTCACATCACGGACTATTATTAATATTGCAATCCATACTATTGTTTTGCTGAGATCTGTCGGCAACAGCCGCGCGCTTTCTGCTTTAGTCTAAAGTGAAAGCTGTATTATTTACATGGCTACTCCCGCCACTTGAATGTGGCATCATGTAGTTATTTTGAACCTGCAGAACACTAGTGATATTTTACCCTCTAAGATATCTCTTCAAATGAGCTGTTGCTGCAGTGAAGCTCTATGAGTCTATGACGCCAATCGTCGTGCTTAATTGTAATGCTGGCGTTAGGTCCAGTTTAAATGTAGCTGAATTTTTTTAGGAATGCCTTTGGAAGTTTCTGTGTGCTTTTCAAACATTTAGGGGTGTTCTTATCAAGTATATAAAGCTACACCACTGGTCTGAAGTGACTGGATTTGGTTTTGCCTATAACACTAAAGCAAATATTTACAGGCCAAAAGTGAACTTAAAACGTTCTCTCTCCAAAAAGGGCAGTACCTCGCTTCCAACGACACACATTGTACCATGTGAGATTAAAATCCACACTGAGGAAATCAGGTCATCATCATCGCCACCAGCAAAAAGTGAAGGGTCAGCAAATTTCCAGGCCCCTTGGACACATACTTCTCTCCATAAAACCAAAACTCTTCGGTGTCATGTTCGTAGTCGTCATCCTATCCCTTCAAGCTATGAGGAACGTTTGGAAACTGTCACGAGTTTCAGTTATTTTTGCGTGGAAGATGGAGGGGATAGAGGTGGGCTCCTGTCCACTGACGACATGTTTCAACACTATTTCATAAATATAGGTTCATGCCCAATTTTAATCTTCTTTTTACTCTTCATGCATGTTTTGCGTTTCGTGACTCATCTAGTGGTCGTCGGAAAATTTTCAGCTAAATCTAGAAATTTCAATGAGCATCGAATGTATGTTTTTCGTAAAACAATTATTGATGCCTAAATAAGGAAACAAGTAGCTAATAAGATATCTAAGAAAACTAGAAGATTTCGAAGGTATTCCAATGTTTTCTCCAAAAGGACAAGTGTGCCCGTTGGGAGTGTTGTTGATAAAATGCATCGTATTTTGCAAATTTTGTGAATTGCATTTGGAGTTTTGGAAAGCTGCATCCCCAAAAGCTTCTTTATTCCAACTCACTATTCAGTCAAATGAAATTCAGAGATATTAACGAGTTTAAAACGTCTCTACTTCGTGAAAAATTATGGACACTCAGGATGAAATATTTCGGGTGATTTTAAACCACGAGAGAACAGAAAAAAGATGAAATATCAATTAGGTACCTAAGCTTGGTCAAAATATCGGACAACCTTCTAAGACCCTGACTGAAACCCAAATATAGGCAATCCTGTCACAAGGGACCGGGTTGTTGTGATTAATAAAGACAACACATCTTCTGGCTCGCTATGTAAGACTATGTTTCATCAAAAATTCGCCAATATATTTTCCAGACAAGTTTAGCTGTGTTGAGGGTAATATGAAGTCATGTAGACTAACAAATAAAAACACAAATATTAGGGTTTTTTATTTTTCTTAAAACTATCCCTGTCAGGAGGCAAGCTCTGCCCACCCCTCATGTTTCTCCGAAATATCCCTAAAACGGTTTGCGATGTGCCGTTGAAGTTTTTCTACGTTTTCTCAAACTAAATTAGACAGATCCCCTGACAGTTTTGATTTAATATCTTAACATGAGCGGAACTATGACCCGGTGATTAGGGAGATATTTTTGCAAACCGAGTATTTTTGTGTAAGCTACGCTTTTTGGGCAACAAAGCTAATCGTAACAATATTGAGAGCATTCATGTTTGAATGATTTGTGCCAACTAGCAATAGAAGAGAAACATACGTTTATCGTCTATTGCTAGTTGGTATCTATGTATATATCTATCTATGTACATGTATATACGTATTTACTGGCCTCTTACACATTGAAAAAATGCACCTTACTCGACTCTTTTGCTTTCCTGCATCCGCTTCTGATGATTTTTTTGTGAAATGGTACACTTTCTCTCTATGTTAAAGATGTCACGCAGTATCTGACGGCTGCTAATATATGTCATGAAAAATGGAAAATACATAAACTTCACTTTATAGTTCTGGCCCAAGACTCGCCATTGAAATTTGAGCATTCAAATCACTGAAATATATTATAATTTTGCATGATTTCTCTCAATGCGCAATATCTGTAAACATCAAACGACAGGACTCAGAATTACGGAGAATCTAAAAAACAACATTTGGAAATGTATATTTTACATGCCCCTGCTGACAATTATCACGATGCTAGAAATTTCTTTTTGTGAAATGAAGTTCAGCGCGAGACAGATCGATCCTGCTCCGAATTTTGTTTAATAGGACGGGTAGATTTTGAGATATTGGGGGAGGTGGGGGGGGGGCTGGGCACCGAATTCACCCTGCCTCGTGATTAATGGTTTCTGAGTTACAAGGAACTATTAGTTAGGGACCACTAAATAAGTATAAATCCAGCCCACTTTGGCCCACTGTGACATCACGGGTCAGCCGATTTGGCTCAGGCTCGGCTCCACGTAGAAAACAGGTGTTTTCAGCGGCGTTTCAATTTTTCCTTATTAATTTCGGTTCCCGATATCATAGTGGGCATCACACCCCCAGGCGGTGGTGTGTATGAAAAGATCAAAGGCGGTGCCATGTTAAAGGACACTGCCACGTCACCGATAAAATTACGGTGCTACTAGTGACTAATCTAGTGACGTGATGGACGTCACAGGTATAACCCCGTATTATTCACCTCCGTTATTATGCCAAGCGTTTTTAATGTTTTGCGGAACAGTCTAAATATGCAGAGTATGTCTAGCGGCACAGTAAAGCTATCCAGGCTTATTGCGTATACGGAGATAGTGTACCCAGGATTACCTTCCATTTCTGTTGAATACACATTTTTGCAAAGCTTTGCGAATTTGAAGTAGAAACTCACGCTTGGTTAGAACAATTGACCAATCTGTGGTCCAATTATTGGTCTATGATGCAGCTCTCCTCGTACACATCACCACCTGCAGGGGGGGGATTTGACTCCCTACGATCTCGGGAACAGGAAGAGATAAAAATTGAAACGGCACTGAAAGCACCTTATCGTTTTCTACTTTAAAGCCCAGTTTGAACCATATCCATTGACCTATGACGTCACAGTAGGCCAAATGGGTCAAATTTAGACCCATTTAGTAAGTCCCTTATAAGTCGGGAATAACTACAGCTAGAACCACAAAAAGACCAATGTGTTCATCTCGACACAAGGATTCAAATGGTATGCGGTATAATGTTTTAAGGTCACATTATGACCTTGAACTTAGGTCAAGATCGAATTATGACCATTCAAGGTCATGCTGCATATTATTCAAACCATTGAGCCATGCTCAATGAGCATTGCTCATTACGTTGACCCCATATTTAAGATTGTATGATTCGTTCAAAAGTTGAGGACACAAAAAATTTAAAAAACCGTGACATTTTGTGAGCTCTGGTGACCCTGGTATCGACCTGACCTCAAAAGCGATAGACGCACACATATTGTTCTTTTCATGAACCTACGAATAATGTATCCAAACTTGATCTAGCCCTTTTAAAAGCCGAATTATACCTTGGTTTTGTCAGCCTCGTTTTAGAAGAACAGAGTCACCTTATATGGGTTTAGAAATGATATCGTAGCTCATTGACATGACCCGACCTAATGTCAATTTTATTGTCATAAGTTTACGAACTGATGAGCCTAGGGGCATGAGAAGTGACAAGCGTGCTATTTAAATCTGCTTGGAACCATTCGTGAAAAACCGAGAGGGGGGAAGTGGTCCGATCGGACTCCCAGGCGGTGAAGGGATAATCGACACATTTCTGGCTGTGACTGTTGGTAAATTTGATAGGATGGGGGTGCATCAGGATTGTACAGCCGCATACATTGTCCCAGAAATAAACATGGTTCAAGAATCGGACACATGGTATTGTCGGTGTTGTCACTGTCGATGCTGTCGGTGTCGGCGTTGTCAGTGCTGGCGTTGTCGGTGTCGGTGTTGTCGTGTGGGTTTCTTGTTTGTGTGTCTTGTCGTCGGGTGGGTTGTCGTTTGTCGGTGGGTGGGGGGGGGGTTCGGTGTCGGCGTTGTCGGTTTTGTCGGTGTTGTCAGTGCCGACCCTGTCGGTGTCGGAGTTGTCGGTGCCGGCGTTGTCGGCGTTGTCGGTGTTGTCAGTGCTGTCGGCGTTGTCGTTGTCGGCGTTGTCGGTGTTGTCGGTGTTGTCGGTGTTGTCGGTGTTGTCGGAGTTGTCGTTGCCGGCGTTGTCGGCGTTGTTGGTGTTATCTTGTCGGCGTTGTCGGTGTTTTCAGTGTCGGCATTGTCGGTGTCGGCGTTGTCTGTGCCGGCGTTGTTGGTGTCGGCGTGGTCGGTGTTGTCGGTGTTGTCGGTGTCGGCGTTGTCGGTATTGTCGGTGTTGTCGGTGTTGTCGGTGTCGGCGTTACCTGTGTCGGTGCTCGCTGTAAACCGTTGTATTTCGACAGCTGCCTGGGTGGAACCGATTTTTGGATGCCAAACTCCAGCTTCTACACATTCTTCCCCGTAACAGTGACCAATGCTTCTTGTGTGCATTTTTTCTGACCCACTGCTTGTCTCCAAAGGAACTGAAATATGTAAGCTAAAAGTAATGTAATGAACCTTAAAAATTAAGATAAGAGATAATGGTTTGTGGACTTAAAACTTAGCAATTGGCTTGTCGTTCACTCACTGATGTTTAAATTCACCAATACGCATTTTTACTCAGTTCGCTAATTACCGGGCAAGTAATTAGCCGACCCTATTAACAAATCCGACCTCTGATTGTTTGTAAGCTAATTTGTCAGATGAGTAGAAATAATGGTGTGTTTGGTTGACATCACAAACAACGAAACATATCGACTTAGTCTGGCGGCGTGAAACTGGCGGAGGTGATTTCCTACACAAACGCTTTCACCTAGCCTCTATGGCCAAATTGCGATCCGTATCGGACTGCCAATCCACTCCATCAAAGGCTATTTCTCCAGCGATATAGTTCGATTTGTGCTAAAGCGCTGGTGAAATATCATTTTAAGGAGTTAGTGACTCAATTATTATCCCGATCGGTGGTCCCATCCGGATCGTACTTTTCCCATAGAAACGAAGCCTTTGCACCGTTACAGCTATACATATCAATGCGCAGGACATTTGCAGCGCACTTCTACTGAGAATTTCGTCCGCATCACTTACTTACTTGGCTGGATTAGGCCAAAGCTCAATGATCTGTTCGGGCACACTCTTCAGTCTACAGAGGGCTTAGACAATGCTACTCTGATATGCAGTGACCCAAGAATGACAGTTATAAACGCCTGAATAAAGGCCGTAGTTCCCAACGCAATCGTACCGAATTTGGCAGGGTAGTTCTAAAAGTGTGTTAAAATCGGAACGAAGCTTTCACAGCTCTATATACACAGAAGCTATGTTTATGATAATTTTTGTACAATCTATTGGTCACTATGGCACGAAAATGCTTTATGTTTGCCCTCCATGACACACAAACCCCGCGGCAGTGACAAGCATGCTGCATTCCATACAAAACTAGGACATTCCATAGCTCTCTGTGGGAGCCTAATAGACATCAAGATTTATATCAAATTCTCGAGACACTTACTTTTTTAAAGCTCACAATCATCTATTCGTGGCAGCATAGGCGAAGGAACAAGGAGGAGTCAGGGAGTCATGGCCCCCCAATATTAATGGTCTTAACACACGGAGGGGAACCTCGGATGCTCCCACCTACGTTTCCCGAGGTAGCCAGAGAACCACTCGTAGTCTGAAAACGCTACTCGGGTACATTTGGTAAGATCGAACGGAGCATCGATCTGTGAAATTTTTTTGTAAATAGCTCTGCATCTTGTTTTACTAATAGGCTTTCAATGTCGGACCTACATTTGGGATCGCCACTATCGCACGGTCAGACTAGTTCGGCTGCATTGGAGACCAAGTGGCGACCTCATAACGCCACATAAACGATATGATATGCCAAGCTTACCTGGCATAAAGGTCAAGATCAGAGTGAAAGGTCACTGTTTAAGGTCATACCAGCATTTTCAAGGTCATCGGCTCCAGTGCTTCCGGTCAAATGGCGTTACCCGTTATGACGTATATGATGATATGACGTCATAGTTTAGTTAGCTCAGTATAAAGGTCAATATAAAATTTCAAGGTCAAAAGCCATAAATCAAGGCAATCCTCATTTCCCGCCTAACATGTGCTATAATGCCTATCATGGTGTACATTATAGGGAAGATACCATATTTTAACCTCATAGGTCAATGACCTTGAATGGCATTTACCTCAAAATTTCGGGAAATATTTTTTGGGACGGTGCCGGTATGAATCTTGTCCACTTTTAGTATATTCTCGGCTTTGTTCCGCACAATTACTAGCGTTTTCCAGCATTGTCCCAGCACAGTTAATATTTTATCTTTATGACCTAGTTTGACCTTGAAGATATTGATCTAGGTCAATGAAAGTCGGCTATAACTTAGATTTTTTATTGCAAAATTTAGATAATTTTAGACCGGATACGACAATGAAACGAATACCTACCAAGTCGAGCGTCGTCGATTTCACCTTCATCTTCTTCAGTTTTGTTTTCAATTCATATGTGTGTGCATAAGCGTTTGTCGGTCTGCTTGTGTGTGTGTGTAGTTGCCGGAAATCCTTATATTTATTCGCCTCCTCATCCTTGAACTACCTGGAGCCAGTGGGCGCATGCGCCTTGGGCAGCAGCGACCCTTCCAAGTAGTTTTCCACCTACCTTTGCCCTCGTCCATCCTTATCCTTACCGTCTCTTTCAATAGTTCGCATTACTTCATGTCCATTACGACGGTGCTTGAAAAGCCACCTCATGTGTGGAAGTGTCCGCAGCTGAAAAATAAAATTAGCATAGCCTCCTTACCCTCCCAAAAGGGTCTTGTTACGAATTTTAGTGTTTGAGATCTCGGGGGGGGAGAGGGGGTTCCTGTGCGCGTTAGTACCAGACGCCCATCCAATGCGGGTGTTAACCATTGACCCTATAGAGTTGACCTAATAGAAGAGACCTCAAATTGCACCTTAGCCCTTTAAATGTTCTGGGCGCTCCTACACCTATGCGTAGAAGTCTGCAAGATTTTGGCAATGCGAGTATCCCACCTGATGCTTCTCGCTTGATAATATTTCACGTTATATCTAAGTCAGTATTGCCAACGATTTGGGAAGCAGCAGATAAAAATCATATACAAATTATCGTAACAATTGGTGTTGTAACTTAATTAATATCCTAGATATCATGCACCCACATAAGCCACCAGCCTAGGCTGAAAATGAAGGCAATGCTTGTGAAAAGCCTACTAGCAATTGAATATTATGGTATATATTTTCTTAAACTGATGTCATAAAACCATGTTTCCCAAACATGTTTGGATAAGAGTTTGGTTTTACTTCTTGAAATCCAAAACTTCTAGAGCCATTATTCATGGTGAATGTTTGGCACCTTGTTTGTTCTGGTAGATAATCACGTTCAAGTATTGTTAAAAAGAAAATGAGGAAACCGAGTTGATCATGACTTGCCTAATGAAGTAAAATGCCTGGATTGTTATCAATTTCCAGGTCAGTAGCTTTCCGAACATCTCTCAGACCTCAGAGTTGAAAACACTACGGGTTTTACCGATACACGCCATACTTTAACAAATTGAAAGCTCATAGAACGCTAATATTGCCCTGAAAGTTCTGGACAATATTAGTGTTCTATGACCAAATCACCGAACTGCATACTAGTTCTTGAATGCAGTTTGGTGACTTGGTCAATCCAGAATATGTATGGTTTTATATTACAATTCAGTGGCGGATCCAGGACTTCCTTTCCGGGGAGAGGGGGGGCTAAGGGGCTCGAGCCTCCCCTGCTATTGTCTCGGATCAGCCTCCGCCTATGCATTAACTCTAGGCACTTGGACATTTTGGGGGAGCTTGAGGCCCTTAGCCCCGACTTTGTATCCACCACTGTTATAAGTGTTTCATTGTTGGTACCATAAGTTAAACATCAGAAACCTCGTGCAAGCTGCTTAGGGTGGTGCTATCACTCTAAGTTGGTAGGTTCTGCGTTTATAATGGATGGATAACATTGAAAAGTAAAATCCGCTCAGTACGCCCAGACCACACGCCTTGCATACGCGGATCCAGGATTGCCGATCGGGGGGCACCTTCCCGGGGGGCACCATCCGGACCAGGGGGCGCGACTTTTGACCAGTAAAACCTATTAGGTGGGCGCCAAATCCTATCGGTGGGCGCCGATTTTCGCATCCTGGGGGGGGTGGGAAGCGACATTTCAGGGGGCGCCATCGAACTTTCAGGGGGGCGCCGTGACCATTTGAGGGGGCGCCGAGGGTCGATGGGGGGCACGTGCCCCCCTTTACCCCCCCTTGGATCCGCCTATGATCCAGATAAGTACCTATCGACCCCGCCTGAACCAAGAAACAGGGAAAGTCACAACAATTTTAGAAAATCTTTTGAAAAATGAGGTGGCTAAGTGGTCTTGCGATAGCTAAGGTTTTTTATCTAAGTATCATTTCATTTGCCTTCAAATATGCCAGAATAGTGATGCATACTAATTAAAGTGATTTTCTGCTTTGCTCGTTTTTTCTTTCTTTTAAGAATTTCGCCTGCAACTAAATATGAGTTTATGATCTAAGGCAGTGGTTACCAGCCATCCTAGCATGATTACCCTTTTGAGCAGCCACACTATCACCGCAGTCTTAAAATATTAGAATTGCGTCAGTTTTCTTGATATGTTGGCTGCATCTGTTTACATGCTTCTCGCGAAGCGCCGCAACTCGTGTTTAAAGCAAACTCTGTGAGCATAAGCTTATTTATGTACTTGTATGCCAATTCAAACGGAAGGGCTACCATTTTTAAACCGAAAGTAAAACTGAAACTTAAGTGCAGCTGCTATATTTTGAGTGTTTTTTCTTCTTTTGACCGAGGGCTTCACCAGACTGCATTCGGGCCTTGTCCTGAAAAGGCATTTCAACAGCATCAACTTGAATAAATAATCGATGGTCATCCGACTACTGGGAGACCAGGAGAGCATGCACAGTGTGGGGCTCTGCGACTACGGGGAGAGCAGGAGAGCGTACGCACCACTGGCAGCTCCAAAGGAGGGGTGTGTGCAAAGGGTCTGTGGCCCCGGGACCAAGGCCTAAGACAGTGTATTTTGCCCCCCAAATGATCCCATTTAGACCGTTTTCTTAAAAATACCATGTTTTCGCGATTTTTTCTCGTTTCAGCTCCCCTTAAACGTCGGTTTGGCTCCCTCCAAAAGTTTATCCTGGATCCGCCAATGACAGGCAGGGAGGCAGAGTGTGGGGTTCTCCGCCTGCGTCGCTCCAGTGCGCCGGGCGCTGGGTGGCTCCCGGCCGCCCTACGCTGTCCCTCCCGCAGCGGGGGCGGGGGGGCGGGGGGCGGCTGCTGTTCAAACAGCGCCACCTGCCGACGTTGTGTGCTGGCGTCGCTCCACATGACCGATTGGCCAGATAACGGTCCGTAATTCACCTGTCGGGCTGGAGTGGCAGAGTGGCCGGGCCCGTCCGACTCCTGCGGGCCGCCGGGACTCGGGTGACGCGGCCTGGCCCCCGGCGCCACTCCTGACTGGTAACACACCAGACATCGAGATACCGACCTCATTGCCGAGTGAGCGCAATCAGCACACACATTCCGATGGATGTCAATAATTTCTCGCAGATCTTGCAGGTCTGATACATGGGTGACCGTTGGTGCCCTAGACAGCTTTTGAAATTTTCAGGAAAATCTTTCTGTAGTTATATTTGATCTATTTTCTCACTTGGGCATACCGGGCATACCTATCAAGACTAAAAAATGAGCCACTGACACGTTTACTTGCGGTCGGAATCTGGAAACGGTAATTAAGGCTACACAGCCAAATATGGGGTTTTGTATGAAACAGAAGCGTTGGCGTTCACTGAAAAATTTGACACCTCGGTCGGGGAGGGTGGAATGGTTAAAAGTGATACCTCTCGAGGGTGTTTTGACACCACAGTTCGATGTCACGCACCCCTACGGGTGTAGCCAAACACCCCTGTCAGGGGTTACTCCTGCGAAATGAGGTGTAACAGGACACCCCTTGCGAGTGTTCAGCGATTCCAACGACACCCATTTCGGTGTCTCATTCCATTTAACCCTTCGTCAGGGTGTTGCAACACTCCGTGTTCGAATTTTTGGTGTCGGCAACCCCGGAAATCTACACCCCGATGGGGTGTAGCGGGACTTAAATTAGGTGTGTTTGGTGTTACATATAATTTTTCCATGCGTCCTCCGTTCGTGAAGAAAACTGAAATTCTACTTCATCAATTGCAATGTTCACCGTACGCCAAACAACACTAAAGAATGAAAATGTATTTGAAAGTACCTTGGGTGTAGAGCGAACATATGCCACAAAAATAAACTGCAGGATTGAGCATATGAGCGCAAACGGTGAGGAGAGCCGCGACAGAGCTAAGCACTTGCTCGGGTTTTGCTTCTGTCATTCTGACAATCCCAAATTTCATAAAAAACACTAAGCAGCCGACAACGTCCATCCTTTATCTTATCATTGTCAGCAAGCTTTTTGACCGTGATCCTCCTCGGCTGATATCAAAACCATACAACCGGTAGAGAAGGGCCGCGGAGAAGCGGTGGCCTCCCGTGAAGCTGAGTCCGTAGACGGCGTGGGCAGTGGCCCACGCAGCGCCGCTCCAACTTCACCGTGGGCTGCCGCGGCGAACTTGACGTCGCCGATGGCCAGGCCTTGCTTGGTTCGGCGTAAGATGCATCTACAGTCGCTGCACTCTTCCCCGTGCCAGCACTCCTCACCGAGCATGGTGGCCGCCAGCTCCAGCGCCTGCACTGGACACCGAGCATAAACATGAAGTAAAGATCATGGTCAGAGAGTGAGTGGAAAGTTAGAGAAAAACTATGGTGAAATGTACCTATCTACGCCCATTGCGTACCAAAAAATACAGATTAAAACATGTCGATCAGACATCATTACCGAAAGAAAGGCAAAAATGAATCTAGTTTTATCATCAACAGTAGCGAATTGAACAGGAAATTTGGCACTTCAGCTGATGTTTAATCTACTAGCTTAATACCAACAGCTACCTTCCTTAACATTCTGAAATAAACAACTTTCAAATATTTTCGTAGAAGATCAGACAAACAAGGGTAATGACAGAAATTGATGAGCATGATCCCAAAAACAAAAATAGGTATGAAGGCTGAAAATAGCAATAACAGAGTGAGCCAAGGCGATATATGTCTCGGGCGCCTATTGTCTTAGTAATTTCCTCATTTACAACATAGCAAGGGCAAGAAAGTAACTACGGTAAATTCATCAGGATCTATTCGCGGCATATATGTTATATGACGTCCGAGACACGCTACCATATCCCTTGTATTTTGATTCATTTTTCCATTTCTTTGGAAATTTCCTGATTAAATAGTTCATGAATTCGGCACCCAGAAATAATTGTAAATAATTTCCGTAGAAGATAATTTCTTGTACTCAAAACGACTATTCTTTAATAATTTCATGTCTGATTACCAGAGTGAATTGAGGTAGAGTCAGGTTGAACATCATGCACGCAGCAACATTTAATTTCCCGAAATATGTCACAAAGCTGTTATCATAGTCACGCTGCCATATAGGTATGGGTCAGCATTAATATTTTATGACCGAAATTTATCAACGCTTGGTCGGATCGAAAAAACACTTAAAAAGGCACATCAAAATTTCGGTTGCGTACATTTTATAATGTTAAAATACTGTACGAAAAATATAGGAGATGGGTCCCGTTTACTAAGGGGCCCGGGCCTGGGGGCCGACGGTAGTTGAACCCCCTTGGCCGAATCCTGACTACGCCATTGCCTATAAGGGATTCAAATAGGGCGCTGAAGACACGCTTTGGAGGTTTCAAACACCTGAAGTGGTTGCATGTACAAGTGACTTAAACACCAACAAGGCACACTCGCTCCAATGATAGCTACGGCGGTCCTATTGCCCTATTGGATGAGTCAACACTTACCAATGCAGGAATGTTTAGGTTCGAATGCCTGTTTCTGCCAAAAATCAAAAGAACCATCACCTTTCACCTACACTTTCAAACTGACTGTTGTTCTTCAGGACGGCCTTGAACATTGTCTGTTCGCGTCTGCGCACAAAACGACGCCCGAATGCACGTGCCAACACCATAACGGGGTGTTCGATACCCCGTGGTAACACCCCGATGGGGTGTTTTTACCTTTCAGGGTGTTTAACACCTCAGGAAGGTGCGAGCTGAACGGGTATTATCTACACCCCTTTAATGTGTAGCAGTATCAACACCCGCTCTGGGTGTTGCTGGTCCTAACACCATCCCCAGGGGTTCACATACACCCTGAAGTCCGTCTATGGTGGTATCAACACCTTGCACAGGTGTGTGGGGTGTTAAACCAAAGGTGTGAGGGTGTTAAAACTTTTTCAGTGTTGGACAGGAAGAGGGGCTGGAAGGATGCTCCCCGCTCTCGGGGAGAGGAAACTTGCCCTCAACAACTTTTGGCTAAAAATGTATCCCAATTTTCTTTCTGCACTGATATTATCATCATAAGTATTCCTGTGAAAAAACAGTTCGTATAAAAAGTGAATACAATTTTCCTTGGACTGAAAGCTTTAGTGGCAAAAGAAGCCGCTGACGAAGTTCCAATAACTTTTTCTTTTATAGTTTTCACAATCCCATGAAATATATAAAGCTGTCAAAATGTACAGTTAAAAGTTCTCAGCTTCTAGGCTAGAGCAGAATTAGGCTAAGATTTGAGTACTCTGTTCTATCAAAGATTTCGCCAGTCGGCTGGGCTGACCCGTCATTGTCTCACCACACCTCGCCGTCTTCGAGGTGCTGCGTACCAGCGTATGTCGGCCCAGTGACGGTGTAACGTCCAAATGTTAGGGGGCACCATGGACTTTTCGACTCATTTCTTCCCAGTCAACGCCATAGGGTTAGCGTTAAAATTTTTTATTTAAGGGGGCACCGTGCCTGGTGCCCCCACCCCCCCCTCAGTTCCACCACCAGTGTGTCGACCAACGCCTAACTGAGTCGCCTACTCACCTCCTCCCCTCCCCGCACACGTCACGGGCGTCAGAGCGCGTCACCAGGTGCCATGAAGCGGCCCAAGAACCACCTGACGTCACTGAGCACACCCGGATACCGGCGCCGCCCTGCCCAGTTTGTTCAGGCCGGAAGCAGCGCCGGGTTGTTCCGGGGGTGACGAGGCGCCGACTGAGGCCGCGTGCCCGCTCGCACGCGCGTGCGGCCAGCGGTCACTTCCGGCGACCGCTGCCTCCTATAGTGAGGCGGTGAACCTGCCAGCAGGCGCGCGAGGTCGCCACCAAAAGAAGCGCCGGAGCAATACCCTTCGTCGCCGGATGAAAGGGTTCGTCGACTATCCACTGGCAAGATGCGGAAGTGCGTGGGTAAATAAGGTGAGCGTTGCGCTGGAGGTGCTGGAGGGAGGTGTAGCACGCTCACCGTGGTCCGCTGCTGCTGCGCGGGAGTTTGTTGCCAGCTGTTTGTTGTACCGGCTAACGTACAACAGAGCGGATGTGGTGGTTATTGGGGTCACCGGACACCGAGCTGCCGCCTCTGCAGAGCCGGCGCTTAGCGAGGAGGTGGCGAAACCAGAGCGTGGCGCAACGCCCCGAGCCCCGCCGCCGGTATCGAAACGGACGCCCACCAACATGTTTGCACATTGAAAATACCTGCAAGGAGTTCCTTTGAACTCGAGCGAACAGTTCTTGCACGGCGCAGGAACAGACGGGGGGGGGCAGGCAGACCATGCTCCCAATCATACGCGTCGGAAAAGGGGGGCCAGGGGGGCCTGGGCCCCCACTTTTGGCCAAAAATTTCCTGATCTCAGTCAAAATGAGAGAAAACCGGACATTCTTATATCCAGGCGCTGCGGGAGGCAACGAAGAGCCCAAATTCGAACAGTTTTTGGTCCTGACGTTGAAAGTTTTCTGTCAGCATCAGGTTGAAGGTTGGCTGGCCCCCACTTTTTGCCGGTGGCGACACATGCCCCAATCAGGTGAAGGTGGCGGCCCCCACTTTTGCCGGTGGCGACACTTATGCTCCCAATATTCAAGATTGTTACCCATCAATACTATGGTGCTGACTGGAGACAAATCACTTTAAAACGTAGCTTGACCTTCTAATATTTCGGACGTTCCTACGCCTTTGCATTCTTGCTATGAAAGTCATGCAGTGACGTACAAGCTCTGTAGGATGTCTTTATTTTCGTTTAGATTGGCGTATCCGTATTAGACATAGATGATGGAAATAGAAAATCTTTGGGGCGGTGATGGAAGGTGGGAAGAGAGCTATTTTTTGCTTAGACTGAGCAACGAACAAATTATTTCAAATGAATCAGTCCACAGCCGATCCTTGAATTTTCGCAAACAGCATCACACAGGAATAAGAACTATCTGACTTTCACATGTTACGTCATAAAACCCGCGATAAACTTGTTCATAGAAACGTTACAAAAGCTTAATTTGATTCGGATTGAAAAACAATAAATTGACGGAGGTTGCTACGTCGTGATATCCCAGTCAATACCCGTGCACAGCAGGTGCTAGCTAGGATGGGATGGCAGGGCTCCCGCTTTTCCTACTCCCTTTTGAAGATTAGATAATGATTTTATGCACTTCTTACCGTGCATTGATGTATGTCAGTAGCGCTATTACAAGATAGAACTATTGCTAATATTAGGGGTCTGAAATACACAATTGTTAGAAATCTGCAGAGACGGATTTAGATGTGACGTTTAGTCATATGGGGGACAACAGGACCCAGAAACACCAGAAACACAAAACTGAATTAGATTTAAGAGTATCAAAGGGTTTGGGATAAATTAGGGGTAGATGTTTTTACTCCCAGAATGCTTACTCTTTACTCCGGGTCTCTTACACCAGTGAATATCTGGGTCGCCAGGTGTTTTCAAACTGGCAACGTAATAGATGGGCTAATAACTTATGTGTCTTCTGGAGATGTGCCTAATAAAGCCCGGAAAATTCACCCCTTGCCCTTAAATCAACGAAACCAACACACTTAATTCTTTTAACATAGCATTCTCCAAGTCACGATAACTTCCTGCATGTGGTCTCCTGATCACGCGTTTGCATTGAGTGATTTAGTGTGCTGGGCACCTTTCCTGATATTCGGGCGCCAGTCTGCCGGGTGAGGTGACTTGACTGGCGTAACAGGAGGTGAAGGTCGCGAGCCGTGCAGACCTCCGCAGCCTCCGCTGCAGCTCACGTCCGGAGAGCGAGACGGCGTCCGGCCCGACCGCACTGCCATCTAACGGCAGATTAGAGAAGTGCGCAGATATCTGATCAAAGTCCGAAAGTGAGGCTGGCTCACGGGTTTTGTAACGGTGCAAACTATGATGTTTTAAAAACAGTCTGATATGGCAGACATCCAGGGACTGAAGCAGAACAAAAGTGCGCACAGTGAGTTGAAAATCATACTACGCTGACTGATGTAAAAAACGCGAAGGAAAAATATATTGACATGCTTTTCTATATGGGAAACTCGGCAGTCGTCGGTAGGCACCAAGGTCCCTGAGGGTCGGTGATTCAGGGCAAGGGCGGATTCAACCGTTTGGCTTGGGAAGGAAACCCTCGCGGGGCCTCGGACTCACATGAATAAAACGATGTGCGATGGAGACGCCGGATGACCGATTAAACTGGTACAATTAACTAATTTGTATATTACATACTCCTCAGAAATTGCTCAGAAAAACGTGAATGAGTTCCAGCTCTTCTCTTTGCAGCAAAAGTTTGTTTCGCGTTTAAAGAAGTGCCCGTCAAATCGTCAGACTGTTTAAAGCGATTACTGAGGATTAAAATTATGAAACACTAATGTGGTTTGGGGGACCAAACGAGGGTTTAACCCCCTTTGTTTTGCTTTTGTGGGCCATGACCAAATTGACCCCCCCCTTTGGTCCACCTCTGATCCAGGGGATTTTTGTTCTCTCTTTGGTGCTGTACGTGCAGGTGTCCTTAGTACGCCACCCTATGAAACTTTACCACTCCCCATCCGTCTTGCCAGCTCCCGTTTGCCAAAGATCCAAATATATCAATAGAAGTTTCAATTAGAGGAAGCAGGGGCGGATCCAGGCGGTGGCAGCTGGGGGTGGCCTCAGGAATAAGAATGGCGGCGCCCATGAGCCGGAGGTACAGCAGTGCTAATCGAAAACAAAAAAGTATCCCGACGAGAAAGCATAGCTCGATTTTCGGGGAAACGGTGATAAGTAAGTGATCAAACGAACAAAAAGAAAATACTTAGTGTAAGGTAAAGTGTAATGTATGTAAAGTGGAAAATGTAAAATGTAGAAGTGTAAAATGTAAAGTGGAATGTTTCATTTCATTTATTCATCATATTGCCCATGGAACAAGGCCCATTTACAGGCAAAGTCACATAAAAATCGGATGTCAACATACCGCAAAGGCAGGGGCGCCCCACTGCCAAAAATTCCGATCTCAGTAAAATGAGAGACAATCGGACATTCTATATCCAGCCGCTGCGGAATGCAGCGAGGAGCCCAAATTGAACAGTTTTGGTCCTGATGTTGAAAGTTTTTGTCAGCATCAGGTTGAAGTTGCTGGCCCCCACTTTTTGCCGGTGGCGACACTTATGGATGTCAAAATAGGCTAAGAAAGAGTTACACACATAAGATCAACATAGGCAAGAAGTTAAAAACTTCCGTAAAAATTAAGAAGTAAAAGCACGTCAAAACTTGTAAAGATAAAAGACGTCAGGCTAAAAACGTTGCGATAAGAATATAAAAATATAAGACATAAAACCTAAAACTGGGAAAAGAACACAAGACTAGAACCGACAGGTGCAATCTTAATTATAATGTGGCTATATATGTGATGACCTTTGATCGAAATGAGCTGAAGGTGTCATGAAATATGTCTGCTTGTGGTCGGATGTTCAGGAATGTGTTCATGACTCTGGGCAATCTAACACACAATCCTTCCTTCACGGTATTCACTCTTGCGTATGGCTCATTAAACAACGCTAATTGCCTCGTTGCTCTCACGGGCACATACAATGAGAAACGGCGTACTAAAAGAGATGAGTCGATCCTACCTTTAAGAACATTGCGCATGAACATCAAATTATGCTGACTTCTTCGCGATGACAATGACTTGACCTTAAAATGATTCATGAGGTCGCTGTACAATAGCGATCTAGATTGATTCCTACAGTTTGCGTTCAACCATAGAAGAAATTTGTGTTGCACCCTGTCGACTCTAGTCAAGTGAACAGCAGCTGCTCCGCCCCAAATAACACTACAATACTCGAGGACCGGACGAACATGTGCATAGTAAGATACGAGAACAGCTGATAGGCTGAGATTTCCTCCTTCACCGGAGTTTTGGAATGATCTTATTAAAAAACCAAGAGTTCTGTTGGCTTTTTTCACCACGTTTTCAATTTGAGGACCAAACGTGAGTTTTGTGTCTAAAATGACGCCCAAATCCCGGATTTTTCCAACACGTTCCAACTCTATATTTTCTACAGAATACGTTGCCAGAACCGGTTTTGTTTTCAAAGTCATGCAGAAGTGTTTGCACTTGTCCGGGTTTAGATTCAATCGCCAAAGTTTGGACCATCGACACACTCGATCAATATCGCCCTGAAGGAAGGCTGCATCAGTCTTGCACTTGACCTGACGATAGATTTTCAAGTCGTTAGCGAACATGAGACAATGGGAGGAAGAAATTTCATCTGAAAGATCATTTACGTACATCGCGAATAAAAGAGGTGACAGCAATCCACCTTCGCGGTGTGCCCGATATAACCCGGCCCCAATCCGAGTACTTTCCGTTGACAATAACTCGCTGCTGTCTGTTCTGTAAATAAAATGAGAACCAATTTAATGCTGAACCGGAAATGTTGTAGGATTTTTTAGTTTGTTTACTAAAAGAGAATGGTTTACGCTCTGAAAAGCGGCCGTATAGTCTGTGTATATATAATCTGTTTGGTAGCCAAGCGAGTTAGAGTCCCGAGGCTGCGCTCAAAAGTGTGGCCAGGTTAGATGCGCACGATCTTCCAGAAACAAATCCATGTTGTGTCGGCGATAAAATGGGTTTTACATACCCCAACAAGCACACATAGGCTACGCCCTCTATAATATTTCCAAACAATGGAGTTAAAGATACTGATCTATAATTTTTGGGGTCCCTTTCTTAAAAATTGACACTATATTCGCTTGCTTCCACTTCTCCGGGAAGATTTCCTGGGCCAGTGACAAAGAACAAATTTTAGCGAGCGGAACGGCAAGAGGATCACGACACTCGTATATGATCCGTGCACTGATTCCGTCCGGACCGCATGCTTTATGGACTGAAACAGTGTCTAATATTGCCCCTGCCCTATTCACGTCACACTCGATATAATCAAACAGTGGTAGATCATAGTGAGGTGCGTCCGGCAGGTTGTCTACCTTGGGTTGTGTGAATTTAGCTGCAAATGTTTGATTAAGTAGATCAGCCTTTTCCCTGTCGTCTGTTATGTCTTCATAACCATTGCGAAGCACAGCTAGTCCCTTTTTCTACCTTTAAGACATTTCAAAAACATGACCAAAAACGTATTGGGTTAGTCTTAAAATCATCGGTAAGACTAATGATATAATTTTTAAAATCTTTTAAATGTAGCACCTTTACCGTTTGGTTTGAACTAGACCTGTGATAGAGCATGCCAAAAAACACTCAGTTGGATGTTTCATGTCTCTCGGAATATCGGACTGTCCGATAGACACACTACACGGTAGTCCCAGTTCAAATCTCATTGTATAGATGCCCCATTATTAACACTAAACCAACACAGCAGCAGATGAAGTTTCGACAAAAATTGTCTTCTTCAGCATCTATGGTAGGAGGGAAAGGGAGGATAACCCTTATCCCTCCTACCATAGATGCGAAGAACAATTTTGTCGAAACGCGCACGCCTCGTTGGTTTAAGTGTTAATATCTGTCAACCACTGTTATACAAATGCCGCATTATCTTTAATGGAGGAATACATGTTTTAATAATTTGTTTCAGTGACGTTGTAATGATGGCTAGTGGTCCACAGGGAATTTGAGTTGGTAATCCAGCCGCGGCAAATTTTGGAAGTTTTGAAAAACACCTATTTCCATGTCTCTTTTTAATTGTGGACACGACTGGTCAGGTTGGTTTGACCGGGGCAAATACAAATTTTATCTTAATTTGATGAAGTTCATGAGAAGTTTGCTTTTGAACTTAATTTGTAATACTGATAAAGTTTGCCTCCCCTCCCAATATGGTATATTTGCGACTGAATACAAATTATCATATCCATACCATACCATATATACCATTCCATACCTTATAGAGGGATGTGTATTTATATTTTGGGGGTACCTGGAAACCTCTAGTGAAACATCGAAATAATGTTAAGATATGCCTTAGAGTTTCAACGTTTTTTTTTACTTTTAGGACTATGCATTGTTCTATATTTTCAACAGGCCCATGAAATGACTAACAATTAATTTATATCATGCTTTCTCTTTCATGATGAATTATGACACACATTCAAACTTGGGCACTCCCAAGAAATTATAGAATCCTTGCCCCTGCACCTATAGCAAAACCATAGGCATTGAGCTCTGACCAGAAATTGCAATGAGTATGGTGGATAGATATAAGAACACATCGAAATTGCTTACGCTTATTTTGAATGCAAAATCTGTTTTTTACATAAACCTTTTGTATAGACATATTCCAAACTTAGGATTTTGCACAATTATGGGTTCCTTTGATACAGTTTCACACTAAGATAAGGCAGAAGCCCGAAATGGATTCCAGCATGTTCTTAAAGCTCTCAGATTTCCTGTGACACCTTAGTGTTTTTCAGTGGGATCATTGATAGTTGTGTATTTCAGACCAAGGGCCGAATTGGTTTTAGGCAGCTCGAGCCGCTTCACCAGGCCACTTCAGGCGGCGACAGCGGACAGTGATCCAGTGAGGAAAATATTTTCACAAATCAAACTGCTGATTTTCTAACTATAAATCAATCTCAGAAAATCTGTGAAACCAACAGTATAACGATGCTATCGCGAATTTACTCCCCCAAACCACCCACCTGGAGACGCCACTAGGCGCACGCTGCTCGGGCGGTGCAGGCGACGCGCCTGCAGGGAGGGGCGGGATGATGCGCCATCACCAGCTCGGCGCAGACAGCGATGGCCGCTCCGCCCCCCAGAGTGTGACGTCACTCCCGTGAAAGACTATCGGTTGACCCGATACACTGACTGGAATAGACCTATCGCCGGGCCAAGATAGGTGATAGGCATTTGCCGGGGAAGAACCGGACAGATAGAAGATAGCTGAACAATTTTCGATAGGCGGTACTTGTGTGGTTATCGATAGGCTTTGATGGTGTACCTACCTATCGTTTTATTTAATGGGCTTCAGATTGAGTTTATGATTGATGGTGAAGCAACGCAAAGTTTGCCCTCTGGCATATACCCCAATGGTGACAATTTCGCCTCATTCATAAAATTCTGAAGGGATTACAGTAAAATGATAGGTAGGCGCCTTTCTGCCTTTGTCTTATTTTAGCTTTAATTTAGACGCATGTGCAGTGTGGACCTAAATTAAATTTATGTTAAGAGTAATATCTGGCTGCTTTTTATTCTTATGCTAATTTTTAGGGGTGTTTTTTGTGTTCCCTCGTGCTTCTTCACTTCTTTCATTCGCTCTGTGTGTTTTGTCTTTTAATCCTTGCTTGTTTGTCTACTTCTTTTGTTTTATTGGTTAGCCACCTGTAATTTTTTGTCACCGATAACAAGCTCGATTATTGGTCCAGAGTTTTTATCTGTTTCTTTCACTTCTGAAGTGTTTTCTGTTCTGTTACTCCTTATAGTTTCATTTGTTTCTGTTGATTTTTCCCTGTTCACTTGTTCGGCTCCACTTAATTTTTTATATAAATTTTGTTCAAGTTGTTCCTGGTAAGGCTGCTGGCGTCGGAGTCTCACTAAAGTCATCAAGGGACTTGTCACGGAGACCCCGACCCCACCACCCGAATGAGCAGCTCCCTCAATGGAGGGTTAATTTAGAAGCCAAAGTTTAACGTCCCACAAAGCACAGGGACGGCCGCCCCGCCTATATATTTAATTATGTAATTATTAAATATATATTTAATTATATAATTGATTATATATATAAATATATATAATAACCTATATCCAGGCAATATGCAAAAGTAATAAAATATGATTAGGAGAAACTTTACCTATTTCAGGCGGTAAATTCGGCTCTATGTCGACGTAGGAGTATACGTTGAGAAAGGAACTCTTCGGTGCGGGATCATTGCCTCTGTGTGTGGTGCTGCTGTTCAACGATTTTTATCAAGGAATGAAAAACTGCATGCTTTTTTAACCACGAGAAAAGCCTGGCTTCATTACTTTAAAGTTGCATGGTAGAAAGTAACACGGCAAAAAAATGCAGAACCGATGCGGGCTGCCTCGCAGTTAAGATAAAACAAGCTTACTTCGTTCCTTGAAACATGATTAATACACATATATTCACTTTTATACATACATACAGTGGCGGATCCAGAATAACATTTCAGGAGGACTGGGGACTCGAGTCTTCCCTGTCATTGCCTCGGAACAGTCTTATAATAATTTTGGGGGCTTATCGGCGCACCAACTGCCAGGATCATATGGCGTCACCAACTCTTTCCCTGCTAGAAGGGATTCTCGGGCGCCTGCTTGCTCCTTGTTCAGGGAAGCCGCTGAACCTTGAACCTCGTCCTTGTTGGCTGCGTGGAAGTTTGCTGCGCTGACCACTCCACTATCGCGCATGATTCTGAGCCAATTCAAATGGACGCGCGTCCGTTTTCGGGCCTCTAGGGTGATCAATTTGACAACTTATGACAGCAAATTGACATCAGGTCAGGTCAGGTCAACAAGCCATGACGTCATTGCTAAACCGATGTAAGGTGATTCTGCTCTTATAATGTGAGACTAACAAAGTCGAGTACATCAAAAGTCGATAGCTGAATAAGAGCAGCAACCTCACGAACGTACTCTCTAAGTAAGTTTCTTTGTTATCATTCAAATATAGGGGCTTGGAATTCCCTAGCCCCGGGCTGATATACTGACGCCAGGAGTTACCTTATGCTCGCCATGAAAGGAACAAATTCCAGATGGGAGTATGGCTCTTAAACTTGAGTTTGATCTGCCATTACTCTGAATGAGATGCAGCAATACTCCGTTGCAAGGTGAGATTACAAATACTTTGTGTGCCATTTAGAGCAATGAAAACCTTTCGGAAAGTGATTGGAGGCATTGCAAAGGTCAGATTCAGGAAACCGCCAAGAAAAAGAAAATGCGAAATCACGAAAGTTGTAATTTTCAAAGTGAGTTGAGTTTTTCAGCCGTAAACTGCAGTTCATGGATATCAGCTAGTTAAACGTGCCCATTTATGCCGTTCACACGATAAAAACAGTCTACCTTTACGTGACACTGAAGGTCCTGGGGTAACATTTGACTTTAACATTTCACTTCTCGGAACAAAGTCACTTCCGGTCTAAATCTCCAATAAGTCGTGATTGGAAAATGAATGAGGGAAGGACTCTCCTTTGTTAACTTTGCCAACCGTGTTCCAGTCCACTTCGCCCTCTGGTGGGTCCGCGCCATGGCGTCCACATCGGAGAGCATGCGACTTCCGACCTTCGCGGCACTGCGCAACGCTACCTCCGTCATCCAGTCTCGTGAGTACGCTACCTCCTTCATCCAGTCTCGTGAGTACGCTACCTCCGTCATCCAATCTCGTGAGTACGCTACCTCCGTCATCCAATCTCGTGAGTACGCTATCTCGGTCATCCAGTCTCGTGAGTACGCTACCTTTGCCATCCAATCTAGTGAGTACGCTACCTCCGTCATCCAATCTCGTGAGTACGCTACCTCGTTCATCCAGTCTCGTGAGTACGCTACCTCTGCCATCCAATCTCGTGAGTACGCTACTTCCGTCATCCAGTCTTGTGAGTACGCTTCTTCCGTCATTCAGTCTCGTGAGTACGCTACCCCCGTCATCCAGCCTCGTAAGTATGCTACCTCCGTCATCTCGTCTCTTGAGTACGCTAACTGCGTCATCCAGTCTAAACTCGCGGGAGCGCTGCCTCTGCCATTCAGTTGTGATCATGCTACCTCCTTTGCTCAGTCCAGTGGCGGATCTAGTCGGCAAGCTTGGGGGAAGCCAAAGTCGAAAGCAAAAAAAAGGTCACGCGGTGAAATATTTTTTCCACAATTCAACTAGACGGTAGGTATTGGGGGTAGACCCAAGTCGAAAAGCAAAAAAATAAAATAACGTTACGGGGTGAAAGATGTGGCCTCAGGATGCTTGTTTTTGCTATCCAAGGGCCAGTGTTACCACTGAAGTTGACTGGTTCGGTTTGAAGTTGAGAGCAGAAGCACCGAAACCTTACTCATAAACTAAAAATGAGACGGGGCAAAAATGAGGTTGATATCTTTAGGGGAAAGGCAAAAACATAGTTTTGCCCGGATATTTTTTGTTTGCGGGAATGCGTGTTTTGCCTCCCCCCTGTGGATCCGTCACCGGCTCAGTCCGAAGAGAAGATCACTTCTGGCATCCAGTCCCGTAAGTCCTGTCAGCTCATCATCTCATCTGTGCCACTCAGGGCCTCCAAGAAGTGGTTACACCAGAAGAATGGCATGTGCAAGTCTGCTAATGATCCTAGACCATGACCACCGGGACGATTTCAGGGGCGTAGTGTTTCCGGTGACACCGCAACTTGTACGAAGGAAATATCTTATTGGTGGTTCATTCACTTTTTATATTTAATTTCATTGTGTATGCACGTAACTTGGAGCAAGAACCTTTCAAACAAGGCGAAGGGGTCCACTAACCAACGGGGCATTAACACGCGCCCCGCTGGAGGGCGAAATTCTCCCCCCTCCTGGTTTTCCCCAAATAACGGAAAAGGAAGAGACGCAGAACAAAAAAACTTACGGTACCTTATCCCCAATCAATTTTACGCGTCTGACCAAACTTTTCAGGTCAGGTCATATCAGGTCAAGAAGCTGTCCAAGGTCAAGTGACCCGACCTCAAAACCTAAAAATCACGAGTTTGAAGTGGCGCCTAAGAAACATCAGTCAACCGATCAGTTTAAAACTTTCACAATATGGCAAGGTCATTAGGGCCTACAAATCTGCTGTCCCGGAATTTCGATATTGTTGAATTAAGGTGGGGTAAAATTTTTGGTCATCCCATAGGTCACTGGAGCACACAGTGACTGTTTTGCCAATAACTTCTCACTGAATTAAGGTAAAGCTCCTATTTTGCTTGTATTGTGCTTATATTGTCACGGGGAGTCGATTGATATGCAGCATGACCGTGCCAGGTCACCATGTGACCCTGACCTAGTTCGAGGTTAGATCATTTTCATAACTTGACCTAGCAAGGTCATATTATACATCATTTGCTTTGCTACGACGAGAGAAATCGAATGATGTATGAATATTTTCTCTAGCTTTGCTGAGTAAGACTTCAGAGAAGGAAACGTATACTGCCCTGTTGTAAGCCTATGGAACCTTCTTTGGCCTATGCTGACCTCAAAATTGACCTGTCATAAAAATATTTATTATAATTTCTCTTTGTCTCGTCAAGAGATTTCGAACGCTGACCGTATTTTTATTTAGCTTTCCTGGGAAATGAGATACGAAGGGGGGACAAAATACGCCCCCCCAGCGGTTCATGCCAGGAACCCTAGCAGGGCGCGTGTTAAACCGGGTGGAGATGCACCGTTCAGTTATCTGGACATAAAATTAGAAAGAGCAACTAATATTTGGCTAGGAAAGGGACATTAGCCGGCTGAATAGGGCACTAGATAATTTTTGTGGGCACCCTTTGATCATTAGGACATCACTTATTGCATCACTATTTGGAAAGACACCCATTGGCTATAATGGGAAGAACATTTATTGATAGGAGGGCATCCATTTCTGCAGCATCTAGAAAAAATAACATTTCTGTGTTTCTTATTTTAGTTATTTTGAATGTCTTTTTATAAGATTCGGATATGTCTAAAAAATATTTTACAGTTTCAAAGACATTAGCTGTGCAGATGCTTCTCGGGTCTGAGGGATATTCATTTCCAAAGACAGCGCATGTCTGTTCCATGTAGTATGGTAGCTACACCTGCGGACATTGGACATCCAGGCTGGCGAAGGGTATTTTATTATCCTTCGCCCCACCGGGGGCCATCGATGGCCCCCTAAGGTTTTTCCAAAATAGCAGAAAAACGAAGAGGTGCAGCACCGCGGTTGAGAGCTCTACCTCTCACTGCATCATTTTTCCACCATCCCTGAAATTTTTTATCCCGGGTCACCCAAAGTCAGGTCACCAGATGAGGTCAACCAAGGTCACCTCACTTCAACTTTAGAGCTCTGTAAGAGCTACATTTCAAATTCGATAAATTTGAAACTTCCTACCCTTTATGGCCCCTCCAGGGTCTACAAGGTGTATATCCGGGATTTTTTATTTCGTGCCCTGAGGTCAGGTCACGAGGTGACCTCTCCCATTGAAAAAGCATGGAGAAAAGCTGTCTTATGATCTTAAAGTCACAAAAGCGATTGAAAATGCTCACCTTGATAAAAAAGCGTTCTTGGACACTCTTTCACGGATTCCAGGGGCCATATTTGCCCTTTGACCTCTCCAAGGTCATCCAAGGTCACCAGGGGTCAAAAACAGTATTTTGACTATAACGTTTGACCTAATTAAACTAGAGCGCTGAAACAAACACCATCGTGTTTGTCTTGTCACTGGCTTTCATTTGATATACGGCAAGGTCACTTTCTGACCTTTCGTGACCTCAGGTCATATTAGGTCACGAGGTGACCTCTGGAGGTCAAACCACTGGCGGGAGGTCTTTACATTTCACATAGCGGAAAAAGTACTGGCAATTTCCTATCAAATGTACTTTACCAGACCCCAATAACTCTAATAGCATAAGAGGTATGCCCAGTTTGCTTAAGCATTGCATATTTGAGTGAAAATAGCCGATCTGGACCTAATTTGACATCTGGAGGTCAAACCATTGACTGGAGCACTGAAACATGCGAAGTAATTTCTTACTGAATTCACGCGAGCTTTCTATTGCACTTTGCAGATTTACGCTAACGTCCATATTTTCGGAGTTAGAGGGGGCTATCGATTGCCCCCCGGTGGGGCGAAGGTGGCGCTGGACCCCGGTGGGGCGCGGGTTATGATCCGGATTTTTGTTCCGACAGATAGAAACACGAATTAAATTCCATGAGTGAAGCATGTCTAAACAATGTCTCCGAGTATCATGAGTGTATCGGTTTTTCCGCTCAAGGTTGAACATCAAATCCTTGAAATGAAACATCGATGGAAAAACATTGATCCTTGAAAAGAATCCGATGTGAGGATACTTCAGTCAGTCAGACACAGTTCTTGTGTCAACCCAAGGCGCAGGTGCACACACCCTTCTCACGGTGGTGTCTCTGTACTCCACTATCAGGAGTGCCCTGTTACCGCTTTATCGCTGTATTTGCTCTCACATTCCGATGTGCTCAAACCTCGTAAAAAGCTAATACACTGAGTGTCAGCACCCCAGAGCTGCAAAATAAATTTCAACGAGTTGGCTGGCACAACGAGTTGGGGAAACGTAGAGCACAAACTCTTCCACGCAGTAGTAATGCTACCAAGTTCTAAGTTCACATTTTGCATAAAGCCGAAGTGCTGCAAAGTCGGTTGGGTCGGAGGTCGCTCTGCCCAAAAGTGACCCCGCCACACCACTCCTCCGACAGCCATCAGCTCAGTGATTCGTACCGACTACCAGTCGACCCTGCCTCCGCCTCTGTCCGGCTCCGTCGGCGTGGTGGCGCCCCTGCAGGGCACTTGGACTACCGCCGGGCTCGAGGGCGCGCCTCAAGGTGAGTCTCGTGTGCTGCTGAAGACGCCATCTTGGAATTCCTGCTTAACGATTGCATAGACATTTGAAGAAGCTCAAAACAAGGCTCCATTAATGTGTTTGGAGTGCTTAACACGCCATTGACGGGGTCTGAGCCACCTTCGATTGACGAGGGGCCGGACCCGCCCCTAAGATCTCGAGAACCACGGTAGGTAGCGAAAACGGTAAACGGCGTTGGGTAGCCCATCCGCTTCTCCATCGAAAATATTTGTACCATTTTTTGTCAGGTCACATTTAAGGCCACTAGAGGTCAAAACATACCGTCATAGGGATAACATGTAAATTCAGTTTTTCGGCCATTACATCTGAACAAGTCAAGATAGAGCAAAACGACTTGAACTATATGAATCCTCGCAGCAAGCCAAATCAAATGATATATGATTTGACCTTGCTAGGTCAAATCAAAGATTTGACTTGACCTGAGGTCAGATCAGGGTCAAATTATATAAAATGCATATCATTAGAACCGCAAAGCCAAGGCGAGTCTAATGAAGCTAAAATAAACGTTTTATCACCATCTGTTACTGAGTTATTCAGTAAAACCATACTTCCAACGTATTACCAATGGAGAGGTCATGCTTCGTACCTGACCTTAGGTCATCGATATCAAAAATACCGAAACATATTTTAGAGAACTCGGTGGGCCCATTATGTGATATGAGTTTGAATTGGATAAGTTCACCTTGCTCCGACTTATGCTATCTTAAACTTCTTTTGAGGTCGGGTCACTTGACCTGTACTGGTGACCTGACCTGAGATGACCTATCCTTAAAATTTTCACAGAAGTTGCAAAATGATGAGGAAAAAGGTATACCAAGTACGGCGGCGCTGCGTGCCGCCGTTTTTCTGCTGTCTCCGAAAAACCCGAGGGGTGCGGGTACCCGCCCCCGTCAATGCGCGTGTTAATGCATGAAGCTGGCTGGTATCTACTTAGATTAGCTTGCAAATTATATCGGATGAATTCAACATCACACTTTACTTATGATTCATGTTTTAATATTGAACTAACCGATTAGCCATCGTTCGTAATCAATGAATAGTTTGAGTGTCATGATACCCATTCAGGGCGAGTTCCGCCTTTGGGCTCTGCAGGGCTGGGCGTACGGAGTGATTGGCGATATCAGAGAGGACACTATCGGTTCTCAGCTCATCATTGCCGCGTCTTTTGGGCGATATTGAGGCGATGAGGTCACCGTTCGGCGCCCGATAGTGTTCAGCCGTGAGTCCGAGCCATACGGACCTGTGGCAGAGCCCGGTATCGGAGCGCCCCAGATATCAGGACCACTCAAACAGCCGCCAAATCCGGGAGGGCGCTCAGCAGGACTCGCTACTCACCAGTGCCTGCTGTTTGTACGGTGACTGGCAGAGTTCAGCTATGATTGTTTGACATGGGAGGAGAGGGAAAGGGTTTGGTCTTGGGGGGTGGGGGAGTGTGGCCTGATTATCCCCCCCCAAAATATACGTCTGACACCGAAAGAAGATTCAGTCTAGTGATGAGAAGTAGTTTACAAGGTGCCAAATATTTTATAACCATACATTTCCATGGCATTGGAGGGGTGAAATTAATGATTAATTACAGAGGCTAAATATTTAAGAAACTACTAAATTTCATTCTCCAGCTAATTAATATGCATTCCTTCACCCGAATACTTTGAAACACTGGGAGAATTTCTGTATTACAGGTGAAAGCTGGATTATAGTGCGCAAAAATACCTGTCTCTGGTACTAGCTGGCACAATTTTTTAGGGCAGGGCATTTTTTTAAGGAAATATCAGTGCGGGGGCATTTCTTGTGCTGGCCATTACAGTGGTGGATCCAGGGGATCCTGCCTTCTCCCACCAAACGGAAAAGCTCGGGGCAAAACTATGCTTTTGTCCCCCTCCCTTAAGCTGTCGACCTCCTTTTTGCCCAGACCTTTTTTTTAGCTTATAAGCAACGTTTCGGTGATTCAAATTTTAACTTCAAACATGACCAGTCAAATTCGTTGTAAACATTGGGCACTGGATAACAAAAATGAGCATCTTGTAGCCAGATGTTTCACCCTGCTTCTTTTTTTCACATGGGGTCTTGGGCTTGCCCCCAAAACCTACCGTCTAGTTAAATTGTGGCACACTCACTGCGTGACCTTTTTTGCCTAGCGGTTTTGACTTTCCCCCTCCAAACCTACCGGCTAGATCCGCCACTGGGCCATTATAGTGTCTTCAGGGGATCAATACCTCATTTTGAGAGTGAGGAGGGGGGGGGTAATAAAACTTAGACGCGGTAGTGTGTTTCCCAATTTGCTGTGTTTTTCCTTATTCTAGAGATTACAGATGCCGCAACATATTTTAAATGAATTTACTATTTTTTTATTTTTCTTTATGAGTATAACAAGGTATGCAATTTATCAAAGTATCGAACACATGCGGCCAATTCGAGACAAGTTCTTATGTACATACCTACTATGATGTGTGACTTTGTTGTCAAAAGCATCTAGGAAATTTAGTGCAAAAACCAGTTAATAGTTGTTGGGGCTTATCGATGCACCAACTTTCAGGGTAATATGGCGTCGCCAACTCTCTCCCTAGTGGAGGGCTTTATTGTGAGCCAGTTTGATGTTTCTGACGAAGGGCTGTGGCCAACTATATAATCTCTGCAAATTTTTAACATCAAGGACTCAATGAGAAAGGCCCACTACCAGTTTGTCAACTTAACAGAAAAAATTGATACAGCGAACCCACTATAAATTTCACGTATACTCCACCGCAACAATAAATGAATAGGCTAAGTACTTCACATCGGCACACAGGCAACCAGTTTGACGAGGTTTGACTACACTGTGTCCCGCTTATCCACGAACGAGCTCTGAGCGCTGACAACCAACCGCGTGTGAAATGAGAGCATCATGCAATCCCACGGTACTGGCTGGGGCGGGGGCTTCCGGTCGGATAGAACGCAGTGTTTGATTGCTTGTAGGCTCCAGTGCTGTGATCAATGGATGCTGAGGCTGCTTTACCGGGATTTCCTGCAACTATGCGCTTTGTTTCGTTTTTTTCACGATTGAGTAGACAGCCACTGGTGGAATTCTTTAACACAATTTTTGAGGATTGTCAATTTGGACGAGCACTAGATTAGGATAATTATTATTGGGTGGTGTTCTGTCTTATTTCCAATGGGTGACTTTGCGTTGTTCAATTTTAAGTCATCTGTCCATTTCACTGGGGGCCAATTGTCGGGCACTGGGCGACATTTCTGCCGTCTGGGGGGGCAAATGGCCCCCAGTTAACATGTTAAAAAATGGCCTGATTTAGGGGGCGAAATACATGCATACTTTCTCCATCCCTATTGATGTTATAAGAAATTGCAAATTATTGTAGCAGGAATTGATCAAGCAGCATGATGTATCAAAAGATGTATAAAAATAAAGTTTGGTGTTGTCCAAACAATGAAGATAAAGATGAAACATGAAATTCTCTCAAGGCCTTCAATTTTATAGTGTCATTATGACGGAATATGATGAAAAAGGTTTGTATGTTTGCCTTAAAATTACGAAATGATAAAATTTTTTGATAGATAATGAAAGCTGCTATCCATTTCTTATAAAGAAGAGGAAATGCTGAATTCTTGCGCTGATTGGCGTTAATGTGTCAGCGTGCTAAAAAAACTACTGTTTGGTATTGTCCGAAAATGAGCACATATTTGAAAAATGAATTTGCTCAAGCCCTCCAATTTACAGGCTAGCCTTAAAGCATAAGGAAGTAAAACAATAATGAAGCATGAAGTCAAAACCATCCTAAAATAGCTTAGCACACATTCAGTTCATGTTAGACAACTAAGACAATTCGTGGAAGACCACTGACCACGCTGACCTTAAGTCCTGAAGTGATGCTCATCCTTGAGGAATTGATTCACTACTACAAAACCATATTTTTTAAATAAATAACTTTAAGAAAAAGGACTGTACGTGTTAAGCCATGGCCCAACCAAAGGGACCTTTCTGGATCAGTCCGTCGACCATTATTTCCATTTACGCCAGAAAACTACAAGCCATAAGTGTCTATTCTAGCTCACAGACTGGATGACAAAAAGCTCCATTTATCGTTTATACGCCTGGGTCTGCATGGATTGGACATTTCAAGTAGACGATGTGTGAAATCGCTAAGCTTGCCACTATACAAAAAACATCTAGTAATTTACCAAAATAACGCAAAATAATAAAGCATCGGTGTTTTTTTCTGTAGCCATATTGGCCGCGGTCGCACCCGTCGCTCGTGATATCCAGGGCGTGCGAGATTGCAGGTCAGTGTCAACACAGGTCACATTCGCCCATATCACCCCAATTACCTCGCCTCTATCGCGTGCAGCCTGCGGAATTGGAGGCGCGTTGGCTCGATTTAGCACGTGCAGCGTTAGGTCTTGCACCCAGGCCACCGCGGCGCCGAGGACTCGCTGCTTGCTGTTTCCGTCCCCATGTAGGCCACGCTTTGTTTGCGCCGCAATTCTTTGTGCAGATGGCTCGAATGACCATTTTTCCATTGAATTGGCTTGAAAAAAATGATTGGGGGTTTACTACGTATCAACTGGCGAGTTCGTATGGTGTCGAAGGGAGGAGAGTAGCATAGGTGGTAGGCGGCGCTCCCCCCGATTGATCCTCGGTGCCCCTGAAATGGTCAGGTCACTCACTCCCTTGAAGAGCTGAAGGCCCCTGAAATTTCGCCACCTAACAATATCCTCTCCCTCAGGATGCGAGTACTGGCGCCGCCGTGATAGGATTTGGCGCCCGCTTAATAAGTTTGACGGTCCAGACGACCCCTCCCTGGATCAGAAATAGTGGATCTCGTATGGGAAGTAAGCTGGGTTTGGGATGGATCGAGCCCCGATACCTGCTGTTCTGTGGTCTCAAATCTCAGACCATCGAAAGACATGCTGATGGAGGTTGCATGTTCCAGCCGAACTCTGGTGCAAACCAAAGCCAGACCTTAATTAAAAAGGTTCATATGAGCGGATGGCCCTATTGCCGCTCCATTGTTCATACTGCCACTTTCGCCCTCAATTTCAAGCGCCATGGTGAATACTGATAACAACAAATGTCAGCAGGCACGCATCATTAATTTCTCCAAGAGTGAAAACGAAATTACGTAGGCGCGCTTCTACCGGTACAATTCCATAGTTCCAACCGGAAGTATGGTTGTGGCCAGTGTTTGCCATTAATTCTCTTAATCACGCCTAGATTATGCTCTATTTTTGCTCACAGCTTTTTGTTTCATTGTTGCACACATCTTATCAATAATGACACAAAAGTGTCCTGGTAATTAATGCTGATAAAAATAGTGAAATTTCTGAAAGCAGTACACACGATAGGAACTCGTTTCTCCAGCGCATTTACTTATCACAATGAGCCTTTGCTCGGTTCAAGGCAAAGATACGAACTATCTTGCTGAGCTTATCATGTGGAGACTGTATCTTGCAAGTGGCCAAACAGAGCCCCGGTGCAGTGTTCCAGTCCCTGTCCCGCGTAGCTGTTGAACGCGGACGCCCAGACCCGAGTGGAACCCACGTGCTATGCCAGGTTATTGGCTGATGCGCAAATATCGGCAAATGGGACTGGCCCGTGGGACAGGCCGCAGCCCTGGTAAACACTGGGGGCTTCCTATCAGCTGTGACTTCATAGTATAGGTGTTATCCGAGGCGCCGGTGGTGGCTCGGCCAGGTGCCGACTGCAGGTCGCTGTACACTTGGCGGTGACGTCGCCGGCTTTCGAGAGTGAACAAGACATGTCCTTGGAACAGTGGTCGCGGCGAGCCTGTCCAGAGTCCGAAATCTTTCAGTCAAGTTATCGCTGACTTATGCCCTGTTTTTGGGTGGACCTTCGAGGAACTGTATCAGCAAACACTTAACAGGATATTGAAGCGGCGAAAATATTACAGTTGGCCGGAAGAACTTTCCGGGTTTGTTTCCAGAAAAAAGTTTGTCTCGTTTACGTGCATATTGTCGGGCACAAACACATTGCATAAATGCAAATCAAATTTCTAAAACTGTTTTTTCTCAACTAAATCAGCACAAATTAAGACATCTCTACAAATTCGGATACCGATTTAGTCGATGTAATGACTTTTGGACTAATCGGCGTACCAACTACTGGGGTCATATGGCGTCACCAACTCTTTACCTGTTGAATTGGCTTTCTCGGGAGCCAATTTGCTCCTTATTCAGGGAAGCCGCCGGGCCTTGAACCCGGGTCGGCTGCGTGGAAGCCAGTTGCGCTGACCACTCCACTATCGCATCCCCACTTAGTGGATGTAAGACCTAGTCCAGACATTTAATCCATATCAACTGTGACTAATCCATAAATCTGATAAAGGTTGTTAAATCAGCTAAAAGGCTGTTATTGGCTTTGCCTGAAAAAATCCAATATAGCTGCTTATACGCCTGTTGCACCTTCATAGCAATTAATAAGCGAATTAAAGATTGCCTGGTGGCTGAAACAGTTTCAAGAAGCCGTTTTGTTCAGGAACCAACGTATTCTTCTCTTTTTTGGGAGGAGGGGAGGTAAAACATTACTTTTTTAACGTACTGAACTACCGTTGATAAGTTTTGAAGTGCTGCGGCGAGGAGCATGATGATGAGTTGTTAAGATGTTCCCTGGCCTGCTCTAGGTTTGTCGTATTGTCGGCATTACTTTTAGGTTAGAGGTACCAATATGGTTGTTGTCACGACATCCAAACTTATTTTTAACGATTCATTCTAAAAGGCATTTTTGTGTGAAGCTCAATTCGAGGTCTGGCTATACTAGGACAGAGAATTATTGATATTTACTCCACGATTCTGATGAAGGGCTGTGCCCGAATATATAATCTTCAGTGTTTTTTACATTTCCAGATTCGAGGGGGAGGCCAGGGAACATCTTAACAACTCGTACTGAACTACCCACACACCACAGATATTGAAGGCACAATATTTCCTCTCCAATCTACCGAAAATACATAAATTGCTCAATAAAGGTTCCTCCGAAATCCACCATATTTATACTAAAACTCTTCTTCCATTCTTTGATCACTTTACTTAACTGCCCTTTGCATCGGTAGGCATTAAGTGTGTCGTAAAATACTTTTCTCGTGAACCTTACATCGTTACGTATGTACATACATGAATTGCTTGGAGTGAAAATGCCCTGAATTACATATTTATGAAAAGAAACCGTTTCGTTATCTTCAACATGTCAGTAGCTTATTCATAAAGTTCAAACCAAAGTCCAGCAAAATTGTTAAGAATAATGTCTGAGAAATTCAGAAAAAAAGAATACATCGAAACATAAATACCTACTTGACATTTTTGCGATGATGGTCCTTTATTAAATCTGAAGATTTTATTTTAACTGGAGCTAATCATACAACAAAAAGAGACCGTCGATCTCTTTTTAACCTAGGATTTGAAGTTTGAGAAAAAACATCTGAAATTTTAACATCTATCAGCATCTTTTATTTCTAGAGTTGTTGAATATAACTTGACTGAAGGGTCTCTGGGCAAATCTGATACAGTTTCTTGTCAGGTGGACAACTCAAGAGTCACTCCTGGCCACAACTCAATGGTGTTATAAGTTTACATCCAGCCTGCAAGCTGATCCTCAGCATAGTTTTATGCTTTCTGCGTAACAGCCCCTCGGCTGGGTGTAGAGATTTTGCGGGAAAATCCCGCTGCGGCTGCACTGCCGGTGTATCCTGGGCTGGAGTAGAGGGGAGAGGGGGGGTAACAGGGCCAGGAGCTCTGTCTCTGCAGCTGCCACAACATCACCAGTGGAATTCAGCGCCGTCGGCTGGCGCAGGGCTCGTCCGGATGACTAGCGTGCTCTAAGTGAACTAACTGATTCAGAAACTGTAGATGCTTCAGCTCTCAACTTCAAGCAGAGCCAGTCAACTGCAGTGTCTGCCCCCTTGGTTAGCAAAACCAAACATCTTGTGGGCACATATTTCAGCTGGCGACGTTTTTTTGCTTTTTGACTTTGGCTTTCCCCCAACCCCAAACCGACCGGCTAGAACCGCCACTGCTTCGTAATACCAAAAGCACATGTAAAGCAGCACATCACTCCTCGCACGCGATCGTTCCGTGCGCACAGCCGCGTGTGGCCGTCTCAACACGGCGGATCCGGGTGGACGGGAGAATTCGCCGGCTATCCGGATCGGGGTGACACCCGATCTGCCCAGCTGCCGAGATGGCACGAGGCCGCCGCCGCAGCGCGTGCCATTTTCCCCCATCGCTGTGTTTTCCCCGCTCAGCTTCCATGTCGTCCGCCGACAAGTGGTGACATCGACCGCCTCTTCGCGGCACTTTCCTGCTGCTGGTGTCCTCAGGCGGAGGGGAGGGAGGATGGAGTCCTCCTTCCGGGCTTGTGGTGGTGTACAGGATGGAGTTGAGATAGTGGCGCGGCTGTTCCGGGGGCAGTACAGACGGATGTTGGTGGTCAGTGGTGTTCCAGTAGTCGGCTAACAGTCCGTTCAGAAGCCACAGCTGTATGGGTCACATATGAAGACACAGCCACAGTCAGTGGTGGATGCACGATAACTTAACGCCGATTGGGATAATGATAACTCGATAACCTTGTCCCATGATGGAAGCTTCGATAACGGTTACTCGACAATGAATCGGCGAGTTGGACGAGGCGATGCCGATAACTATTCTTAGGAGTTTGGCGGATAGTATAAAATGCGCCTGTGTAATGCTAAATTTAGCTATTGAAAAAACTTCGAATTGTGTTTTGCATAAAAATATGTATTGCGCGGTGGTTTAGTAAAAAATTAAGCTTTCAAAAGGCAATAAACAATTATATTTTTCATATGGTCAATTTAATTTATACATAACGATCACAACAATTTTACACAGTCTAGGCAAACACTTCAGCAAACACCGTGGAACTTGGTATACCTTTTCCTGATCTTCTTTGCACGTTGTGTCGAAATTTAACACCCGTACTGGAGAGGAGTCTGGCACTAACGCGCACTGGAGGGTGGCCTGGTAGGCCCCCGTAAGATGTCGGAAACTACGAGCCGTAGAATCACTCTGGTTGGGGGTGGGTGTGAGTATAGTGGTTTACATCATGGCCAATTTTCAGTGACCTAGGACAATATCTTCAAGGTTAACCAAGGTCATAAATGTTAAATCTTGGCCATGCTGGGAACCTACTGGGAAATGCCTTGATTATGCGGGAAATGAGGGGAACAAGCTAAAGGCAGACCAGGCTCATAGAGGGGCTACTACAAAAAATTATTTCCTTTAATTTTGGGTCAAGGTCATTCAAGGTCATTTTCCTATGAGGTCACAATTTGGTATACTAACTATAATGTGCACTATGACTAGCACTATAGCAACTGTTTGGCGGGAAATGAGGATTGACCTTTACCAATGACCTTAAACTTGACCTTGAACCTTCAACTTTCCATCGAGTTACCTAACGATGACGTCATAGCGTAATATACGTCAGACCGGGTAACGCCATTGGAGTAGAAGTACTGGGGTCAATGACCTTGAAAGCGTCGATATGACCTTGAGCTGCGAAATTTTACTCTGACCTTAACCTTCATGTGAGTGACCTTGACACACCATCCCGGTTATATGACATTATGATGTCACCACTGAGGTCTCCAATGCAGGCAACTACTGGTCTGACCGCGCGATTGTGGTGATCTCAAAGTACAGGTCTGACTTTGAAAGCCTATAAGTTAACAAAATTTTCAATCGAATTTCAAAATTCTTTCACCAATCGACGCGTCGTTAAATTCTCTCAAATGTGGTAAAGTATTGTTTTTGGCTATTAGCGTTTCTCTGGCCACCTTTGAAAATAGGTGGGGCCTCCGAGGCCCCCTTTTCCAGTGCGCATGTTACGATCCAGGGAATTTCAGGTGAGGTCACCAGTCCAGGGCCCTCACCTCCAAAAATAATCTGGCCTGGAATTATATACTAGATACATTTTTCGTAATTGCTAATATTAGGAAAACAAACAACCTAATGCTGGCCTTATTTAAAAGTAGGTCAAAATAATGTACCAAAAGCCAATATATTTCACCCATGGGGCATGGCCACGACTGAGTTGTGATCGCTGCTGAACGAAATGTTTGGACTGCATGGGGTGAAAAGAAAAAAACTGGTCAACACACCTGAAAATTTCTTGACTATCCTCATCCGGCTCCTTTTAGGCTGTATAGCTTTGGTAGCTGGCGAGTCACTAAACCTAACAAATGATATTTTCTTCTAGGCTGGGCCCCTCCTTCCTCCTCTCGGATTCCGAGTTGGAACAAGGACTCCTGATGGTGTCAGCCTCAGTGGAGCTCATGGTACTCACGATGCCATCCTGAGTCCCAGGTGCGACTGTGACCATAGCGCTCGCGTTTACGGGGTAGGGTACCCGCCCCCTCGGGTTTTCGCACATGGAGCGAAAAACGGCGGCAAGCAGCGCCGCAATAGTTGGTAACCTTTCTTACCTTCTTAGTAGTTCTTAATATTTCTTCAACCCTTCTTAAACCTTTTTTGGAAACTTGGGATGTGGTTTCAGTGTACTGCGATTACAGCGCTAACATTGGAGCGTGCGGTTGAAGTGTAACTTGTACAGCGACTACAGCGCTAATGGGGGAGGGCACGGTTGCAGTGTAACTTGTACAGCGACTACAGCACTAACGGGGAGGGCGCGGTTGCAGTGTACTGCGACTACAGCGCTAACGGGGGAGGGCACGGTTGCAGTGTAACTTGTACGCGACTACAGCGCTAACGGGGAGGGCACGATTGCAGTGTACTGCGACTACAGTGCTAACGGGGGAGGCACGGTTGCAGTGTACTGCGACTACAGCGCTAACGGGGAGGGCACGGTTGCAGTGTATTTTGTACAGCGACTACAGCGCTAACAGGGGAGGGCACGGTTGCAGTGTACTGCGACTACAGCGCTAACGGGGGAGGGCACGGTTGCAGTGTACTGCGACTACAGCGCTAACGGGGAGGGTGCGGTTGCAGTGTACTGCGACTACAGCGCTAACGGGGAGGGCACGGTTGCAGTGTACTGCGACTACAGCACTAACGGGGAGGGCACGGTTGCAGTGTACTGCGACTACAGCGCTAACATTGGAGGGCGCGGTTGCAGTGTACTGCGACTACAGCGCTAACGGGGAGGGCACTGTTGCGTGTACTGCGACTACAGCGCTAACGGGGAGGCACGGTTGCAGTATACGCGACTACAGCGCTAACGGGGAGGGCACGGTTGCAGTGTATTTTGTACAGCGACACAGCGCTAACGGGGAGGGTGCGGTTGCAGTGTACTGCGACTTCAGCGCTAACGGGGAGGGCACGGTTGCAGTGTACTGCGACTACAGCGAGCGGCGCGAGTGTGTCAACTGCGGCACGGGTAGCACGCCACTATGGCGGCGCGATTTAACCGGACACTACCTGTGCAACGCCTGCTCGCTCTTCTCCAAGTCAAACGGATTCCACCGACCGCCGCTTCGACAGACGGTCCGACGGCTGGTGAGGACAGCCTGGCTGCACGGCGACACCCTTGGCTGTAGGGGGGTCTGCACGGCGACACCCTTGGCTATAGGGGGTCTGCACGGCGACACCCTTGGCTGTAGGGGGTCTGCACGGCGACACCCTTGGCTATAGGGGGTCTGCACGGCGACACCCTTGGCTGTAGGGCAGTACTCTGGCTCAAGCTCTGCGACCGGCATGGAGTGGGCGGGCCGAGCCTGGCCAGCACGTCAAGACCTCTCAACAGCATAGTGCACCCGTGTGGCAGCATGCTCCGCAAAAGAGACACAAATGCTTAATTGGAAAAGTCACTTCAGTGCTTATTTGAAAACGGTTATAGGTGAAAAAAGCAGCCTGAATGGGGGGAGTAGGGCAAAGCTCAGTGAGTTCCTACAACAAAGTACCATTCTGCATGGCGTGCTGCTTTTTTCGCCCGACCCTGCATGCCCTGCCTGAACCGCCTGAGCTGAAACCGGCGCACGCCGGCAGTTTCAGCCGCGCCCGGGGAGGTACCACCGCTAGCTAAGAGCCCGCCTCCGGAGCCGGGGCCTACGCTGCACGCCCGGCCTGCCTACGAGCTCTATCCGCCTTCGTCGCCCCAGACCATGTGCCTGCTAAGCCCCATGAAGCCGGCCTCGCCTCTGCCGCCTCTGAACAGTAATGCTGTTCAAAAGCCCGGGGTATGTTACGAAGCTTGCAAGGAAACTGTGTTGATTCGTTTGGTTGTAAAATGCTTCTGCGCATGTCCAGCTAGCTTCCTTTTTGCTATATAGAACGCAAACGGTTCTTCTACCTGTAAGCTGGTAACTAGCTTGAACTTCAGAATAATCATAGGACTCCTGGCTTAGCGTGGCATTTCTTCTTCTTTTCTTTTTGCACCTGAGAAATAATCCTAACAGAGCAATTTTGCAAGCATATGGTAGAATTGCATTTCGATATTAATTATTTTTATAGTTTGAAATGAAGCACAACAGAAGTTGATCTCGCCGACTCTCGCCACCCATGACTTCCAAGCGAGTGCCCAGCATAAATTGAGTTCAACTTTACTTAGTGCTTCTCTCCAATTGGTCTAATAAATTACAATGTTAGGAAACCCCGTACGTCCCATCAGCTAGGACCGCTGGCATGCTGTGTTTAACTGTCGAGGGCCAAAGACAATGGGCCCTCCTCAAAACTTACAACAGCGTACTTTCACTGGTTCACAGTGTAAAAATCTGAAAGGCTGGCAGCCGATCAGTGGGTTTTGGGGCCAGAAATGTTCACCCAGTATGCGCTGGCTCTGATGGGCGTGATGTTTTCGTCAGTCGCTGGCGCGCAGGCAGGACCAGGTGTGCTTCAACTGTGAGACCATGAACACGTCACTGTGGCGTCGGGACGCCCACGGCAACACCGTCTGCAACGCCTGCGGGCTCTTCACCAAGCTGCACGGCCACAACCGGCCGCTCAGCATGCGGAAGGATGAAATACAGGTATGAGGCCAGCGCCGTTAGAACGCAGAAGGAGCGCACACTTGTCACTGTATAATGTCAAGGTGCCACATTCTGTTAAAATTTCATATCAGGTAGGCAATTGTCGCGCTGTATTCGTGCACGTGTGGGTACGATAGCTTAGACTGTATCTTTGCGTAATATTTGGTTGTTTGTCTTGCTTGGTTTTCTTTGGTGCGTTTTCTGTAGCGTTTCTTTTGCTCTTTTCGTCGTTTTTACTTTGTTGTTTTTCCCTCTGTTCTAGCTTTGTCTTTGTGTTATCGACTAACTGCAACATTTGCTCTTACGGACCGCATATCGGTTTATTTACTTTTTATTTTTGCTGTGTCTTTTTCGGGCATTCCTTGCCTTACGAGTATCATTATCATCATCCGCTTGGTATTCCAGTCTGCAATTTGCTCGTTTCGGCTAGTAGGAAATTTAATTGTATTTTACATGCCTCAATCAATTTTGCTTACGGATAATTTGCGTCTATGTTAATGTTTATCTCTGTTACTCCTTTGCTTTGCTTTTGTTTGGTTGCTTTTTCTTTTTACATATGATTTTCTTTGGTTGGCACGGCCTTGTTACTGTATTTCTTCCGTAAAATGCTTTACATAGACGGGAAGTAGCCTTAAAAGTGAAAATGATGATAAGTCGTTTATTTTGGCCAATTATGATACGAGTTATTAACTCTGTGAGAGTTATTTTTATAAACCTTATAGAAATAATTATATATTAAGCAAATTACAGGGAAGTTGATGGTCTGGCAGAAAGTGTGGATAATATTTTTTTTAAAGTTTTTGTGATTAAAAAGCGTGGTTCTAGCTTTAACACGCGCATTGACGGGGGGGGTACCCGCCCCCTCGGTTTCGGAGATAGCAAAAACGCGGCGCGTAGCGCCGCCGTACTGATACCTTTTCCCTCATCATTTTTACAACTTCTGTGAAAATTTTAAGGTTAGGTCATCTCAGGTCAGGTCACCATTACAGGTCAAGTGACCAACCTCAAAAAAGTTTAAGATGGCATAAGTCGGAGCAGGGTGAACTTATCCGATTGAAACTCATATCACATAATTGCCCCACCGAGTTCTCTAAAATATGTTCCGGTATTTTTGATATCGATGACCTAAGGTCAGGTACGAGGCATGACCACTCCATTGGAAATACATGGAAAAATGGTTTTTACTGAATAACTCAGTAACGGATGGTGATAGAGCATTTATTTTAGCTGCATTAGACTCGCCTGGGCTTTGCGGTTCTAATGATATGCATTTTATATAATTTGACCCGACCTGACCTCAGGTCAGGTCAAATCCTTGATTTGACCTAGCAAGGTCAAATTATACATCATTCGATTCGGCTTGCTAAGAGGATTCATATAGTTCAAGTCGTTTTGCTCTATCTTTACTTGTTCAGATTTAATGGCCGAAAAACTGAATTTACATGTTATCCCTATGACGGGCATGTTTGACCTCTCGTGACCTTAAATGTGACCTGAAAAAATGGTTCAAATGTTTTCGATGGAGAAGTGAATGGGCAGCCCAACGCCGTTTACCGTTTTTCGCTACCTACCGTGGTTCTCGAGATCTTAGGGGCGGGTACCCGCCCCCGTCAATGCGAAGGTGGCTCAGACCCCCGTCAATGCGCGTGTTAAGCTTTAGTGGCTTGACTCAATGTTGGATCCAGAGGGGGGCAAGGGGGAACTTGCCTCCCATCGACCGACCCTCGGTGCGCCTTGGGATGTTGAGATGTTTTTGATATGTTCCCCTGAAAGGCCGATGACGGCATTCGGAAATGTCGCCTCCAACACTAGACCCCCAGGATGCGAGTATCGGTGCCCCACATAGGATTTGACGCCAATCTGACAGGTTGTGTGACCCAAAAGTGGCGCAAAATGCACAGGACGCCAAGCAGAAGACGCAACTGATAGGACGAATGGTTTGTTTTCGCTCAAGGAGCGCACGTGCATATCGTGCTACGCTGTTCAGTGCGATTACTATATCCGACAGTATTTGCATAACATGGGGACAAACATATCTGCCCCTTCAAGACAGACTTCAGCTCAAAATTAGCTGTTAACAAGGAAGAATTTAGTGCCGAATCCCAGGGTGGTACAAAACACTATAACAGGGTCCGAGGGTACGTGTGATACATATCGGCTGTACCTTTTCAATTTACGTTGTGGGATGTGTATCTGTTTTGATCTGGATAAATACACAACTATGTGGAATGCAATATGACGAATAGTACTTACCATGGCTTGTGAATTTATCTCTCTTTTGGGGGTGCCCAAGCACCTCCAATGCAACGTCGAAAGAACTATTGCTAAAATATTATTTGAAGTCTCATGTTTTTCATTTTAACTATTTTGAAATGGTGTTTAGCAGTTAAACAGGCCTATGGGAGGGTAAAAACACCGTTATATCATACCTTTTGGTATGGTGGATATATACATTTATTTTCAATTTGGGCACCCACAATTAATTTAAGAAATCCACGCTCCTAGTCCTACTTATAATTCGGGGTGCCTTTCACAGAGCTTGCAGACACAGACAGCTGATACCAAGGTCCAAAGTCTAATAAAAAGACAGCACTGAGTTTGCCTGCTCACTTTCATGCCTCCGTCTGACCGCTTGAAAGCAGAGACCTCACGGGTCCGATACAGAGTTCTAGTGCTGCTCGCTATGTTTGCACGCGTGACGTCAGTCGCATCATTCGGCGTACTTTGGCTTATCTGATGGCTTGTCGTATTGACCTGGCGATCTGGCCGTCATAGGAATATATGGCTGTGCCGGGTTATCAGACGTCATTGCTGATAAACAGAAATCCTGGCTGAGAGGGCACTCGTGCTCACCGGGCCGACCGCCGCTCAGAGAGCTGGCTTGTGCTGCCAGAGCGCACTAGAGTGGTCGTCCCACAGCTGACTCTAAAACACCCACCTGTCATGTGGTTCACTGAAACCTGGTTTCAGTCATGAGACAGGGAACAGCCATCCATGCCGAAATAATTTCGTCCATAGGACTTTTTTGTCAACTTTTTAGTTTACATGTTTCTGAATAGCGTCAAGAGCACTTTTAGGGGGCAGTTTGGCTTTGTGGCTTTATTGTTTGCTCCCATATTGAGACCGCACGGATTAACGTGGATCCAGTCCCCACGGCCAGTAACCGCTTTCCATGTCCCATCTGGCCTCTTGGACAGGATCCTTAAACACCTGCGCTAGTGCTTCCTGTACTTGTGGAAGTGGGATTGTTGAAAGTGGGCATGAAAAATACAAAAAGCGATACATTTTCACTATTTTTGCCCATCCTTCCCTCCAACTGGTTTAGATACACCACTACCGTCACGCAAAAAACATGAAAAACAATAATGCTAAAATTTTATTCAAACATTTAAAAAGGGACGGCCGCGACCGTCACTTCGGTATGATCAGGCGTCACATACCAGAACTGCATGGTCTTCCCGCTTCAGGTTACCGGAAGTGAGGTGCACATGCAAGGTGTAGGCAGCATACACTATATTGCGATTGAGAATGGGTCTCTGTGCATATCAACACACACAGATTGCTGGAGAGCGCTAACTTTCGAAAGGGTAAATACTCGGCTTAAATCTTTGTTTCTGAGTGCTCTGGTTTTATATCATTTTCCAGGTATCGTGTCTCTTTGGCGCGTTCATCTCATACATCTCTACGAGTGGAAGTCTGCTGTCTATGGAACAAAAAATATGAAATTTATGCTTGAATTTATTCGAAAACCTACATGACACCCATCCTGTCAGAACTAGGATTATTCATTGCTTCTAACGACAGGGTTAAAAACTGTTCTCCGATCCTGTTACGACCCTAGCTTGATTGCCGCACTGTGTCGTGTTTTCCATCAGCCGAGAAAACGTAAGCCGAAGCTGGAGGGAGGCGGCCGGCGCAGTCGGAAGCGCAACCGGGCCTCCAACGTCGACATCGTGGGCCGCGCCATGAACGTGGTGGGCCTGTCGCAGAACGTGTTGTCGCTGAGCTCCAGCGTGGGCAGCAGTGGCTACAGCGTGGCGCCGCCACAGTTCTCCGTCCCGTCAGCGCGTAAGTCACTGAGTGTATTGGAATTTTGTGACATGTGCTGTAACCAGGGACGTAACCAGGATTTCGCTCAGGGGGGGGCAGCGCCCTGAAAAGCGACAGCTTCAAAAGGGCCCTGATGGGTAAAAATGGCCCTGCTTGTTACAGAATCGTGTCCTCAGGGGGCCCTTTGGGCCCTCAGGGGGGCGGCTGTCCTGCCCCCTTGGCTACACCCGTGGCTCTAACGTGATTGGTGGCATCTGTTCTCTGAGGGTGGTTGTAGTATGTTGTTGGGGATGAGTGGATCAGAAGACAGCATCTATGTCGCCTCAGTCATAGGTTCCGGGTTCAAATCCCGGCAGAGCCTCTGAATAAGTTAGTCTGAATGAGTTACTCGACGCAGAAAGCGTAAAAAAATCGTTTAATTATATTTTAAATTTCGTTAACAGCTTTAATTTTCTACTTCATAACTTGGAAACAACCTTCAAATTAACTGACTTTATTTGAGGTCAGCGGATGCTGAGTGAGCTGGGCATAAAGGCAACCCGCGCGTGGCTGAGGTCTCCAGCCGAACGCGCGGGGCTGGGGAAATTTTACCCCCTGTTATCTCCCGAACAAATGGTCCGATTTGGAAAATTAAAACGCCAATCGAAAGATTTCATCACGAACAACTAAAAACATGTACTTGATTTAAAGTTTGAGGTCAAGGTCAAGGTCAAACTGAGGTCAGCTGTCAAAAGCGTGGTTTTGAGGCTGCAATGCTACGGAGATCAGGCAATGGAAGCTATGAGCTTCATACTTCATGGAAAGCCTTCACTTGAATGCCGCAAGGTGCTTTGAGACCGTTAGGCTGGTGGCATGACCGGGTCAGGTCAAGATGAGGTCACTAAAGGTCGCCATATTTTTGTATCCAAATGTGGTCATGCGATACATGTTTTTGAGCCATTTTGCATGCAGAATTCAGCTATGATATTCAGAGAATCATATCTGAAATACTCTGGTCTCAACTTGCGCAGCCGGGGTCAAGGTCAGGTCACCAAAGGTCAACTTTGGAAGTTCATATTTTTGACAAATGACACATGGTTTGGGACCAGTTTTGTCTCAGGAACACTATAAAAGTAGTGTAAAGCGTGTACGAGGTCATCCTGGGTCAAAAAGTCTAACTATAGCTTGTTGATGGGCGAAAAATCAGCTGAGAAATGTAAAGTGTGTTTTCCTTCTGCCATAACCATTTCACCTTCATAGTTTTGTACGCGATAATTTCTCCCTTCGTAACTTTCCTGGCATGATCAAGCAATTATGCACTTTCATTTGAAATGGTGTATAATTAGGAAAAGGGTTGCAGAATTTGATGATGGGGAGGGGTAGTGAGAGGGGAGGGGATAGAAGTTTGAAAAGAGGATTGGCGATGAACAAGTGATCAAGTGAGAAGTCAGGTGTGATAGCAGGATCACTATGATTCACTAAATAAAGACAGTATTGATCAGCCCTAAAAATCAGTGTGTGAGTCTCTGAGCTTTGGCAGCTCTCCAGGCCAAACTAATAAAGCTAGAGACTCAAAATTTGTCATACATATACACTGTATGGTGTTTTACCAAATAAATTCTGGTTTTTGAAAATCTTGAAAATTTGAAAAATTTTGTAACTTTTCCAAAAAAACCAAAACCACAATTTTGAAAATCTGAGATAGCGATTTTGAAGACCACAATAATGCCTATCGCTTGATGCAAGAAAATTGAAAATCGGTTGAGAACTGTAGCTTTAGCGACTGTTTAAACATTGCGCGTTTTTGTTACAAAAATCGCTTGTAGTGACGTCACATTTTTGCTTATTTCTCGAAAAGTTTTCAACCGATTTTATTTTTATTTGGCAGAAATGTGTAAAATGTATGTAAGAAAAGGTACTGAAAATGTGGCGGCCTGCGCGCCGCCGTTTTTGACATATCGCAAAATTCGCGAGGGGGGTAAAATTTACCCCCCAGCGCTGCGCGGGTTAAGCTTCTAGAGTGGTCACTTACAATCAGCGTAATAACGGCAACGAAACGCTGTCCAGAATATAATGCGTTCCTGCAAGTGTATGTAGATATCTAGAGTTGCTTTTACTGCTATCAGTATTCGTTACCTGAACGCCATCGTTTCAGCCACCTACCGGCCGGAGCGCAGCTCTCCGCTACCGTACAGTCAGCAGCCGGTGATGGTGGCGCCACTGGCGACCTCTCACCTGCCGCTGCTGCCGCCGCTACCAGCCTCTCTCCCGGTAACCAGCGCCACTCTGGACTCCTACCCGGTTCCAGCTCCGGTCTCCTACAGCTCCTACAGCGCTGCCAACAGCCACTACCAGCCTCTGCCCTCCTACAGCAGCGTCAGCCGCTACCTACAGCCGGACCGCGATGGATCACCGACCTGCAGCCGCGACGCTGCTGTCATCTCGCGGCCCGACGCTACTGCCATCTACATGGGCGCGCCACCGAGCCCAATGGGCAACGGCGTGATGGCTGGTTCGTCGTTGCACACGGCTACGGCGGCTTTGGATGCGTTGAATGATATCCAGGAGGTGGTGGCATGCGACCTCGGCCTAGGCGAGCGAGTGGCGCCGGCCAGCGGCAGTGAGCAGTACTATCAATACTAGTGCCGGCCCACGCTACAGATGTCGCTACAGGTTCGGGCGCCAGACATTCTGTAAAAGCTGGATTGCGCCGCGGGCTTAGGACAAGGTGATGCATATGCAGCCTGTTTCACAAAACCCCTCCGGGAAATGAAAGTGAGCGAAATTTTGTGTGCCCGATCACCATCAGTGATTTTCATCACTATTGATGGATCTATTCCGCGTGTGAAAACGTCACTCAACTATGTTGACAAATATTCAATAAGATACTAATGGCATTTTAGTCCGTTGTTAGCTGCCTTTGAGGGGGGCATTTGGGACATTACAGCCCCGGACTTAAGAACTTTTTACTCTGAGCGTTAAGAAAGAGGTTTAGGGACTGCCGTCTTGTGAGGACTATGCAAGACAAGGTATAGATATAATATCACAACGTGACAGGATCGTGTACATACCTTCATGTGGCATTGAATGAAGATTTTGACAGTGCTTGTAGCATATTCCCCGCAGTTTACAGCGGCGCATGAGCAGATGCGGCATTATATGTGCAGCACGACATCAGAAAGGCGGCGGTATCCCCAGCGGGAGGTTTATTGACAGGATTACCGCCCAAAGCCAGTCACGTCTCCAGTCACGCCGCGCCTGGAATGCAGTGCGGAGGAAAGGAGAAAATGTTTTTTTTTAATTTTCGAGAAGGTGCAAGGTAGTAGTGAGTGTTATTGGGAGCGAACAGCATGCATATATTTGACCGTTAAGCACCGGAGCAAGGTTATTCCAAATAGTTTTGCTAGTGGACACCGTTTGTAATTCCCTCTAACGGCAAATGGCCAGTCGTGTAAGCTGGATGAGCACTGATCATTTATGACAGAAAGTATATCATGAAGAGGCGATTGAGCGGGTGTGACGTGTTGGATGAGTTGAAAGCTAGTCTCGAAGCTGCCGCTGGGTTAACAATAGTGCTAAGTGTGGACGCCCATGACTGGAGGCGTGGCAGATCGCTACGGAAAGAACGCAGAGTGCTGACCAACTGCCTTTAATGATTTAAAACCTCATTCATTTTGCATTGAACACTCAGCAGAAGTACATGGTAGATTTTAGTGATTTTTGTTATGTGAATAATAGCAAATTTAATAATTTGAGGCGCAAGGAAACACACACTCTGGTCAAACAGCATCCAGTCCAATCAGCCAAAGTAGTGCCTGATGCATCGCCAGGCGGTACATAGAATGATAGCCTGCGAGTCTAAAACACTCGGCCTGCTTTCTGGCTCAAGCCAACACACAAGCATGTATTCAACCGAATTTTGGAGAAAAAAGTAGGTTTGAGTTACTGCTGTGTCAAAAAGTTAGTTTCGTAAGCGGCAATGTCTCTGAGTGAAGATTAGTTTCATAATGACCGGAAACTATTTCAAAGCCAGCTGTGACCGCGATCAGTACTAAATGTGAATAAACTTAGCTCATTCTCACACCTCTGCAAGGCCTCGTGAAACACCTAGTTACATTTTGTTTGCTACTGAATTCGTTATGTGCCATAGAAATACATGAACTGCAATTATTTCATACCTTTGCCTACCGTTCTGCTGTAAATTAATGTAATGTTGAATGTTAAGAGACGCACTCAATGACTGCAGCCTTCCCACTGCACGTATTTTAAACAACTCCACGAAATCTAGAATGCTGAAAACAGAATGTCGAGTTGGCTTCCCAGTGACACCTCAGAGGCTTTCAAATGAAGCCCTCAAACGTGTGCGCGTGACTGTGTCATGAGAGATTGCAGTGTAAGTCGTATGAGAACCCAGTGCCAAAGAGCGGCTCCCCAGCCAGGTGCTCCCTGGTTTTTTCTTCAACTCGCTTTCACACCACCTTTCTATGTAAAGCTGACGACATGTTTGTGTTAGCAGCGCTTCTCTCTGTCGGTTGTTTCCTGTATTGACTGGCAACACCTGTTTGCACCGAATACATTTTTACAAATATGGCGCTAACGTGAGACTGGATCTGTTTTCAGATGTACGTTATAAGTACACGTTCACTCATTGAGTATCACTATGACGACAGCATTCTATTCTGAAAATAACAGTTGATATGAACAAAATGTAGCCGATAAAGGCTACTTTTTGTCCATGACTCGAGAAGAAAGCCAGTGAGAGATTGGCTGTCCCACTCTAAAAGCCTGGAGGCGCCACCATCTCCTCCCTTCAACTTTTAACCAGGAGAGGAAAAGGGTCAAACAAATCGCCAACCAAATGCTGAATACCGAAAGTTGTTAGCTTTAACTCTTTCCGTAAAACTTTAAAATGTTTGCTACTTCCATGATGATTGTATCACACGTAGCTAAATGAATCACTATTCCTTGGGGCCGGCTGATTGAAAACATTGACCGAGGCAACATTGATTTTCATTTCTAAATTTCTTAGGGAGATTAAGAACGGTAAATAATTAAAAAAGAAAAGCTTAACACGCTCCCCTCTACGCTGTGTTACAAAGAGGGCCTAAAATAGTACAGAAATCTATAACATGCGTTTCGTTTAGGGAATGCTCACGCACCTTCGAATTTGGCACACGGTGTGATGCTATTCCAGTGATATTTAACATCAAGTTTCAAATTTGAGTCTGGTCAGGTTACTGATCTAGGTCAAGTTGAATACTGATTCACATATAGTCTCTGCAGCTACAGTGCCCTAAAACTCCGAATACTGATATTCATAACTGTGCTTTCACTTCCTTTCTCGCTCATTTATATCAAATATCCAGCGTTACGGTCTCATCTTACTGCATCGTGTTCTTGATAAACCTATTCATATTCTGCAAAAGGATCTTTTCTTAAATAAGAAACCTAATAGAAAGCAGCTTCTGCCCTTGTGCCTCTCCTGGCACACCCCACTCGTAAAGGGGGATTCCTGAATGCTGGAAATTTGTTGCAGCACCAGCGATGATGCCGTTTGTTTGCATCAGGTATATTAAAAATATCCCTGGAGCCATAAACTCCGAGAAAAAAATGTGACAACACTGCGGTCTCAATTTGGGCGGAATGTCACCGGTAGCTTCGATCATTCACAATCATTTCATACAGAAACCTATGCAATTTTATTTCAATGAGTATCTTCTACAAGGGAAACGGAAACGTGTTTTAAAACCTTACTTCCGGTCCAAAACAGGACACCTCCAATCACACTTATAACTTTCCTAGATGCATATTCGAGCTCGTTTCGACAATATTTTATAATTTTTAATGATTGTGCCAAGGGATCCAATTTTTGAGATCGTTGAAGTTATGGTCGTCCTAAGAATGGAAGGACCCGATATAAGAACATCATATGAAACACCCAGGCATTATTTACGGAGAAACACTGCCTCAGATGGATTTTGGAGTTCCCGTCTTGGATTTCAGCCTGCTTTAGGATGTCTCCGAATCAGGGTATATTTTAAGGAATTGGGACTGGTGGGCATTCGGCTGAAAAGGACACAAATTCCCACTAAAAGGGCACTCTTAGAGCATCAGATGACTGGTGAGTGGTGGGCGCTGGGCCGTCCAGGGCCGTTCACTGGTGGACATAGCATGGGAGACTGGTGGGTAAAATGCCCACCACTTTGTAGCTTAAAATATGCCCTGCTCCGAATGATGTTTTGTCATCTTGATGACTAAAGGAAAATCATACTCTTTAAACAATCACAAAGCTTGAAATAAAAATGACTCACATTTTCCAAAACATATAATAGTGAACCATTCTTAGATTATGGCGGTTTCACTCTCATAACTAAAAAAACTGATTGATCACAAGCGGTCCGAACATGGCAGTTCTTGCCTGTTCGTAGTTAAAGTATCCACGTAAAGCCACCTTGGCCGAGAAAGCAATACCAGAGTGCGGTAGTTCGAGTACGGTTTCATGGTTTTCTGTAATCAGGCAGAAGGGATCATAAATGACGACAGCAAATGAACAGAAGCACTAAGATATGCACCGATCAATTTTTTAACCCATGTGCGCATTCCACACTAGTCCTTTGATCACAAAAAGAGTGCACACCATCTATGTTCAATGGTGATGTTAAATCCCCGCCACCCTTTCCAGAACATTTTTATGTCAGGTCCCTTAGCAGAGCCAAGGAATTTTCCCGAAAAAATGAGGCATTTAAAGAAGCAGTGGTCAAGATAGATACAACAGATCAGTAGGTCTGCAAGTTTAATCAGGCTCTTGGAAAGGTGTTCAGGTCAGTGAAAGCAATAGCTTTTGCTAACAAGATCAGTGAGGCGGGTTTCCGAGAATCACTGCGAGTGCCAGAATTTTGAAAAACGAAATGAACACCATATAAAACCCATATAAAAGAAGGTGTAATTATATCATCTGTGGCTTATCATCTCATTCTATCATTAAAATCATAATCAATCAAATTGAGAGGATATTTTAACGATACATCATGTGGACTTAACCCCCCAAAAGGTAAAAGTTCACAGTACCTTTGCATAGTACGGTTCAGGTCTGAGCAATAACGCATTGCTATTCGAGACTGTTCAGCTGCCGTTTCTACCGGCGTGTGCCGTGCTTTAAAGATTTCGTAACGCAATTTGAAATATATTGAATATCTTCAAAAACGTAGCAGTTCGAAATTTTTTATTTAGCGTTGCCGGATGTTTCGTTAGTGGCATCTCACAGCCTCGTACCAATGCTTGGTCAGTAGGGGAAATTTTGATTTGAAAATCAGCATTTGCCAAAAAAGTATTTGTTTTGCTAGGATTCGCCATTTTCAATACTCGACATGATGTGTGACGTCACTAGGTATCTCAGCTCCACCAAATTAGGTATAATCCGAAAAAAAGATTGTTGAACGTCTTGATTAGATGACGGTACAAGGCTATTAATAACTAATGATATCAATAAGCAATAACTAACCATGAATGCAACGTCACCCGGGAGATTAAGAGCGGAATATTGTAGCACACAAACAAATTTTTAGCCCTGAAAATTGAAAGCCGGACAATCACGGTTAGACGGTCGTGCACAGTGACCTCTGGCTACCTGGAGGCCGGATGACGGCGGCATCAAAAGAATGTGATATGGAGGTGGCCCATGCTTAAGGAAAACAGTGATGTTCATAATATTAAAATATACATGGATGATCAGCTCAATGCCTCGAGCACATCGTGATTTCCTTTCGAGCCTCCATGCTTACATGGTCAAAACTACTTAGCCCTCCGTCTTAGATAATCATTTTAAACCCTTGAACTTCTAGTAGTGCGTACGCATGAAATGTCAGCCAGTCGTGTGTCTCGCATGTACCCAGCATGTATTGTATTGCCAATAAATTAGTGTACGATGGGCCTTGAAGAGCCATGCAGCCAAATCCACGTACACTGATGCCGAAAAAATACTTCGAACTCAAAATAAGCCTCTGCAATTTTGTCCAACAATAATATTGACATACCGGAATCATCGAATGCGTTTATGTTTTTCCAGTGCTGCAGATACTGCACACTGTACAAACACCTAACCCATATATCCACCCACGTGCACAGAATATCTCCTACGCCTGTGCCCTTCCTTCAGTTCAACAACAGGCACAGCCACCATCATTCTCAACACAACACGTGTAGATTTTACAATCCGCTTCGTGACCCCTCCCAACCGAGCCTTGAACTCGGCGTCAGCGGCGCCCAGCGTGACCTCTGTAACCTCTGTGCCCGCAGGCAAGCGGCAGCCAACGGATGACGGCCTCTGATTGGTGGAGGCGCGTTCACTTGTGTTGCGAGAAATTCAGCGGAAACTCCTGCATGAAAATCATACAGCTTTAAATCATGGGCCAGTATGTGTATACAAACTATATTTTTCAAAACTCCTAGCCATACACTGCTTTTATATTGGCTTGATTATCTGCTCCACCCTCCCAGGCTGAACTTCTGCACAGGCGAGACGGCGGCAGTCAGCACAGACTAGACGGCGGCCGAGTCCGCTGAAGTCAGGAGTGTCGCGATAGGTTTCTACTGAGTGGATGGAGTGGGCCCGTCCCAAAGGTAGCCAAGGGAAGGAGAAGAGAGACGTACATAAAACTGAAACTTAACCTTTGGACGAGTTATATAGTCTGAGGGCTAATATAGAGCGTTGCCGAGGTAAAACCGGATAATGCATTAAAAGAGGGATACACGTGCTGCTTTGCTCCGTGTTGGATGGTAAAAAGAGCACACAACTTTCATCTGGACGCTAAGCATTGACAATGTTGTTTTGCACACTTCCTTTTCTAACGCCATACCGCGGAAACTAAAATCTATGGCGAGACCGAAATGTCATAGGCGACGGCATTTTGTTTGTTTAACGAGGGCATTTTCAATGGATCTACCATACTACCAACATCGATTTTCCAAAAGCACTGGGGTGGCCAAACTCGAAAATTGTCACTTGAGACAACGTTGAAAGAACCATTGCATTCTTATGACTGTTTAAAAACACTAAAGCCCCTTTAAACATATGAAGCTAGTTGCACTGCCTAAAATGAAAAAGTATATATACTGGGTGACTGGACACAACACATCCAGGGATAGAAATCAACACCCCAGCCCTGAAGGTAATTTCAGTTTCATCAACTGTGTAGCATTTAGCTGGGAGCCCATCACTCGTTGCAGTATACTGAATAATAATTTGTAGTAGGTTTACCACGGCAAAAAACCTCATATTCCAATTTAAGTCCAAATTTAAGTTTTTCCGATAAGACCAATCACTCTACCTCACTACCGAATTCTCAGGACTAGCCGCCACAGCAATTTATGCTCTTATTTCTGACGTTAGCATTCCCGCACCTTAGGCACCAGAAACAGGGAGGGACGCAGGAGCACTGTTTGGGGGTAACTCGGGAAAAATCGTAATAAAAAACTTAACATCCTTATCTGAGAAAATGGGGAAAAATTCCGTCATTTTCGGGGGCTATGGCCCCTTGACCCCCTCTGCATCCGCCAGTGGCCAGAAACGCCAAACAAGATGTTGGAGAATTGAGAACCTCACCGTTGGGCTGCACCTTTGAAATCTCGGTGGCTACCCAAGTGCCTACCTAGTGACACCAATCGCAATTTTTGTTGAGCGCATGGCTTTTAACCCTCGCCCCACCGGGGGCCATCGATGGCCCCCCTAAGGTTTTTCCGGGATAGCAGAATAACGACGAGGCGCAGCACCGTGGTTGAGGGCTCTACCTCTCACTTCATCATTTTCCCATTATCCTTGCAATTTTTCCCGGGTCACCCAAGGTCAGGTCACCAGACGAGGTCAACCAAGGTCACCTCACTTCACCTTTAGAGCTCTGTAAGAGCTACATTTCAAAGTTGATCGATTTGAAACTTCCTACACTTCATGACCCCTCCAGGGTCTACAAGGTGTATATCCGGGATTTTTCGATTTCGTGCCCTGAGGTCAGGTCACGAGGCGACCTCTCCCATTGGAAAAGCATGGGGAAAAGCTGTTTCATGATATAAAAGTCACAAAAATGATTGCAAATACTCAGACTGCTCAGAATAGCGTTTTTGGACACCCTTTCACGGATCCCAGGGTCATATTTGCCCTTTGACTTTTCCAAGGTCATCTAAGGTCACCAGAGGTCAAAAACAGTATTTTGACTATAACGTTTGACCTAATTAAGCTAGAGCGGTGAAACAAACACCATCGTGTTTGTCTTGTCACTGGCTTTCATTTGATATACGGCAAGGTCACTTTTTGACCTTTCGTGACGTCAGGTCATATTAGGTAACGAGGTGACCTCTGGAGGTCAAACCACTGGCGGGAGGTCTTTACGTTCTACATAGCGGAAAAAGTACTGGCAATTTGCTATCAAATGTACTTTACCAGGTCTCAATAGCTCTAATGAACTAAGAGTTAAGCCCAGTTTGCTTAATCATTGCATATTTGAGTGAAAATAGCCGATCTTGACCTAATTTGACCTCTGGAGGTCAAACCATTGACCTGAGCACTAAAACATGTGAAGTAAGTTCTTACTGAATTCAGGCGAGCTTTCTATTGCACTTTGCAGATTTGCGCTAACGCCCCTATTTTCGGAGTTAGAGGGGGCCATCGATGGCCCCCGGTGGGGCGAACGTGGCGCCGGACCCCCACCGGTGGGGCGTGGGTTAAACCATTTCTAGTTCTATGAAACCAGTCTCAGGTAAGCTGTTAACAGTTGAATTTCGACTTTTTCAAAAATTTCACCATAGATGTGGATTTCAAATGTGGAAAGTATGCTTTTGCTCAAACTTCAAACAAATTAGTCAACTTCATGCAGGAGGATAAATATGGACATTATCATGCCATCACGATTTAGATTGCCTTTTTACAACGGCTTTGTATGGGTGGCTTTTGTTGCCAGGTGATTGGCCAGGTATGTACCTGTCCATCTCTAACTCGGCTGTATCGTAACGAGTGCGAGCAAAGGTGTATTATTTTTCACCGATCTGTGTTTTTGCTACTAGTATTTACAATCCTCCCTAAAGTCAGTCAAGGTAGCCATATTACGTTATGATTCGTCGTGCTAGTACGTGCAAATATTTAGCTCTATCAAGTTTACGAGATTGGCTACCTAAGCTCTGTTCGTTGAGCCTCATTTGGCCGAGCGTGGGCGAGCTGAAGAGATTCTTGAACTCTGTTCCACGCTTTTAGCTTGGGTAGCACATTTTATGAAACGGGGCCCTGAATTGCGTTTAATGTGTTCGGGTGATGTAAAAATCAGTTGGTCGCGTGCGGCCCCGTCGGCCCCGATCATGTCACGGGAGATTACGGGGGCGCACCCAGCACTCTCCACAGCCAGGCATCACGCCATCGGACAATGACTAAGACAGGTGAACTGCACCCTAATAACATTCACTGGTCTCGGACCCAAGGCGCACTTACAAAACAAACAACGACCGTCGGAAGCGAGAGCACACGTCTACTACTTGGGCTCGTGGGAGTGAGGACTTTGCTCATATCCCAGTGTTACCATAACATCAAACAGAAATATGTTAAAGCAAGGATAACATTACAAAGCAGAAGTGCTGGAAACATAACTTCTTGAATAACCAACAGAGTGAAACTTGAACTTTGATTTCTGAAATTTAAGCCTATGTAGAAGGCCTATGCGTTCGTGTTTTTGGCACGTGGCAAAGCACCACATTGTATTGTACTGTGTTGCATTCAACATCACGGTCTCTTCCAAACATAAAAGTTGGCTATTATAGAGCCCAGGTCAAGAAGAAACATGGATAAAAACTGAATCATACATCCTCAATCCTCATACATTCCACAAATATGGCATGGTTGCGATAAACTTAGCTCAGATGACGTTTGAGCTCCCGTTTGAACACACCTATAGGCTTGTATCCCATTACATGTGGTAATCCATTAAAAGCATGGCTGGTGCGGTATATAAAACGCCTTCTTCCTGACTCAGTTCTAATCCGTGGAGGGAATAGATCGCTGTTATTTCTCGTCGTTCGCTCTTGGTGATCACTATACACACATGACACACTAATATAATTTAAGGGCCTCGTTAACATGGCTGGTTTGGTGCCCAGAACCTCTGTCCGTCATACCTACCATGCTCGTATTGCCACCCTCTCCCCTTCATCTGAACCCACACACATGACCGTTTTTTGCAGATCGCTCTCATCAGCCACGCATCTAACGCTCAGGAAGGCTCGGGCGTAGCTCAGGAAAGCTCAAGCACAACCCAAGCAACCCAAAACTCTAAACTGATCCATGTACCTTGTTTTTTGGCGATTGGTTAGTTTTTTGCGCGCGTTGACCGTATTGATCCATTTAAATGGGTTCATAACTCCAAATGGGCTACCAAAAATTAACCATCGCCCCGGCGGGGTTGTTTGAACACCCCCTTTGGGTTTTCCGGCGGCACGAAAACCGGCGCCGGGAAGCATCGCCGTGCTTAGTACACCTTGTCGTTCATAAATTTCGCAACTTTCCCAAAAATTTTAAGGTTGAGCCATCTTAGGTCAAGTCAGCAGGGCAGTTAAAGTGACCTCACCTAAACAATGTTTAAGGTGGCATAAGTAAAAAGCGTGGATCTATCCAATTGAAACTTATACACATAATGGGCCCACCGAGTACTACAATATCTATTTCTGGATTTTGCATATCGATGACCTAAGGTCAGTTACGTACCATGACCACTCCATTGGAATTTCATGGGGGAAAATGGGAATGAGCCGAAAAAGTGATATATTTCTGTAGATACACCTTTGAATACCTTCGTAATGTCCAAATCATGGTATGTCAGGCCCCTTTATGTATTAATGTTGCAAGTTTGAACCTTTGACCTCTGCCAGGTCATCTGGGGCTACTTAAGCAGGTTATCAGACTTGTGTCAATACGTTTACAAGAAATGAAGACAAAGCTTTTGTTTTGATACCATCATAAGTGTCGCCACCGGCAAAAAGTGGGGGCAGCCAAACTTCAACCTGATGCTGACAAAAACTTTCAACATCAGGACCAAAAACTGTTCGAATTTGGGCTCCTCGCTGCCTTCCGCAGCGGCTGGATATAAGAATGTCCGGTTGTCTCTCATTTTGACTGAGATCAGGAAATTTTTGGCCAAAAGTGGGGGCCAGGCCCCTCCTGGCCCCCTTTTCCGACGCGTATGGATACCATTACGTTTGGATTGTCATTGCAAATCGATTGATATGCATATTGACTATGCTAGGTTAGATGGTGACCTTGACCTGACATTAGGACAGGACATTTTTTGTTTTGACTTAGAATAGTTATATCATACACCATTCGATTTGCCAATGTAACGAGAGGAAGCGAATGGTGTTCAAAAGTGATTCTTACTATCTCTGTCAGACGCTGAAGCCCAGAAACCCTTCTCTTACATGCCACCTTCTTTGACTGTCATGGCTTGGCTTCAATATTGACCTGAGCCAAAAAGTGACCGATTTAGTTTCTTAATGAATTTTTATGAGCTATTCGCCAGCGTTGGCGCTTTTTTGCTTTCCTGCATAGGAGTCGAGCTCGAAGGGATGTTTAAGCACTAGGGCTGATAATCCCGGGATATTTTTGCAATCCCGGGATCCCGGGATTCATCGACCCTCAATCCCGGGATATCCCGGGATCCCGGGATTGGGTTTTTTTCAATAAACATGTCGAAAACAAGTGTCTGCTTTAGATAACGTATGTGGCGTTAGGGTGTCCAAAATTAACAAAGTTTTAAAAGTTGGTGTTTACCTTTCTTTTTCTCGTTGAGTGTGACCTGAAACGAAATTGTGCAAAAAATCAGGCATTTGAATTAATATTTGACCCCAGCGCAAATCGCTTGAAGTTTTACCCATAGCTCCCTACGGAGACTGCAACGCTTGAACACAAACTATTTCGGTATTTCCATCGTAATGCGGGACTACAGCTTAGTGTCTTATATTTTCTTCTCTTTTTGGCTATGTTTTGTAAGAATTATCTTTTATCTATTGTTTACATGGCATTCCGACTTATTTCCACTACAATTAGGAACTTCACGTTCTTCGTTTTACATAGAACCATATTGTGTTATAAGGTACACAACCCTGATCCGAATAACTGGTTGTTTTCCTTATATGGTCAGGCAAAACACTGCTTTATAAATATTATCATTGATCCTTAGACTAGAAAGACACAGTTTCAAGACATATACACGTTATTCAATATGGAACAAAGTCTATTGCTACATATAAACATCCTTCTGGAGGGCCCCTGGCCAGAGGTGTACGCCAGAACTGATTTCCTAGTGTCGGGAAACGGCTCGTGGCAATGCTCTACAACTTGCAGTAGGTGCTGCTGGCGAGTGGTGGTTGAGGGGAAATACATTCCCCCAAAACAGAAAATCTAGGGCAATACTATGGTTGCACCCCCTCCCCAAAGCTGTCGGCCTCGTTTTTGCCCGGACTCATTTTTAGTTTACAAGCAAGGTTTTGGTGCTTGAACTCTCAACTTTAAACACAGCCACCCAACTTCAGTGCAAAAATTGAGCCCTGGATAGCAAAACAAGCATCTTGTGGCTACAACTTTGACCCGGCGATGTTTTTATTCTGCTATCGACTCTTCAGCTTACCCCACAGCTTACCGTTTGGTTAAATTGTGGTATGCTATCACCGCGTGACGGTTTTTCCTCATCGACTTTGGTTTATCCCCAAACCTGCCGGCTAAATCCGCCACTGCTGTCGGCTCTCCTCATTCTTAGTAAGGCAGCCGATATAGTAATTTATCAGCCTAGCTCCTCTCTCTGCTGGGTTGTTCGCCAACTGCAGGTTTCGTATGAAGGCCTCCAGCCTATCGTAACCTGGGATACCGTCCCATGGCGGGCACTCAGCCAGAAATGACGTGTCAACCGACAGGCTTTCAAACATGGGATGGGACTGCGTGCCCACAAACTTATCCAGCGTCAGATCCTCCATGCCCTAAAGGGAATGTGCCACCTTCATAACATGATTTTAACTGAGATAGCTAAGTTGTAAAGCAAGTCGGAAAACCCGGTACTCAATATATCATTTGTCCTGAAACTCAAAATGTCCGTTGAGTAAAGCTAAAAACTACCGAAAATGTACCCCTCAAGGACAATGTCCAGGTGATTTCCTTTGATACAACAGCGTCCAACGCCGGGTGGCAGTACCGGGTTTTCCGACTTGCTTTACAACTTGGCTATTACAGTTAAAATCACGTTATGAAGGTGCCACATTCCCTTTAGGGCATGGAGGATCTGACGCTGGATAAGTTTGTGGGCACGCAGTCCCATCCCATGTTTGAAAGCCTGTCGGTTGACACGTCATTTCTGGCTGAGTGCCCGCCATGGGACGGTATCCCAGGTTACGATAGGCTGGAGGCCTTCATACGAAACCTGCATTTGGCGAACAACCCAGCATAGAGAGGGGCTAGGCTGATAAATTACTATATCGGTTGCCTTACTAAGAATGAGGAGAGTCGACAGCAGTGGCGGATTTAGCCGGCAGGTTTGGGGACAAGCCAAAGTCGATGAGAAAAACGTCACGCGGTGATAGCATACCACAATTTAACTAAGCGGTAAGCTGTGGGGTAAGCTGAAGAGTCGATAAGCAGAATAAAAAAACGTCGCCGGGTCAAAGCTGTACAAAAGATGCTTGTTTTGCTATCCAGGGCTCAATTTTTGCTCTGAAGTTGGGTGGCTGGGTTTAAAGTTGAGAGTTCAAGCACCAAAACCTTGCTTGTAGACTAAAAATGAGTCCGGGCAAAAACGAGGTCGACAGCTTTGGGGAGGGGTGCAAACATAGTATTGCCCCTAGATTTTCTGTTTTGGGGAATGTATTCCCCCCAACCACCACTGGCCAACAGCACCTACTGCAAGTTGTAGAGCATTGCCACCAGCCGTTTCCCGACACTAGGAAATTAGTTCTGGCGTACACCTCTGGCCAGGTACCCTCCAGAAGGATGTTTATATGTAGCAATGAACTTTTGTTCCATATTGAATAGCGTGTATGTGTCTTGAAACTGTGTCTTTCTAGTCTGGGGATTAATCATAATGTTATAAAAACAGTGTTTTGCCTGACCATACAAGGAAAAACAACCAGATATTCGGATCAGGGTTGTGTACCTTATAACACAATATGGTTCTATGTAAAACAAAGAACGTGAAGTACCTAATTGTAGTGGAAATAAGTCGGAATGCCATGTAAACAATAGATAAAAGATAGTTCTTACAAAACATAGCCAAAAAGAGAAGAAAATATAAGACACACTACGCTGTAGTCCCGCATTACGATGAAAATACCGAAATAGTTCGTGTTCAAGCGTTGCAGTCTCCATAGGGAGCTATGGGTAAAACTTCAAGCGATTTGTGCTGGGGTCAAATATTAATTTAAATACCTGATTTTTTGCACAATTTCGTTTCAGGTCACACTCAACGGGAAAAAGAAAGGTAAACACCAACTTTTAAAACTTTGTTAATTTTGGGACACCCTAATGTGGCGTATTCTTCACAGCATAGTAAATATTTCCCGTTAAGGATAACTCATAGCATACTATTTACACCATGCGGAAAGCACATGAAAATTCATATGGACACTAAACAGAATAAAATGTTCTGCCCCCAAACAAATAAAGACATATGAATGATATTGACAATATATATTTCTTGGTTATATTTCTAGTCATATAACAATAGAGGTATTTACCTATTGTGACCCGGCCTATTGTGTCCTGGTCACACAAGTCACCTGCCACGATAGAGCTCTTGAGGAAGCAAAGGGCATCAACGGCTTCGTCGCCGAGACTCGACCGTTCTTTAGTGACGATATTCCCGACAGTTGAAAACACACGTTCCGAGTCAACACCCGTAGGGACTATGTCCTTGAGCCAGCTCTGTAGGACAGATATATCATACCCGTTCTTCTAGAGGCAGGCAGGTTTCTCCAGCTCTTTCCTAATGGCCTTGGTTATAAGCGAAGGATTGGAGAGACTTAGCCTGGATGCACTTGAACTGTGATATGGCTCTGGAACTCTTATCTTATCTAGAGCCTGTTAAAGCATCAATTGAAGCGACTGTGCTGGCTGAGGATCATCAACGTCCATCGCTTCTGCATCTACAACTACTTCAGAAGCATGCATCTGTCCCAGGTCATTTTTAACATGTTAACTGGGGGCCAATCGGCCCCCCCGTCGGCCGAAATGCCCCCCCACCCCAGTGCCGGGAAATGGGCCCCCAGTAAAAAGACAAGTCTTGCTTAAAACTTAATAAAAAAACTCACCTAACGAAAATAAAACAGAATACCACCCGTTAATAATAAGTTTGTTGTACTGCTCGTCCCAAACCGACAATCCACGAAAATTGTATTAAAAAACTACCATCAGTAGCCGTCTACTCCATCGTGCAAAAACATAACAAAGCAAGTAGTTGCGGGAAATCCCGGCTAAGTAGCCTCAGCATCAATTTAACTAACCACAACGCAGGAAATAGCCTAAAACCAATCAAAAATTGTTTTCTATCCGACCAGAAGCCCCCGCCAGCCATTACCGTGGCACTGCATGATGCTCTCATTTCAGACGTGGTCGGTTGTCAGCGCTCAGAGCTCGTTCGTGGATTAGGCGGGACACAGAGTACTCAAAGCGCGTCAGGCTGGTTACTGGTGTGCCGGTGTGAAGTGCTTAGCCCATTTATTATTATTGTGTTGGTAGCATATGTGAAATTTAGAGTGAGATCATTGCATTACTTTTTCTGTAAAGTTGATAGGGGAGACCGGGGTAACTGTCACGATTCTTAAATTTCTGCTTCAGGAAGGGCAATGCTTTGTGCCAGAAAACTTTTCATCATTTTTTCAGCAGCCTTGACATTTTGGCTATCTAGCAGATGTAGCACTATACCAAAATAAAAACATTGATTGGTCTTTGCTTGGCTAGTACATAGCTACATAACTTGGCTTTGAAATACTTCCTTCAAATGTTACATTTGACCTCATCAAGGGTCAGTTGTGACACCCCACGGGTCAATTGTAATATATTAAAGCCATGCGCCTGGTTCTTTTCGATCGCGATGTATGTCTCGTTAGGGTCGTTCAAAAAGTTTTTTTTTACATTTCAGACTCGAGCTCGAACAGAGAAACTGAAAACTGACACAGTGTGAACTGTGAAGCGATGCCGGGTATAATCTACGTACATGCAGAAGGAAGAGCCTGGCTTTTGCTTGTATTTGAACATTTCAGATAGGTAAAATATTAACACGCGCATTGACGGGGGCGGGTACCCGCCCCCCTCGGGTTTTTAGGAGATAGCAGAAAAACGGCGGCGCGTAGCACCGCCGTACTTGGTATACCTTTTCCCTCATCATTTTACAACTTCTGTGAAAATTTTAAGGTTAGGTCATCTCAGGTCAGGTCACCATTACAGGTCAAGTGACCCGACCTCAAAAAAAGTTTAAGATAGCATAAGTCGGAGCAGGGTGAACTTATCCGATTGAAACTCATATCACATAATGGCCCCACCGAGTTCTCTAAAATATGTTCCGGTATTTTTGATATCGATGACCTAAGGTCAGGTACGAGGCATGACCTCTCCATTGGAAATACATGGGAAAAATGGTTTTTACGGAATAACTCAGTAACGGATGGTGATAGAGCATTTATTTTAGCTGCATTAGACTCGCCTGGGCTTTGCGGTTCCAATGATATGCATTTTGTATAATTTGACCCTGACCTGACCTCAGGTCAGGTCAAACCCTTGATTTGACCTAGCAATGTCAAATTATATATCATTCGATTCGGCTTGCTAAGAGGAATCATATAGTTCAAGTCGTTTTGCTCTATCTTTACTTGTTCAGATTTAATGGCCGAAAAACTGAATTTACATGTTATCCCTATGACGGGCATGTTTTGACCTCTCGTGACCTTAAATGTGACCTGACAAAAAAATGGTTTAAGTGTTTTCGATGGAGAAGTGGATGGGCAGCCCAACACCGTTTACCGTTTTTCGCTACCTACCGTGGTTCTCGAGATCTTAGGGGGCGGGTACCCGCCCCCCCGTCAATGCGAAGGTGGCTCAGACCCCCGTCAATGCGCGTGTTAAGCATAAAACAACGCTGTAGCATGTTGTTGGATTCTATGATGATTTTTATTACTATCAACGACGCTTTCCACGCTATTTTGAGTGTTGGAAAATATCGGGATCCCGGGATTCAGAAATATATAATCCCGGGATTCGGGATTAACACAATCCCGGGATCCCGGGATCCCGATCCCGGGATTATCAGCCCTATTAAGCACCCCCTCTACCATGGCGAAGGTGGCTCGGAAGTCCACTGGGCTGGGTGTTACTTTGTAATGCTATTGATAACAGTTTTCTTGATATGCATGGTAGCACACCATATGTTTGTTCTAAAGCCTTGTTAGAATGTTTCCAATTCCTCTTTCTCGAATAGAAACCCAATTTATGTCAAGTTTTCTTGTAACGTTTTTTCAACCCTGTCAAGATGACAAAATAACCATATGTTACGTCAAGATTCGGATAAAGGGCCGAATAAATAAGCTCTGATTGTTGTCAACTTGCCATCTAGATTCGAGAAATAGGACTCCAAATATTTTACCTACTTGCAAACCTGGTCCTTACTGCAGCACAACAGAACCAAGTAGGTCTTTCTTTTCGAATCCACAGACACTGCATGGACAATTGCCTCCAACGAATGTCTTCGAGAGCTCGGATAAAGTGTATCCGATTCATCCAAAACCGATTCAGGGATGCTGGCTTTGTTTTCTCTCTCGATGCCTCCCAACTGCTGATATGGCTCTTAATCAAGCTCTTTCTCTCCATCCCTGACTATTCCCCTTAACTCAATTACTGCTGCATTTTATTAACACACGCACTGGAGGGAGGCTTATGAGGCCCTGCCCCACCAACTTTTCCTAAGTGGCAAGAGAACCGTTCACAGCCGAAAAAGCCACTTGACTGCATTTGAGAAAATCTAACGGTTCGTCGATTGGCGAAAACAATTCTGAAATTCAGTAAAAAATTACTTTGGCTTACAGGCTTTCGAAGTTAAAACCTATATTTTGAGATTGTTACAATCGCACGGTTACACCAGTTCACCTGCACCTGCAAATAACCTACTAACCGATGCTGCCGCCGACGTCGCGACAGTGCCTCCGCCGCTCATGCTGCCGCCTCCCTCCATTGATGCCGGAGCTGACGCCGTCGCTGCCGCAGTCACCGGTGCCGACGCCGGCGCCTTCACCGCCGTGGCTGCCACCGTCGACAGCGCCGCTTCGTTATCGCTGCCCGGTCCCGCCCCGTCTGTTTTTCATTAATCACCACTCTATCGGCGCACGGAGAGGGCCAACAAATTCACTTCTTGCGTGATGGCTATCAGCCGGCGTCCTCTCGACACCCGGGTCCGATTCACAGCCATTACGCGCCACCGCCGAAAAACGCGCCAGTCGCACGGTGGCGTGTGTGCGCCTGCCGACCTGAGATTGCGCGCCAAAACCAGGCCGCGACGGATGCGCGGCAGGATAACACTGCCGCCGCAATAGTCACAAAGCGGCCCGCACTAATGAAAGGATGTTGTACACTGTGCAATGCTGGAAAAGGCAGAGCTGTGTGGATTCCCAAAAGGATATTTTCTATGCTCATTAGTTTTATTGAACAACTCTGGTTGCATGCAATTAGGTGTGAACAATACCACACAGAGTTAGCTACCTTCAGCAGGTCAAGAGTCAAAAGCCCTTGACCTGGCATGGCCTACCCAAAAAATATTCAGATACGTAAAATTGATCAGGAATATGACACTGTAGGTTACGTTGTTCTGCGTCTCTTTTACTGCATTATGTGCGGAAAGCCAGAAGGGGATAATTTTGTCCCTCAGGGGGCATGTGTTAAGGTAGATATATGTGTCAGAACCAAAACAAATTTAGATGAAATCAAGCTCATAAGTATTGAATATCCCCCGAATACGGTAAATTTATAAAATTATGAAGGAAAATTCAGTGTTAAGTTTGCATATTCCATGAATAGGCGAAACGAAAACCAAACCCAAGATATTGTATTTAATTGTGCAAAGGCCAGATCCATGATTAGGTCAAGGCGTCGTACAGCATTTCTTTCAATCTTCACAAAATGTTATTTTTCATTTAGACCGCACACCAGCTTTTTGCATTAAAATGAGCACATTCGATACCTGAGTTTCCAATAAAAAATAAATATTTTCCTACCTGTAAAGGCAATTTAGGGTTGCATTCACCAGAGAACACCTTCAGGATTATCCAAAGTATGCTTTATGCCCGGGCTCTCAGTAAAATAGTCAGAATCACTCTCAATGATATATATGTAAACAAAAATACGGGGAAAGGGTAAAACGAAATCAATTCCATCCCCACCCACACACCGGAGGACAAATGGATAAATCCCTGGGGCAGTCAATAAAGCTCCTCGCTACTTTGCTGTTCTCTCGTCACATTCTATCCTCCAATAGAAGACTGTCAGGCAGTTTGCATGGCAATGATCACGTGAGAGGTAGAGTTCTCATAAATTTCACCAACTGTTTTAAGTTGAAAACCTTAAAGGGAATGTGGCACCTTGTTTGAGTCCAGGAATTTAGTGTAATTATGGGTATTTTAGCCAAAAATCATAAAAACGTCCATTACTTCTCTGAAAAATGTACAATGAACTCAATATTTTGATTTTTTAACATGCTCCTCTAGGGTGAAAAATAAGCCTCTGCCTGTGATCTGCACCATGATCTGGCAACTGCTACCATATTCAACAGTCTTCAAGGGTTTGAATTGGCTGATAACTCAACGTGATGTCAACGCTGTCGTCACACCAACAGCTGACAACTGTGGCTGCCTGGCTAGGGTAGATTTGGGGTACATTTCAGGTAGGGTTTTAGCTTTCCTCCACGGAAACTTTGAGCTTCAAGACAAATGATATATTGATTATCGGGTTTTGCGGCATGCTTTACAGCTTGGCTATCTCAGTTAGAAATTGCATTAAAAAGATGCCACATTCCCTTTAAAAATCGCAATGCGTTTGTAACTCAGAATTGGTGTAATCCATCACAACTTTTTCTAAGGCGTTTTAGTCTTATACTAGAATTTGACCCTTCGCAGCACTTTCGGCTCCTATGTTTCAGTTACATGTACGCACCGGTTTTGTAGTTAATAGGTTGTCTACATTAAAAATATATTTGAATCACGTGACTTCGGCACCTTTGCTTTACTCATTCTCTCTGACCATCACGTGGAGGAGACGACAATGGTACCTTACAGCCGGTGTTCCCCAAAGACTTCAGGTGAGTTCGGTCACTAAATTGGATTATTGGTGGAAGAGGGTAGAAGTATGCGGAATGTTGATGCCATGTTTGGTTGGTGACAATTCAAAGATTGATACAGGTTGGTTGATGGCTTGCACTTAATGTAATGCAGTATTTCCGCTGTTCAGACTTATGACGGGAGCTTGAATGCTACATGTAATACGAAACATATTGTCTACAAACTACAGAAACTAATTGCTGCAGAAAACCAGTACCTACCACAAAGCGTTTGCATCTTTCCAGATTAAATTTCATTTCTAGCCCTGTTCCTATTCTTGAAATGAACAATTTTGTCAATACCTTATACCCGGGGGCAAAGTGCCAAAAGCTGTCCGGCGTGTTGTAAAAGGTTGTTACACAGAAATGAAATCCCTGAATATTCAGGATCATGACCTTGGGTGAACAACCGATACAGCACCTACTCGTTGTCCGCAGGAGGTGCATTTGTCAAAAGATGCACGCGCAAAATCGGCCCTTGCCTCTTGGACTTAAACGGCTTATAACTAAGCTAAAAAGACCGTTGGTGGCAAAAACCATAATCTAATTTTCAAGCTCCAAATACACGGCTTCTACACATGTCGGTTTTTGTATTCTGGTTTGGTCCTATCACGTCATTTTTGGCACGTGCAGCTCCGCGAAAGGGGTGTACGTCAACACCCCTTCTGGCTCAAAACCTGTATCTCTGTATGGGTTAAACAAACAGCCGTGAAACTTTGCACACATGTCGCTTAACATGTTCAGTATAATTGCTCCAAAAATTATTTAGACACCTAGAAGAGTTATTGAGATATGACGTCATGTTTGAGCACGTGCAAATGCACTGTTTTCACGCTAATTGGGGAACTTTGTCCGGAATGTTAGCTTCTTGCTTCAGTGCTGTTAACAACTGATTGCATAACCAAATAGTTTCAAATGGTATCTTCCTGATTGAAATCAACCATTGTTGTTCATATTATATAGGAAATTGCGCAATGGGTGTTCTGCCCAATACTCCAGCACGTGCAACATCGCCTGAGGGACATCGTTACACCCCTTTCAGTTAAACTCAAGTGGATTAAACTCAGTTCAGTTAACAAACACTAAATTTTGCAGATGTAATGCTGCACATGTTTGATATATTAACACAAAGTTTTGTGAGACTATAATGACTATTGCTGCAAAAGTCATGGCCATTCACCAAACACATGTATATGCTTGGTCCTATGCAAAATGTAACGCACTGCAATATCCTTATTGGCAGTGATGGTTGGGAAGTAATTTTGTCCGCCTGTAGTTATTATGTGCCGCATTGCAGCTCCCGTCTGAAAACTGAAGAGGTATGCTTTGCGCCTAAGCATATGTTCCCTGGTATGAACGGTAGCGCAGGGTACCCCCGTGTTTGCCCGGTCTCTTCCATTGTATCACCAAACCCTAGGAGTTGAGATAAAAATAATTACCCACATTTGATCTTAATAGCCCACGTGCAAAGATATATTACATGCAAATGCCAGACCATGCTTGCTTCTGTCGCTAACTAAGGTGGACTTTGAACTTGTTTTTCCAAAAAAGATTACCAAAAGAAATAGCGCGGGAAGCTTGCAAATGGCAAATCACTAACAAACACGAGAAAGACGCCAGCGGACAATGCCGACATTGATCATTTCGTCAGTTAGGAAGTGGGACATTAGGCTTAGAAATGTTGAAATATATTATTTTCTAGGTCATCTCCAATGGGGTTGTTAATGAGGCACCGCAAAAAAGTGAACCCACGTGCACAGGGTTGATGTATTGTATACAAGTCTTACACGTGTAGCTCGAGGTTAGAATGGATTTGAAGCGATGGAATGGTGTGTTTGCTAGTAGACTTTGGGTCCTGAAAGATATTACATTGCGGGACCTGATTAAAAACTCATGATCTATTACATTTTAGCTGCGTTTTTTGTAGAAAGAGTCTTGGAACCAAGATGCATAGCCTTAACAAATAATGTTTATGTTCTAGCAGCTCTAATGAACGCAAAAATGCGACAAAAACGTCACTATTACCCGAGAAACGAAAGACAGCTTCGGCGGGCGCAGCTCAGCTGAGGGCCCCAGAGCTGCTCAGGAAATCACGTCATCAACTCGGGAGGCTCAGATTAGCTTACTTGCGTATCTACTTGCTTTTATATTATCAGAGAGACGCTTCCTCTCAGCATAATGACAGCTCTTTTCGTGAAAATACTGATTCTGATATCAGGGATGCCACTTATTTTTCTGACTGACAATTTCCTAATAATGCACCATCGCAGATTGTTCAAAAAACTTAACCGTGGCGAACCTTTGTGAAATTTGATCTTATCTCCCATTCAGCTTAGCATAAATTGTCTGCAATATTATCTTGGAAAATTATGCGCCCTTCATATTCTGTACTCAAATCACTGCGAGTCTTTTGTTGTTGGCGTGCTGAGCAACTGTCTTGCATTTCTCGGGTAATAGTGATATTTTTGTTGCATTTTTGCGCTCATTAGAGCTGCTAGAACATAAAATTATTTTTTAAGGCTATGCATCTTCGTTTCAAGACTCTTTCTACAAAAACGCAGCTAAAATATAATAGATTATGATTTTTTAATCAGGTCCCGCAACGTGATATCTTTCAGGACCCAAAGTCTACCAGCAAACACACCATTCCATCGCTTCAAATAAATTCTAACCTCGAGCTACACGTGTAAGACTTGTATACAATACATCAATCCTGTGCACGTGGATTCACTTTTTGCGGTGCCTTATTAACAACCCCATTGGAGATGACCTAGAAAATAATATATTTCAACATTTCTAAGCCTAATGTCCCACTTCCTAACTGACGAGATGGTCAATGTCGGCATTGTCCGCTGGCGTCTTTCTCGTGTTTGTTAGTGATTTGCCATTTGCAAGCTTCCCGCGGTATTTCTTTTGGTAATCTTTTTTTGGAAAAACAAGTTCAAATTTCACCTTAGTTAGCGACAGAAGCAAGCATGGTCTGGCATTTGCATGTAATATATCTTTGCACGTGGGCTATTAAGATCAAACGTGGGTAATTATTTTTTATCTCAACTCCTAGGGTTTTGTGATACAATGGAAGAGACCGGGCAAACACAGGGGTACCCTGCGCTACCGTTCATACCAGGGGACATATGCTTAGGCGCAAAGCATACCTCTTCAGTTTTCAGACGGGAGCTGCAATGCGGCACATAATAACTACAGGCGGACAAAATTACTCCCAACCATCACTGCCAATAAGGATATTGCAGTGCGTTACATTTTGCATAGGACCAAGCATATACATGTGTTTGGTGAATGGCCATGACTTTTGCAGCAATAGTCATTATAGTCTCACAAAACTTTGTGTTAATATATCAAACATGTGCAGCATTACATCTGCAAAATTTAGTGTTTGTTAACTGAACTGAGTTTAATCCACTTGAGTTTAACTGAAAGGGGTGTAACGATGTCCCTCAGGCGATGTTGCACGTGCTGGAGTATTGGGCAGAACACCCATTGCGCAATTTCCTATATAATATGAACAACAATGGTTGATTTCAATCAGGAAGATACCATTTGAAACTATTTGGTTATGCAATCAGTTGTTAACAGCACTGAAGCAAGAAGCTAACATTCCGGACAAAGTTCCCCAATTAGCGTGAAAACAGTGCATTTGCACGTGCTCAAACATGACGTCATATCTCAATAACTCTTCTAGGTGTCTAAATAATTTTTGGAGCAATTATACTGAACATGTTAAGCGACATGTGTGCAAAGTTTCACGGCTGTTTGTTTAACCCATACAGAGATACAGGTTTTGAGCCAGAAGGGGTGTTGACGTACACCCCTTTCGCGGAGCTGCACGTGCCAAAAATGACGTGATAGGACCAAACCAGAATACAAAACCGACATGTGTAGAAGCCGTGTATTTGGAGCTTGAAAATTAGATTATGTTTTTTTGCCAGCAACGGTCTTTTTAGCTTAGTTATAAGCCGTTTAAGTCCAAGAGGCAAGGGACGATTTTGCGCGTGCATCCTTTGACAAATGCACTTCCTGCGGACAACGAGTAGGCGCTGTATCGGTTGTCCACCCAAGGTCATGATCCTGAATATTCAGGGATTTAATTTCTGTGCAACAACCTTTTACAACACGCCGGACAGCTTTTGGCACTTTGCCCCCGGGTATTATATGTCCAAGAGCCCGAAAATCAAACTACATGGTGCTCATATAGTTTGATAATTAGATAGTTAGATCTATATACTAAGGAAGCCATATGTTATCCTTGATACTTATAAGGGCTCCTAAAATCATCGAGTTACGAACCTGTGAGGGAGTCAACCTTTTAATTACCCAGAGGTCAAGAATCTCGCCAACTCGCCCACGCTCGTGGGTAGCCAAATGAGGTTCAAGGACCAGAACTTAGGTAGCCAATCACGGAGATTTGACAGAGATCAAGAATTGCACTTACCAGCACAAAACAAGTATCTCCACGATCTTACCGCCACGTAAAAAGAACTATCCATAATATGCAATGCTACCTTGACTGATTTTAAGTAACATTATAACTTAAGTGACAGACGATGCAAATTGGTGACAAATAATTTATCCTTACTCACTCGCGTTATTTTACAGCTAAGTAAGAGATGGGTAGGTAACCACATCGCCAACGAAATTGACCCATATAAAGCCATGAGAAAAAGGTACTCTAAATTGCGATGACATGAAAACGGTAATATTCATTATTTTATATGAATTTGACTATTTATTTTGAATAAAAAGAGAAAAATTTAAAGTCTATATCAGGATCTATAGTGAAATTATTCTGCATAGGAGAGTAAATCCACTGCTTACGTTGTACTTGAGGACTCGTTTTGCGGAATTAGAGATGGTCTGGTAGCCAGGCCGCCAACGAAAATTACGATTAGGGAGCACCAGGTAGCCACTTGGGTAACCACAAAGTTCTGCGTTTCTGGCGCGGAAGTAGCGAGAAGAAAGCAGTCAGATATACGTGTTGTTGAAGCTGCTGTTTGGGTATCTTACTATGAGGCTGTAGATTTTGACCTAAATCAAAATAGGAGGTTTTGTTGCCAGTGGTAAACACACTACCAATTCTTATATATTATGCCGCAGCCAGAGAAACGCAGGGCAAAGTGAACTCTGCCAGATCTCAAAAGCCCAGGAGAGTAGTGTGATTTGAGGGTGTCAATAAGAGCACAAATTTTAATCCTGTGCATGCGAGATATCAAAACTGTAGACCTGTGGAGATGAGAGTTGCAAGTTTTGGCTTTGCACCTAGAAAATTAGATGCTGTTTGGTGCCCATGAAGTCAGGTAAACTGGAGGTAGGTTTCTTTGGTGCCTACCTGCAGTCTTGGTGTCAATTTTATCAAATCAAACATAACAAAATTGTAATGATTCCACACAAGTTTCCATTCAGCAGGTGAATGTGGTGCTGCTTATTGATCTGCTTCAATATTTCTAGAATTTGCTGGATGATGGTTGTGGTATTAGGAGCTTAGGAGGTACTTGTCCTCTGGCTGAGTACCTATATCTGGTTGCATGCATTGGATATATTTAAATTATATGTATTCTTTTAACAGAGTGTTAATTGAATGTATCCTTCAAGTAGCTTACGTCTCAGCATGGTGACTGCTACAGTCAAATGATGGTTGTCTGCTATCTTAGCAATGATGATCTAAGCAATGATTGATCATAGCAAGCAGTTGCAGTAAGGGTACTAGACTCTGACGGCACATATTATTTTTCATGTATTTTTTAATTAGGTACTTGATAACATTTTTGACTGATTAATATGCTCAGCTAATGGACGCATGCTTGTATTACAGCACACACAACTTGTAATCACTGCACATATACTTAACCTTTTGCTGTTTGGTACTAAGAGTATGCTATATGTAATTCATTAGTCTCCAAATCACTGTAAATTTAATTACTTTCATAATTCCACTTTTTGAGAATACTTTTTCACTCACTAAGACAGTTATTCTGGGAGCCATTTAAAGCCTCAGTTCATGCAAAAGTTAATTTCGCTTCAGGTAGCCATGTTGGTCGCGTCAAGGGATGTGGGTAGCCAACCTGACATGTTCTTGACCTCTGTAATTACCTTATATATATGTTTACACATGATGACATGTACATACATACGCTCGGCACTCGCGCAGTTCGTCCGTTCTCGGATGCGACAGCAAGGCCGGACGAGGTGCGGCACTCAATCGGTTATTGACACGCCTGTCTGAAGGCATCTTTCTGTGCGGTTTCTGGTGTTCTTCTAGGAAGCAGAGCATGCGTTCAGCTTTGCCATGTCCGGATGTTCTTATGTCCGGAAATGTTATCGAGCTCTTCAAGAGCCCAAGAAAATCACTCCCTCTCGTCTAAAAAGCAGACATCTTTCAACTAGGAGTGACGAATGACACCATAGCTGTAACACGACCTGACCTCGCATTTTTTTGGTCAAAGTTATAAAATCGATCACATAATTTGTATGATGTTAACCCGCGCCCCACCGGGGGTCCGGCGCCACCTTCGCCCCACCGGGGGCCATCGATGGCCCCCCATCTAACTCCGAAAATATGGGCGTTAGCGCAAATCTGCAAAGTGCAATAGAAAGCTCGCGTGAATTCAGTAAGAAATTACTTCGCATGTTTTAGTGCTCTGGTCAATGGTTTGACCTCCAGAGGTCAAATTAGGTCAAGATCGGCTATTTTCACTCAAATATGCAATGATTAAGTAAACTGGGCATAACTCTTATGTCATTAGAGCTATTGAGGCCTGGTAAAGTACATTTGATAGCAAATTGCCAGTACTTTTTCCGCTATGTGCAACGTAAAGACCTCCCGGCAGTAGTTTGACCGCCAGAGGTCACCTCGTGACCTAATATGACCTGAGGTCACGAAAGGTCAAAAAGTGACCTTGCCGTATATCAAATGAAAGCCAGTGACAAGACAAACACGATGGTGTTTGTTTCACCGCTCTAGCTCAATTAGGTCAAAAGTTATCGTCAAAATACTGTTTTTGACCTCTGGTGACCTTGGATGACCTTGGAAAAGTCAAAGGGCAAATATGACCCCTGGGATCCGTGAAAGAGTGTCCAAAAACGTTGTTCTGAGCAGTCTGAGTATTTGCAATCATTTTTGTGGCTTTTATATCATGAAATAGCTTTTCCCCATGCTTTTCCAATGGGAGAGGTCGCCTCGTGACCTGACCTCAGGGCACGAAATCGAAAAATCCCGGATATACACCTTGTAGACCCTGGAGGGGTCATGAAGTGTAGGGAAGTTTCAAATCGATCGACTTTGAAATGTAGCTCTTACAGAGCTCTAAAGGTGAAGTGAGGTGACCTTGGTTGACCTCGTCTGGTGACCTGACCTTGGGTGACCCGGGGTAAAAAATTTCAGGGATGATGGGAAAATGATGCAGTAAGAGGTAGAGCCCTCAACCGTGGTGCTGCGCCTCGTCGTTTTTCTGCTATCCCGGAAAAACCTTAGGGGGGCCATCGATGGCCCCTTCCCGGTGGGGCGAGGGTTAAATTTTACTGAGATAAGCAGGCTCCAAATCACTCGGAAAACATTCAGAGGGGAGGTTTCAATCGTACACCTGAGCACCGGAAATCAAAATTGTCGTTTGTCCGAAGCTTCGATCGTTTCTCTTTTTGTGTCCAGAATCACTGGTGACATGACCATTGAGCAGTGATGACACTGAAACTTATCCTCAACCAGACGTCCACTGAAGACACATGCCAGTACGGCCCATCATGATTGTCAAAACAATAGGTATAGGGTAAGGGCGGGTAAGAGTACGCAGGAGATAAGAGTACGCAGCAGCTGTTTTGGTTACTTAGCAAACACTGAGATGGTGGATACCCCGGTGTAAAAAAGCAAGGTCAGTGCCTAGGCTGCACACCAAAATTCAACGTGCTCCTGTCCTTTCCGCGGGAGTACAGAGCAAAATTAAGTTTTGGGCACCCTTGAAGTAATATTTCTTAACTGGGTAAACTTGTAGACCATGCTTCTATTATCAAAAGTATTGTATTGCGGTCTGTCATCAGTAAGAAGGCTGAGCTAGGAGTGTGCTCCAGGACCGGAGCTCACGCTAAAATGCCTGCCAACATGTTTATGAAGACTTTCTTCCCAAGAGAGCATGTCCGGCAAGAGTACGCAGTAGACCATTGGGCAAGAGTGCGCATGCTTAAGAGATAGGAAAATTTAATTTTCACTCGGACCAAAGTCCGTAACTCATACTTGGAGACCCAAACGTTGCAACATAGTTCTTGTATATTCAGAACTATAAAAAAATCATACAATCGCCTAGTTTGGCGACAAAAACTTCGCACATGGCCTATGCACCTAAAGCACAGCGGGGCATCAATGCGTACTCCAGCCTCCTCTCTTGCGTACTCTTACCGACCCACTCCGGCAAGAGTACGCACGTGACTTTTTATTTTTGATGGGCTCGTGGCGAGTTCCTTTCAGAGACATCGAGTTGAAACATGGACCATACATAGATAATTTTTCAGGCTGAACAACCACATAAAAAATGTTTCTGTTAAACTTATAGGAGAAAAAGTGAAAGCCTTTAGAAAGTTAAGTGCGTACTCTTGCACGGACTTCCCCTATATCCATTCATAAGGCACTGAAGAGACTTGAGATTTGTGATCTGGATGCAGCTGACTCACTGTAGCCAGCCTAGGGCTCATCCACAGCACTCCTTGACCTCTGTGTACAGTGGCGGATCCAGGAGCTCATTTGCGGAAGGGGGGGGCTAGGGGCTCGAGCCTCATCCGCCAGTACCTTGGGCAGGCTCTCGCCTATCTATTAACCACAGGGGCTCGAACATTTGAGGGGGGGGTTTGAGCCCCTAGCCCCTCCTCGCCCTTGGGTCCGCCACAGTCTCTGTGTGATGTTTATGTCCGTTACAAACATGGCTGGCCCATGGTGCAGTCCTCATCCGAGGGCAGGTTTTGAAGGGCCACTACGGCGGTTAAAGGGAATGTGGCACCTTGATCGAATCCTGGAAGTTAGTGTAATTAGGCGTACTTTTAGCCGAAAATAATGAAACCACTTATTATTTCTCTGCAAAATGTATAATAAGCTCAATATTTGGATTTTTTAAAATACTTCTCTAGGAAAATAGATAAATATCTGCCTGTGGATACTGTCATTATCTGGCAACCACTACCAAACTCGAAACGCTTCAAGGGCTTCGATTGGTTGACGCTCACCGCAGGAGCGTAGCCAGGATTTCGCTCAGGGAGGGGCGGCGCCCTAAAAGGGCCCCTGCAACAGCGCCAAAAGGGCCCTGATGGGTAAAAAGGGCCCTTGCTTGTCACAGAATAGAGTGCTGAAGAGGGCTTAAGAGGGCCCTGTCTGGTATAAAATGCCGAATTCGGTCACAGAGCATAGTGCGGGCGAGCCGCGCTTCGCGCGGCTCGTGTCCTCAGGGAGGCCCTTCGGGCCCTCAGGGAGGGGCGGCTGTCCCTGCCGCCCCCCTTGGCTACGCCCCTGGCTCACCGTGACGTCAGAATATGTCATCCCTCCAACAGCCATGGCAACTGTGGTCTACTGCTAAGGGTACATGATTATGTACCCTTACGGTAAGTTCTAGCTTTCTTCTACGGAAATCTCGAGTTCCAAGACAAATGATATATTGAGTACCGGGTTTTCCGACTTGCTTTACAACTTGGCCATCTCAGTTAAAATCACGTTATGAAGGTGCCACATTCCCTTTAAGGTGGAATTAATGGCGCTGCTAGGGTAGCAGGTTTTGGTGTTTTAGAGCGCTATTTCCAGAGAGAGGGCCAGGTAATGCTGACCACTCCACCCTCACCCGCTTACTCCGATATTCCTATTTTAAGGAAGTTCGTGCAAGAGCACGCACTTAACTTCCTAAAGGTTTTCAATTTTCTCCTATATGTCTTACAGCTGAAATATGCATATGGTTGTTTAGCGTGAGAATTGTCTATGTGTGGTCCTTGTTTTAACTTGATGTCTTTAAAATGAACCGACACGAGCTCATCGAAAATAAAAAGCCACGTGCGTTCTCTTCCCGGATTGGGTCGGTAAGAGTACACAAAAGAGGGGGCTGGAGTAGGCATTGATACCCCGCTGTGCTTTAGCTGCATAGGCTGTATCTCGAAAGTAGCTTGTTACGAAACTGGGCTATCGTAGGATTTTATATTGTCCCAAATATACAAAAACAATGTTGCAAAGTTTAGTTTTCCAAAGATGAGTTACGGACTCAGCCCCAAGCGAAGACAAATTGCCCTATCTTTAAGCATGCACACTCTTGCACAATGGTCTACTGCAGGGGTGTGGATTTGTGAACATCACTGGAGGTGCCCAAAATTGAGGAAGGACAATTTTAATGACCACCATATGAAAGGAGTAGCATAATTTATCCTTGCTTTAGCCATCACACAGTCCTTTTGAATCCTGAAAATGATGAACAATTAAACTTATACTGTATTTTAACACTAATTCTATATTTCATCCCGGGTGCCCGGACAGCCCCAAAGAGATGTAGATTTACAGCCCTGCATGCTACCGCTCCTTAAAATCAACGCAACAACCCACTACCACTTTATTTAGAGACCGTTCAGCTACCGTTTCCACTGACATGTGCCGTGTTGTAAAGATTTCACAATTTGATTTTAAATATTTTGAACATACTAAAAAAACAGCCTTGAAAAAATGGTCGCCGCTCGAAAGAATTTGATTCATGTTGCTTGATGTTTCATTATTGTCATCTCCCATCCTCGTATCAAAATTCTAGTACGTTGTATTGTTGCGGTCAGTACGGAAATTTTGGCCTGAAAAAATCAGCAACTGCCAATAAAAGAATTTACTTCGCTAGGACTCGCCCTGTCAATGCCTGACGCTACTTGCGAAGTCACCCACTGCCCCAATTCCACCAAATTAGGTATAATGCAAATGCTGAGAGTTGAGCGTCTTGATTTAACAACGGTACATAACTTGTCACAAATAATTATAATAATTAACAATAAATAATTAGGATCGGTGACGTCACCCGGGAGATTTAATTGTGGAGTATTATAGTATACAAACCGATTTTTATAGGCCTAAAGATAGAAGGTCGGACAATCACGGTTAGGCAGCCGCGCACAGTGGCTTCTGGCTGCCTGGAGGCCGAATGGTGGCGACATCAAAAGGATGTGGTAACTGGCAGGGGAATGCTAAAGGAATACAGTGATGATCATGCCATTAAAATATACATAATGATCAGTTAATCCCCTCGGGCATCTTGTGCTTTGCATTTGACCCTCCTTGTTTACACGATCAGAACTTCTTATCTCTCCACCTCAAATTGTCATTTTAGCATGTTAAACTTCTAGTGTTGCATACGCATGAAATGATAGATAGGCGTGTATGTCATATACACGGTGTGTGTTGCATTACTAATAAGTGTGTCAATTAAAAAGAGTCTTGAAAAGCTGCATCATCTACCCTGATACCAAAAATACTGTGGACTCGAAATTGGACCCTGTAATTTTGTCCGCCAAGCACACCTACCAAGCTCATTTCATGAACTCGCGCCCATATTTGTCCAGTGTTATCGGCACTGCACATGGCACAAACGCCTAACCCATATATCTACCCACGTGCACAGAATGTCTCCTACACCGGTTCCCCTCCCTCAGTCTGACACCAAGCACAACGACCACCATTTTCAACACCACACATGAAGGCATTACAATCCGCCCGCGACCCCTCCCCACTGAGGCCTGAACTTGGCGTCAGCCCAGCGTGACCTCTCTAACCTCTGCGCCCGCAGGCAACCGGCAGCCAGCGGATGGCGGCCGCTGATTGGTGGAGGCGCGTTCACTTGTATCGCGAGAAATTCAACGGAAATTTCTCCATGGAAACGATAGAGCTTTAAACCATGAACCAGGAGATGTATTAACATTATATTTTTTTCAAACATTTCTAGTCATACCTTGCTCTCTATTGGCTTGATTATTCGCCACACTATCCGAGGCTGCTTTTCGGTACAGGCGAGACGGCGGCAGTCAGCACAGGCTAGCCGGCGGCCGAGTTCGCTGAAGTCGGGAGCGTTGCGATGGGTTTCTGCTGAGCTGAGAGGATTGGGGCCTAGTCCCAAGGTAACCGAGGGAAGGGGGAGAGAGACGTTCATAAATCTAAAACTTGTGTAAAACTTAGCTTAGGTCAGATGCAGAATGTCACTATAACGCCGTGGAACAGATGTTTGTTGATAATTCTCTCTATATACGCACTTGATAAGGGCTTTGCTTCAACTTTTGATGGGGGTGCCCAAATCACCATTGGGGATGCCCTGCACATCATGGGGGTGCCCAGGCACCCACAAAAATATATAAATCCACACCCTGGGTCTACTGCGTACTCTTGCCGGTTATGCTCCCTTGGAAAACAAGTCTTCATAAAGATGTTGGCAGGCGTTTTAGCGTGAGCTCGTCCTGGAGCACAGTCCTAGCTCAGCTTTCTTACTGATGAAAGACTGTAATACAAGACTATTGATAATAGAAGCATGGTCTACACGTTTACCTGGTTGAGAAATATTACATCAAGAATGGCAAAAAATTATTTTGCTCTGTATTGTCGCGGAAACAACAGGAGCACGTTGAATTTCTTGGCAGCGAAGGCACTGGCACTGTTTTTTTATACCAGGGTACCTAACCACCATCTCAGTGGTTTCTAAGTAGCCCAAACAACTGCCGCGTGCTCTTATCTCCTGCGTACTCCTACCTGCCCTTACCCTACATTTAGGTGATAGCTGAATTTTGAAAACATTGTTCAAGCTGCCACAATCCGAGTGGTTAACCATGACGTAATATCGGACCACATGGGAGAGCAGCAGGCGGCAAACCCATTCTCTGCTTAACCCCCCAAAACTTCATGGCTTCATGTTGCTTGTGTCATATCTGATAATTTTGTAAGCAGTATACGCGGAGGGCATGTAACAATGAGCCTTAATCAAAGTGCTGTTTTGTTCCACTGCGGGTAGTTCCGTATTAGCGTTAGGCTGCAGGTTCGCTGCCACGTCCCCCCCCCTTCCGTCCAATTTTCCCGGTGGGGATGCTCATGTAGCAGGAGACACCTCTCCGGCATTCCGCTGTTTCCGGGGCTGCTAATTTGCGAGACCAGTCTATCTGGTGTGGATGAACACTTATGATCTCGCAGCGAGAGGCGACGACTCTGTATCCAAACACCGATACCGCAATCTCGCCGCTGAATCGGAGTTAATCGCCGTTTCGCGCCCCCACCCGGGCACCTCATCAGTCGATAGCAAGTATCGGCAGCGTTTCGCAGCGGTGCCCTGCCACGGCCGCCTCCTATCTCCAACCGATGGCTGTTATCTCCATCGCGCGTGCCGCATCCTGCGCGCTGATTGGTGGAACGGTGACGGCGGGCGGCGCCTGCTTCGCCTGATTGGCGGTGGCGGCGGCGGCGGCGGCGGCAGCAGCGGCAGCCGTCGGGCGACTCGCCAGTACTGTCGTCGCGCGGTGGGGTGGGGGGCGTCGTCCGCGGCTTCTCTGGATCCTTTTTCGAGTGTGTATCCGGAGTCTTCAGTTAGGTCTTCCATCGCTGCAGTCAGGTAAGCCAATTCGGTTTTATTCACTGCGAAGGCATGCTCGTTACAAAAGTTTGCCCTGCAAGAGACAATGTTTTATTTTGTTCACCGCAAGCTTCCATCATGTTTGCGATCAGTCTCATCAAGTAGCTACCCGACAACCAGCGCTATTTCCTCCTCCGCTCTCCAAAGTTGACCCATCTGTGGAGTGATATCCCCCGGGAACGTGAGAACCGCCCCTACTGCGGGTGATACCCTTCGGCTCGCCTGTTTGTAAACAGGCACGGTAGCCAACCGCCTGAGGTGCGTTGTGTCGACTACTCAGCCTGACGGAGTCCATTGTTGTCAGCGTGCAGTGTCGACAAGGTTAGCGCGCGGCAGACGAATCAGAGCCTGCTCACATCCGGGTTGTCTGACCAGCTCACTCCACACAAACGCACCGCCAGTCTGAGATGGTCGGCTGGTGCTTAGATTTATCTCAGTGAAGTGGTGGACAGCAACAGGTAGCCCAAGCCGGATGTAAAACGGTTTAGATGGAGATCTTAGTGAAGCTCATCTCTGCCTTCTTGGAATGTGCTAATATAATTTATAGGAAGGACAAATTGCTAGACAAAATAGTATCACCTTGATTAGCAATTCTTGGTTGTGCGATACCCAAAGGTGTCACACCCTGGTATGCTCCCACTTCGGCTTATTCTGTCTTAGTGTTACGCTGCTCTGCCGTCCAAGGGGAGGGGCAAACGCCAACAATCATTAGACGTAATTGCGCTTTTTACGAAATCTGTATGTAAGCGCTCAGTGCGGGGAGGTATCATAGTATTTTCCCAAAATTTGTACAGGGGACCAAAGGAGGAAAAGAGCAGTACTGTGAGAGCTCAAAAGAACACATTTCAGTAGTCGGTTTTCTTTTTCAAGCCTATGTCTCTTCACGTGTACAATTTACCTTGAAATGGGCCATAACAGCCTTCAGAAGAGGGTGCATAGCCCTTACCGAACGGATTATAATTTTTCAATTGACAAGGAATAGAAGAGTACTGGTCCTCAGTGGAGAAAAATCCGAAAGGTAAGGAACCATTGGGAAGGGCTGGAGCCCCAAAAAACTTCCAGTTGGCATGAACAAATCCCATGGTCCCATGTTTACCCTAAAACCGTTGTGATCTTGCGATCAGGTTTCCGAGAAGACAAGTTGTCCGACGAATTAGCTAAAATGGGAAAATCTGGACGAAGAACACTAACGTTGAGACATTGCGGAACCTGACTATTGCAGAGAAATCTCAAAACACATTACATTGAGAGGGATAGGAAGAAAGGTCATGCAATAACGGAATTCGAACTCCACAGGAGGCAGCCCTCCTTCAACAGTTCTAGCCCTTCCAACCTAACTTGGTCTGGACGATGGCACTTGACACCGCTAGAAAATCGTGACAGACCAGGTCCAGATGGAGGTGACAGGAATCTTTGCCCACTCCGGGGGCAGCTACGCAAGGGATTTAAAGGATGCAGAACAAACCTTTGTACAGGGGCGTAGCCAGGATTTCGCTCAGAAGGGGGGGGTCGGCGCCCCAAAAAGGGCCCCTGCGGCATTGCCAAAAGGGCCCTAATTGGTAAAAAGGGCCCTGCTTGTTACATAATAGAGTGCTGAAGAGGGCTTAAGAGGGCCCTGTCTGGTATAAAAGGCCAAATTTGGCCACAGAGCATAGTGCGGGCGAGCCGCACTTCGCGCGGCTCGTGTTCTCAGGGGGGCACTTAGGGCCCTCGGGTGGGTGGGGGGGAGGGCGGCTGTCCCTGCCACCCCCCTTGGCTACGCCCCTGCCTTTGTAACAAGAGTCATTGCTGTCGCACGTGCACGGTGGGGAGCAGTGGATCTAGCCGGTCGGTTTGGGAGGGCAAACCAAAGTCGAAAAGCAAAAAACGTCGCGCAACGCAAAATTGCGCTAAAATATGACTTCCGGTACGGGTGTTTGAGGCAAGAAGCAAAAAACGTCACGGGCTGAAAAATATACTCAAGATCCTTTTTCCTGTCCAAGGCCCGATATTTTCACTGAACTAACTGGTTCCGTTAGAAGTTGAGAGTTAAAGCACCAAAATGTTGCCTATAAACTTAAAATGAGTCGGGAAAAAGGAGGTCGATCGCTTTGGGGGCAAAAACATAGTTTTGGCCCGAGCTTTCCGTTTGGGGGCAATTGCCTTTTGCCCCCTGGATCCGCCACTGGTGGGGAGAAGAAAAGCATGAACTGAATCGAACTGTTGCCTTAGGACAGCATGCTGAATTGAGCCGGCAGGGTCGGTGGCTGCATCAGTGGTGTGACAGTTCATTGCTGTCATGTTCCTAGAATGTCTGAGAAACAGATAATTGTATCGGGATTTTGTTTCTGGGCGATGAAATTTAAATAGAAGTTAAACGAATGTTTCGAATCAATATTGATGACTCTTTGTCAACGACCGGAAAGCTGCAGATTCCTTTACTTTACTTTCTATCTATCCGACCGTTGACAAGGAATCATTAATACATATGGGTGCCGAAAGCGAGGGGGACGGGGGATATGGCCCCTCTGTCGGCCAACCAGGGGGACGTCCCCTTCGTTTTTGGGTCCATGGTCATTAATGCTGTCAGGTATCAAATATGCTCAAAATTCGCCTCCCCCGGTCAGCACCAGCCTGGATCCGTCCCCCGGGTAAGAATTCCGTGGTGACACCCATGTCAATACATTTTCAAAATATTCAGTTACATTCTATTCTAATTTCAACGCCCAGAAAAAACCCGAGGTGATTCCCTTTAGTTTATTCCTGTCCATACAGCAAGATCGGATGCTGGGGAAGGAGACACACTGTCGATAGTTGTGTTAGGGAACGGACGGGCTGCTCTTGGCGATCGGGAATCATGCATTTATATTTTTGAAATATAAATTATGGACTTTCTCCACTCGGTGAAAAAGTTCGTTTCCCAGCGCTATGGCTATATGATTAACGTACTTTTTCAGCGAAAACACTGGTGGGACGCTGCTTTTGTTGAGGAAGTTATGGAAAATGTACCCAGTAGCAATCTGAAACTAATGCATTTATCGGGCGAAGGAAGTGCAAAATTTTCAATTGATTAATGCTTCATTTATCATGCCATTTCATGTGGTTTTGAAACGTTCATAAATGTTATCAGTCTTTTATTATCAGTCTAGGCCACGGTAAAATATAGAAGGTCGGCCGGCAAGTATCGACCAACTTGGTTCCCTCTAGCCTTTGGGAAAAAAACCCCGGCCAGTTTGGTCTTAAACATTTTGCTGCGGGAGTGACGTATTTTAAACGCAAATAAGGGATTTTACTTTTTCAGCTACAGTAGTGGCGTCTCTTTCCCGCAAAATGCCAGCTATATGGACTTGTGAGCTACCAAGCACGATAGCAAAATAACGCTTGAAACTTCAAGTCGTTCCATGGACAATTGCAAGGTACTACACTTACTATAATAGCAAAATGCTACTACAAAATGTGACTATCAGTTGTAATTTGGTAAGCTAGAATTTCTGTCATGTGTTTTTTAAGCCTTTGCTTTTTTTCTATTTCTAGGCATCTCAAGCGATGCAAACCATTAACAGCCACCCCGGTGGGCCTCCGATCCACCTTCGCCTGGGTGGAGGGGGAGGGGGTTCAAACACTTTTAACACGGCAGTTCTAGATAGCGCATATGAAATGATGATGAAACTATATGGGTTAATGCTTGGTTCAGGTCAATATTGAAATTATAGCGGGTCGATGAATGCTATAGCTTGCAGAATGTGTGTGTGTGTGTTTTTTTTTTGTTCCAGCGTCTAACTAGGTTGAGTTGGAATCGATTTTGGGTGTCATTCGACTTATCCCGCTACAGTGAATCGATGCTGTAGGACATGACTATACTTTGTTATTATGTAAAAATGGCCTGAGCTAAGGTCAGGTCAAGGTCACCATCTGACTCGAAAGAGTCAATATTCATATCAATCATCTTGTAAATCATGATACAAACGTAATGGTATCAAAATAAAACTCCACCACCATTTTCTGCGAAGTTATTGACCCAAGTCTGAAAAGCTGTTTAAGTAGTCCCAGATGACGTCCCGGAGGCCACATGTATAAATTTGCAATTATGGCCTGGATATTGGCGATACTACGATTTCGGGAATAAGTATATTTTTCAGCAATCTTTTGAGAAATATTGACATTTTACGGACAATTCCCGTTTTCCCATGCATTTCCAATGAAAAAGTCATGGCCCGTACCTGACCCTAGGTCATGGATATCCGAAAGCCCGCTACAACTTGTGGTACTGTGTGGGTCTATTATGTTATATATATTTCATATCAATATATTTACCTTGCTCTTCCCACTGATGCCATCTGAAAATTTTTACATCTGACGTCACTTGATCTGGCATGGTGATCTGACCTGAGATGATCCAAACTTAACATTTTCGAATAAAAAAACAGCCCAATTGATTAAGGATACGGTGCGCCAAATACGGCGCACTTCATGCCGCCGTTTTTGGCACCGTTGGAAAACCTGAGAGGGGTTTTTCACACCCTCCCTATCGGATTTGATATCCTCCTCAAACGTGGTGTATGGGTGAACATCTTAATAAGGGGCTGTTCATAAATGGTACCACTCGACAATGAGGCAGGAAGGGGCTGGCCGAAAAGTGGGATTCCATGTTCGAGCGGGTGTGCAAGATTTTCGAGATGGGACGCCTTACTCCCCAGAGGGACGACTTCGGCTCCCAAGGGGCGCTTACTCAGGGGGGGCGCCGACCCAGGGGGCTTTGTTAATGCTATCCAGGGTGTCCGTTGCTCTTCTGGGGGGCTTTTCTGTCCAAGGGGCACCTTTGCTATCCAAGGGCGTCTATTCCATCCAGAGGAGGAGTCTTTGCTCTGCAGGGGGCGCCTTTTTCTGTCCAGCAGGCGCCTATGATATCCAGGGGCGCCGTTACTCTTCTCAGCGGAGGAGCATTAACTGTTAAGGAGGCGCCTCTACAGTCCAGAGGGCACCTCTGCTATTCAAGGACGCCTATGCTATCCAAAAGGGGTACCTCTTCTCTGGGGTTGCCTATTTGATCTCCATGGGCTGGCTTTGATGTCAGGGGGCATCATTCATATGTGAAAATGTCTGTATTCAAAACACCTAAACACCGCTTACCTTTTCAGGTAGGCGGTTTTTAGGCCTGATTTTCTCTTGACAGGCCGGGGGCGCCGCCCAAATCCGGAGGGGGTTGCACCTCCCCGGACCATGCAAAAACCGAGTGTGCAAAAATATACTTTTGCACACCCTTAGTTTTTTCAGGGTGTGTAACAGCACACCCTGCCCCCCCCCACCCCCCGGAATCCGCCGTCCTTGTCCTTGGCCGTGGATGCTTTTTTGTTGTTGTTGTTTTTTTTACAGTTGAGTTTTGAGTGGTTGTTTGGTTTGACAGGGAAGGAAGCGTTCCCTAGAATAAGGACTGAGACCGAACGTAAACAAAACGTTTGATCTTTGGCCCCGCCTCACATCACCAATGTCAGAGCAAGTGGAGGGGAATGTCTTTAATGGAAGCGGTTTACCCAAAGTAACGCCGTGACATTAGGGGTCCGCAAAAAATGATGCCATGACATGGGGGTCCACCCAAAAAGGAGGTCATGACTTGAGGGAATTGGGAGCTGGGAACCCTCCAAAAAAGTGAGGTCTCTTATCAACAGTTCCTTGATATTCATCTGACATCACCCGGCACTAGATAATTCAGAGACGGGGTAACATACACACATAGACGGCCTGTCCCACATTCCCGTTTTATGCATTTTCTTCGGGAATATTCCCTGTCTGAGATCTTTGAGACATTTGCGAGCTACTTTACCCAATATGCATGCTTTCTGAGCATTATTCACACGACACTAAGAATTTTTTGTTGTTGTTGCACCGTTGGCACCATTTCTAGTGCACCATAAATGTTTAATCTTACATTCACGATAAAAAGTATGAGCAGTAGATTTCCCCTTGAAGCCTAAAGGTAGCTATCCGATGATAATCTGCCATGAACTCACTCATCAATAATTTGTTTGTTGTCCCCTTAGGCCATAAGTTATAGGAAATACCAGACAGACGTTTATTTTACCATGGACACTGGTCAGTGTCAGAAAATTCATGGCTAGCAAAATTCAACGTGGTTACCCATGGAAAACATTAAAAGTATGATACCACGCAGTTTGCTAGGGGATGAAGTTCGCCGCGTTCCTGGCTTTCCAAAAATATCGCAATAAAAGAAGAGACGCACAATTTTTTCCAGAACCCTATTCTTTATTGTTTTGCGCTTCTAACCAAATCGTTTAGGTCAGGCCATGTCAGGTCAAGGAGCTGTTCAAAGTCAACTGACCCAACCTCAAAACCCAAAATCATGAGTTTGAAGTGGCGCCAAAGGAACATCTGTCAATTGATCAGTTCCAAACTCTCATAATATGAGCTCGTACGCATGAGATCTCATAGTATGATGTCATTGGGGTCTAGAAATATGTTATCTTGGAATTCTCAGATTATTGACCTAAGATGGGATCAATCTCCCGGTTATCCCTATATAAGTATATAGTGAAAACATGTCAATGGCCCTTTTTCAGTAAATATTGGATAGATAAACTTAAAAGTCCTCATACCATGTATTATTACCACGATCTTTACCATTAATTTGAGTTTTTCAGCATCTGACCTGTCAAAAGTCATGTGAAGTCACATAAGCATACAGTGACGATTTTGCCAATAACATCGCTTTGAATTGAGGTATAGCTTTCATTCTACTTTCATTGTGCTTATGTTGTAACGGAGAGTCGATTGGATATGCATCATGACTCTGCCAGGTCACCATGTAACCCCGATCTATCTTGAGGTCAGGCCTTTTTTCCAATTTGACCTGAAATGTTCATATTATACATCATTCGATTTGACGCGATAAGAGGACTCCAATGATGCCAACAGATTTGCTCGATTTAGAAGATTTGTCGTTGAGTAAAAATGTACAGAGGAAAATATGTAATGCCCTGTTGTAAGTCTATGGGGCTGCCTTGACCTCTGGTGACATCAATATTGACCATACTTAAGAACAGTTCGTATAATTTCGGTTTGTCTCGTAAAAAGCTTTCGAACACCGTCCATAATTTATATTTAGCTTATCCAGTAAATGGAGTAGGGAGGGGGGCTAAGTACAACCCACAGCGGGGCGGGTCATGCCAGGGTTCCCGGCGGGGCGTGTGATATAGCAACTAGTGATTTATTTTCAGATATGGATTGTTAGTTGTATTCATTCAAAGCAGGTTTATGCATGCCTTTTTCACTGTTGTAGCGTCAGGGACTCATGAAGATGCATTTATGCTGCAAGATGCATTTATGCATCTTGGCTAAAACATCTATGCAGTGGATAATTCTCCGTCTATCCCGGGCGAAGAAAACTGAATTAGTTGTATAAACAATTTTAAAAAATAATATTCTAAGGCTGCCTCTTAACCTGCGCCCCACCAGGGGTACGGCACCACATTCACCCCACGGGGCATCGATGGCCCCCTCTAACTCCGTAAATATAGGGGTTAGCGTAAATCTGCAAAGTAAGCTAAATAAACACAAAGAAAGCTGGCGTGAATTCAATAAGAAATTAGTAAGTATGCTTATGCGCTCAGGTCAATGGTTTGACCTCCAGAGGTCAAGTTAGGTCACGATAGGCTATTCTCACTCAAATATGCAATGCTTAAGAAAACTGGGCACAACTCTTATGTCATTAGAGTTATTGAGATCTGGTGAACTACATGTGATAGGAAAATGTCAGAACTTCTGCCGCTATGAGAAACTTAATGACCTTCCGCCATTGGTTTGACCTCCAGAGGTCAACTCGTGACCTTATACGACCTGAGGTCACGAAAAGTCAAAAAGTGACCTTGCCGAATATCAAAGGAAAGCCAGTGACGAGACATACACGATGATGTTTGATTCAGCGCTCCAGCTTAATTAGGTCAAGAGCTATCGTCAAAATACTGCTTTTGACCCTTGGTGACCTTGGTTGACCCCAGAGAAGGTCAAAGGTAAATTATGGCCCCTGGGATCCGTGAAAGGGCGTCCAGGAAGGTTTTTCTGGGCAATTTGAGAATTTGCAATCATTTTTGTGACCTTTAGATCATAAGACAGCTTTTCCCCATGCTTTTTCAATGAGAGAGGTCACCTCGTGACCTGACTTCAGGTCACGAAATCTAAAAAACCCCAACATACATCTTTTAGACCCTGGATAGTTCATGAAGTGTAAGAAGTTTCCAATCGATCGACTAAGAAATGTAGCTCTTATAGAGCTCAAAATTTGAAGTGAGGTGACCTTGGTTGACCTTGCCTGGTGACCTGACCTTAGGGACCCGGGGTAAAAAAATTTCAGGGATGGTGGGAAAATGATGGGGTGAGAAATAAAGCCCTCCGCCGCGGTGCGTCTCGTCGTTTTTCTGGTATCCCGAAAAAACCTTAGAGGGGCCATCGATGGCCCCGATGGGGCGAGAGTTAATACGTGCATTGATGAGTGTCTGAGCCAGCTTCGCTTTGACAGGGGTGCGGGTACCCACACATGACCATCCCCCAAGACATAAAAAACCACGCTAAATAGCGAGAAGTAGTAACCGGTGTTAGATACCCCATTTAATAATCCGAAGAAAACATTTGAACCTTTTCAGGTCACATTTAAGGTCACTAGATATAAAGGCATGCCACCAAGGGATAACATGTAAATGAAGGTTTTCAGTCATTACATCTTAACTAGTAAAGATATAGCAAAACAATCTAGACCATTGGAATCCTCGCAGCAAGCCAAATCAGATTATATATAATGTGACCTTGAGAGGTCAAATTAAGGATTTGACCTGACCTGAGGTCAGGTCAAGGTCAAATTAGGTTAAAATGCACATCATTAGAAATGCAAGAATGAGGAAAGCCCAATGCCGTTCAGATAAATGCCCTACCACCATCCAATTCTAAGTTATTCAGTTCAAAACATGTTTCCTATGTATTTCCAATGAAGAGGTCATGTTTCGTACCTGGCATCACATCATCCATATCGAAAATACCAGAAATTTTTGGTGGAACTCGGTGGGCCCATTATGTGATAGAAGTTTTAATTGGATATGTTCGCCCTGTTCTGACTTATGCTATCTTTAACTTTTTTAGGTGAGGTCTCTTGACCTGCACTGGTAACCTGATCTGAGATGACCTAACCTGAAAATTTTGTCTGAAGTTGTAGAATAATCAGATAAAAGTTATAGCAAGTACGGCATCGCCACGTGCCGCTGTTTTTGTTGTATTTTTAACAAAAAACGAGGAAGTGGATACCCACCCATCCCCCCATCAATGCGCGTGTTAAATGAAAGAACAAATTTTGAATTCCAATAACTTAGCTTTTCTAACGATTCTAGCATTAACTGCTGCTATTCAATCCGAACATCATTTTCTGGACGGCTGCCGCTGTTCTAAGCTATCAGAGGATTGTATTTCAAGGTTTATTTTTCACTGCACGGAGGGTTGCAACGAGGGGGGCTCAAAGTTTTTCCTACTAAGCGGCTGGCATTTTCGACTAGTCCATAGGGAACACATGTTAAAAGCTTGCAATCTAGAGCCTCGGGAGGGTATCTTAAACCAGGTGCAGGTTCACGAAAAGCAGTTCAAATGGACGCCAGGACATTTTTCTTTTCATTTCCGGGGTCAAAACCGCCAGCCGTGACATTAACCAGAGAGCTAGACGGTGAAAACCAGTCCCATGTTTTGGTTTCATTTTCAGGCCTGGGTTCGAATCCTAGAAGCGGCCAAACTTTTCATGAAGTCCGAATGTGCAAAACACAATGTATTCGCTTGAAATTCATGCAACTTTACGCCTCTTCATGCTTTTAGCTCTAAGGGATGCTTTTGCCTAGTGCAGAGGCGGATCCAGCAGTAAATACGTCATGTTCCAGGGGCGGATCTATGGGGATGGTAGATGATGAGGGCGACCGCGTACCGTTAGCCTCTAGACGACAAAAGGCCCTCCGCAGGGCATAGGCGGATCCAGGGGGACAAGGGGGAAACGTGCCCCCGATCGACCCTCGGCGCCCCCTGAAATGGTCACGGCGCCCCCCTGAGGGGTCTATGGTGCCCCCTAAAATGTCGCTTCCTATCCCCACCAGGATGCGAAAATCGGCTCCTACCGATAGAATTTTCCGCCCACCTGATAGATTTTACCGTTCAAAAATGGTGCCCCCCGGAACGGATGGCGCCCCCTCCCCTGATTGGCAATTCTGGATCCGCCTATGAAGCAGGGGGCTCCCTTTATGTTCAGTGGGCGTTTCTTAGGTAAATTCAAGGAGCCCAAACGCCACGGATACTGGTCTGGGGGGTCCCAATAGCTGGCCTGGAGTCCCCCAAAAGTATCAAACTTTATTTAATAAGTACGTTTAAATGCACACCACCCTGATGATTTATTCACTTTTAACGCCCAATTTATGAAAAATGAAAACCACGAGCGGGGGCCCCTACAATTGAAAACCGAGCCTCTTTTTGAGAAAATTCTGCATCCGCCCCTGCCATGGTCCCCAAAGTGGCTGAATTGTACCCACTTTCAGCCGATTGTCATCGAAACGACACCATTTTCGCAATGTTTCTTGAGATTGCCTTCCCCAAACGTATGGCCTAGATCCGCCCCTGTCCTAATAAAAGGGACAATGAATCAACCCTCGGCGTCCTCTCAAATGTTCATGGCGGTGCGCTGTGGGTTCGATGGTGCCCCCTGAAATGTCACCGCACCCCCTCCCCCGGACGCAAGAATCGGCGCGCCGCTATAGAATTTGACATACACATGATAGGTTTTGTCGGCCAAAAGTGCCGCCCTCTTGATCTGGATGGCGCCCCCCCGTAACATGCCCCTCCGATCTGCGACCCTGGATCCGCTTATGCCCGCTACGTAGTCGTATTAATTTACTGGTCGCGTACGCTACTGGCCGACATCGCACCTCTGCTCAATACCGACATGACAAAACAACACGAAAAATAATTCGAATAGCATATGTGATGCACTGCTTCTCCATCCTGTTTTGGGTACAAACAAATACCACAGTCACCAGCTGCAGCCGTTTGTGTTTACCTTATATCAATGTACTAAACTAGTATTATTTTTGGCATATTCCTAGTATACTATACTAAAACTGGTACTAAACTATGATTCTGATCACTTTGGGTACAAAACTTTGAAGTACCCGTTATTCAACTGCCCTGGGTTGCAAGATCGACGATTGTTTTGTTGACTCCAGCCTCAACTCCGTCTCCGGCCTGAGAAATTTACCTCAATCCGGACTCAGACTCCACACTAATGGCTTTTAGATTCACGCTCCCAATCCGCCATTGTCATACGACACACACCACTGGAACCCTTCGCCTACTTTCTCTGTGGACGCAAGTATCGCTCGGTACTCAATTCTTCAGTGGCACGGTATTCAATTTTTCAGAATTCGAAATTTAACACACGCATCGACGGGGCTCTGAGCCACCTTCACTTTGACGAGGGTGGGAACGGCTACCCGTCCCCACAAAGATCTCAAGAACCACGCTAGATAACGAAAAGCGGTTAAGGGTGTTGGACAGCCCATCCAAATCTGTATAGAAAACATTGAATCCACTTTTTGTCAAGTCACACTTAATGCCACTTGAGATAGAAGCCTGCTTCCATAGGGATATCATGTCAATTATTTTTTTAAGCAGAACAATACAGACAAATGGAATCCTCGCAGCAACCCCAATCGAATGATATACGATATGAACTTAAAGGTGAAATCCAGGATTTGACTTGACCTGCCGTTAGGCCGATTTCAAATTTGGTCACAATACATATGATTAACACTGCAACACCGTTAACCGGCCACACCCAAGGTGGAAGAAAACCAGACACCGCGGTGAGGGCCACCTCCACTGCATCATTTTCCCATCATCCGAAATTACCCGTGTCACCCAAGGTCAGGTCACCAGACGAGGCAACCAAGGTCACCCTTCACTTAGACAAGACACATTCAAAGTCGATCGATTGAAACCCCACCAGACCCCCCAGGGTCACAACGAACCGGGATTTCGATTTCGGCCGAGGTCAGGTCAAGGCGACCCCCCATTGGAAAAGCAGAAACATCAATAAAAGCCACAAAAAATCAAATACCAGACCCAAACAACGTTTGACACCCCACATCCCAGGGAATGCCCACTTAAGGTCATCCACACCACAGGCAAAACAGTATTTACAAAACTTACCAATGACAGACGAAACAAACACCACAGTTGCTTCACGGCTTCATTGAAAGGCAAGTCACTTACCTCGACCTCAGGTCATATTAGGCACGAGGGACCTCGGCGGTCAAACCACTGGCGGGAAGTCTTACGTCGACATAGCGGAAAAGACGGCAATCTATCAAATGTACACCAGGCCAATAGCCAATGGCACAAGAGTATGCCCAGTTTGCTTAATCATTGCATATTGAGAAAAAGCCGATCTGACCTAATGACCGAGGTCAAACCATGACCGACACTAAAACAGCAAATCACGAATTCACGCGAGCTTCAGCACTTCAGATTGCGCAACGCCAATATTTTCGGGTAGAGGGGGCCACGATGGCCCCCCGTGGGGCGAAGGTGGCGCCGACCCCGTGGGCGCGGGTTAAACTAATCGCTGTATCGCCATTCATTGCTAAGCTATTCAGTTTAAACCATTTGTCCCTTGTATTTCCAATAGAAAGGCCATGGCTCCTACCTGACCCTAGGTCACTGATATTAAAATCCCGGAATAGATTTTGTAGTAACCAGTAGGCCCATTATTTTATAGGAATTTAAGATCCAAGGGTTAACCTTGTTATTAATTATAATATCTTAAACATTTTTTATAGATGAGGTTATCTAAACTGCAATGGTGAGCTGACCAGAAATGACCTGAATCAAAAACTTTGACAAAATTGTAAAGTTATCATTAAAAGTTATATCAAGTACGGCGGCGATAAGCACCACTGCTTTTATTCTCTCCCCCGAAAAACCCAAGCAGGCGGGTACCCACCCTCCTGCGTGTTAAGAAACAATTCGCGAGAGCTGGAGTCCTATTCGTAACAAGTTTGACATTAGGACTATTTAAGGAAGTGATATCAATAACCTGATTCCCTGTCAGCATGCATTAACATTCAATATACTCACATTATCAAATCCCACAAAGAAACTGGTCATTCTTTGTACTTAGCGACTGAGACAGGGGAGCCCAGTGAACTTTTACCTGGTATTATGGTGATTCGTGTCTGAGCTACCGTGCTATCTGCGCATCCGCTGGAAAAGGAATCGTTTGGCCGCTTATTCTGCACCTGTGTTATCGGGGGGACGTTACTGTGCAGCGCGAGCATCGAGAACACGGGCGACGCCCCAGGTAACTGTGTGCCGCGCACAGGGCCACGTCGCACTCTGGGGTCAGCCAGGTGTCGAGCTGGCCAACACGGTGATAATGAATGCAGCCTCCGTTGTGCTGTCGGGATAACGCGGACCGCGTCAGCACAAAAACCGGCTAACTTCTGGGGGCAGACTGCAGATACCAGGCCGTGTTGCTGACAGGCCGTTGCACTAATGCAAGGCACGATGACCCGACAGCGTCGCCCGCGACCCGGGTCATACCCTGAGGGTATGAATCCATCAGCTTGCATTTTTCTACCACTGTCAAATTGAAAGGTAGCAGAGAAGCAAAAGGACTTAGCAGCTTCGTCAAGGGCCTGATCCGTGTCTCACGGTGAGCCAGTGCTTCCTCCAAAATGGCGTGCACTTAATCGATCACGCAGGTGTTCCAAAAAGAAAATTTTGGGAATTTTAAAGCATAAACAACTTTATAAATCTTGCCCCCCGTTATTCCGTTTCCACAATTTACTTTAAGCCAGTACGTAATACTGGTACTAAACTAGTACGTATTGACTGACAATTAATCGAAAGTTGTCATATCTTTCAGCTATGTGGAAATTTATAATTCAATAGCGTTCCCAGGGTCAGTACTATATATTTAAGTATGTATATATTACCATATTTTTGTTGTATAAAAGTAGCAAACATCATTTTCTGTGTGACATCCTTAACGCCGAAACAAATGATTGACGCCAGAAAATTATGAGAAGCGGATGCAGGAAAGCGAAATAGTGGGGCAAAATTTATGTGCCGGTGTCTAAGAGACATGTATGTATGTACATACATATTTTTCGGTTATTGACACTTTGCATATTGCCCAACCCTTATTTACCCTTGCCAACCCTCGGTGAATTACGTATGAGCTCGTCTCCTTAATCTGCATAAGTACCAACTTTTCTCTTCTCAGTCGTGGACCAAATGCATGTCCAAGATGCTTGTTTCATTCATCGGACTTGACATAAGCATAGGCCAAGAAAAATACATACGGAAACCTTCCTTAAATACAAAAACTAAGCACGCCTATGGCATCTTATTACCGTACGATATATGGTTTTGGGTATGGTATGGTTACTTTTGCTCCTCTCGTGTTCCCTGTAAGCATTCAATTCGCTCCGTAAGAATACAATCCACTTACATCAAACCTAATATTTTTAATTGCTGGAACCGTCTCTGTTAAGATATTACATGAAAAATGAAAATAAGCTATCACCAGACATCTTATGCATAATAGTCAAACACTTTAACTTTTCTCGATGTTGCTACTATAATCGATTTGTAAGTAGATGCTCCCCAAATGCCGAGCCATAGCAACGCCCTTTCTAAATACATTATCAAAACACATTCAGGAAATCGCCCTATTTTAGTTTTAGGAACATTTAGAAGTTGAAAACACATGTCTCGATCAGTTTTGAAAAAATTCTGAACAAAAACATGACGGAAGGGCAATTTTGGTGACCCGTGAAATGGTTGATTTCGAATTACAGACCATTTCAGTACATTGGATGATAAATAATTGAATTCCAAAGATGTGAGTGCTGAAGGGTTCTATGACGTTGAAATTGACAGGGTATTTTGGTCCGCTGAGATCTCACGCGGTCTTTCAGCGGTGTGAACGAGTAGTGATTTTTCCAGATGATTGGTACGCTTCGTCGGAACCGTTACTATGCTGCTCAGGTTATATAACTAGCACCCCATGGATATTAGAAAAATGCAATACTGAGCCACCTGGTTTAGAAATCCACATGCTAATCATGCTGCCGCATTCTTGAATGAGTGTGAAATTTAGAGTATATTCGCACATGAATCTGCCAATATTGGTTTGTCGGCAGTCCGCTAGGGTATTTTTGTCATTTCAGTCAGCAGATTCCGTCGGCAGATTCTGCCAGGTTTTAACAGGCCCAATTCTTTTCGAGGCCTTTTCATGCACTTGAAGGGAATGCAGTAGCTTTATAAGTGGATTGCAACTGAGATAGCAAGGTGACTGAGTATGCACAAATTGCGGTTTAAAATTCAGACATCTTATACTCGCCATTTTCGGAGAGATATGATGGGTTAACAATGGATTTCATCCCATCAGCCCCGCCCCGGCACCAGCCATCCCCACAGCGGATTTCGTTCCCCTCGGCCCTGCCCCGACACCAGCCATCCCCACAATGGATTTCGTTCCTCTCGGCCCCGCCCCGACACCAGCCATCCCCACAGCGGATTTCGTGCCCATCAGCCCCGCCCCGACACCAGCCATCCCCACAATGGATTTCGTTCCCATCGGCCCCGCTCCGACACCAGCCATCCCCACAGCTGATTTCGTTCCCACCGGCCCCTCCCCGGCACCAGCCATCCCCACAGCGGATTTCGTTCCCACCGGCCCCTCCCCGGCACCAGCCATCCCCACAGCGGATTTCGTTCACATCAGCCCCGCCCCGACACCAGCCATCCCCACAGCGGATTTCGTTCCCCTCGGCCCCGCCCCGACACCAGCCATCCCCACAGCGGATTTCGTTCCCCTCGGCCCTGCCCCGACACCAGCCATCCCCACAGCGGATTTCGTGCCCATCGGCCCCGCCCCAACACCAGCCATCCCCACAATGGATTTCGTGCCCATCAGCCCCGCCCCGACACCAGCCATCCCCACACAGCCGATGTCAGCTCTTGTGGACTGTAGTGTTCACATACGGCGTCATCGACCAAAGGGGAAGGGGCTCTGACAATTGCTGACTTGCGCTGACGAAAGGGAAAGGGGTCTTGATTTTGCTGGCAATTTCTGAGGGGAGATTGTATGGGGAGGGGAACGTCAGCAGAGCATCGCTAAACATGCTGTTTCTCCTCCAACAGCTCATTTTGCCTTTGTCTTGTCAACTTTGCCACAAGATGGTATTACATATCATAATATAGCAAAGCAAGAGTGCTAAGTTTCTAATCCAGAATGAAGAAGTTGACGGTTGAACGGTATCCCTGGAGCAGAGGACAAATCATCGGCTGGCCTGGAATTCTTTTATGAGTAAGAACTGTGCGGGCCTGACAAGAGGAATATTTGGTACCTAAGGGGAGTGGTTGAAGGGCCTGTGAACCGGTGGCGAATACAAGGGGAGAGCTAGAGTGCTCAAGTTCACCCAACCCCCGAAATGTTAGAGTGCTTATAGCAAATGCATGGCCGGAGGTTGTTGAGAGACAGTGATGGGGAGGCTCGAGCCCCGTGGCCCCCCTAGCCCGCCTGTCCGACAGACCTGGATCCGAAGAACTGGATCCGACGCTGCCGTGGGCTGAGTTTTTTGTAAATAGAAATACAATGTAACCCGTTTTTTCCTTGCGCCCTTGGCGTATTTCACTATTTACTTTGATTAGGAGACGAAAGATTTCCTGACGAGGGAAAGAATCTAGTAATTTCTGATGATTGCTAATGAAGAGAGAAGGGGAGGTCAGCCACTTACTGGCGATTGCTGAAAAGGAGGAGGAGGTCGGGTCACCCCAAATTTTTCTGACATGGTATGTGAACAGCTACTTAGGCCCATAGAGGGTGGGGCATATTTTCCCTGTTCCAGTGGAAGACTGTAATTATAATTGTTGAGCCTTATCAACCCACCACCTAGCAGGGTCATATGGCGTCGGCAATTCTTTCCCTGTTGAAAGGGTTTCTTGGGAACCAGCTTGCTCCTTGTTCAGGGAAGCCGCCGGGCCTTGAACCCGGGTCGGCTGCGTGGAAGCCAGCTACGCTGACCACTCCACTACCGCGCCTCCATGGAAGACTGTTGTTCTCTGAAATGTGAGTTCAGAGAGCAACGGCATAAGCCACCAGTAATGGCATCTCCAGAGGTTTTTAACCAGGGGGGCGGATCCAGTGATGGAAACTAACATCCATCGGTACCTATGTGCGGTCGGCTAGCTAGGGAAGTGGAACAATTTTCCGTATGTAAACACCGGCACAATATCCTGAAAATAGCAAAAGGGAACAATTATATACTAGAATTAAACATGTTCAACTGCACTCCTCCCAAAAGTGAGGGTCGGCTCCCCACTTTTCGAGAGTGGGGGCGCCCCCGAGTCCCCCGGCGGCGACACCCCTGGCCGCCAGGCGTCTTCCCTATATGCCTCACGCGTCTGAGGGCTCAGTAAAAAAACCTACAAAGGTGCCGCATTCCCTTCAAAGTGGAATTTTCCACACAAAAAGAGTGGGTGACAGCTTGGATAACTGAGCTGTGCAAAACAATGAAATAGTTTGCATTCAGTGACAAGTACAAAACATGTATAAAAATATCGGTGAAAATTGTTCTCACGATTGTTGGGCTGCCATTGCAACCAGATCCCTTTTGCCAGGCGAGTGCTGATTACAACGGAAAAATCGAGGTGCGAATTGCTCAGCATGTTTTTTTCGCAGCAACAGAGGTGATCTGCGGAGCAGTATAACTATCGCGGGGAAAGTCCTGCGGGTCAGCGTAGTCACAGGCGGCATGTGCGGCGCGGTGCAGCATACATAGTCAGTGGCATAGGAAGGTTGGGTTTCAAAAGATCGTGTGTCTGCGCAAGTACTGCTTGTGCCAGGGTTCTTCTGTTGGCTGCTACGGGGATGATGTTCCATAGCGTTATTTGCGTCAGTTGCGGGACGGCTGAACGTCCGATTATGACCTGTGCCCGCAGTCGCTTTGGGACTGGACGACACACCAAGTACTGAGTCCAGGTGGCGACGCCAAGTCTCATCTTGTTGGAAGGGCAAATTGGTGATTAGAGAGTCTGTCATCAGTAGTCCCGTCCAGGTTCTGAACCCGGGTCAGAGGCATGGAAGTTTAACGTGATTCCACCGCGCCACTGCATTCTCTTTGTACCAACCGCGAAATTCTTTCATACGAAAGAGCTTAATTATGGCCTGAGGATCCCACCTGGTAAGTTTTTAAGTAGGGAATGTCTAGTAATGGAATTTTGATGAGAATGAAACAGCCTTTCGTTTTTCTTCTCCTACCCCCAATACTAGAGTTTTAATTTGTTCTCTTCATAAAAGCTCCTTTTCAGAGGAATCTATTAGCCTGTATGGCTGAAATCGATTCACGACCTTACGGTACTGCAGGGGTTCCCCAATTTCAATTGATGTTAAATGACTGTTTCAGGTGGAACACAATAGGGTTCAAAATCCACAGATTTAATATCTTACTCATCAGGAAGAAGGCCGAAGCGTGAACGCCTTAACGTGAAGGTTAAAGCCCTGTACTGTGGCTCGCAGGAATTAACATACATATTGTATGCATTGTTTCTTAATCTTAAGCAGGATCAAGACGTGATAGATAGGGCAAGGTACATGATGAATGGGATTTAATATAGGCACCAGGCAGTTAGCTTCCCGTAGCGCTCACGATACAATTTGATAAGCTTGAAAACCTCCATTTTCCTGACTTTGTTTCTAGCTACTAAAGAGAGCTTTGGCAACATGATATCCACTTTTTATCTCAAGCTAAAACACCTTCAAGCCGAGCGAACAAACTCGGTAAATTTCACTGGTTAACAAGTCATCTCTTCTCATGAAGCTTTCTAGACGAGTTACGTGACCAGGAGGCGGGGCGCTGCCGTGGACTTCGGTTCTACCACTGGTTTCCGGCGCCGCTGCCGGCCGACTGCGCTCCGCCACTGCCCTCAGGCAGAGCCGTGTCAGCAGGCCTGGTCACGTGACCGCGCGCCAGCCCCGTCAGCAGCTGCAGCGCAGTGTCAGCAGCGGCCAGACGGCCCCCAAGGTCGCGCTCGCCCCGAGCGGCTGATGCTCGCCGCTCTGGCTCGCCCGGGCCACTAACCCAGGACAAGACAACACGGAGAGAACGTACCACCGCCGGGTTAACGGGAGAAGGGCGGCTGACAGTTGAACAGGGTGCCTTATTAGCTAACTTGCTATGTTTCCTTACAATAATTTTGCACAATCGCACGATAGTTTTGCACAAAAATCCAAACGATGAAACTGCTGCATGTCTTGGTGACAGGTTCCTTATCCCTCATGCCATAGATGTTGAAGAATACTATTTTTCAAAACGCATTCATCTACCTGCTGTGTTGGCTTAAGTGATGATATTTGTCAACCACTGTTATACAATTGCTATGTTTCCGTTTGTACAAAACATTTTTCAGAATAATGATGTTTGACGTTTGACGTCCAGAGAAAGAGAGAGAGAGAGAGAAAACTCACGTAAAGGATAAGGTGGAAATTAAAAAAAAACAAAGAAGCAAAGCCAAATGAACTTCTAACCTAACCTAACACTAACCATTTACAATCCCATTCCGTGTCTGCTCTTCTTGTGGAAAGAAACAAATGACGACGCTTGAAAACACAGCGTACAGAGAAGTTCTTAGCCATATTCTTGTCAGGGGGGATATTGCAAACCCCTCATGCTTTTCCACAATATCTCCCCGAACGGCTTGCGATAAGTTTTTGAAACTTTCTGGCTAATTAAGACAAACTGAAACTAAATTTGGCAGCTTTCTTGAATGTTTTGTAAGAATAAATTTACCAAGGGTGGAGCTATGCCTCAGTATTTATGGAGGATATATTCGTAAACCGAGTATTACCGCATACGTTGCGTTATTCCCACAACCATGCCGTTCATAACAATATTAAGAGCATTTATAATGTTTGAATGTTATGAAAAAGATGTCAGATAATACTTAATCTAAATTAGCATATGGTTTGTTTTTGGAACTGGCGTCTCCAGCAACTAAAAATAGGATGTTTCAAATGTAATTTAATTGTGCTCTTGCAAAATAAATTGTCATGCTTACGGGACATTGTTTAAGAGCCAAGGTAACGAAACCAACTTCCCAACCCTATATCATATAATAATAAAATGCCATAGGCGTGCTTAGGCCTTGCAATTAAGGAGATGTCGCGCATATTCTACTGGCGTAATTTAATATAATAAGTGCAATGAGTGGGACTCTCATCCAAGACCGAAAAGAGAATAATTCATTCATAGGTGAATAAAGGCGACACGATCATTCAGAGTTCTCCCCTTCCCTGCGGATTTAGCATGGGGGGATAAAGGTCGGACAATATGCAAAGTATCAATAGCTGAAGAAAATATGTATGCACATACATACATGCCTTTTAGACATCGGTAATATGCATCTTGCCTCACTATTTTGCTTTCCTGCATCCAACCCTGATGTTTTTGACATTCGATTTGTTTCTGTATGAAATATGTCACACAACATCTGACGTTTGCTATTCTATGCATAAAAAACAGGTAAAAATTATATAGGCACTTTACTGCATAAGTCTGGCTGTGGATCCACCATTGAATTTCATGTTTCACATAACTGAAATCGAAGACCATTTTGCATCAATTCTTTGTCAATACGTAGTTGTTTTGAGCAGTGGCGGATCTAGCCAGTCGGTTTGGGGAGGGCAAACCAACGTCCGAAAGTAAAAAAAAATGTCACGCAGTGACAAATTGTGCTACAATATGACTTGATGATAAAATTTGGGGGACTTTGAGGTCAAAAGCAAAAAGAAGAAAAAAACAACACGCCCATTATTTATACTGAACTTAACTGGTTCTGTTTGAAACTCAGAGATGAAGCACCAAAATCTTGCTTACAGACTAAAAAGGAGTCGGGGAAAAATGGGGTCGACCGCTTTGGCGGGAAACATAGTTTTTCCCGAGCTTTTCCATTTGGAGGGGGAATGCCTTTTTGCCCCCTGCCCGCTGGATCCGCTACTGGTTTTTTGAAATCAATTAACAGGGTCAAGAGTTATGGGGAATCTACAGACAGTTAAAAAAATGCATATTTTGCACACCCCTGCCCACAATTTTCAAAAATTTGACACTTTCTTTTTAAATGAAGTTCATTGTGGAAGGGTTCATCCCGCCTTGAATTTCCCAATGCCATCAAAATAATTGCTTTACTGCCATCTATTACAAACCTATTCAGTTGAACCCTCGCCCCACCGAGGGTCATCGATTGCCCCCTAAGATTTTTCAGAATAGCAGAATAACGACGAGGCACAGCATTGCGGTTGAGGGCTCTACCTCTCACCAATCATTTTCTCACCATCCCTGAAATTTTTTACCTCGGGTCACACAAGGTCAGGTCACCAGGCGAGGTCAACCAAGGTCACCTCACTTCAATTTTTGAACTCTACCATAGCTACATTTCTGAGCCGATTAATTTAAAACTTCTTACACCTCATGACCCCTCCAGGGTTTAAAAAATTATATCCGGGATTTTTAGATTTCGTGACCCAAGGTCAGGTTACAAGGTGACCCTCCCATTGAAAAAGTATGGGGAAAAGCTGTCTTATGATCTAAAGGTCACAAAAATGATTGAAAATTCTCAAATTAGGCAGTAAAGCGTTCTTGGACACCCTTTCATGGATCCCAGGGGTGATACTTTACCTTTAACTTATCTGGGGTCATCACAGGTCCCCAGAGGTCAAAACAGTATTTTGACCATAACTTTTGATCTAATCAAGCTAGAACACTGAATCAAACGTCATCGTGTACTTATGTCTCGTTACTGGCTTTCATTTGAATCACAACAAGGTCACTTTCTGACCTTTCGTGTCCTCAGGTCATATTAGGTTACGAGGTGACCTCTTGAGGTCAAGCCACCGCTCAGAGGTCATTGTATTTCAGATAGCGGAAAAAGGTCCGGCATTTTGCTATCAAATATACTTTATCAGATTGCAGTAGCCTAACGGTATGAGAGCTATGCTCAGTTTTCTTAAGCACTGCATATTTTAGTGGAAATAGCCTAGCGTGACCTAACTTGACTTCTGAGGTCAAACCATTGAACTGCACCCTAATATATATATATATATATATATATATATATATATATATAAAGTAAATTCTTATTGAATTTACACGAGCGTTCTAATGCACCTTGCAGATTTGCGCTAACTTCCATATTTTCGGAGTTAGAGGGGAGCCATCGATGACCCCGGTGGGGCGAAGGTGGCGCCGGACCCCGGATGGGGTGCTGGTTAAACCATTTGTTCCATGTATTTCCAATAGAGAGGTCATGGTTCGTACCTGTCCTTAGGTCAAATATGAAAATGCCGAACAATATGTTGTAGCATTCAGTAGGCGTATGATATCATCTAAATTTCAGATCCGGGGATTAACCCTGTTCTTACTTATACCATATTTTAGAGGTGAGGTAACTTAACCGGCAATTGTTACCTGACTTGAAATTACCTGGAATTAAAGTTCTGACAAAAGTTTTAAAATTAACCAGAGAATAGGTATACCAAGTACGGTGGCGCTATTCACCGTCGTTTTTATGACATCTCCGGAAAACCCGAGGGGGAGGGGGCGGTTGGGTACAATGCACGTGTTATAGTCGAATAGCGACCGGTGCGGATATTTATGTCTACGAAGGGGCTGGGTAGGGAAGTAAGTTAATGAAGTAAGAAGTAAGTTGGGTAGAGAAGTAAGTCTGGAGCTAAGCCCTGCCTCTTGGCTGACTGCAGAACAAGGCTGGGAAGTCTGTCTTTACCCTCTAACCTTCCACAGAACAAGGCAGGGTAGTCGGGGCCTTTGACCCCTGCATTATAGACCTGGGCTCATATCTATACGACTGTATGTGATCCTTCAAAGCGATGCCGTCAAGTTAAGTTTATTTTATTGTGTTGGAGAGCTACTTCCCGCCTTTTTACTGTCATTAGCAGCTTCTTGCTGAGGTGGGGGAGCTCTTTGTCTAGCGTATCTGTTGTCTGAAAAGCCAGGTAAGAATACATCCTTACTTGGGACGGGCTAAAAGGCCGATGAGCCGTACAGATGGACCAATACAGAAATAACTAGGACATATAGAGAAAAACAGTTTTCACTATACAAATCAGCGCTAAAAATAACAGATAGTTTTATTTTCAACCCAAAATTTGACCTATGTAGGCAAAAATTTGACCTATACTCCAGATTCTGGAGGGTTTTACTTGCAGATGAACCGTGCAGAGGCACCAATACAGCCAAAACCAGACTTGATAGAGAAAAACGGTTTTCCTCATCGGAATCGGCGGCAAAAATAAGGGATACATATTTTTTCGTCACACTCCGTCACGCGAATGTGACAAAATCTCACTTTTTGGGCCAATTTGCCTTGTTGATGGACCAATACAGCCAAAACCAGGAAAGGTAGAGGAAAACAGTTTTCACCATCAGAATCAGCGCCAAAAATAAGGGATACCGTTTGGTTTCTGTCACGCCCCGTCACGCATTTCTTTATAAAATTGCCTAGACACAAGAAATCTAGAGATTTATTGGTCTGCAGAGGGACCAATACAGCCAAAACCAAAGAAAGGTAGAGGAAAGCAGTTTTCACCATCAGAATCAGCCCCAAAAATAAAGGATACATTTTGGTTTCCGTCACGCCCTGTTACGCACTTGTCAACAAAATTGCCTAGACACAAGAAATCTAGAGGTTTTTGGTCTGCAGAGGGACCAATAGAGCCAAACCCAGGAAGGGTAGAGGAAAACAGTTTTCACCATCAGAATCAGCGCCAAAAATAAGGGACACAGTTTGGTTTCCGTCACGCCCCGTTACACACCTGTCTTTCTCTAACTGTCCTGGTTTTGGCAGTATTGGTCCCTCTGCAGACCAATAAACCTCTAGATTTCTTGTGTCTAGGCAACTTTGTAGACAAGTGCGTAACGGGGCGTGACGGAAACCAAACTGTATCCCTTATTTTTGGCGCTGATTCTGATGGTGAAAACTGTTTTCCTCTACCTTTCTTGGTTTTGGCTGTATTGGTCCTCTCAGACCAATAAATCTCTAGATTTCTTGTGTCTAAGCAATTTTATAAAGAAATGCGTGACGGGGGTACAGAAACCAAACTGTATCCCTTATTTTTGGCGCTGATTCTGATGGTGAAAACTGTTTTCCTCTACCTTTCCTGGTTTTGGCTGTATTGATCCATCAACAAGGCAAATTGGCCCAAAAAGTGATATTTTGTCACATTCGCGTAACAGAGTGTGACAAAAAGAATTCTGTATCCCTTATTTTTGCCGCCGATTCCGATGAGGAAAACCGTTTTTCTCTATCTGGTATGGTTTTGGCTGTATTGGTCCCTCTGCACGGTTCATCTGCAAGTAAAACCCTCCAGAATCTGGAGTATAGGTCAAATGTTTGCCTATATAGGTCAAATTTTGGGTTGAAAATAAAACTTTATCTCTTATTTTTAGCGCTGATTTGTATAGTAAAAACCGTTTTTCCCTATATATCCTGGTTATTTCTGTATTGGTCCATCTGCACGGTTCATCAACCTTTTAGCCCGTCCCCCTCTTCAGCATGCTCCAAGGAAGAGAGAACCTCGTGTGGTAGGCATAATCTCAAACGTGACCAATGAATTAGGTCAACTACAACTACTGAGCTACTCAGATTATGATTAAGTTTTGTCCCACATTTTGAATCACAGATGAATTAGCTTACTAATGATAAATCATTTCTTATATCAATGATCCCATGGCAACAGAATACGGTTTTCCAGTGCTTTGCAGCGATATGAGGTCATTGACCAAGAATAACACACTGCAAGTAGGCTGTGATGGTCTGCAAAAGCTGTCCTTTTGCATAGGATTAATTAAATAGTTAGATTAAAGTAAATGTTTAAAGCCTGTTCCAGCGATGGAGCCTTTTTCGTCTTGTCCATTGGTTCTGTAAACACGGATTCATTTTGAACAGCTCTTTATCGTCCTTTCGTTTTTGTACTGAACACGGTTGCAGCCTCTCATATATTTACGAAGTAGGCATAATCCTAGACTTTGGCACTTGTTGATTTTGGGAGAAAAAACAAACACTTTTAAAGTCGAAAAAAACAACCAATAATGGAAGGAGAGAAAAGACCTCCACTTTTCAAGAGCGGGATCCATCCCTCTAGCCCTCCGGTGGCGAAGACCCTGGTCTTGTCAAATAAAATTATTTGTGTGTTTTTGCGCCATAGGCAGTAAACTGCACCACATGTTCAAGGCAGCCTTGGGTTGGGCGTTGAACAATTTTTCAGCCTAAAGTTTTCTTTGATTTTCGTGTTTAACGACGCTCCAACTACCCGGGTTTTATGACATTGCCAACTCTCACTCTGCTAAGAGGGATTCAGGACATCAAATCAAATTCTTCAGGGGCTCTGCCGAGATTTGAACCCGGAACCCATTGCTTAGAGGATAGGTAGGCTATCCGATGAACCACGCTTCCAACCAGTCCTTGACCCCCAAGAATTATTTATATACATATAAACGGGCCTAAATCAGTAGGCATGCCGTGATAAGTTTCTAAAAATGTGCCTACAAACCTTTCAATTAGATTACGCATTGCCTAAAGTGTCCCCAAAGCGTTTTCAACATGGTAGCAAAAACATTACAAGTAGGTAACGAAGTCCATTCAAGCACCATTCACGACGATATTGACTCATTATTATATCCGAGTCTAACTGAAGTTCTGAAACGGCTTGCATTCGGTGATTGCAGCTGTGGAGTCTTGGAATACGCAACTCAGTAGTAGAGCATCGGTCTTAGTAACAGAACCTCTGTAGAAGAGCCTCAGTAGTAGAACCTCAGTAGAAGAGCCTCAGTAGTAGAACCTCAGTAGAAGAGCCGCAGTAGTAGAGCCTCAGTATCAGAGCAGCGGCCTCAGTAGCAAATAATTGGCCTCTTGGGCCGCAGGTCCCGTTTCAAGTCCTAGCGGGTTTTCTGAATAACATCACCTGATATCCGAAATTTCTCCCAACATGATAGATGCTGGAGATGCCGCACCACCTTGTGGATATTACGGTTTAATGAACTAAGCTATCTTCAGCCAATTCATCCCTCAAAGAAAAACTGCAGCTGTACAGCCGGAATGTGTGTTCAGTTTCTTCCTCGAGCTTATTTTGCGATATAAAAAAGTATTTTTGTGTGTGGACACCTGCCTGGTTGGGGGCAGGTGCAGCGGTAGAGTCGATTTAACCTGCTGGGTGGCGTTGGGACCGGCCGCCGTGACCGGGTCCAACCGTCTGTTGTGGCTTACCGTTCGGCCCAAGTAGCGGGCAGACTAAATACGCCGCCGGTCACAGAGGCCAGCACTGCACCTGTCTGCGCCCTGCACCGCCAGCGGGGTGGGGGTCAAACAGGTCACGCAGGTCATACGGGTGAGACAGAACACACATACCTGGCCGGACATAACACAGTTGAGAAGTGCCGATTAGCTATGACGGCAGATTCCGGACGTAGGGCGCGCAGCTGAACATCTGAGCAAACTGGTTGGAGTGTAGACTATCCTCATGCAGGTTTGGTTTTAGATGGATCTTAGAATGCAACTTGTCTTTGTATGGCGCATGCTCTGCGCCTTGATAATTGCGCCCTTTCAGATATGAAATCTGTTATCAAAACTAGCGCCCCTCTGACTATGATGGTGGTCATATCAAGTTTTAGAGCCATCCACCAGAGAGCAAATTCATCATCTGTGAAGTGCAGATCCCTTGAGCTCTAGGATGATTGAACAGTGAGAGCCCAAGGCGCAAGCTGTATTAGCAGTTTCTATTTTACTTTGAAGAAAGTGAAACGTGACTGCCAACCCCATCATGAACAACGCAAGCGCCCTCTAAGCATAAAAAGCCGTCTCTTTGAATGCGCTCACTCCTCTTTGGTGGTGCCCGTTGGTCATGTCTGTCACCTATCTATTTTTTGTGATAGATGGAGAACCACCAGAGTGCTGACCATGCGTTGATCCCCTTGTGGAAAATTTTCTTGGCAATTAACTTGACTACAGTGTCGAAACAAGGGGGATTATAATAAGTGTTGGGGTTTAACTACGCACAAACTGCCAGGGTTATTCGGCGTCATCAACTCTCATCCTGTTGTGAGGGATATAGGGATCAGATCGACTTATCCAGAGGCTCCAATGAGACTTGAGCTCGGGACCAGTGGCTTAGTAGACAGACGTGCTATCCACTGAGCCACCCATCCTCCAAAACAAGGAGGGTACATGCTGGGCCACCATTGCTTGTGTCTCTCTTGGTGACCAACCAGAGGTTCACCCCAGGTAGCAATAGCTGAAATGAAAGAGTCTTTGAACCACAAAACTACTGCAGTCCTAAAGACGCCATTATGTGCCGTTTTTATACAATGCATCCTCGATAAGCGTTTATCATGCGATAGGCTTTTCCTACCCCTTGGCGACATCAATACACAAACGATCTCTATATCACTAGATTTTGCGTGGCTTGGCCCTATTTATCTTGTTATCTTAATTTAAGGTATACACTAACGTGGACGCAAAATGGTCGTTTCAGTAGAATAGACCTAACATCGACAAGTAATTGTGATGAGGGTTGCCACCAGACAGCAGACGAATACGTGCAGGTCAACCACTCTAAGGAACAACCACACAACGTAACAATCTAAGCCTCGGCAATAAGGAAAATTTTCCCTCCGATGAGTGTCGGGGTTTGACCAGTTTGTGCCGAAATACTCCAAAAAACGTGGGCGGCTCTGGGCTGGGGGAACCATTGAGAAAAGGCACGGGGAGAGGTTCCAGGCTGTAATACTTATCTTATATTTTATGTTTTAGAACACTATTAAATATTCTTAATCAGCAAAGTGTTGAGATATCTCAAGCGACACATAACAATGATTAGCTCTACAGGCTCTCTCAAACCATGTTTCCAAATTGAGATTATTTGTGATCTTTGGCTAAAACTGAGTTTAGCTTTCATGTAAGGCCCACTTAATGCAATTATGAACAACGCATGCACACTTCCAAATATGCTTCTCAGGGCATAGCATCGGAGCATGTGGTAATGCACGCTAAGCCTTTGACGCCCTATTTGATGTGAGAATGTGGGGATGGATTGCTTAATGAATAATTTCAAAATCTCCTAAGCCACTGGTCCCGGGTTAAACTTCTGGTGGAGCCTCTGAATAAGTCGATCTGATCCCCTAAATCCCTCCTAGCAAGGTGAGAGTTGGCGACGCCGTATAACATTGGCAGCTGATGAGTCGTTAAACCCCAAGAGTTAGTAGATGAAAGAATGTAGCTATCAATCATGTTCCATACCGGCTCAGTTCGGGGCGCAGTCCATAAGGGACGTTTCATTCGGCAAAAGGAGAATAAATGATGATGGCCAAAGCTGGTAACCAAAGCGGAACCATGGTCTCATGCCCCCGTCCTAAAATCTCCACTGATTACAACCATACCATGCGTATGCCCTTATTTCTACATGTGTCTATATGCCTGGCCGTTGATGCATGTACGTATGCACCAGCCGGGTCCACACTGACTGGTAGGTATTATGCCCAGTTGTTTTTAAAAATATCTCGAGTGTTTGTTTTAAAAATATCTCGAGGTGATTACACGCCTCGCAAAATGTTACGTATGTAGTAGTGTATTTTGACAAGTTCTTTAAATTTAGGACCCTGCAAACTGAATGAGACGTTGATTTAATAACTCATGGACAAAAACTATTTTCCTCTATCCCGATGGTTTTCTGTGTTTTTTTCTCAATTACACCCAAAGTTTGAACTTTAGAAGTATTTTTGTGTGTCAGTTGATGCATTAGGTTAAAATACAACAGATGAAGCAGCAATGGTGTCAGCACAGACCATCACTTGAAATATATTTCCAAAAAATACTGCGCCTCAATACCTACTAGTCAGATTGGAACGGATTGTAGTTGCCTAAAACCTAAGGTGCAGCATCTGTGTGCCGTATACATATCCCATATGTACGAAACTCGGTACGTCCGTTTACACGTATCGTACTGCTTCTCTTAAGAATGCATCATGGTCATCTTATGGTGCCGTGGCTGTGCCGGATTTCGATGCTAAAACGGCATACAAGTTATCGGCATTTACACCATTAATCACTTGGTCTATCAAGGCGTCCAAGGTCATTCCAGCTAGACTCAAGGCGGAGAACACCCCCGGAGCACTACTAGAATGCCACCGGAAGAGCCTTCTCTCGTCAGGTCCTTTCATCTTCAAATTACTAAGATGCATATGATGTCATATCTCTCCATCAGCGGGGTGGTTTTATACTGGATCAATTACTCGCCATATGAGTGGACCGTGTCGTGGGGCGCCGCGCTGTCCCGGCTGTGAGTGGCGCGGCGCCAGCGCTCGCCACTGGCGGCCCGCCACTTACCTGGCCAACCCTAATGAGCTGCCCCCGCCCCGCCGCCGCACCACGGCGATCCTAGTGGCTTCCTGAAACGTAAAATGTATTTTAATGGAGTTTATGCTGGTAATTTATCGGTTTCGAGGGGTGTGTTTTCAACGCAGGGATATCCTCTAAGCTCAGCGTAGTAGTTTTGTACGTGACGGGTGAGGATTTACGCTAGACAGTATGTGTGGTTCACAGGAGGTCTGGTCGTAAATCAGCGTACTGTAATTGACTCCAGATACGGAACAGCAACGGTTAGCTGGGCTGCAGTTTTTCTGACCGCAGCTGGTATTAGTACTGGATCGCTCGTTATGTGAAGTGGAAGTGTCTGAGCTGATCCATTTATGATTGATTTACCTGCCACGTATTCGCTAATGGGAGTCGGTGCACAATCATCATAGGCGAATTTTTGAGCTTTGGGTTTTAAGCTGTATGGAAACTGTCATAGGCGGATCCAGGATGGTAGAAGGGCGCTTCCCGCCCTCCACCCCCAGATCGACCCTCGGCGCCCCTGAAGTGGCACGACGCCCCTCTGAAACCTTGATGGCATCCATCCCCTAAAATTTCGCTTCCTCCCTCGATATTTGCAACGTGTGTTTATGGTTGCATGGGTGGAGGGTTTCAACGTTTCCAATTTATCCCAAATTTGGCTGAAATGAGGATTTTTATGAAAAGTGGTGAAGCCAAAGCCCCGGCTCTTGCCCTCCCCCTTCAACGCGTGTGATAGATCATAATTTGTAAGAGAGTCGGTGGGAGAAATACCTGCAAATTGAAATACATCAGCAATTACCTTTCATCATTTTTATATTACTTGTATGCAGGGACGTCGCCACATAGTTTTTCTGGGGGGAAGGACCCCGGAGCGGGGGTGACCACCGTGGAAGGGGACGAGGTGTAAGACAAGTTTTGAGCATATTGACTGTCTGAAAGTGATAACGACGCTGTGCTTAACCCAGAAATTTACACAAGTCCACGCAGGGCGAAGGTGGCTTGGAGGTCCAACGGGGCGAGTGTTAAAACTGAAGTTTGCGGAAAGTATCTACCAAAGATATGCGAATGAAAGACTATAGCCCTGTTCAGCTGTCAGCAAGTTTTCAGCACCAATCAGCGGGCCCGTTGCGCCACGTCACAGGACGTAGCCCCCCGGGAACAGTTCAGAGGTTTACGGGCTGACGGCCTGCGTTTCATGAAAACCGAAGTGCACAAGTGCAGCCTAATATTTTTCATGGATAAGGGTTAATTTCCCTTTACTTCGCACAAACAAGAGGCGATTATGGCGCTGATGTTACTTTCTGGAGGAGAGGTTAGAGGTCCTGCTGACAAAACTGTGCTGACAGCTGGAACAGGGCTTATGTTAAGCTATCATCTCGAAAGAGAGTTTCCCTTCACTCGTACACGCAGGAGGTGCGCATACGTGCGGGCCATTTTTGGAGAATGGGTATAAGGAATATCTAGATAGATAGAATAGAATATAGGTAGAATATATAGATTGGGTCTAAGTTTCACTTCAGGTGGGGGGGGTGTTTGAACGCCCCCTCTTGTTTTTGTGCAAGTGATGGGATTCGATACTTGCGAACCAGCGCTATCATATTTCACCGTATAAAGCCATCGAGGTAACCTATAAAATGCGGGATTATTCCCTTTTACCTGTTCAGGCCGCCTGTTTGAGACGAACAGGTTTGGCCAGTATCTTGCCAGATCTGAACTTTAAGCCTGAATTCTTATCAAAATTGCTTCGAGATTCCTCGTCGAGTCAAAGAAAATGAGACATTGAGGCCGAAATTATTGCTACATTCCTAAAACCGTGTCCACGAGTGCCGGCTGTGACATCACAGGAATACTACTAGGGCAGATATGCACGATTCTGCAGATTTAAAAAAATACACGAGAATAACAACGGTCGGAATTATACCTCTAAAACGGTAGGTTTACATTCAGTTTCCTTTCTCCACCTTAGACCCCTAACTTTTCAGGTTTGTATATGAAATTGAATGCTGATGAGGCTAGGAGCGGATAAGGGGGAGGGCCTAGCCAGGGAACCAGGGGCACCGTCACAAATTGTTTATTGAACCTAGACAGGCGAGTAATCTCAAGTCTGGTCACATGCTGACTTAGTATTATCATGTTGCACATCAACCCACTCCACGCGACAATATAAACACACTGAAATCAAAGTGAAAGTTCTATCTCAGCTCAGTGAAATTGTATTGGCAAAACAATCACACTCAGCTCAGGTAACCTCACATGGGCAGATGATCACAGAGTTAATCACAGAGGTTAGATGATCAAATACTTTACTTAATGGTTAGAAATGTGCCAAGAATACATGATATGGGAATTTTCACGTTTATATTTCCAATGTTTATTGAAAAAAACACTATCTATTCTTCACCATTGACTTATAAATGGTGAGAAAAAATTGATTCATCTTAGGCTTACAATATGCAATTGCTTATAATATGCAAATATGCATCACATACTCTTATGTCCTTGATTTCACAATATGTTAAAAGTTTGGAACTGGTCGGTTGGCAGATGTTCCTGTGGTACTACTTCAAAATTGTGATTTTGGGTTTTGACGTCTGATCGTTTGGCCTTGAACAACTCCTTGACTTTACATGACCTGACCTAAAAATAGCTAGATGAGTGAAATTGATCAGGGAAAAGGAACTGTAAGCTGATCTTGTGTGCTGTGTAGCTTGTCTGTATTCTTCCAATTGCTGAACAACATGAATTGCGTAAGCTAAAAAAACTTCAGATGCAGTGCACGGAGAGTGGGGCGTTCACAACTTGGGGAGAAGAAATGGACCCCTTAAGTGGGGAAAATCTAAAAAATGAACTGTAAGCTGCGTTGTTCTGCGTCTCTTCGGTTTGATGATGTTCAGGGAAAACAAGGATGGAATGAGTAGCTTAGTGAATAACATTCCTGTCTTCTAAGCCATCGGTCTCGGGTTCAAATCCCGGCGGAACCTTTGAATAAGTTGATCTGATCTCCCAAAACCTTCCCAACAAGGTAAGAGTTGGCGCCGCCACTTAACCTCGGTGATTGGTGGGTCGTTAAACTCCAACAATTATCATAAAGGGGAAGTGGTGAATTACGCCCTCCCCATTCAACCAGGCAAGTGTTGGGATTATTTATAACTTAAGCCATTTGCTCATCAAAAGCCCAGCATTTTGATGCTTAAGTTTCAGCAGTAACATAAAATGTTAAATGTAATGAAAAAGACACACATAATACATAAATGAGCATCAGAGCACCCTTCTATTACACAAAAAATCATTGATTTTTAGATTCTCAGTAACAATGGCACGCAAAAACAGGAAAGCACAATTCCGACTGAAAGAAACAGAAAACAAAAGGTCAGTGGATAACAATACCTCTCTACCTAAGGGAATGTGACACCTTCCTAATGGATTTGAATGGGTATAATCCCGTGATAAATGATGTCGAGAAACGACATGATCGACATTTAATTTGTCTTCAAATCACCATTCACGGAGAAAACAGCCAAATATCAACCATTATTCCTCCTGAGTGTTCTTGCGGTATCAGGCAGGGAGGTGGATTTATGTGTCTTTAGGGGTGCCCGGGCACCCCCAATGAAATGTTGAGTTAGTGTTAAAAACTCCTTGAAATTACATTGTTAATTTGTTTCTGGACTTTAAACTAGTTTTATTGGCTTCAATAGGCATTTGTAAGTGTCAAAACCACGATAATATCATGATATTAATCTTTGCTTGATGGTTATCGGCATTCTTTCAAATTTGAGCACCCCAATGATTTTCTGAAATCAGACACCTCTGGTGTCAGGTGATCATAAGACAAAGTTGGCTCTTTAACACGCGCCCCGCTGGGGGGCGAAATTCACCCTCAGATAATGCAAAAACGAAGAAACGCAGAGCAACGAAACTTACAGTACCTTATTCCTGATCAACTTTACGCATCTGACTATTTTTTTAGGTCAGGTCATGCCAGGTCAAGGAGCTATCCAAGGTCAAGTGACCCGACCTCAAAACCTAAAATCACGAGTTTGAAGCGGCGCCTAAGGAACATCTGCCAACCGATCGGTTTGAAATTTTCACAATATGATAAGGTCATTAGGATCTACGAATTTTTTATCTCGGAATTTTGATATTGTTGACCTAAGGGAGGGTCAATTTTTGGTCACCCCATTATAAGTCTATGGTGAAAAATTGAAAGGGCTCGTTTTCAGTAAATACCGGATAGATGAAGCTAAAAATCCTCACACCATGTATTCTTACCATGATCTTGACGATTAAAATGAGTTTTTAACCATCTGACCTCTCGAAGGTCATATCAGGTCACAGGAGCATACAGTGATGGTTTTGCCAATACCTTGTTACTGAATTGAGATAAACCTTTTACTTTGCTTACATTGTGTTTATATTGTCATGGGGAGTCGATTGATATGCAACACGACCATACCAGGTCACTCTGTGACCCTGAGCTAGCTCAAGGTCAGGTCATTTTCGCAATTTGACTTAGCAAGGTCATATTATACATTACTCGATTCACCACGGTTAGAGAAATCTAATGATGCATAAATATTTGCTCTAGCGTTGCTGGGTAAATATCTAGAGGTGGAAACGTATGTATACTGCCCTGTTGTAAGCCTATGGAACCTTCCTTGACCTATGCTGACCTTAATATTGACCTGACATAAAAATGATATTATAATTTATCTTCGTCTCGTCAAGAGCTTTGGAACGCCGTCCATAATTTTTATTTAGCTTTCCTGAAAAATGAGATACGGAGGGGGAAATGTCCCCCCTCCAGCGGGGCGCGTCATGCCAGGGACCCCAGTGGGGCGCGTGTTAACACGGACTGAAAGTGGCAACCGCCAATGACACCGCTTGGAGAGCGATTAGGTCAGCAGGCGGCCAGCAATGCATAACAATGTGCTGACGCCGTGTTCTGTGGGCGGCGTCATGGCCAGATCCTGGATTGCCAATCAGGGAGGGTGGCACATAGTCGGGTATGGGGCGGGGGCATTCGGACTGGGGGTGCCGCCTTTGGATGAAAAAACCTATCAGGTGGGCGCGAAATCATATCGTGGGGACCGATACTTCCATCCTGGGGGAGGCGGATGGGAAGCAACATTTCAGGGGGGCGCTGTGACCATTTTAGGGGTGCTGAGGGCCGATTGGGAGAGGCAAGTGCCTCCTTTGTCCCCCTTAATCTGCTTATGGGTGGTGTTCTGAGGCTGGTTGATTTTTGGTTAAATAACACGGGTGGTAGGGTAATCGGCGTCAGGAATCTGGATTTTCTTAACACCTGCGCTGGAGACAGGTTTAACACTACCGCACACTGGAGGGGGCCTACCAGGCCCTTGAATTCTTAAAAAAACCAAGAGACATATAAAAACTCCCGTTTGAGGGTGTATGAGGGCTGTGGTAATCTTTATCATTGCCGACTTAAACTGACCTAGGATAATATATTCAAGGCCAAACGAGGTCATAAAGGTCACACCTTGACAGTGCTGTGGAACTGTTGGAAAATGCCGTAATTATGAAAAAATGGGAATATACTATGAGCGAACTAACGTCATCGAGGGAAGGTCCCAAAATATTTCTTTAAGTTTTGAATTCATGGTCATTACTCTATGAGGTCAAAATATGGTACATTCCCTATAATGTATACTATAACAAGCATTTAAGCATCCATTGGGCGGGAAATGAGGATTTACTGTGACTCATGACCTTTGACATGGACTTTGACCTTGACCTTCACACTGAGTTAGCTTAAATGTGACGTCATAACACTATATACGTCATACTGGATAACCTTATTTAACCGAAAGCACTGGAGCCAATGGTCTTGAAAATGCCGGTATGATCTTGACTTGTGACGTTTGATCTTAACCTTGACCTTCTTGTCAGGTTACCTTGACATACAGTGTCGTTTATATGACATTATGACGTCACTTCTCGGTCTCCAATGAAGCTGAACTGGTGCGTCTGCGTGATTGTGGCGATCCGAAAGTGTAGGTTTGACTTTGAAAGTCTATCAGAGAAAAATCAGTACGGTTTTCACAAAATCTTCACCAATCGACGCATCGTTGAATTTTCTCAAATGTGGCTGAACAGCGTTTCCCGGCTATGAGCAGTTCTCCGGCCACTTCGGAAAATGGGTGTAGGGGTCTCCGAGTCCCCCTCCCCGCTCCTAACGCGCGTGCTAATGGATTGAGTTGGACATTGATGGGAATAACATGCGGACGTTTCTCACTGTGGTTCTTCTGTCAGATCTCACTGAAAAGAAATATCAGATTTTGACGCATAGCAACAGGACCCTTGATGTCTACCAAATATGGGGCTTTTCAATCCCGCAGTCCCGGTGCTGGGACCCATCCTGGTTCCGGTGGGACTCAGGCCGGGACTAAGGCTGAAAGGACGGAACCATGCCGGGACCAGCCATTGATAGAAGATTCGATGAGTAAATTGCAAACGGTAGATGGTCTTTTTGATGAGGAAATGGTTGAAATGAGGATAGTTTCAAAGCAGTTTGTCCGTCACAAAACATTTCTCCATATTTTACCATCCTATCCTTGTGAGGACTAGGGTATTGCGTGTGTGGTCTATGTTATTGTCTAGGAAGGAATGGGTTCGAGTGCGAGTGATCCGACGACCGCAGTAGCTTTTTATCACCGATTAAGCTGGCTGTAACTTGAATAGGGACTGGCAGTGGCTGGGCAGACAGGTTTGGGTGTGCTTTACCAAAACCCAGCCTCGAACGATAAGGAAGCCGATGATATGGTACTGCCCCTGACGAAGGTTCACCCTCTCCATCGAAAATACGGTATCCACCCATGACGATAAGTTAGACGTCTGAAGAGAACATATTTGTTCTTAAAATTAAATTACCATCAAACCTTGGATGTAAAATACACTTGGGTTATATATTCGGACACAGCCCTTCATCAGAATCAGGTAGGCCAAATCGCAAATTCTCAGTCATAGTGTAACCAGACCTCGCATATGGAGCCGAACTAATGCCACTGCACGATTGTGGCGATCCAAAAATGTAGGTTTGACTTTGAAAGCCTATAAGTGACGAACAAATCAGAATGATCTTCATGAAGGACTGAACTGATTAAGGGCTGTGGCCGAATATATAATCTAAGTGTATTTTACATCCAAGATTCGAGGATATAGGCAAGCATATATGTACAGCCGGTTCCATACTGATTGGTAGGTATTAGGCTGCGGTCGTTTTTCGAAATATCTCTCAAGTGATATTTCCTGCCGACACCGTTGTTGTCTCACATGCTGCGTTTTAACTGGATGCATGAACTGACGTGCAGAAATAATTCATCGGGTCCAAAATTCGAAAGTAATTGACAAAAGACACTGAAAATCGTCGGGACCGGTGAAAACAGTTTTTTCCATAGCTTTCCAAATTGAAGTCTCATTCAGTTCCCAGTGGCCCACATTTAAAGAGCTCGTCAAAATACATTACTAGAGACGTAACCTTTTATGAGAAGTGTAGTCGTTTTTAAGATATTTCTTAAAACAGCTGACATAAATACCTACCAATCAATGGGGAACCGGCTGTACATACGTTGTCAACTTTTAATCATGCTCATCGCCTCAGCACTCCAAAACCTATCAACGTTATTTGTTTCCCTTGTGATTTTAAAGCAAATCGGGAAGATAGCCCATTTGTGTTCCCTTTTTTATTATTTCTCGCGCCACTTAGGAAACGTCGGAATATGCAGAGGTTTTATAGTGCCTAACCCGAACAACTTCCATAAAATAAAATCGTATTTTTCCGTTATACTCTGGAGGTCCGACTATCCTGAAACCAGCATGCATGGATGCAATAAAGAGGCCAGATCTAAAGTAGTTCCATACCATAAGATGTCTATAGTTGTCAGCTGGAGGCTGAATATTCACTGCTCTCCTCATATTCTCCGGTAGTAATGCTAATGACGATACTCTGGCTGTGTTAGTGTGGATTTATAATTATTAAAGGTATGGGATTGGTGGAAATCCTGGGGGGAGGGGGATGGGGTCAGAACCCTCTGGATTTTGAGTCTCCCATTGGCTTTGTATAAGGCTTGCATCGCCAAGTCAGAAATATGGCTCACAAACCAATCGACGTAGCCTCCTCGTCACAAGAGCTGGAAAAATAACTGTATACTAAACATTTCCAATATGCGAATTCCTCACCTGTCCCACTTTTCAGCAGACAAGGTTTCAGCACCAAACCATTACAGCAGAAAGTAGTAAACTGAGTTTTCAAACTATCATTGCAACTCGGCCCAGTTTCCCCCAATGACATGCATTTCCCTTTAAGAAGTTTCCATTTTGGAAGGCGTGTTTCCAATTATGGTACTTTCCGCATGGTAAATGTAGCAATTATCAGAAAATAGTCATTTTGGGAACATACCTATCTATTAATGGGACGTACATGACACATGGGAACCCAACCACACTTCCCCCCCCACAAACTTCATCTCACATATCAACAAAGAAAAATGTCAATGTCAATACAGTATTTGATCTACCTAAAATGTGTTGGTAAGTGGACCTAGGTAGCATTTTAAAACACATCAAATGCTAAAATTTGCATCCCACCACATCTATCTGTACAATATTGATAGATAATTTGATCAGAAAACTCACCTGAATCACTGCTGTTGCCAGCCTGTTGCGCGCCAACTCCCCAACTTCCTCCAGCTCCAAATCCATCTAACCAATCAGGGCACAAATCACTAAGGCACAAGCAGGCTAACAATAAAACCAACTATATGGAAAGTGCATCAGTCCTACAATAGCCACATTAATCTAGATTAGCCATGGGCGCAATATTTATTCTAGCTAGTTTTACCTGCACTATCTCAAATATACCTAATGAATATGCCCTCAAAATAAGTGGCTTCCCGCCTTTTAAATTTTTGCAGGCCTACATCACATAAACATTTCTAACTTGTCTTGTCGCGTTGCGCAGTTTAAGTAATTGCTCCCAGCTATGTTTATTTTTCACTCCCTAGTACTTTATTAGTAGCTTTAGGCGTACTTAACACAACTCGAAAAATAGGGGCCCAAATGAAGGACCAAACTGTAAATCTATTTAACCTAAAAAATGGACAGAAGTACTATAAAGTATCGCGTTATCGTTAATGCCTAAAATGCCCTCAATTTGTATTTCAAAAATGACTGTCACATTTCGGTATCAGGCGACAACTTTCCAAACTACAACAATCGGCACCATTGGGCCATGTTAAGATCACACAGTGGTTTGCGGGTTTTGCAGCGGGGTCCCTCGTTTTAGTAGAAACGACACAGTACCAATATAACTAATGGTCGCGTCAATAAAACAGACTGCTAAGTTAAAAATTCCCACCATTCTCATTTCAAAAATGTGGTTGATAGCCATCAGTCAGGATCCTATTTTGTCACAATAGCACCTCAATTTTGTAAATGTGTCACAAACCGGTAGCCGAGTTGGCAAGTTTCGCACCTCTGGCATCGCCGTCCCAGTGTTAACCCACCCAGAGCCCCGTCCCCCTGGATCGAGAGGAGATCTCCAGTCCTGACGGAAGGGACACAAATCTTTCTCACTCGCACCCAACTTGGTACGAATCTGATTGACCTGCTGAAATTATGCTTCATTGAGGAGTTCAATTGCGTCTTTATTCGTTTCATGTGCACCCATATTAATTCCCAAAATAAGTAGATTTTGAGTACGTATTTAAGTCTCTGGGTCGTGGGTGGGCTAATCCTGGAGAATTGGAACCCCAGCAGTTAATCTCGTTCTCCTCCTCAACTATACATGGCCCAGTGTCAGACCATCAGCTCTCCGAGTAAAGTACTTGCTTCTTGCTCCACCGTCTCGTTCCTTGAAAAAAGAATAGGCAAGCTAATCTCCAAACCCCATCGAACAGGGTGCGACCCAACGACATCAAAGACCTAAGCGCACTGTCAAACACCACAAATTATGCTTACAAGCACCCCATCCACGGCAATACATATAAATAAGAGCAAGTACATTGTACAGACTCTCCATCGTCGCCACTTTCCTGTGGTGGTGGAGCGGTGCTGGTCGGGTTTCCCAGCCAGCCGCCGATGTCGGCGACGCTACAGTAGCGGACACCGACGTGCACTCAGTGCCCGTCTATCTATTCATCTTGAACAAGTTCTGCGGTCACGCCGCCGGCTCGCGCCGCTAATGTGTTTGCTGGGTAGTCGTCCCCCTCCCCTCCCCCCTCCCAGCCGACCGCTGAATCCTGCCGCCGCAGACGGCAGCCGAGGCGAACGCCTTGGGTGACCAGATATCAGAGCCTGCAATTGTCGTCGATAACCATAAACGGGTGTGATTGATTGATATGCACGTGCTGTCCTGTAATACCCGAACAAAATATGGAGTGAGGCACTATTGTGTCGGTTGCATGTGCCTCGTTGGCAGTCAGTATCCCCACTTCTTAAAAGCCGTAATTCACGTTGCTGGTTGAACAGCATTTTTCTCCAAAACTACCATACGGTCGTGAAAACTACACGTCACCATTTGAGAATGTCATGACGAAGAAGCACACTAATACTGCCTGCCTCAAGGCGAGAGGATCAGTTTCTCGGTGACACTATGGCGTGCTAGATGGTCAGTAGCAAATCCAGACATCACCGCCAGGTGATGGGCAAATCAGCACTTTGGAAACACTCTCAGGGAAAGATAGCCATCGCATGAACCCTCGCCATGCCGGATCTATACTTCACACCCTTGTCCCAAAAAGTGGGGGTATCACTGTGAATTTTTTCCTTAGGGGGTGACGGACCACATACTCGGGGAGAGAGAGTGAGGGGTTTGGACCATCTCTGAATCATTGATATTAGAACAGATATGGTTCAAACTTGGCTCCAGAGCAGAAGACAGTAAGGTGCTTCCAGCGCCGATTCAGTTTTTTTCCGTACCACTTCTGATTCACGAGATCGTAGGGGGGGCTATCGGCCCCCCCCACCCAGGCGAGAGTGTGTATGAAAAGAGCCCAGGCGATGCCGGGTTGAAAATGTAATCCCTTAGGTTTTTACCAACGAAGTTAGAACAGGCAGGGTTTCCCAGCCATCTGAAGTGCTAGGTCGCCAAGGAGAATAGTTTTTTGTTCAAATTTGTGATAGCAGTTATGTTATATAAATGCTATCAATATAATAATATCTACATGTAATTGAATAAAATAAAATAATATCAATAAGTACTTGAAAACCATAACAGACGGCTTAGAACGATTCAAGAGAAAATATGAATACCTTTAAATGTTTCTGGTAAGTTTGGTTGCTCGGGTTTTCATTACCGTAGTAGCTCTTTGGCACAGTGAAGCTCACTCCGTAAGACGGTGCTGACAATTGGGCATGATAGCATTATCCAATTGGTATCACTTGCCACCTAGCTGGGGGGGGGTGGGTGGTAGCAGCTGTTGCCACGCAGCCGACCCGGGTTCAAGGCCCGGCGGCTTCCGAACAAGGAGCAAGCTGGCCCCGAGAAACCCTTCCAACAGGAAATAGTTGGCGACGCCAATACCCGGCAGTTGGTGCGTCGATAAGCCCCAAAAATTATTATTATTATTAGCCACCTAGCTGGTGAACTCCAGCTAGTGTTTTATTCTAACATTATAGTATTGATATTTCAATACAGGCTATATTGTAAAATCAGTTTTACAAAATTTGCCAGAAAAATAAATCGGGTCCCACAATAAGCTCAAACAATCATTTGGACATGGATGTCAAGTACTACACAGACATGACCCATTAGATTCATGAAAAATGGGCTAGTAGTTCGGTCGGCTTTGCTTTTGTCCGGATCACCAGCTCTTTGTTCAACATGAGCTTCACTCCCCTTTTTCATTATGGTCCGAGTTTTAGTGCTGTCGCTGGAAATGTCGTGTGCTTTTGCACCGGCTACACTTGCTCCATCAAATATATCACCAGTCCGATCATCGGAGTACACTGCAGTGTAGTCTTCAAGGCCTAACCGCCCCAAGCGCGGTGGGGGCTCAAGAGGGCCGACTCAGGCTTTCCGGGGCTGACCAAAATATTGCAGTGCAGCAGGACACACTTTGTATTTTTTGTATTTCCATCATATTTTCTGTGGCAAAACAAGTATTGTCACAAGAAACTGACATAAAGTCAATATCACGTTGATATGCCTGTCTAAAAATAGCGAAAAAGGTAGCAAAAAGTTGATTGAACATCTTTATCAAAATCATTTCATAGATAAACTCACTAATCACCCTTATTTGGTAGGGCATGGTAGCTGCAAAATCTATCAACACAGCTGGCCCATTCAGAACTGATGGGACATTCTTGAGAAGTAAACTTCTGTATGTAAGATATACTCTATACCCTATATGTTACCGAAGAGAGTCTCAATGCAGACAATGGGACTGTTCCAAGTCACTCAGAGCATCTCAGTAAGTTTGCAGTCAAGTTTGTACAAAGATTAAGACTGCCAGTGCTGTAAAATCCGAGAAACGCGGCGCTCGATCTGAATCAGCCCCTTGTTACATCCCGTGAGACACCCTTAGATCTATTTTCATCACATCGGTCATGGATCACCACCTAGCCCTAGTTCATTGATTGAAAATTCACATTACCAGAGCTTACGGTGCTTGGTGGGCCTGTTTTGTGATATGAATATCAGCTCAATGTTAAGCCCATTGTCGCTGGTACCACTCTGGTATACGGCAAGACTATATTGGACTATTGACTAGACTGTATAAAGTCTAACGGGAAATCATTGTACGCCTGGCAGACTTCGGTAAGATTATCGCTATCATAAAACGGAAAATATGTATTGCATGAGAGTAAGTTTAACTCGCTGGGGGAGTGGGTTCGCAAAAGGAAACTATGTTAATTTCAGAATATTTCTTGAAACTCTTTTTGGTTCAACTAGGCACTACAAAATCTACAGTTTCAGCTTTTCACCCCGTCAGCACTCTAGCTTGAAAACGCTGCACTGGTACAAAACTCAAAGCAGCGTGCTCAAACCATAAGTGTGCAATCGCTGTAAGAAACTAAAAGATCAAACTTAATGAATATTTTTACTGGTTCTTTTGCTTTTGTTTCATTGAGCCTTCCTAAAAATAATGCAGGTCAGAGAATAGTGTATCTTGTTTCTTACCCGTTGATAAAATGTATGATTCACATGCCAGGGCTCGAAAGCAGGAGGACAAATAAGTGCCTATAGCGGTCATATTTTCCACTTACTTTGCTTGGATTATAAACATATATCCTCCATAAAGTAAGAGCATACAGCTCTGGTTTTTTAAGAAACAGGCTGGGAACCACATAAAATATTATCATTTTTCTGTGAAACATAGCTTTTCGCATGGGAGGATAAAGTGGCATGGTTAGATACTTCCATTGATTATGATGAACTGACCTAAACTCACTTTATGATCCCTGAAGCAGAACCACCATTTAGTTTTTTAATTTGACCATTTTCAGACATTTTGTCCTCGACTTTTCTGTATACACACCTGGCTTTGGGTATCCAAACATAAGAAAGTCCAAGGAACTGAGATCAGGGGCGTGCAAGACGACCCACGGAATGGCTGTCTTTGCATTAACCTAGCATTGCCTGGGCTCTTTTCGTACCCACTACCGCCTGGGGGTTCGGATCGAAGCCCCTACGGTCTCGGGAAATGGAGATGATACGGAAAACATTGAGACATCGCTGGAGCGATTGAAGCACCTTGCCTTCTTCTACTCTCAAGGTGAGTTCGAACTATATCTGCTGATCTGTGAAGTCACAGAGGGCCAAACTGGGTCAAATTTTTAACCATTTAGGAAATGTTATATAACGTGGGAACCATTACACCTAGAAAGAGGCCAAAGGCATCAATGTGTTAGTTTTGACACAAGAGTTTGAATGATATGAAACATGACCTTGAAAGGTCACACCATGACCTTGACCTCAGGCCAAAGTATAATAATGATATTTTAGGATCATTCAAATCTTGGGTCATGCTTTTCCTTTTGGGATCTGCACATCATTCAAATCCTTGGGTCATGCTTGTCACCTGATACCAAATGTATTGCTGTATCGTAGCTCGTGCAAAAGCTATTGATACAAACAATTTCGAAATTCATGACCTGTGGTGACCTCTGGTATTGGTGACCTTGTTATTGACATGATCTCAAAACGGATGCCAGTATGCAGACTTGTTCTTTCAAAGCCTTCTAATGGTATTTAGAAACTTGATATAGCTCTTCTAGAAGACGAGTTACGCCCTGGTTTTGTCAGTCTCATTTTAGAAGACCATAATCGCCTTACATGGGTGCATATGGCATCATAACTCGTTGACCTGGCCTAACCTCATGCCAATTTCGGTCATAAGCTGTCAAATAGGTCACCCTTAAGGTGAGCAAAGAGACGTACCTCTCAATCAAATCGGTTCGGAACTATTTGCAAAAAAACCCAGGCGGTCCGATTAGACCTCCAGGCTGTGAAGGGTTAATATGACGTCCTGGGTCACGAAGCCTATGGAGATCTTCACGCGGGGATATCTGACTCTACCGTACATAGGAGAGAAGAGGATATCAGAAAGTGTCAAGACAGCTTTGGTTTAGAAATCCCTCGGGTTTCTGCTTTGATGGTCAACATCGCTATCATCAGCCTGCAGAATATCTGTTTAACCATGGTGAAACACCGGAGCGGCGCTTATCTGTTATATTTTTTTAAGGGTAAAGTCCGATGTAAGTGTCCGTATGATGAACTGTGTAAATGTTTCAGTGAGCAATCGTTCTCTTGTGAAATGTGTAAGTAAATTATTTGCAGGACACTTGTTATGCATTTAATGGACGAAAACCTGAGTGGCATTTGTTACTCATATATTCATATATTACAGAAACTTCCATTCAGTGGGGGATGCCGGACAAAATTGCAGAGGAGGGGGGCTAGAGGACTTGGGTATCCCCCGGCAATGCCTCGGATCAGCCTCTGGCTGTGCGTTAGAGATAGGACCTCAGATATTTCGGAGGAGGGGGGAACCACCTAGCTCCCTTATATCTACCACTGTTTCCATTCTCCTGGGATGTGTCACTCATTTCCATTCAATTCTTCTGTTTCCATTATATTTCTATTCTATTCTATTCTATTTTATTCTTTAAAAGTTTTGTCGTCAAGAATATGAAGTGATTAAAACTATGGCAGGAGACGGTAAGGATGAGGAAAGGTTAAGATAAATAATGTGTTGCCAGCCGACCTACGTCGAGTAGACATACAGTGGCGAAGCATTTAAGGGGAACCGATCCCATGCCTGCACACGCACTGCCACTGAATGTCCCTGAGCAGCGGACCGGAGCCCAACGCTCCACCAACTCAGCTACCGCGGCTTTTCCTGTAACTAAGATAACTGAACTATTTAGCTGAAAAAGCGGAAAGTTATAGGACACTCTGTGCGTACCCTACTTTTTAGGCGAGGCGAATGTATCGTACGAGTCAGCCAGGCACCACCGCCCAGCAGCACTACCTGCTGTTCTGTTTAGTGTTCGACTTCCAGTAGCGCGTGACCGTTAGGGTGGATTCTAAAAATACTCTCTAGAGCGGATGGCATGATTCTTGGAAGGTATGGTTTTGAACATGAAACTTAATCTCATCTGGAAAAATCAAGCGGCTGGTGTTATCCACTGAACTTGGACAAATGTGAATGTCGTGATAGGGAAATGTTTTGTTCATCCAAAGTGAATATTGGCACCGTATAATTAACCCATTAAGTACCAAGACAGCTATAGTTAGATTTTGATAAAAAAGATTGTTTGGAATAGTTCGTGAGGTCCACGGAGCATCGTAAAAGTTGTTAGAATATATTAGTTGTTAGAGTGTTTTTATGGCAACATTTTTGCCAACGGTTCTTTCACCACCATGAACTTATATGTTCTGCATATGCCTTGTTTTATCAACCCAACTCACAATATCTATTTTTCTGGGAAGAGAAAGACATGTAATCATGCATGAGCCCATGTATTTTGAACCTGTAAAGAGTGACATATGCAACCGTGGGGTTAGGGGTTCATGCCCCCTCCTCACGATGTTTTTGGGTGTTCATAGAAATTACTTAGTGTTAGGCTATCTGGGGTCATGGGAGAAGTTTGATCACTCTAGCTCCGGAAATTACATCCTGGATCCACCCCTGCTTACACACTGGAATAGATCCCGGGGCACTTCAGTTGCGTGCCCCCCAAAACTGCCGTGCCACCCTCCCCACTTTTGACAAATTGTGGCAGGTTTCTTATGAAAAAAAACAGCATACCTTTTTAGGATTTTGACCGGGTTGACTGCGTTTGTCTAGATGCTTTCCTGACACTGACACGAAAGGAACCACAGACCCTCCCTAAAGGCTGAAAACGTATGACTGAAACCACAAACGATCCTCTCACAAATCGAAAATAAGGTAGAAACCGAGAAAATATTGCCTAATCGAGCAAAATTCACTTGTTACTGCCCACTGGTATCAACAATGCAGCGTGTATTGCCTTTAATTTACATTGCACGTACCCAATTCGAATCCACAATAAAATCGCATTTCTGAAATACAGTTCATAAGGTTTATCTTAAATCAGCTACCACCTCTTTGGCTTCCGGTCTAGAATAGTATTATTGTTGATGGCTGCATTGACACTACGTCGTCCCCATCCCCTCTGACCTCTGACCCCAGAAGCAGCCGGAACGCCTGCGGGCGTGTTGCCGGGCGACCTTTGTAATGGTCACCTGACCCCCGCGGGGGCCCGGCCGCCCAGCGACAGACCCAACGTTATTGGGGAGCACCGGGCCCGAACCTGCCTGCGCACGAGGAAACTTGATGCCATTGCTAAGTGGCAAAGGGATAATCCGTGTGATATTGACTAGCTATTGATTTTGAAGACTATACGTCTTATAAACGTGTGTTGGCAAAATACGAAGCCTTCAAAAACAAATTTCGCGGCATGTATTGTAGAAAGCAGGCACCTGTGGACATATTGGGAAGTGCTTATTTCTTGCATACCAGTAACTATCGCACATCAATATTACTTTACACTAGTCATGGATATGCGCTGCTATGCCATTTCTCTTTTGCTGGCGTTATAGTATCGGTGATATAAAGTTTACCCATATAATCGCCAGGATCTTGGAAGGAAGTATAAGAATTTAAAATACACTATGGCTGCTAGACTAACAAAGCCTTCTATTGATTATAGAATTGTTCCATACCAAAACGTATATGCCCGATAGCTTTTAATTTGCTTATTTTGGGTTATTTTAAGTATTGAAGCTAATTCACAATAGATAAAGAACAGGTGAATGCAGCATACACACAATACGAATCTTAGCTGTGGGTATGCGGAATGCGGATGGAGTCTTCTGAAAAGAATAAGCGCATTTCCAGCATCTGTCCAGCTGTTTTGAGTCTATTGTGCTGGAAGCCATTTATTCGTTCAAGCTGCAAAACTGAAACTGCCGGTCAGCGCTGCCTTGCACATTTCTTCACAAGGTGTCTCAGCCACAGCTTAGTCCCGACTTTTTCCGGCGGGCGTCAGCTGGGCTCTGTCGGGAGCTATATGACTTGGACGGGAAGCAGCAGTAGCCCGGACTCTAGAAGCAGCTCCTGCTCTGACGAGATTGTCCGCAGTAGTGGCGCGCTCGGACTCATCTGGAACAGTCCAGCTCCAGCAGGAGCAGCCCCGATCTTTTGCAGGAGCAGTCCCCTCTCTAGGAGGAGCAACCCCGTCGCCAGCAGGAACAGTCCCGTCTCTGGCAGGAGCAGCTCTGGATCCAGTAGGAGCAGCCCCGTGTCCAGCAGGAGCAGCCCCGTCTCCAGCAGGAGCAGCCCTGTCTTTGCAGGAGCAGTCCCGTCTCTAGTAGGAGCAGCCCCTCCAGCAGGGGCAGCCCCATCTCCAACAGGAGCAGCCCCAGCTCCAGCAGGAGCATCCCCGTCTCTAGCATGAGCGGCCCCGGCCCCAGCAGGAGCAGCCCCGGCTCTGTCGGGAAGAGCCTGACATCAGACGGGGCGGTCTGATCTCGGGCGCGGCGGCAGGCGCGGCAGCCCGGTCTCGCGCGTGTGGTGGTCCTCTCCATTAGCGGGTTATCTCGGCATCGCGCCGCATCAGTAGCGGCATCGTCTCCGTCCCGCGCGGCCCGCGCCCCGGCCCTGGCCGCCGCCGACCCATCTGATTGGCGCTGTCGACGGCGACACCACGCGCGCGGCCCGATACTATCGCCGTCACGTGACGCCGCGCCGCTGACGACGCGTCAATGGTCGCGGGCTCACGTGATGACGCCAGCAAAGGTGGTCGTCCGGTGAAGCTGTGTGTCCCCGTGATTACCAACCAATCTTTGGGAATGTCTTTGCAACAATGCTGCAAAGTGATGAGAAAGGAGAGAACGCTGCAGAAGGATTGCAACGGAAAGGTTAACAGTTGTTAGCCACCATTATTAGGTGCAGTTTGGACGTACAACTTATAAAACTAGTTTTCTGAAGACGATCTGCCCTCGAAACACCTCCGAATCACATTTCTACCAAGAGTTAAATGTTTAGTATGTTACGGCGTATGTTGTATCTCTACTTTACCAGGGCTATCGGGAGTGATGTCAGAGGATGGCGCCATCTCGACACGTCCTCCTGCAGGAGATGCTGGTGACGTATTGGATGAGCATACAGGATGTGTGGTACCAATAGAGGTTACGGCTTTTCTATTTGGGATGCATTGCGTTCGAAATTTTTGACAGAGAGAAGACTGATATGACTACTTACCGTGTTAAAACTTATTCCTAGGCCGAAATTGCCGTTAGGGCACCTTCACCACTTACCTTTTTTTCATTACGTAATTTAGCCCTTCTCCAATCGTTCTTTCCTGAGGATATTCTGTCACTTAAGTCAGGAAAAACAAGCATTTGTAATCGAGTTCGCACGAGCTCGAGTTCACCCTGATAAGCTATTTATCAATCCAGAACATCATTTCAAGACGGGGAGGGCTAGAGGACTCTAGCCTTCCCCACCATTGCCTCGGACCAGCCCCCGGCTATGCACTTACTATAAGCACTCAGACATTTCGGGGAGGAGGGATTGAGCCCCCTTAGCCCCAACCCCCCGCCATTGTATCCGTCATTGATATATATATATATATATATATATATATATATATATATATATATATGTGTGTGTGTGTGTGTGTGTGTGTGTGTGTGTGTGTGTGTGTGTGTGTGTGTGTGTGTGTGTGTGTGTGTGTGTGTGTGTGTGTGTGTGTGTGTGTGTGTGTGTGTGTGTGTGTGTGTGTGTGTGTGTGTGTGTGTGTGTAAGAAGCCACCAGCCTTCTGTTGGGTTCTCCATGTCTTGAGACTCCGAAGAATAGAATACGACAGAACGCATCCTGCTTGTAAACAAGACATTTGTATGAAAGGGAAGCACGGGACCTTTGTTATGCACAGCACGTTAGAGACGCTGTCACAAAAGATGCCAGTGAAGCGTACAGCTTAAGCGATGCAACAACTGCTCTTGGTGCCGACTCATGCGGCATCCGCGCAGGAGCCTTGTGTTTGCCTTATCTGGGGCCGCCGGAGGCCGGTAGCACAGAACATGAGAATACAGTTAGGCGCTCTCTCGGGTGGAAACTAACACCTGGGGATTGTCGAGTCCATGACTCAGGCTCGTCGCCGACGATGAATCGGCCGAGAAAGACCACTTATGCACAGGACGCTATCTGTCGTCATCGACTGTATCTCCAGCCTTGATTGCGTGTATACTGCCTAATTTGAATATGATCCTGTATAGTGAACGCGTGGCTGTTAATGCGTGCGTAAGGTCCTAATGGTTTTAAGTGGTCTTGGCCAACAGATCGAGAAATTAATGGTCCGGCTCACAGCCTCACAAGAAGCCATATCTTCAGACAGCTCTCAGAAAGAAGGAAGCAAAATGGTGGATTGAGATACCTTCTAAGTTTTTTAAGGGAGGAGCTGGTAGGAAACTTCTTTTGGCTTTGGGGTTGGGGATAGAGTTTAAATGTGTCAACAAGAACATCCTCTTCTATCTTACCAATCCTACTCTTTGCTGACTAAGAATATCTTCCGCGTATTTGTTTTAACAATATGTTTGGCCGCGTTGTCTTGGGTTTGTTCACTTTTTCCTTTGTCTACTCTGTTCCATTGACACATATCAGTGTATAGTATTTATTTATTCATTTTACATCTTTAGGTCGCTCTGTGGTATTCCTGTGGCTCTTCTTGACCTGGAACAGATGAACGCGCAAATGAATTGATGTATTACCGGTTTTGTGTGGTCCTTAACTGAGTGAATTCTGCAACCTTTACCTGATTCCTAAAGCCTTGGATTTCAGTGCAGACATTTTCCTTCATCTACATGCATGGAGTCAACAATATTTGATAGATTTTACAGAGCTAAATCGATGTAAATCATAGCTGTAGTGTAAGTCGCTGTATGTAAATCGCTCTATGTAAATCAGTAGGTACCTAAGCGAGGAGCATTATTATGAGTCGGTGAGATGTTATTTGGCCAATCAGCTCCAATCTGAGATGAAAAATTGAGAAAAAATAGTTGCGGTATTACTTGTATTAATTCAAGTTATCACTTATTTAACACACTAATATATAATCACTAAGTTTAGTCACTAATATCTAATCACCAATTCCATACATATTGCATCTCAGATTCGATGAGGTAAGCCAAATAGCCGAGATTAAAACCAGAGACAAAAAATGTATAAACCTACCACAGTAACTGTGGAAAATATAAGGGAAACAAGAAGACCGAATGTGTCGAAATTGAAACTAGTACCAACTGAGGTGCAAATAGTACGTGCAATACTGTATGGTATAATAATCTGCTACCCAAACTACCCATATGCGTTGGGGGCAATCGTTTTCTATCTTGATATATTTAAAATCATTTCTGTTTCGGGAAACGTTCTCATTTTGGGGCAAAACCTGGTCTTTGTTGGGAAAATGCCTAATTTGTCTGATCTCTGGCAAACGCGATCATACCAAAAAAAACGTTAAAAGCAGTGGTGAGCGCACAGATACAGAGCTGATGTTTTTCTTGCAAAAGAAGAATACGTTTGTCTCCTTTTCTGAGGAGCGAGGTGGAACAGCCTATTTATGTTTAGGCATATAACCTGGGGATGCAATTAACTCACCCGCTCACATAGGCCCTGTTAACGGATTATTCAAAACAATCGATGCATAGCATGCATTTATGAGCTCAGGACAAATTTTCTCCCTCCTTATCGGGAAGGCTTGGTCAAGCAGATAACATTAGTGCGTCTGTTTCGTGTTTCGAGAGCTTAGCACTGACCCGCCAATTTAGAGATACCTGCATTCAGCTTGAACTTACATCCAGCTTAAACAACTCTAAGGGTTTTTTCCAGCCTCTGACAAATTATCTATTGTGTAGTAATTTACGTCGGCGAAGGTGCACGCTTGAACTGGTGTTAGCTTCTGATCAGTATCAGCCCAGCTCTAACGGGCTCCCCCGGCCGCAACACTGCACGCTAGTGGGTGACCTTCTCATGGCTACCTCCTCGCGTAATACCGTTGACATGCACGGTACGTCTTTGACGCTAGGGTCGCCACTTGATGCTGTCGTGCATTGCTGTTGATAGACGTGCAATGCATGCTTTTGGTAGACGTGCAATGACGTGCTTTTGCTTTTATTTGCTCTAAAATGCCATTGCATGCATTCCTCTTTGATGAAGTTTGTGTTTTTTGTGCCTGCTCGTTCTTCCCTCGTTTCTATTCTCATATATTTCGAGAAAATCAATGAAAATATGATGCAATCATTAGTATAGGCTTAGAGTGGGTAAAAGACGAGCAAAGGTGGTATTCTTTTCACATGCATGAATATAATAGTGCTGCAAAGCTAACAGGTGGTAGAAATGCCAGCACAGGCCAGTCCCATTCCCAGAGATCGGAAACCTTACGAACTCACTAACAATATGGTGATAAAAATGTATTATGCTCGGGAAAAAGATTCTGTGGTCGTTTCAGCGTGGGAAATTAACGTTCTGTCAGCTAATATGTTTTTTCATAATCAGAAGGGTTCAGAGCATGTTGCAAATTAATCCACTGTGGATGCCAAGCCCCTTGATTCCCGGAGACACATATGTGGCTTCAAATTCTGTTAGTGACACTCAATCGTTGTTTTCAGCTTCTGTCCTATTCTGATCTATAGCTCACGGAACGCGGATAGTTATAAATCATATTATAAGAAATGCTTAGCATACAAACTAGAATGCACAAATCGGCAATAACCTCTAAATTGCGGATTCAATCCGTGGGTTGGGATAAGAATTAGGCCAATAAAGATGAAGTCAATATGCTATGAGAACTTAAATATTTGTTTCCAGCTATTTCGATACTTTTATCCCTTCACCATCGGGGTCTCATTGGACCCCCTCGGTTTTTTTGTGAACGATTCCCATTTGGTTTTAATAAGAGACGCGTCCCTTTCCACACCTGTCAGGTGATCAATGCAATTTGTAATGTGAAAAGCTATGACCTGAGTTTGAAAAACTATGATGTACATCAGGGAGGACGAGAGGCGCTTCAAAGTAAGCTCCATGTGCTGATGCGCAAATCATCTGCCACTGAACTAATATTTTCCTTATGGTTGATGAAATAAACGTCTTGTCTTGTCTTGTCTTTTCAGGTCACCGTCCTATGGCATCATTTCTAAACTCATATAAAGCAATTTTGATCTCCTTAAATGGGGAAAAACAAGTCAGGGTGTGACTCTGCCCATAGAAGAGCTTAATCAAATATCTAAACATCGTTCGAAAGCTACTAGAGATAAGAAATTGTAGTACGCCGAACATTCTGAGGTCATGTGAATAAAGAAACTACCAGAGGTAACGAAAGTCACATTTGTCAAATTCATATTTAATAATGAACGAATAGAAATACAAAAATATATTTGTATCGAAGTTACAAGCATGATCTTTAGAATTTTAATGGCATGTCAAATAAATCTGGAAATTGTTTATTTGACCTTGACCTACATCACTCCGTAGGGTAACAAGCTCATGCTGAATATAATTCGAACCTCTGAGCCAAGACGATAAAAATTGTGTGCTTGGTTTTGTTCTAGATTTAATTGCCTCCAAGTTATAAAGTATTGCCTAAGTCGGTCCAAATTTGACCCATTTTGGCCCCCTGTGACATTTTTGTTCAATGCATATGGTTCAAATTCTATTCAGCAGTAGATTACGGTGGGGCACTTTCAGCGCCGTTAATTTTGTTCTGATCAACTTTGATTTTCGACATCGTAATGTTGACTTTCCGAGTGAGTTATAAGTTCGATTCCGCCTCCAATCCAGACGCCTTCGAAACAAGTATACGTGTTGATATATCTTTATGTGTTTCAGGTTTGATTAGTATTACACAAAGTAGCCAAAATACAAGATAGGAAATTTCGGAGCGAAGTTTGGGCGCGAAGCAGAGCAGACCATCAGTTCACACAAGAGCGAACAGGGACTAACCGAGAGCACGTCCCACTCCCCAAGCTCTGAGAGAGCTGCGGCGATAACAACACCTGATGCAAGGGCGGTGTCAGTCACGAGAATGGGAGGGGGATATGGCCGTAAGGTGGGGTGGAGCCAACCGGGCGCCCATGTCATGTGGTGATAGGTACGGAAAGAGCCCAGGCATTGCCGGTTTATAGACTTTGACCGAGACATTCGCACTCAGTATCGGCAGGATTACCTTCTACCTGCCTACTACAGGAAGGTCAAAATAGTGAGAGAAAGTGGAAGTGAGCAAAGCTTGAGTCCCAAAATTCTGATATTTACGGCAAAAAAGAATCAACGACCAGAATCTTAATAATGGAGAGGTAAATCGCTCAAGCACTGCACACTCTATCAAAATCAAATTACATAAAAAGAGTCACGATATCAAAGATACAAATGAGGTAATGAAGCCTCAAGGCTAAAAGTGGGGTAAAATTTGAATTATTTATGAATGCAAGACATAAAAGAAGAAAAATTAAACACCAACCAAGGATTCACCCAACCTAACGAAGTTTAAGCTATATGCTTACATTATTTTCGTGCCATTTTGGTGATTATTTTTTAAACCCGATATCAAGACTTTGGTCCAAAACCGAGACTATTCATTCAAAAGTTGCCAAGAACCTAAACTAAATAATGATGTAGTTAAAAACACTATAATCTAAAATGTAGCCGGCAATAAGCCCAACGCTCGCGCGTGGTAGGCCATCAGGCAAACGGCCCTCCCCGTGCACTTGCACCTAGCGTTTTGCTGTCCAGCTCTTTACCTTCTGAACTAGTGTAATTAGCGTTCCCTTTGTGTGAGCATCGTCGTTTGTGACTCAGCAAACCGGTCTGTTTGGGGCGTAGGTTCTCGAAAATCATTGGGGATGCCTAAATTTGAAACAAAGGTAAATGGCCACCATTTGCGGACAAAGGACTTCTTTTGGGAGGGGACTCGAGCGTCCCCGCCATTGCCTCGGAACAGCCTCCTACTATGTAAATACTACAGGCATTCAATGTTTGGGGTGGGGGCTTGAGTCCCTAGCCCCTTGTATCCGGCTATGATAACCACCATATGAAAGGAAAGAACATAATATTGTATTCGTTTTAACCATCACACACTCCTTTTGAATGCTGTAAATCACGAACAGTAAAATTCAAAGGGTATTTCAACAGGAACTCGATATTTGATTGCAGGCACCCGGACATCCCTCAAGAGATAAATAAGTTCACATTCCTGCATAGTTCCGTTCATTAAGGTCCAAGCAACAACGCATTCTGAGACAATTCAGCAACCGTTTACACTGATATTTGCAGTGCTATAAAAATTTCGTATGAAATACCACCAATTTCCGAATGAAATGTTTAGCATTTTGAAAATGCCATTTAAACACTGTCGCCGATCGAAAGAATTTATTTACGGTGCCTGATTTTTCATAAGTGTCCTCACCTATCCTCGTACCAAAATTTCAGTACGCTGTACCGTTTCGGTCAATGCAGAAGATATGGCAGAAATCTCAGCATCTAAAAAGCATTTATTTTGCTACCTGATGCGCCATTTTTTTATAATTGACACAATGAGGTCGCTCACTGCCTTAGTTCCTCCAAATTAGGTATAATTGGAAAGCTGAGCATTGAACGTCTTTTTCTAATAACAGTGCACGACTTTTGATGATAATGATGATAACAAATAATAACTTATTAGGAAACGACGTCACCCGGGGTGATTAATACCGGAATATTTTCGAACACAAACCAGTTTTTGGCCTAGAAATAGAAAATTGAACAATCACGGTTAAACAGCCATGGACAGTACCTTCTCGCTACCTGGAGGCTGTGTGGCGGTGGCATCGAATGTGATGGGGGAATGAACCAAGCTAAAGGTATACAGTGATGTCCATGTCATTAAAATATGCATACCTACTCAGGTAACTGCCTCGTAGACCCTGTGATATGCCTGGGCCGTCCTTGTTGACACGGTCTACTTAACCCCCGCCTCAAATAATCATATTAACATCTTAAACTTCTAGTTCTGCAAACATATGAAGCATCTTCTAGGGGTGTAGGGTAAGTCCGTGCAAGAGTACGCACTTAAATTTCTAAAGGCTTTCACTTTTCTCCTATAAGTCTAACAGCTAAAATTTTTATGCGGTTGTTTAGCCTGAAGAATTGTCTATGTATGGTCCATGTTTCAACTCGATTTCTCTGAAAGGAACTCGTCACGAGCCCATCAAAAATAAAAAGTCACGTGCGTACTCTTGCCGGACTGGGTCGGTAAGAGTACGCAAGAGAGGAGGCTGGAGTACGCATTGATGCCCCACTGTGCTTTAGGTGCATAGGCCATGTGCGAAGTTTTTGTCGCCAAACTAGGCGATTGTATGATTTTTTATAGTTCTGAATATACAAGAACTATGCTGCAACGTTTGGTTTTCCAAATATGAATTATGAGCTCTGTCTCGAGCGAAAATTAAATTTTCCTATCTCTTAAGCATGCGCACTCTTGCCCAATGATTTACTGCATACTCTTGCCGGACATGCTCCCTTGGGAAGAAAGTCTTCATAAACATGTTGACAGGCGTTTTAGCGTGAGCTCCTGTCCTGGAACACACTCCTAGCTCAGCTTTCCTACTGATGACAGACCGTAATACAATACTTTTGATAATAGAAGCACGGTCTACAAGTTTACCCAGTTAAGAAATATTACTTGAAGGGTACCCAGAAACGTATTTTGGTCTGCACTCCTGCGGAAAGAACAGGAGCACGTTGAATTTTGGTGTGCAGCCTAGACACTGACCTTGCTTTTTTATACCAGGTTATCCGCCATCTCAGTGGTTGCTAAGTAACCAAAACAACTGCTGCGGACTCTTATCTCCTGCGTACTCTTACCCGCCCTTACCCCATGTCACATGTACGGTGTGTGCTGCATTTGTTTATTTGTTTATTAGGGCTAATGAGCAACAGGAATCGTCCCAATAAAAGATCAAGTCGGTATTATAAAACATCATCGGGTAATCACTAAAATGCGGTTGATACAGTCTAAAATGCAACTATAAACGCTTAAAATACAGTACAAAATGCATAATAACACATATTCGCCCATCGACAGATACACAGGAGGCGAGTACATTGTAAAGTGCCTCAATAAAATGGGCTAGACCATCAATCATGGATAAAAGTAAAATAATAATCAAAATCATTGTACACCAGAAAACTAAGACGGGAGATTACTAAATCGGCTCTGTCGGTAGCTGCTTGATATAAGCACGTGCCTGAGCCCTAAATTGAATGTATGTGCACCTGAAAGGATCAGCGTGGGGGCATGCAGATATGAAAGCGTTAAATGCTCCAGGTGCACGGCAGAACAGACCGCGCTTGACCGTGTATACTCTCCCTAACGGCACATGCAGCAAGGTTTCCGTCATTGCACGAGTGTATCGTGGTGGCACGTGCAGTGGAAAGCTCTCCAGCAGTAGCGCGGAGTCAGTCCTGGCAGTGATAATTTTATGCACGAACGAAATATCATACTGAATGCTACGATTGGCGAGCGACTCAATTTTGAAGCATGCCAAAAGATCGGGGTAGGCCAAGGACTGTGAGTGACGGAATGAAACTGATGATAGCCAAATTAGAAAATTGTACTGTATTTTTTTAGTCTGTCTAGGTGGATTTTGGCAGCTCCTCGCCAAACGATACAACCGTATTCCAAAATCGACCTAATGCTGCCAAAATACGTCGCCAAGATCGGTTCTAGTTTGAATTTTGATCTCGAGCCAAAATGGGTGTCAATTCAAAAAACTTTGAAAAGCTTCATTATGCATCCTGATGCCGAAAAACACTAAGGACTCGACATCAGTGCCTGCAATTTTGCCCACCATCCATATTCGCATTCCGAACTCATTTAGTGAACTCACTTTTTCCAGAGCTTATCAACATCGTGCGCTGTACCAACACATAATCCATTTATCCACCCACGTGCAAAGAATGTCTTCTATACCAGTCCCCCTCCCTCAGTCCAATAGCAGGTACAACCACCACCATTCTCAACACCACGCATGCAGGTTTCATGATCCGCCACGCGACCCCTACCCACCGAGGCTTGAACTCTGCGCCAGCGCGCCCAGCGTGACCTCTCTAACCTCTGTGCCCCGCAGGCAAACGGCAGCCAGCGGATGGCGGCCTCTGATTGGTGGAGGCGCGTTAATGTATTGCGTCAAATTCCGCAGGTATTTATCCATGAAAATGACAGAGCTGAAAGCATAGGCCAGGGAATTTAAGAACATTATATTTTTCAAACATTCCTAGCCATACTTAGCCATACTTTTTTAGTAACACTATTACATCTCAATCCTCGGTAAAGTACGGCCTCAGACTGTCATGTCATGGCATAGTATTAACTAGCAGAAACGCACCAGAAGAGGCGCTGGTTATTCATATGATACAGTAGGTGATATGGCGAGACATACAATATTTACAAATTTGTACAAACCTTTAAAATCACCTGGCACCACAGACCAAAAGTCCCCGTGGTGCTGCGCCTTTTGTTGATTTCAAATACTTTCTGGTGACTGATGGATGCATATGGCTTACTCCAATGTACTGGCTTCATTGCGAACCAATTGCTTAGTGAAAAATGTGCACCTATTTCAGCCCATGTGGATATCTTTTACTTTGCTATATCGAATAGACTGTATTTCTGCTTAAAGGGCGTGAACCACTTAGTCGAAATTTTAAAATGCCGTTTTATGGACAAAATAGGTCTGAAAATCAGGAAGCTACACATAGTTTCAACCTCCAGTCGCTCAAAACAAGTATATCGCCTCTTGCCTTACTACGCTGGCCTGACCCAAGCATCGCATGTAATCACGAATCTGGCAGCTTTTGGCGGCTTGCGATATGTAAGGTTGCGTGGCCATGTCATTTCTTAACATTGAGATAGAAATTCACGCCCCTTCTGTTGATTATTGTAGACGTTACACGGCAAACCAGTATGTCGGATATTGTAGACGTCACAATAGGTCACACACTGTAAGCGTTACACGGCAAACTATCGGTTGGCAACCTCAAACGTTACGCGCCAGACCTCACAGCCGATAGTTAGACAACATTAGATGCTGCTCGTGCTACCAGTATCTCGGCTACTGCGGACGTTAGACGACACCCCAGTCTGTTGGTCACCCAATACGTTACATGCGAGATAATTATGTCGGTTACTTCAGATGTTACAGATTAGAACGGCCTGTCAGCTACCTCAGAAGTCAGCTACCTCAGTACCTCAGGCCTGTCGGCTACCCCGCGTCATACACCAGACCACACGGTGGACCTGTCGGCTACCTGACGCGTCACACATCAGACCACACGGTAGACCTGTCGGCTACCTGACGCGTCACACATCAAACCAAACGGTAGACCTGTCGGCTACCTCACGCATCATACATCAGACCACACTGTAGACCTGTCGGCTACCTGACGCATCATACATCAGACAACACGGTAGACCTGTCGGCTACCTGACGCGTCATACATCAGACCACACTGTAGACCTGTCGGCTATCTGACGCGTCACACATCAGACCACACGGTAGACCTGTCGGCTACCTGATGCGTCACACATCAGACCACACAGTAGACCTGTCGGCTATCTGACGCGTCACAAATCAGACCACACGGTAGACCTGTCGGCTACCTGACGCGTCATACATCAGACCACACTGTAGATCTGTCGGCTACCTGACGCATCATACATCAGACCACACGGTAGACCTGTCGGCTACCTGACACGTCACACATCAGACCACACAGTAGACCTGTCGGCTACCTGACGCATCATACATCAGACCACACGGTAGACCTGTCAGCTACCTCAGAAACTACATGCCAAATCACACGGTAGACCTGGTGGCTACCTTTACCTTACGCATCAGCCAACACAGCCAGTCTAGTGCACAGTGGCCGGACATGCCGCTCTGGCGCGGGCTCTGATGGCTTCTGGGAAAATCGAGCACTGCTGGGCAAAGCCACACGAAGTTATCACCAGGGATCAGTGCTTGCCGGATGTAGTTGAGCATGGACCGATTATGTCGATATATAAGCAGCGGAGAGACGAGTGTTCCAGCTTCGGCAGAAAAAATAAACAGAGAGACACCTCACGATAGGTGTCGATATGGTTATCAGATTTGATTTCCATGAAGTAGGTAATGTAAGAACTATGTATCTTTTTTGTTTTATTTTTTAGGGTCACTACCGACAGGTACACTTGTCCAATTACGAAAGCATTTGATTAAGCGTTTAAGGAGCCTCCAATAAGCAATAAAGATGGGCTACCATCCCAAGGGCAGAAGTCCCATCGTAAAGTACTATTCCAAACCGGGCTTTGGTGGAAGAAGTTACCAGTCCATCCTTAGCACCATTTGATTGTGCACCAGTGATGGCCCGACAACGCTGATGTGGTCCTGTCATTGACAGTACCCGACATTGTAGCAGTCTTTCTTCGGTAATCTCCGACGCTGTAGTGATCATTTATTGGTAATCTCCGACGATGTGGCGGTCTGGGATTGCCAGTCTCCGACACTGAGGGGGTCTGGGATTGCCAGTCTCCGACACTGAGGGGGTCTGAGATTGCCGGTCTCCGACACTGAGGCCAGCACCTAAGCTTACAAAAGCAACCCTTCAGCGATATTTAGGGGCTGTTCACACAGTGGCGGATCTAGCCGGCTGGTTTGGGAGGGGCAAACCAAAGACGAAAAGCAAAAAAAACGTCACGCAGTGAAACATTGCGCTACAATTTGCCTTTTCGATAGGATTTTCCGGAACTGGAGACGAAAAGCAAAAAAAAACGCCACGGGGTGAAAAATATGGGCTCAACATACTTTTTCCCTATCCAAGCCCCAATATTTACACTGAACTTCACTAATTCTGTTTGAAGTTGAGAGGTGAAGCACAAAAATCTTGCTTACAAGCTAAAAAGGAGTCGGGGGAAAAGGGAGGTGGATCGCTTTGGGGGGGGCAAAAACATAGTTTTGCCCCGAGCTTTTCCGTTTGGGGGGCAATTGCTTTTTTTCCCCCCCCACTGGATCCGCCACTGTGTTCACATGACGTCAGTGACCGAAGAGGGAGCGGCTTAGCAATTTTCTGATTTTTTTGTAAAGAAGGGGGAGACGAGCCTGGCCTTTTCTGACGATTTCTGAGGAAAGGGGGGCCATGGTCTGTCGTGGAATTTTTATCGAATGAGGCTTGCGCTAGCCCAGCAGGGCAATTGAAGAGCTGGTACTTTAAATTTTGGTTACGAAATATAATATGAATATAGTATGGTACCAGCTTTAGCTTAGTATGCTAAGAATACTCGAGAAGTTATGCTAGCCACGTTTTACTTCCATACAATGTTAAGCCACAAACGGCAGTAGCTGGTGACTGAGTCTTTTTCCCCCAAACAAGGAGCCGTAGGATATCGCTGTGGTTTCTTGCTGTGCTGTTTTATTTTTTCCAGGGCAGCATTTATGGCATTCACTACTATTCTTTTTCATATAGTCTTCTTTTTAGTGAAGTGGTTGCTTCTCGGTTTTTTTGTCCGGTTGTCCCATGCCTTAAAATGCGAGTCGATTCGTTTAGCAAGAGGTAGGCAGTTGTTATTCGTGGATGCCCAAATCGTCTCACACAAGTCTGCAATGTTAAAGTTTGAAAAAGCTGTCACCTGTGGCAACGATATCTTGCTGGGGAAAGCTGTCGGCAAATGTTTCGGCCAGGATAAGCTTATATACGATTAGGGGCAAAGGAAGCTTAAGATGGGGACAGAAATTGAAACAAAGAGCGAACATGAAACATGACATGAAATAAGACTTCTTCTATGATAACAACAGGTAGGTAATTTTGCTGTGGCTGTTTTCAACATGCATTATGAGAAAAATATTATTAAAAAGGGAAAACTCTGCTTGAAATTAGAAAGTTAACCATCAATCAGCAAAAATGCATGTCCCATTCCTAATAAGATTTAGCTGTGTTTGCTCAGGGTTGAAGAAGTATTTACCATTCTATCAACCATCGTCCGAGGAAATAGTGGTATTTGAAACCCCTTCGGGTTTTTCAACGGCCCCCGGAAGCTCCAGAGCTTTGTCATTTTCAATCTCTGACACCGTAGAGCTCTGCCATTGTCAGTCTCCGACACTGTAGAGCTCTGTCATTATCACTCTCCGACACTTTAGAGCTCTGACGTTGACAGGCTCAATAATAATTTTTGGGGCTTATCGTCGCACCAACTGCCAGGGTCATATGGCGTCGCCAACTCTTTCCCTGTTGGTAGGGTTTCTCGAAAGCCAGCTTGCTCCTTGTTCAGGGAAGCATTGTCAGTCTGCGACACTAAAGAGCTCTGTCATTGCCAGTCTCCGACACTCTAGAGATCTGTGTCGACAGTCTCCGACACTGGGGCAGTCTGTGATGGTTAGTCTCCGACAATGTAAAACCTTGTTATTGTCAGTCTCTGACACTGTAGAGCTCTTTCATTGCCAGTCTCCGACACTCTAGAGTCCTAACGTCGACAGTCTCCGGCACTACTGCGGTTTGTCCGACACTCGGTCTGTCGTTGCCAGCATTAGACCGCAGAGGCCGCCCCGACAGTGGGACAGTGTCGCGGCCTCAGTAACGGTCCGCGCCTGTCAGCGGCGCCCTCGGCTGCAGCATTAACGGATCCTGTAGGCCGGTCCCCCCGGGGCGTGCTGGCCCCTGCTGGGCGGACGCACCGCGGCCGGCAGCGTCTCTCTGCAGTAAACATGGCCGTGACTATTGACAGGCTGCAGATGTCTGCTGCTGCAGTGGCCGGTCCACAGGCGGCCGATTGACCGTCAGATGAGGGCTGCAGATCGCGCTGGTTCTGACGGCCGCAGTGTGAAGGCTCCCGTCTCGCCTGCTATCAGCCAGGGCACGGCTGTGAATGAGGGGATAGATAGCACGGCGCCAAGGATGAATAATTATATAAGCCTACATCATCTGTCCAGATGATACCTAATTTTGTTTTAGAGAATTCGTTATTACAGGGATTTCCTGCGAGTTTGGTGTCCCTACTCTGCAATAATTTACCTATTTTAAATAGGAAATAGTTGTGTTGAAGGTCTAGTTTGCGAAATAAAAAAAACTTATCTTCAAATTTTTCTATGTCTAAATACCTATATGCAACATTTCGTCCAAATCAGTTAAATGCAAATATATTTGTTTTTATGGTCTAATATGAACTAAAATTTTACGCTTCTTCGATAATTCGCAGCGTAATGCCACCTGACCATGCAATAGCGTTATTCAACGGTGCCTAATTGCTTCTAAAGCCTTTTAAACCAGCACTCCAAATGACGTTTTTTAATTTCAATGTTGCAAGCGTGAGCTGACATGGCATGTTTTGATGGCTTCTGTTCACCAACATGACAGCTTAACAGCACTGGTATCGAACACGGCCTCGCCGTTATAGTTCGGCAGTCCGACGGCGAGCTACCGTGGGAACTGACACAAAAATAGCCGGCACACGATCCCCAAACCGGTTTTCGCCCCGCCTACCGTCTCTATCGCCACCGACCGGTCTCCATCACCGATGGTGGCATATGGACGCCCGCTCCCACCTACGGCAAAAAACAACTGCAACAGGTGCAGGTCACAACCCGATTGGCTGCTGCCTCGCTAGCCCCGCCCCCCGCCTCTTGTGCTAATGCGGGATCGATGTTCATCCATTTGTTTGGTGTTGTAAGGCGCTGCGGCCGGCGGAGGCGGCGGTCGTCGCTTTGTTTGGGGTGCTGTGTGACCGGCGGCTGCGGTGGCGTGCTGACTCCGCCACTGACGAAGGCAGCAGAATAAATGACAGCAAAAACAACGTTAGGACAGCTGGCACGACACATTTACCGTACAAGTTTCGCATACAAGCCACGACAAGGAGCGTTAAAAGGCAGTGCGTAATAAAAGCGGGATGAGTAATGGGGCAGATAGACAACCCGGTGGCTAGCTTATATGAGTGTTGGACCTCATTGCAATCCCTTAGGCATGTGCATGCCTACATACATGATGGATGGAACGGGGAGCATAAACTGCGACATCTAACATCAGCAACGGCCGGTAATCAGGCCAGATTCGTCCCCCTGTAACATGATCCGTGTGCAAATTAATGGTCCTGATATTGCGTAGATGCTCTTGTCGCTCTCAAAGGCAAAACTTGACCTGAAACACACGGAGGGAACAGCTCTCAATGACGTAACACAAAGACTGTTCCTATCCATTCTGATTAACCCTATTTCCGTCAGGCTCCCGGCTACCCCTATTTCCGGCAGGGGGGGGCAATATCGGCCCCCCATAAGATCTCGTAATCTAACCGGCCGATTTTGAAAATTCAAAGTGCTATAGATTCCCCTGACGCTAAACTTTATTTTGAAAAAAGAAAATTTCAAAATTTTGATTTTTAAGGAGAAGGTCGTGCAAAATATACAATTTTTGTGTATTTTTTAGATTTTCCATAACCCTTGTCTCTGTTGTACGATTTTCACAAAACTAGTTCAGATTTACAAATAATTGACCCAAAATTGTCATATACTCGAGTTACGCAAAAATTCGAAATTCAATGGCAGTTCCAGGACCAGGACTATGAGGGGAAATATATATAACTTAAAAAGTTTTTTACGCGGATTAGAAGCCGTCATATACTGCTTGGCATCTTTGACACATAAATAAATGAGAAAAAAGTGAAAAACTCATCAGGGGCGGATGCAGTAAGGTAAAACAGTGGGGTAAAATACATACCAACAATATGCGAGTGGTATGCATGAGTATATTAGTCCCTCGACTAGTTGAAATTTATTTCTGATAATTTTTACCCTCCCATGGCAGCTCTGGGAAAGGGGGTGACATAGGCGGATCAAGGACTCTCGTCGTGGGGGGGGCGGGTGGGGGTGATTGGAAACACATTTTTAATATACAACGATATTGAGTCGCGGCGGTGATACTGGCTGGGAATATGCATTTTGAAAATGTGTAGTGACTGGACACGCCTCTGGTAATCTAGAATTTGGTTATAACTATTTTGAATTTTCATATACCCAATTGTATTCGCCCTGGCACGGCTGTAAGCAGTCTTCTCACTTACTAACGTTTAGTCCTTCTTGATAACATTCCCCCATTTTGAACTGCTGTAACCGCCCCTGATGAATACAAATAGCGACAATTGTGAATGCACTATCATCTCACATAAAAAATGATATAATAAAACCATATAACTGGTATCAGGATCAGCAGAGACGGCTTCCTTTTACAAAGAACCCATCGCATACGATAATACTTGGTTTGTGGATAGAACCTCCCCAAAAACCCAGCCATAGCTCCGCCCCTGGTAAATATATAATATTGACAATTTCAGAAAACCTGCCTGTACTAGTTTTAGGAAAAGTCAGGAAGTTTCAAAGTTCTATCGCAAGCCGTTTCGGAGATATTCTTGAAAAACCTGAGGGGGGCAATATTAGCCCCCCTGCCGGAAATAGGGTTAATTCAAGGGCATTATAAGCAGCTTTTTTTAAAGGCTCTTTTAAAGATACAATTATTTATTACTGCATTAGTGGTCTAATGACTGGTGCATCAGATGATACTCAAAACTCTGATTGCATTTGGCCTGTATTGATGAAATAGTTATTTGCGTGTCGATAAATTATGTTCCTATATTCTCAGTCATTGGGCCTACAAACATTAAATCCTGCCAGAAGCGTTGTAAATATGTTCGACCAAGTGCTAAATTTAGCAAGTTTGGGGAATAACCCTGCTTTTAAATTTGGAAACAATTAATAACCAGACATGCCGATTAGCGTAGGCGGGTGCATATTACACAGTAGACCAATAAGCGAGATCATAGATAACATTATACCAAGTGCCATGTTGTTGCTAAATAAAAACGACCGATTTTGTTTAACTCAAGTGGCATGTTGACGTTGTTTTCCGCGACAGTTTCGACATGTATCAATATTTTGGATTACACTAGGACCTGTCATCGTGATGAACACAGTATCATGTGATGAACACTTTTAATGTTACATCTAACAAGCGTCACGTGTTTCGGCTACGTCGGGTAAACAAATTGCCTGGACAGCAAACTATGAGTTAAGCTCAAATCACACAAAACATTTTGAAAACGCAAGTACGTAATAAACGATACATAGTAGCAATATCACGTTGATAAAAAACAAGTAGAAATAAAAATCCCAATCATCTCTCGGCTCATTTTGTGTCCGGCTTTGACACATATGACTTATTCCTGGGGTGGATATGGGCCAAAAACTCTCATGCAGAGCAAGCATACAAGAAAATTGGGTGTTATTCTAGTCATCGGCAGAATAATATCCATTCACCGGATCTAAAGATCCGTAATTTTTACCTCAGGTGACATTCAGCAGCACGACCTCCTCCCCACCTTATCCACATCACCTGGTCCTTCCGGTGGTGCCTCGCTGCCGTACCCGGAGCCTGACCGGGAGCCCGCTCCGGCCACTGGCCCGGAGCCTGACCGGGAGCCTGCTCCTGCCGCTGGCCCGGAGCCTGACCGGGGGCCGCTGTGGCCGCTGGCCTAGAGCCTGATCGGGAGCCCGCTCCTGCCGCTGGCCCGGAGCCTGACCGGGAGCCCGCTCCTGCCGCTGGCCCGGAGCCTGACCGGGAGCCCGCTCCTGCCGCTGGCCTAGAGCCTGACCGGGAGCCCGCTCCTGCCGCTGGCCCGGAGCCTGACCGGGAGCCCGCTCCTGCCGCTGGCCCGGAGCCTGACCGGGAGCCCGCTCCAGTCGCTGGCCCGGAGCCTGACCGGGAGCCCGCTCCTGCCGCTGGCCCAGAGCCTGACCGGGAGCCCGCTCCTGCCGCTGGCCCGGAGCCTGACCGGGAGCCCGCTCCTGCCGCTGGCCTAGAGCCTGACCGGGAGCCCGCTCCTGCCGCTGGCCCGGAGCCTGACCGGGAGCCCGCTCCTGCCGCTGGCCCGGAGCCTGACCGGGAGCCCGCTCTAGCCGCTGGCCCGGAGCCTGACCGGAAGTCCGCTCCTGCCGCTGGCCCGGAGCCTGACCGGGAGCCCGCTGCGGCCGCTGGCCCGGAGCCTGACCGGGAGCCCGCTCCAGCCGCTGGCCCGGAGCCTGACCGGGAGCCCGCTCCTGCCGCTGGCCCGGAGCCTGACCGGGAGCCCGCTGCGGTCGCTGGCCCGGAGCCTGACCGGGAGCCCGCTCCAGCCGCTGGCCCGGAGCCTGACCGGGAGCCCGCTCCTGCCGCTGGCCCGGAGCCTGACCGGGAGCCCGCTACGGCCGCTGGCCCGGAGCCTGACCGGGAGCCCGCTGCGCCCGCTGGCCCGGAGCGCAGCAGTCGGTCCCACAGGAGCGCCGCTGAGCGGCGGCAGACCGGGTGTCGACGGCGACGGCCCTGACCTTTCATGGCGGCTCGCAGCGTTGCCGACGGCACCCTTCTGCGGGCTGCTCCGATCGGGACTGAGAGGGGGAGGGGTACTGCTCCGACCAGGACTGGAGAGTGCTCCGTCCAGAAATTGAGAGGCGGAGGAGGATGCCCGACCAGGACTGGGGGGCTGCTCTAACCAGTCTGAGCGGCATGGTGACAGACCCTGCTACAGAAAGCTCCAACCAGGACAGTGCGACATGGTGACGGGCCCCTCTGCGGGGTGCTCCGACCGGGACTGAGCGGCATGCTCCGACTAGACTCAGCGGCATGGTGACGGCACCCATCTGCGGGGTGCTGCGACAAAGACTGCTTTGCTGTAACCTCTTAGCTATTTTCATTTCTAGCATAGAAAGAAAATTACATGTTTTCAAAGATGCTTACCCAATAAATTATGAAATTCTCGCACTTACGTTTTTCAACCTTTTCCGGTCGAATGTTGTACTGTTTCTTATTAAGAATTGTGGCATGCATTCCAGTGTGGAAACAATATAATTTAAGGTCGTGCAGAGCTGTGCCTTATATTTGCCAGGTATGTAAAATCATGTTTGTGTCGGTTATGAAGAGCCTAAGCTTCTTTGTTCGCTTTCAGGAATCTAATGACAAAAAGAAACTCTTGAAGCTTCCTCCTCAGTCTGGATAAAACGGAAACATCTTTTGATTATTTTGAGTGCATTTTCTGACAAACCTACACTCATTGCAGACAAAGTACAGTCGTGGCTGCAAATCTATCGGGTCGGGCTTAGTGGTGTCCCTATTCAATGGGTGTGGATTTTGGAGGTGCCTGGGAATGCCCAATGAAACAATACCCAATGAAACGTCGAAGTAGTGTTGACGTCGTCAAATAGTAGTAGTGTTAGTTGGGATGTTAAGTCGTTTTGTGCTCCTAACAGATCCGTGAGAAGGCTAAAACACACTTTATTTTATACTAGCACCTTTTATGGTGGTGGGTCTTGACACCGTTTCAAATTTGGACACCCCCCCAGCCATATTAAAAGATTCACGCCTCTGTTCCTATTCGTGATATTTCATAATTCAGCCCCGAGGCCGTGTGAACACTGGTGGCGGAACTAGGGGGGGCACCGGGACACGGTGCCCCCCTTAAATCAGGAATTTTAACTCTAACCCTACGGCATTGACTGGAAAGAAACGGATTGGAAGTCCATGGTGCCCCCTCCCCCTTAAAATTGGACGTCTCGCCGTCACTGCGTGTGAACACCGTAATGCAAGGGCTCAGGTGTCGGATCTCCGTGCAAAGAATGCATTTTTATATCTATTCTCTGGTTCCAATATTTTTTATAATATTTCAGCCAGTTTAAAGCCCATGTTTTAGCAAACGCTTACCCTTCCCATACACTGGCTGCCCACTAGTGCTGTTACCGATTTAGGTAATTTTTGATTATGCATTTTTTCGCCTTTCAATTACTGTCTTATCAGAATCGCTTGCGCCCCGAGGAGCATTCTAAACGAAGGGTGATGCATTTTATATCTCGATGTGAGGTGCACGTTATTTACACTGCTCAGGTCATAGCGTATATAGGTAAAGCGCCTGACTTCCTTTGGGAGTGGGGATGTCTCGGAACGTGATCTAACTTGGTACGACATCTAACGGTATCTTATCTGTTTCAGATATAATGTTTTGCCTAGTTGCTACTTAAATATTATCAGAGCGAATATTTAGAGACAAAGTAGGTGAAAATCATCATGCATGAATCAAACAATGTCAGAAATCTGATCATAGTTATTTCAGAAATCGACAGATTTCGTACCTTACAAGGGTATCATTAATCAGAAAGAAAATACGAAATTCAAGCTTCAGGTATGATTTCTCTCTGGTATGTTCAGGAAAGGCTATATCCACTCTCAATAATAATGGAAGTCCCTTCTCGTTTCCCCTTTAGAGCATAATGAGAGTGATATAAGTTCGGTCAATGGTTTCATCAGGTCTATTAATTTTCGTGCAACAGGTATGATAGTTCAGACCAATTAAGAAGATAACATTGTAACCAGCTAAGATTAAGACCTGATATATCTTCTCAATCCAGGATAAGAGGCCCTGCAGATACCAGAAAAGCACCGATCTCGCGAACACAGTTGGGGGACATCTCTGGAAGAAGATTGAAGCTTCCCAAAACTGAGGCTGGTACTTATTGAGGTTAACATGGTTCCTGTAACCCAACCTTCTAAATCTGAGCGTTGGGAGTGATAATTTATGTTTCGTAACACTTAAAAAAATTTTGGGTTAACTAGCTCATCTTGGGGTCAAATTAGTGTCCACTGGGGAAATGGTTATTGTCTTCTGGCCTTTATGGTTCTGAATGAACTATCACGTTAACGAGACGCTAAAATATAGTCGATTCTTCACCCCTCCCTATAGTCCTCTGGAGATTTTCACCGATGAACAAAATATGCAGCCGCTGGGGACGCCCGATAAATTGCGATATTGTATAACAGTTGTGCCGAGGCTGTACTTTAGTTTGCAAGTAAACTAAAGCGAACTCAAAGGATACTTGTTGCACCGTGTTTTTATTTTCCAGTGCACTGATTCTCGATTTAGTTGCGTCGTAAAGGGCAGTTTAAAGATAATATACTATTTTATTTACGTTACGGTTTGTCAGCGGTTTCAAATTTGGTAACTTTTCAGATTTATAATCCAACGACGTACTTTTAGAAGCCCAGACCAGATGTAACTCAGTATGGTTTCGATGATCGCTTTGAAAATGTCCTAATGTGACAGCACCAATGCGGGTTGTATTTCAAATCCTTCTAAAATTATAAAAAATTATAAATTTAAGATGAGACTCCTGCTCCCTGAGGTGAACATCCAGTCGAGGATCCCATGAGCTACCCCCCAGATTCAGCGTCTCTGCCGACGGCCGAACTGACGGACAGAGCTGTTCGCTGTCACCGGCTCCTGAGACCCAGGCTACTTCAAACTTCTGACCGAGAGGGGCCCCAGAACGGCCGATCGGCCATGCCAAACACACGCCCGGGGTCCTCCCGCCGTCCAGGTTAATTTGCTGCCGCCGCTGTCAGGCCTTTGTGCTCTGTCCTCCCCTCAGAGGGGAGATAGCGACACACCACTGTCGGCTATTTGTACACGGCAGTCGCGTAATGGAGGGCGCCGGCGCGCGACACAGCCGGCGCGGGGAGACAGATCGGCGGCTCTGGCGGCGCACCCTCGCGCTGCGCCGCGTTTGCCGCGGAATGCGTGCCCAGAACGCTACTCAGGCCATCCAGCTGTGCCCATGAGAGGTCGTGCTGGACGTCCAAATAGATCAGCTGCCCCGCACCCTCGAGCTCTGCTGACCAGCTGGGTCAGAGGGTGGTGACCAGGGAGATAAGGCACTGGATGTGGACAGCTTCAACACTCGGAACACGGTAGGGGTAACGGGATAAATTCATAAGAGAGGTGCTTGTACACTAAGGGCATAGTTATGAGAGGAGGATAGGTATCAAACACTCAGCTTTGCATTTTTCAAATAAGTATGTAATTGGAACTTCATCGAGGTGTGCTGAAAATAGCTCGAGACATGCTGACGTGGCAAAAGGGGCTGCAATGCACGTAATGCTTATAATCAAACACTATACAAAAATGAGATTGAATTAAAACAGAAGGAAAGCAAAATAAATTTATGCGGATTAAAATTATCACTTCTTCCAAGTCCACTTCGGGAGACTGCTAGCACCTGTCATATCAGCCGCACGCTGTCCGCCGACCCTCGGTCCCATCTCCAGCCGCCCTTTAACCGGGTACCTGTCGCCCTGTGTGCGTTCAGGTATCTATTTCAGCATTTCGGGAACTATAACCCGGCTGTTTGCCGACCTTCAGCACTTGGGTGTTTGTTCCACCTACCCGAGATCCCCAGTCAATGTTTACCGAATTTCCAGATAAAGACACGGATATAGGTCACCTGTCAACAAATGGAGCTCGAACGCAGGTTTACAGGGTGGGGAAATAGGAAAGTTGGTCCCCAAACACATCACAGGGCGGAGTACTGCTTTGATGGTAATATAGTTGTGGCAGTCTGGCTTGGGCGGAGGTTTTAATTTGGTTGCTTTGTATCTGTCAGACGGGCGGTGGACCGTTTTCAGGGCAGCCCTGTCGCGCTGTCGTCTCCGCCCCCCAACTAGCCGTTATCCGCGCGTGACGCCGTCGTCTGCGACGCCACAGCGGCCGTCGACCACGACGTCCCGGGCTCGTTAGAGCCGACAATTACTCATCGGCCGTCACAATTTCATTAGGCTGTCGGTGCGCCGAGCACGAGCCGGCGCGGAGGCGTCGCCGGCAAACAGGAAGCTCGGATTCCGCGGAGGCGCGCGTCGGCGACGACGTGGGGCCGGCCGGCACGTGCGTCGTCTGCGACGCGTCACCTCACGTGCATTGTCAGCAGGTAACAGATGCCGGGGCGGGCCCGCGCGCCAGAGAGATACGGACGCTCCTCTGCGACCGCTCAAGCCGAGAGCCAGCCGGCGCACACTTCATTCTTAAAGGATGTCTCTCTCTCTGAAATCAGACACGAAGGAAAACAACAGCATAAAAAGCGATGGCGCAAGCCCTGGGTTGCCGATTTTGATAGGGATCTTCTCAATGGTGCGCCGACGGGACGTTAGCGTCTTGTCTGGCCGGCAGCCATCTTGTGCGCGATTCCCGTGGGGCAGATGAGCGGACTAGCGGAACGGCCCGGCGACGAAGCGTGAGCTGTCGTACGTCTCACGTCTGGCCACAGCGCCGGGCAGGCGACAGCAGCTGTCCGAATCCGCCGACAGATGTCAACACGTGTCTGTGCAGCCTAACACGGACACTGGTTACACCGTCACGTGATTATGCTAATCAGCTGAGCAGGTCACCGTGGACGGTACCTTTATAAGATTGAATCTGATTATATTGCTAAGAGCGGGCGGGCTTTTTGTGATTGTTCTTTTCTGGTTGAAAGATTACCTCGTTGTATGGTTATAGGCTTGGTCTGGCGGGCCGTGTCATAGTGATGCCACTCTTTGCGGACTATCTCCTCCAGGTCACTCCTGCTCCCCAGGCACCGCTCCACAGCGAAAGTTTCGGGCCCATTTGTAAACTGTCAGAACTCGACGGCTACAGAAGAGCGAGTGCCCCATGCAGTGCCCGGGGCAGTGCATAAACACATTAATGACCTGTTCACACATCGCTCCAGCAACCTACAGGGGGATGGGTTCAGACATTTTCTGACCTTTTCTGACGAAGGGGGAAAGGGATCTGACTTTTTCACGTTTTCTGAGGAGGGGGAGGGGAAAATCATAGGCTGTCGTGGATTTTTTATTGAGCAAGAACTGCGCAAACCCATGACAGTTGACGCGCGGGTACTTCAAAGTTTCATAACTAAATATATTAGTATTATAGGTAATGAGACTTATGACATTTGTATGTGTGATTCAGGGACTCACAGTGGCTTCTTGATGTTACCTTCACGTTATTGTTAATAAAAGTTCCAATGAACAGAATTGATCAGTCTTTTTTATACTTAGCTGCTGTTGATGATCAGCCGGCGATGTTGATGCCACTCTGGCCCACGCTTTTGGTGCTGTTCGGGCCCAGACTGCTGATGCTGTTCTGGCTCAGATTTTTGATGCTGCTCTGGTGCAGACTGCTGATGCTGTTGTGGCTCAGAATTTTGATCCTGCTCTGGCTCAGAGTTGATGCTGTTCTGGTTCAGACTGCTGATGCTGTTCTGGCTCAGACTTTTGATGCTGCTCTGGTGCAGACTGTTGATGCTGGTTTGTCCGATCTCGGATAAACCATCGACGTGAGTCGAACGTTTCAAACAGCACTCTCAGAAGCTTTGAGTCAAGCGGTCATCATGGCGTCATGGACGTATGGCAAATCTGGATACAAAACAGCCTCTGCCTAACAGTGGCCCCCTGATGATTTATCTTCTGAATTTAGGCAGTCCAGGATATCACTGACAAAGAACACATCACCAGCCGTTCACCAGCGATGCAGTGTTCTCCGAGAACGTTCAAAACCAGCACAAGCATAAACATGGCAGGACTGCTGCCAAACGTTAATTTGCGGTCAAATAGACGTTTGCCTAATGTCACTTTGTTGATGTCATAACGGAGCTTGACATGAACCAGGTCGGTACTGCCAGCTCTGCAATAATCCCGGAAACAAAACTCAACACAAACAATGGCTTCATGTTCTTGAATAAATCCTGAACACCAGGACCATTCTATCCAAGGGAATAAAACAACTAATTGTGAGCGCACGCGTGCAGAGAATTTTGTGACACTCGGCGATAAGGTTTGTTTGAATCGGGCGACGATGACTAGCGATAGCTGGGTCGCATATCAGCATGCTGCTGCTGACCACTGGCGGATAGCTCCGTCCCGTTATGACACTCTCAGTGCTCAGCAGGGCCTTCTCGGATGTCCGGTGTTTATGCTGACTGATAATGATCGGCAAGTAGCGATAGCAGCTCCGCAGCGTGATGTCGACCAGTGGCTTAACGAGTACCATGGCCAACTGAGTCTGGCTTATGGGCACGAACACACACTCAGGGTTTGTTTATTGGGCAACATTAGATCGGGTTGAAATTTACATGGAAGTAGTAATGCGAGCGTTTGTCAGTATATCCTTGCATTGCAAATGAGATGCGTGATGGAATAGGTTTTATGAAAGAATCTGTTCATCTCTCGTGGATGAAAGTAATACGGTAGTGTCGAGGCCATGGCAGATGTAAAACAGCAGGCGAGGGCTAGTGGGTGATATGCTGTCGTCAGATCGAAGGGTTTGACACGTGTCATGATGGATGTGGAGCGTCTTCTACCATTATCATCGCCGCTAACGCAACTCCACTCTTAACTCTGCTTCACATTGCTTCTCCTGGATCTCAGATTTGCGTTCAATATTCCGCTCCAATATCAAAAGATGGCTGAAAGAAGTCCTCGATCAAGTTTTAAGGATTCAGGATAATTCGGACCAACAAATAGCTGTCTGTCATACATTTCCAATGGAAAGTTCATGGCCCTCACATGAGCCCAATTCATCGATATAAGGAATCCCGCTGGGTTACCACAGCATGCTGTGCTGGGTACTCTTATTACGTGCAGTGGCGGATCCAAGGGGGTAAAAGGGCATTTGCCCCCAAACGGAAAAGCTCGGGGCAAAACTATGTTTTTGCCCCCTCCCCAAAGCGATCGACCTCCATTTTCCCCCAACTCCTTTTTAGTTTATAAGCAAGATTTTTGTGCTTTAACTTCAACTTCAAACACAACCAGTTAAGTTCAATGTTAATATGTGGCCTTGGATAAGAAAAAGTATCTTGAGCCCATATCTTTCAGCTCGTGACGTTTTTTTTGCTTTTCGACTTTTTGCCCCTCCCAAACCGACCGGCTGGATCCGCCACTGATTATGTGATGGGAATGTCAGATCGAAAGATGAACTTTTCCCTTCCTGCTGATCCCCTAAACATTCGTATGGGGGCTAGGTCACTTGACCTGAACTGGTGACCTGACCTGATATGATCTCGCTCTAGAATTGTATCAATGTTTTTTTTCAAAAAAAGAAAATAAAATCAGTCAGAGTATGAAATCAATTAGGAATCCCGGGGGTTGATGGAGTGGTAGCTCAGTTTTATTTTCCTTCATATACATATATCTGCTCCTCTATCACTTGTTGGTGGCTATAGAAGGCCTCGTGCTGTCACTTCTCTGATATGGGTGTCCATATCAATGAAACGTCCTTGTGCTGACATATGTTTGAAACATGCTGATGGTCGTGTATACAACGATGCCTTTCAACGATATCAGGCACACAAATCGTTTTTATTTAAATGCCACATCTTCTGACAATGAAAGCTGGTCAGCTTTCTGACGAAGCCAACCTATACCAGAATATTTAGTGTTATTTGCTGCTGCAGGAAAGCCACCTGAAAGTTCGTAGATGGTATTTCAAGAGTGTCCCGAAATTGATTATACGTCCAATTATGTTTATAACAGAAAACAAAACAAAGGTAAGGCTACAGTTTATCTATCAAGATGTATGTTTCCAACGCAGTCGTAAGCAATTACGCATTGGTTGGCGTTCCACACCAGAGCTCCTCCAGCATATTCCACCTGGTCTTGCAGCTTGCGATCAGTGACTGCTCGGCGGGGGCAGCACCATCTCATGAATCTCTCAATGCACGAGTCCCTATAGATTGTTGATCGGTGAGTGCCCGCCCCTCCTCTCCCAGAAGCCTGGGCTATGGCGTGCACTGCCTCGGGTCCGGTGGCCTCGTCAACAGATATAGTCATAATAAATTTGGGTGTTTAACGACACACTAACGGCGAGGTTATATGGCGTCGGAGGGAGGGAAATAAGCTAGGCTTGAGTTAGGGTAGGGCGCCAAATCCTGTCTCTGGAGTGGGTTTGAACCCACGACACCCTGCACAGAATTTCGTAGGCCGAACCGAGTGCCCGCACTAACCGACTGCGACGCCCAGACCCCTGCGGCATCAGCAGGTTACGCTACTAGCCTTGTTAATAATTTTTTCGAAAGTTTTTGCTTTATCTAGTGTTATTTTGTATCGGTCCTCGACCTTTATCGGGGTCCATTTTTACCATTTTGTTCGCCCGTCTCAGGGTGGCTTTCCTTGTACGACCTCTAAGATGTTTATCGGATTCATGTTGAATTCTGATCGCGGGTGAGGTAAGCTTTGATGACCTTTGTAGGTAACAATATATTTTGGTCGGTCCCAGGGCCCAAGAAAGTTTTCAGGGTGTCAGCATTACAAGCTTCAAAACATACAATGTGCCACGAGACCAGGCTGAAAAGTTTGACATGTTTTGCGTTAGTAGGATCACTCCTAGATCCTAGGATCAGTCCTAGAATACTCCTAGACCACCCTAGCTCTTGCAAAGCATTGCGAGGTCAAAGTACAGGTGCCAATTTCGACAATTGGTTCCCGTATTTGTTTTTGTCTGGAGGAAACATGTCAGCTAGTCTTTTTCACCTTACCCACCTTGGGCTGTCACCATTAAGAATGACAAAATGACAGGTATTTCGACCCATGGTCAGCCTCGTCCTGGATCATCCCGCGCTGACCAAGCCAACTGCGCAACCTGTTGAAAAGAGTGCTCATCTAACATGATTGGGAGTGGTTCTGCGCACCCGTGAAACCCCTCGGGAAGTAGCCCCGACCTCGTAATTCGGGTCCGACGGAGTCACGTGATCAACCAAAACCCTCGGAGGACGTGAGACGGGGCTTCGTTGCAACTCTGTTGGATTTTAGGGCGTACTCTGCATGAGCCCGCACGTCAAGAAGCGGAAATCCGACCCGATACGCCCTGTACTCTGGTGAACACCCACTGATTCCGGCTAATGCGTGCCACTTTCATTACCAGTGCCTGAATTATCCGGCTGGGAGAACACGTGATCTTCCACGGTCAATGCTCCCATGACAAATTTGGGTTTTGTTTACTATTCAGTTTGCGGTGGCATTGCCTAGAGCTGTGCCTAAGAGCAGTTCCACATAGGCATTGGTTGCGTTATTTCGTGATGCATTTCCCGGATGGTATAGCCCAGGGGGCTATAAACAAAGAAAATCTAAAAAAAATAAACAAAGAAAATATCATTTGAAAGACCTTTATTTCTTCTAAGTGAGCCCCTTGTTATGGGAGATGAAAACGGTTTATAATACTGTGGCTGGACCATTTTTTTGAACTATATAATATATATGTCAAATGAATATATATGGTAATGCCAGGTTCTACCAGTTATTTCAGTGCTGGTATACCATAAACAGTACCATAGGCAGTCCTAGAATACCATACCATTTATGGTAATGGTAACCAGGAGTGTCATATGGTGTAGCAACAGGGAGGCCAGGGAACCCGTGGCCCCCAGTATTTATTATTCTTAACTCGGCACCGCCTGGGCTCTTTCTGTGCTCACCACCAGATGGGGAGTCCAAACGGACCCCTCCCCTGTACAATCTCGGGAACTGGAAGTGATACGACAAAAAATGAAACCATTCTGAAGGTGCCTTACCGTCTTCTACTCTGAGCCAAGTCTTAATCATACCCGTTGAGTCGTGACGTCACAGTGGCCTTAAATGAGTGAAATTTGGACCAATGTATAAATCCGTCATTTAGACTAAATTTCAAACCCTTTATAGCTCAGGAACCATTAGACCTCGAACAAACCAAAATAAAACAATGTGTTTGTCTTGACCCAAAAATTTAAGCGATATGTGACATGAACTTGTAACGTTCAAGGTCATTTTGATGTGCCCTGCTGGCCTTGGTATTGGCCTAACCTCAAAATTGATGACAGCATGTGTATTCTTATTTTCAAGAGCTTTCGAATGATGTTTAAGAACTTGATCTAGCTCTTCTAGAAGCCGAGTTACACCCTGGTTTTGTCCACCTCATTTTTGAAGAACAGAATCACCTTACATAGGTTTAGAAATGACGTTATAATTTGGTGACCTGACCTGATCTGATGCAAGTTCCTGGTCATAGATTGACAAGTTGATCACCCTACAGGCAGGGGTGTGGATTTCCAAAAATCATTGGGGGTGCCCAAATTTGAGAAAAAAGTAAATGAGCGCCACATGAAAGGATAAAGCACAATTGTATTTTTGTTTTAGCCATCACTCAGACCTTTAGAATTCTGAAAATGGTTAACAACAAAATTTAAAGGATGTTTTAGCACTGGATGAATATTTTATTACAGGTGCCCGGGCTCCAAAGGGATATAAATTCACACCCTTATATGGTACTGTTCATTAACCCGGCACCGCCTGGGTTTTTTCATACACACCACCGCCTGGGGTGTGATGTGACCACCTACCATGTCGGGGACCAAAAGTGATACGGAAAAATTAAAACGGTGCTAAAAGCACCTTACCCTCTCCCACTCTGAATCCGAGTTTGAAGCCTATCTGTGACCAGTGGTGTTACAGTGGGCCAAACTGAGTCAAATTTTGACTCATTTAGAAAATGTATTTAACCTCGGGAGTCAGAGACCTAGAACAAAAAAGACGTCAGTGGGTTTGTCTTGACGGAAGGGTTCAAATGATATGGGGAATGACCTTGTAAGGTCGCATTATGACCTAACCTTAGGTCAAGGTTAAACAATATTCTTTCAAGGTCATGTTACGTGATGTTTGAATTATTGGGTCATGCTCATTACTACGATACCAAATTTAGGATTGTATCTTGTTTGGTTCGAAAGTTATAGGCACAAAGAACTTCGCAAACCCTGACCTTGGGTGACCTCTGGTGACCTTGGCATCAATCTGACCTCAAAATGGATGACAGCATGCATATTCTGCAAGAGCTTTCGAACGATGCTTAGAAACTTTATCTCAATTTTGTAGAAGCCGAGTTACACCCTGGTTTTGTCAGTTTTATTTTGGATAAATGGAACTGCCGTACACGGGCCAAACAATGCCGTCACAACTCGTTGACCTGATCTACCTGATGTCAACTTTTGATTATAAGTTGTCGAATTGATCTCCCTAGAAGCCTGCAAAGCGACACGGGTCTCATTTTAATCGGCTTAGAATAATTTGCATAAAACCGAGGCGGGTCAGAATGGACCCCTAGGCGGTGATGAGTTAAGGTCCAAGCAACAACCCATCACTATTCCAGATCATTCAGCTATTGTTTCCACTGACATGTACCGTACTAACAAGATTTCACAATGCAACCTTAAACGCTTATAACATATTAAAAAATCTAGCCGTTCAAAGCTACCGCCGCTGAAAATAATTGATCTAACTTTGTTTGATGTTCATAAGTGTCCTCTCCCATCCCCGTATCAAAATTTCCGTGTAATGTTTTGTTTCGGTCAATGCAAAATTTCTGGACTGAAAAATCAAAATATACCAAAAATATGTATTTTGTTAAGATTCAACATTTGCAATATTTGACATGACTTGTGAGGTGCCTCAGTTCCGAAAACTTGGCATAATTCGAAAGCTGAGTGCTGAACGTCTAAGTCTAATGAAAAACATGGCACTAATAAACAATAACTAACTTGGAATGTGACGTCATCCGGGAGGTAAACAGTGGATTATTGTAATATACAAACTATTTTTTGTGCCTCAAAATAGAAAGTCGGACAATCATGGTTAGACGGCAGTGCACACTGCACAGTGACCTCTGGCTGCCTGTAGGCCGGGTGGCGGCGGCATCGAAGGAATGTGATTGGGAAGTGGCCCATGCTAAAGGAATACAGTGATGTTAATGCCATTAAAATATGCATGCCTACTATGTCAATTGCCTCGTGCCCGTGGTTGCCTGGACCCTCCTGTTTAAACGGCCAAAGCAATTATCCCTCCGCTTCAAATAGCCATTTTATTAGTTTAAACTTCTAGTGTTGCACACACATGAAAAGTCAGCTAGATGTCACATGTACCGTGTGTGTTGTGTTGCCAATAAGTACCTATTTATCAATGAAAAAATGAAAAGCTGCATCATTTACCCCAATGCCGAAAAGCACTAAGGATCCTAAATCGGTACCTGCCAAGCGTATTCACATACCGAACTCATTTAATGAGCTTATACTCATGTTTCCCAGTGATATCGACACCGCACACTGCACAAACGACTAACTCATACATTCACCCATGTACACAGAATGTCTCCTACATCTGTTCTCCCTCCGTCCAACAGCAGGCAGAATGATCACCATTCTCAACACCACACGCGGTACGTTTTATAATCCGCCACGCGACCCCTCCCCACCGATGCTTGAACTCAGCGTCGGCGGCGCCCAGCGAGTGACCTTTCTAACCTCTGTGCCCCGCGGGCAATCGGTATCCAGTGAATGGCGGCTGCTGATTGGTGGATGCGCGTTCACTCGTATAGCGAGAAGTTCAGCGGGAATTTTTCCGTGTGAATGATAGAGCTTAAACCATAAGCCAAGAGATACATCATCATCATATTTTTTCAAGCACTACTAGCTATATTTGCCCTACATTGGCTTGATTATCTGCGCCACCACCCGATACTCTTCTGTACAGGCGAGACAGCGGCAGAGTTGGCACTGGCTGGCCGGCGGCCGAGTTCACTGAAGTCAGAAGAGTCGCGAGATGGGTTTCTGCTAAGCGAAAAGGAGTGGGGCCCGGCCCGATGGTAACCGACAGAAGGAGAGGAGAGACGTAGGTACATAAAACTAAACCTTAACCATCGGACGAGTTATAGCGAGTGTGAAGTAATGAGAGCGCTGCCGAAGTAAAACCAGATGATATACCAGAAGAGGGAAGCACGTGCTGCTTTGTTCCATGTTGGTTGGTAAAAAGGCACCAAACCTAATTTGGGGCTCAAAATATTTCTGCTGTTTTAACGCATTTCACCTTTCATACGTCATACCACGACATTCAAAATTCCTTGCTGAAACCCAAGAGTTGCCGGCAAAGGGTTTTTTTGTCTAATGATGGCACTCTTAATCAATCCATCATAATAACGTGGATTTTCGAAAACCATTGGGGGCGCCCAAATCCGAAAACTGTCAACTACGACAGCGTAAAGAGAACCATTGCATTATAAACACTGTACCTACGATACACTCCCTTAAATACATGAAACTATGCTGCATTGCCTAATATGAAAAATAAGAGGTGAGTGGGCACTTCACCTCCAGATCTAGAAACTTATACCCCAGCTCTGAGGGTAATTTCAAAGTTTTATTTCGCTAGGCACTGAACATATACATGCCTAGGAAGCATACTCCTAAAGCATAATACTTTGCAAAAAATATGGGCTAAGTGACGTTGGAGGAATAATATATCCACCAGTCAGTTATAGCTTCCACCCAGCGGGAAGACTCATCAAGTGGCATGGGCACCACTAGCCAAAGAAGCTGCAGCGTCTAAAAATTATAACTAGTATGATAATGAGGTTCCAGGTCATTTTAAAGTCAGCGCCAGAGAGCTTACCTAATCGTAGGAGACAAACTGCAATTTCCCCCTTTCGGCTGTTTCACAAATATTATTCCTCCACATAGGCTCCAAGAATTGTTTCCAATAAATTTGGATGGATGTTTTCTATGAGCCGTCATGATCTAAACAAAGGTAAGTGGTAAGGTAAACAAAGGTAAAGGAAAGCAAACGCATAATTACATTGAAACACAGACCCTCATACCAGACACAGAACCGTATTCTGTTTTATTGCTGCAATTTTCTTTATTAAGTGCCTCATTTATCACCCCCTGTGAATCAATAAAACCAGATAACTGTATTTGCAAAATATCAAAACATACTCACCAAATATATTTCTATGTATTTCAAGCAATTCTTAGGGCACACGGTTGATTCATGGGGTTGTTTGTCAGGTGCAGGTGGGATCAGTATAGGAGTAATAAGCAGTGTTTTATATTGGGAGCGATGCCATCCTGGATTGTGATTTGCTTTTGAATATTTGTACAATGAGTAGTCGTGCAACTAGCTTCTCATTTTAAATCTTTGGTAGCACTCTAACGTCTCAATAAAAAGGACAGTCCGAGGGCCAACTATAGTATAGTTGGCCCTCGGACTGTCACGCCATGGCATTATATCAGCCGGCAGAAACGCAAGGGAAGAGGCGCTGCTTATCAATATTGGACAGCTAGTAATATGTCGATGCATAGAATATTTGCAAATTTGCACAAATGTTGAAAACACTTGGCACCACAAACCAAAGGTCCCCATGATGCTGCGCCTTTTGTTGATTTCGAATACTTCTTTCAATGTGTGAACGAAATGTGTAGTGAAAGATATGCATATAACTTGGTTATTGTATGCATGTAATTCGGCTATTGGGAATAACTTCTATTTTACTGTACTTTATGGACTGCATCACTGCTTAAGTATGGAGTAGGGAGACCGGGCTAGTTGCAGCCAGGGGCATGTTGAGCCACTCGCGATAACTCCGCTGTTTCTGAAGAGATTGCGCTGTAATCATAACAGAGCATGCGCGCAACCGCTTTCCGTCTTTCAGCTGGAAACCGTCGTGGTATCGGTCGGTAGCGGTTTGGAGACAGAAAAACCTGTTTTTCATAGCAAAAGTGAATTTTACTTTTGTCAAACATTTGTAATAGCACTGTTGATATTAGAGATAAAGATTAGCTGTACTAAATGAGTTGAATGCAGGTATTTACGCCTTATTTGAGCCGAAAACTAAGAGCTGATCACCCACTTGCGTCAGCTGCCTCCGGAGTTGCGGTGGGGTCTCGGGGTAAGTTGAACCACGAGGTTGTTGGGGTAGGTTGAGCCATGATCAACGTGTCACGGAAAAAATGGAATACCTTAATTCCCCCAAACTATTGGGGCACGGTGGTGTAGTGGAAAGCACGCACACTTTCCATGCGGCTAACCCGTGTTCAAGACTGGGCGGCTTCCCTGATCAAAGAAAGAGCAAGCTGGCTTCCAGAAACCTCCAACAGGGATATAGTTGGCGACGCTATTCGGCCCGGGCAGTTGTCTCCTAAAATGTCTGCCATCAGTTCGACCATTGGCGAAGGGGAAAGGCATTTACCACAAGCTCTGATTTTCCCGTTTATTTTCAAAACACTTAAGCGATTTAATGTCCCATTACCTGCCCCTGACCTGCTATTAGGCCGACCAATAATGGAGAAGAGCTCAAGCGCTGTCTTGGGCCCTCCTCTCCTTTAAAGCCCTCAAACTCTAGGGATGCAGGGGCATGGCCTTTCCCAAAAGTTCAAATTGTACCCTCTTTGTGCCGATTTTCCCCGTTTTCTCAAATAAACACTGTTCCGTGATTCCGCCCAGACTTTCAGCAGGGCCCAGTCACTGGCGGACGCAGGAGCCCCGTTTGGGGAGGCAACTCGGGAAAATAGTAAAAGATAGTTTTTAAGAAAATCGGCCAAAGTTTCACTATTTGGGGGACATGGCCCCTGCCCTCCCACCCCCCACTCTGGATCCGCTAGGTTTGTCCAGCATGCCTGGAACGTCAGGTGGTGCCTCGGGCCTATGCCCGATCCCCAGCGGACACCGGCCCTACTGACGGATCGACTTGTGAAAAGCCCTCAGTAGGTCCTTGAAATGTCAGGAAGTCTACCGTACATCTCAGCGCCTGAAAATCCAGCAGGGTTCAGCCTGCCTGGAAGATCAACGAATGCCCTAGTCCTGGACTGGATCTTCAGCAGAGCCTTCCTGCACCATCAGTAACAGAGCTGGACCTCCCCGCAGATGGTTTGAGCTGTACAAGCAGCAGAATCTTCCCGGACTATTCAATGAGCAGCAGTCGCCCTGACCCGACGGTGATACTGATCCTGTCCTGATCTTGCCCCACTTCCTGATACGTTTTCGCCTGCAGCAATCTGCCCGTTGCCTAAAGAGCTGAGGCCGAGGAAGAGAGCCTCGCATCACAGGAAAGCAGCAGTGTTGACGGATATACCAAAACAGCTTGCTGGAAGAGGGGCGGAAAAGAAGTGAAAAGAATACCAGCAAAGAACAGAGGTACAACAGATGGCAAGGGCAAGACGCAAATGCAAGGCGGGTGCAATAACAACACAAGGAAGCAAAAAATGTTAGGAGGAAGCTTTACAAAGATGTTGAGGAGTTCAGCGATGAAACGAGACACTATGCCTGTGTGCTGCGACACTTTCTCAAACAGCCGCCCGGTTGAGCAATGGGTACAGTAGGTACTAGGAGTGCCGTGGATGGGCCTACCGTCTTTGTACGGGTGATTCCCAACGTTTGGGTGTAAAAACAGTACCAGTGACTGAAAGTGAGAATATTGGTGTTTGGAAATAAGCATGGAAAATAAGGACATACTCTCGTTAAGCGGCTCAACGTACCCGAGCGTGGCTCAACTACCCCGACACGGGGCGAGTTGAGCCATTTGACTACCTATCATGATCAAATATCTCACACGGCGACAACATTCAAACTTTGCACACGCATCACTAAAAGCCAAAGGAATAGGCTTCCAGCAATGGCAGAACGAAGTCTATACCTTTATCCATCTCTGAGATATGCGACCAAAACAAAAATCATGTTCAACTAGTCCCGGTCTCCCCTATGCAATACGTTCTCTTGCAAGTATGTGTCTACATGTATTGCGAGCTGTCCATTATCAGTGGCGGATCCAGGAGGGGCAAACAAGGTATTCCCCCCACCAAACGGAAAAGGCTCGGGGTAAAACTATGTTTCGCCCTCCCCCCTCTCCAAAGCTGTTGACCTCCTTTTTGCTCCGACTACTTTTCACTTTATAACCATGATTTTGGTGCTTCAACTCTCGACTTCAAACAGGACCAGTCAACTTCAGTGTAAACGTTGGGCCCTGGATAGCAAAAAAGCAGCTTGTGGCCACATGTCTGACCCCGCGATGTTTTGTTTTGCTTATCGACTCTTGAGCTTAACCCCAAAACCTACCGCCTAGTTAAATTGTGGCATGGTCTCACTGCGTGACGTTTTCTTGACTTTGGCTTGCCCCCCCAAACTTACCGGCTAGATCCGCCACTGTTCATTATATCTGAGGATTGCCGTTGCTTGGTAAAATATTAGACTGTAGGTAAGACGCAGAATGTCATTATAACACTTTAATACGTATCTTTTTAATATGTCCTATTCTTTTAGCACTTCATTATGACTTTGCTGCAAATTTTGTTTGGGGGTGCCCAAATAACCATTCAGGGTGCCCAGTTCATCATTGGGGGTGCCAGGGCACCCTCAAAGAGGTATAAATCCACACCCCTGCCTACATGCCTGTGAAGCGATGTCATTCTCATTTAAATCGGGTCGGAATCATGCGCGAAAAACCGAGTGAGGGTCAGATTGGCCCCCAAGCGCTGAAGGGTTAGAAATTAGCCCTATGGAAAGAATGAATTAGACCTTTGTCGACTGGAACAAAACGACTCAATAATTCACCTTGTCCCTACCCCTTTTCATATCCGGTCTTTTATATGCTAATGAGTAAAATGTATGATAAAAGCTACAATCGGACCACGGCAGACAAATGACTCACAGGATGCTACTGATAGTTACTGCATGATCATGTGATGCACTTTTATATTTCGTTACCAGCATTGTGCTTTTGTAGATACGCAATATGCGGCCGGCGGGAGCTCGCTCTATCACTTCCAATTCAAAGGTCTACTTTTATGCTTTATTTTACCGGATTAACAGCATATTACTAACAGATAATCCTTTTCTTTTCAGGTCTATGATGGAGCTTATCCTCCTAAGAAGATTTGGGGATAGTTCAAGGCTCACGGTCATCAAGAAAAGCTAGCTTCACCATCACCTGAAAATATTCACGAAGGCCATGGACGTGATGGTTTCGTTAGCATCGGCAGCTGATTCTGATCATATAAGGCTACTACAGTGAAGACGTTGCATGCGTCACCGCTAGCTGGCCTCACAGTTCAGAGTCTCCGAGAAGCGAAAAAACCTCAGCCTCCAGTTCATGGTACACCGCAGTGCGACTATCTCCAGGTCCTCGATCTTCCATCCCACGAGTCTTCCTCCAGTCTTCCCAGCGTCGGCGCGGTCCCATCAGCCTGCTGAGGTTCTGCCCGGGGCGTTTCACCCGCTCCGGCCGGCGCGGCAGCAGCGCCACAGCGGCGCAGTATGTACCAGGGTGGCATGCACAACTCGGCCGGCTACGGCCTGGACGGCGGCGGCGGCAGCGGTGCCTACTTCTCCAGCTCAGTCTGTGTGCCGCCCGCGCACCAGCTGTTCGGACTGTCACAGGTGGCAGCACAGTCGGCCCAGATGACAGCACCTCCTGGCGGCGCCGTCGTCTCCGCAGGCGGGTGAGTGGGCATGGCGAGCGAAACTAATTCCTATCATTGTTTATAGCATAAGCAGATCCAGTTGGTAAAGAGGGAACATGGGATCCCCAATTGAGCTTCAATACCCCTGAGATAACCTAGGTACCTCCTACCCTTCAAACATCCCTGAGGCCCCCTGTGGCCTTGTTTCAACTCTGTTCCTCAGCATGCGGGTATCGGTGCCCCGTGATAAGATTTGAGACTACCCTGGCAGGTCACACCGCCAGAATGTGAAGTCCCTCTGGTCCAGTTGGCGTCCCCCGCCTGGGTGATCCCTTCTTCTTCTTTCACCAATCGACGCGCTGATAAATTCCCTCAAACGTAGCCAAGTAGCGTTTTCCGGCTGTCAATAGGTTCTCCGGCCACTTTGGAAAAATAGGTGGGTGGGTGAATTTTATGTCCCCCCCCACCACCACCATGCGTGTTAATGCCAACTGTCAATGATAAAAGCTGATAATGGCCGAGGAAATTCAGCAAATGATTTGGTACCCTGATGATCGACGGATTACTTATTGAAGAAAATCAGCCAAGACCAGCAAGACCAGACTTCTCCGCTTGGACGGGGCAGGGAGTGTCGGATAAGACTCTGTGACAGGATACCTATGCCCCTGCCTGTGAAGTCTTTCTGGTCTGGTACGATAAATGCCACTCCGTGGCAGGAGAACTTATTGAAGAAAATCAGCCAAGACCAGCAAGACCAGACTTCTCCGCTTGGACAGGGCAGGGAGTGTCGGATAAGACTCTGTGACAGGATACCTATGCCCCTGCCGAAGTCTTTCTGGTCTGGTACGATAAATCCACTCCGTGGCAGGAGAACTTATTGAAGAAAATCAGCCAAGACCAGCAAGACCAGACTTCTCCGCTGGACGGGGCAGGGAGTATCGGATAAGACTCTGTGACAGGATACCTATGCCCCTGCCTGTGAAGTCTTTCTGGTCTGGTACGATAAATGCCACTCCGTGGCAGGAGAATCGACAAAAGGTTATATGACTGTCAACTTTGCAATATAAATGTCATATGAGAAGTTTCATAATTGTATAAGGGCTAACAAAATGAGAAGAAAACGGAAGGTATGACACAGAGTCCAGATCAATGGCGGATCCGGTATTGTCTACCGGAGGAGCACATGGTTTGGGGGCGCCATCCAGACCAGGGGGTGCCACTTTTGGACGGCAAAACTTTTTGCCAGCAAAATCAGGTGGGTGCCACCATGTATCGTGGGGTCGCCAATACTCTCACCTTGGCCAGGCTGGGGGATGGGAAGCGACATTTCAGGGGGTGCTATCGACATTTCAGAGCTGCCCCTCCTCATTTCAGGGAGTAAAGTGCTGAGGATCAAACAAGGTGGAAGGGAAGTACCCCCTTGCCCCTTGGGATCCGACTATTTTAGGTGTTATGTTGGCAATAATTTAATTAAAGTTCAAGGTTGCCCTCAGAGAGGCCACCCTTTGAAAGATTAGAGGTGAAATATAGAATCCTGACTACTGCCTGACTACAAGTACATAATTAGATAGTTATTCCAGCGGCGCGTTGTAGAGCATGGCACCACGGCTCAGTTGGCAGACGGCGGGAGGGCAGGCTACGGGCGGCGACAACGCTCACGCCCAGCTGCCGGTCAACTTCGGAGGCTTTAAGTTTGCACCCACCCGAGAGATGGCAGCGCAGCAGCAGGCGGTGGCGCCGCCTTTCGCCGGCTACGGCTATCCGGGCGCTGCCAACGTATCTCCTTGGGGCTGCAACACCATGCCAGCATTTCAGTCGTTTCAACGCGGCGCTTATGGTGAGTAACCGCTTGTGGCGCTGGGTTGTGGGAGGGAGGATTAGTCGGTTGTCTGCGGTGGAGGCAGATAACTCAAACTGTTGCAAGAAGTTAGGCTTTCAGAGAAGGAACTCGGAACAAGGGGAGACGACAAGTTTCCAGGGCGACAGAGAGATTTCAAACAAACGTCTGGTTCCATGAGTCAGAAACACGCTTCCGAAGGCTTGCTTTCTGTTTTTAAACATGGGCTTAAAGCGCTAAGACGGAGTGTCAAACATTGGCACAGTGTCAGTTTAAATGCCATTTGCTCTGTTTCTTCTTTGGTGTGCCTATCCGCTGCTCTGATTCGGTGGCGGTTTAACTGCCGGCTGTTCTGCTCTGGTGTCAGTGTGCCTGTCGGCTGTTCTGCCCTGGTGCCAGCGTGCCTGTCGGTTGTTCTGCTCTGGTGTCAGTGTGCCTGTCGGTTGTTCTGTTCTGGTGTCAGTGTGCCTGTCGGCTGTTCTGCCCTGGTGCCAGCGTGCCTGTCGGTTGTTCTGCCCTGGTGCCAGCGTGCCTGTCGGTTGTTCTGCTCTGGTGTCAGTGTGCCTGTCGGCTGTTCTGCCCTGGTGCCAGCGTGCCTGTCGGTTGTTCTGCTCTGGTGCCAGCGTGCCTGTCGGTTGTTCTGCTCTGGTGTCAGTGTGCCTGTCGGTTGTTCTGCTCTGGTGTCAGTGTGCTTGTCGGTTGTTCTGCTCTGGTGTCAGTGTGCCTGTCGGTTGTTCTGTTCCGGTGTCAGTGTGCCTGCCGGTTATTCTGCTCCTGCGCTGCGTGCCTGACGCCAGTCCTGGAGTGCCGCAGACTTTCGCGAGTGCGTGCAGTGCGGTACAGTGACCCAGTCCTGCTACCCGGACGGCACCGGACACTTCCTCTGCGGCACCTGCTTCTGCAGTCCCAAGTGGAAGGGAATTACACCTGCTCGCTTCTACGGCGCGCGCAGAGGGGTTAGTCATAACTGAAGGGCGCCGGAATAATTTCGGTATTGTTACATATCTATACTTTGTCTGGCATTTCCATTTTACATTTGGATGTTTATATTTCCTGGTCACTAAAATACAAATTAATGCCTCCTTTACTTAATTTACATTCATTTGACTTTATCCCCGGGCTTATATTATTTCATGTACCCAGTTTGACTTTCTTTATTGATATGAAGCTAAAATCACTAATGCCCTCAACCAGTTTTGACCCCACCTTTAATCTTAAAGTTATATCCAATTATACATTATAACCATTTATATGTTATCTGTGTATACCGCGTATAAGCGTATACACTTATACGCGGGTCATGAATTAGGAGGATAGGTAAATATCAATGCTCAAAATCTTATCCGATCCGGAAGCCGTGGAAATCGGCCACACCTCGATGTATGCTATCGTAGCTGAGCGTTCTCTGCGCTATCACCTCTCTGGCCTGTGCCCACAGTCTCCCTTTTCGCGTCGCCTCCACTCCATGTGCACCAACTGCGGCACGACGCAGACGACGCTCTGGCGACGCAGCGCCGACGGTAGGCGCTGACACGCAGCGGCGACCGCGACCAAAATACTACCATTTCACCATTCAACCAGTTCAAATCCACACAGAGATGACTAGTGTTGTGCTAGGGGTGCCGAACAGTCTTTGCCATTGCTGTCCCTTAACCTCCATGATGATGATTGTCTAACTATGGTATAAATTCGTTTATCATCCCTGGGATCGTCGGTTTGTCAGCGCCGCGTGCTCGCTTTGTCAGTGCCGTCACCTCGGTTTGTCAGCGCCGTGGTAACCAATCTTTTTGGCCCTCTGTTGGACCCATTTTCTCACGTTCTTACTTAAGGGCTTTTTATAAGGCGTTCTGTGCATGGCACCTTTGTCCGCCTCTAAAGTGATAAATTTCCTGTCTGTTAGCACTGTCTTATGTTCTCAGGCGAACCCGTGTGTAATGCCTGTGGCCTTTACTTCAAATTGCACGGTGTACGGCGACCACTCTCTATGCGCAAGGATGGTATCCAAACTCGCAAACGCAAGCCCAAAGAGAAGAAAAAGGACACCGCCAAAGAGAAAAAAGAAGGTAGGGATTTACACGCGCCGGTATGTGACGGGTGGATCCCCGTTTTCCCATTACATTGATTGCAGATGGCGAAAAACGACGACGTGCAGCACCACCTTTCCTGGCGTACCTGCTACCTGGTCGTTTTTGGCAGTTTCTGGCAACATTTTATGTTCATATAATGTCGGGTCAGGTCAGCAGTTCAGGTAAAGTAACCTAACCTAAAAAGTGTTTGGAGCTGCAGCAGGAAGAGCAAACTTCATGTATCAATGTGATAGTCATATCACCTGATAAGAACACCGGGCACAGCAAACTTGTTCTAACGGAATTTCTTACATCGATGACCGGGGGTCAGGTCAGGTTCAGTGGTGTCGGAGGATCCGGATTTAAGAGGGGGCACCATGGGCTTTTCAAATATTTTTTTCAGTCAACGCCATAGGGTTAGTGTTAAAATTCATCTTTTAAGGGGCACGGTGCCGCGGTACCCCCTAGTCCCGCCACCTATGGTCAGGTACATAACCTCTCCATTAGAAGTACGTGTACATGGGGAAATTGCTTAAATTTGATAACTTTCGTGGAAAATTGTGATAAACAGTTTATATTGAAGTCATCGTGTTTGGCTTTCCACTACAGCTTTAAAAATACGCAATTTGTCCATGATGACCTCGACGTGACCTTAGGTCGGGTCAGGTGAGGTAAATTGTATGACTTGACCTGGTAAGGTTATGATTAGCATCACTCGGCCCAGCTTGATGAGATGATGGCAAATGTGCATGTATATTTTCTGTGGCACTACTCTGTCAGCCATTGAGACTCCCATTCCTCTGAGACCATACTTTGGCCCCAGGTGACCTCAAAAGTAGCCTGAGAAAAATGCTGTATGAATGTTTTCGATAGACTCCAAAACAGGTTATCTATCATCGTCTTCGGACTTACGCTAATCAGCTTGCGTGCTGATCAGCTGCATACTGCTGGCAACCATGGTTGTTGAGATCGTAAGAGGACATCGAACGCAAAAAGGCTATTATTCAGAACCCTTTGGGGCCTGTGTTCAAGTCTGTATCATTCTCGAACCCTCTTGGTGTCCGTGCACGTACAGACTCGCCTTCATTTTTTCCCAGGCGACACCGTCGACAACTCCCCCAAAGAAGACGACGTCTGTCCTGAAGGCCGAGAAGCCCGACGAGAGCTCGGCTGGCGTTCCGTTCAAGCCGTCGGCCAGCAGCGCTGTCTCCCAGCACCGTCAGCACCCTGTGATGCCCTGTACGTCGAACCTGCCGGCCGGAGACGCTGTCTCAGCGGTGCACGGTCTGCCTCTGTCCGCCGGCTCCGGCTACGGCTCCACGCTGAGAAAACTCACCGACGAAGATATGAGGAATCTCGCATGAAAGTTGGTTTGTGCGATGGTGTGATTTTGGAGTACCATTTTTATCATTTTGTTCTGGGTGGCATCACAGTTTGTTTGTACGTTTGTGTTTTGTTTTGTGTTTGCGTGATAGGGTGATGAACTTGTTGCGGTCTGGTCGAAGGATCTGTGTGCATTTATGCTGGCATATATTTTCAATCATGAACAATGTGACCGTTACAAGTGTGTTCATCTGTTGATTTGCGATTTTTGGTGAGCCTTTTTCAAAGGCACTGTTTTTTAAGGGTAGAAGTGCCTGGGTATGGTATATCCATGTTGATAGATTCACGGCTTAGTGTTGTGGTTTTATAACGCACATATGTTTCTCTAGCCATCATATCCTGGTGCCAATTTTTACAACTGAAAAACAGTTTTGATATTTGTATTGCCTGACGTACTTTGCAGGAAGTGGTTGATGAATCGTTTCCCAATATCGGGAAAATAATGTCAGACAGAAACGAAACTCTAAGATCTAAATTTCCAAAATTTGCTGCTGGATTTTTTTTGTTTGCCGTGAAATGTTTTGCTTAGAATAACGGATGGGTAACATCCAAAACTTGCACGATCATTTAGAGCTTTAGTTAAACAATTTAAATTGTGAAAATCCTACGGAAAAAACACCAATGGGCAACAAAAAATGTGATGGCTATTTGGAGAAAATAAAAACTGTATTGGTTACAGACAAGATTTGGTGGACACATTAGAAGAACATCCTAGCTAGAGCTTTTTACCGTAAAATGGAGTGAAGTGAGATATGATTTGAAATGTTTCAGAAAAAAAAACACACAGTAATGTCTAAAAAAATCAAAATACTGTTGTAGTGTTCTGCAGTACTTCTGAACTTTTGGACTGCGCTACTGATTAGATGTGTTGATTTTCCGATGTATTTTCGATTACGACTCGCTTCACTCCGCATTTTTGTTTTGCACATCTTCACGGAAGGTGCTCGAATGCTGGTCAAACCTTGTTGGGGATTCTGTTTACAAGACGGGTTGATAAATTTTGATCCTGCATGAGGCATCCTTTGCCATTTGAATGGTGATCTTAGTACAGCCTCTGGTTGAGTTTTTTCTCTACTATGTTCATGGGATAATAACGAGCATTGTGGAATGGTGTTGAGATCAGAAGGACGTTTTTAAGTCTTGTTCCACTCTGGCTTGATCCCTGCTTCTCTGCCCAGACAAATCTAGTTTGATCTGTGCAGTGAAAGTAGGATGGATACGTTTTGATATTTGTTATCTTGGTCTATTAATCGAATGACCCGTTGACATGTGACTAAGATTCGCCTTGAAACCACGCACAAGTGTTTCGGTAGATTTCTATCGTTCAGTGACATCGATTCAGTGATTCAAACTTCCTATAAGTGATACATTCTCCCTGTGATTCTCTGCAATGATCACTAATTCTCCAGGTAGCAGACTGACCGAAGGAAAAGGCTACAAAACGAAGTTTGTTGGACGTTTTCTATGTCCCCGCATTGTGTCATTCTTTATCCCTTTCATTTCCATTAGAGTGTTTGCGCTTCTGATAGTCCTTTCTGCAGCTTGTGGGAATATGTGACGGGATGTTTCCCGAATGTTTGGTACTGTTGGGGAGATTGTGGATTAACACTGAATATAAACCGATATGTCCTCAAGTTTAACAGCCGATTTCTGTGCAATTAATGAGTGTAAACATAAACATGTCACATACGCTTGTGGTTTTTTAACAGCTTAGGACGAAAGCAGATCTACAAGGAAAAACTCCAGGATTTATCCTCTTTGTTCGGACAAATCTAGGCTTTTTGTATAAGAAGGGAAATAAATATAACCGATGGATTCTAAAAAGAGCATGCGTTGTTTAAGAGCACGTCGCCTTCCAGAAAAGTTTTGTGAGCTGATGGCAGAATTTCAAGGTAGTGTCGGTTTTTACTGAAAGAGTTAACCCGCGCCCCACCGGGGGTCCGGCGCCACCTTCGCCCCACCGGGGGGCATCGATGGCCCCCCTCTAACTCCGAAAATATGGGCGATAGCGCAAATCTGCAAAGTGCAATAGAAAGCTCGCGTGAATTCAGTAAGAAATTACTTCGCATATTTTAGTGCTCAGGTCAATGGTTTGACCTCCAGAGGTCAAATTAGGTCAAGATCGGCTATTTTCACTCAAATATGCAATGATTAAGCAAACTGGGCATAACTCTTATGTCATTAGAGCTATTGAGGCCTGGTAAAGTACATTTGATAGCAAATTGCCAGTACTTTTCCGCTATGTGGAACGTAAGGACCTCCCGCCAGTGGTTTGACCGCCAGAGGTCACCTCGTGACCTAATATGACCTGAGGTCACGAAAGGTCAAAAAGTGACCTTGCCGTATATCAAATGAAAGCCAGTGACAAGACAAACACGATGGTGTTTCTTTCACCGCTCTAGCCCAATTAGGTCAAAAGTTATTGTCAAAATACTGTTTTTGACCCCTGGTGACCTTGGATGACCTTGGAAAAGTCAAAGGGCAAATATGACCCCTGGGATCCGTGAAAGGGTGTCCAAAAACGTTGTTCTGAGCAGTCTGAGTATTTGCAATCATTTTTGTGGCTTTCATATCATGAAATAGCTTTTCCCCATGCTTTTCCAATGGGAGAGGTCGCCTCGCGACCTGACCTCAGGGCACGAAATCGAAAAATCCCGGATATACACCTTGTAGACCCTGGAGAGGTCATGAAGTGTAGGAAGTTTCAAATCGATCGACTTTGAAATGTAGCTCTTACAGACCTCTAAAGGTGAAGTGAGGTGACCTTGGTTGACCTCGTCTGGTGACCTGACCTTGGATGACCCGGGGTAAAAATTTCAGGGATGATGGGAAAATGATGCAGTGAGAGGTAGAGCCCTCAACCGCGGTGCTGCGCCTCGTGGTTTTTCTGCTATCCCGGAAAAACCTTAGGGGCCATCGATGCCCCCCCCGGTGGGGCGAGGGTTAAACTCCAGTCAGCCATTGGGGGCATGTGTTCAAATCCCGTTTCGTGGTTATGAAGATACCCGCTAACACAGTTTGATCAAACATTTGTTTTGACACTACTTCTTCTCTGAATTGAAATATTTCCCGTGTGTTAATCGATTCTCATGCAGCACAATATCGCTCCTAATCTCAAGTCTCAATGAGGTGGTTCTTACAAATTACTTAAATAATACACTCTAAGGCGCTGATGCAAACACAAGAACAACGATTCAGTAAAACGCACAAAGGTGTACAGAGGCATACTGTGAGCGTTCATATTCACTCTTCAAGCGAGGACATCAAATAGTTCACGCATGTAGCTAAAACATCGAGTCTCAATATACTGCACCCTTGAGAGACGGGGGCATAATCAGACAACTCGAAACGCACATAATGGAGCAGCTGCTACTTACTGCCCGTTAGGTTATGAACATTGATTGGACACTGCAGAGAGCTGAGCATCGTCAACTAGGTGGCGCTGGTCCTGACTTTCTAAATTAATGTCACACTTAAAACACCGCCGGGGGTAGAATGACAGCAGTTGGAACCATGCTCACTATCACAACACTAGACACATGAATTAAGATTGGCGGTCTGTCCTCAGGTGCTGATATTCGAATCTCTCTCTCTCTCTCTCCTCCCTCTCTCTCTCTCTCTCTCTCTCTCTCTCTCTCTCAAAAGAAAATTTTGTGATTAGAAACCTCAGTACTTGGACAGCAGTACCACTACTTAAGTTCTGAGGTAGTGCCTCGCTTTGTGCTTTACACACAGTTTTGACACTCAAAATGGGCATGCACGCCTATTACCAATGCCCCATCCTCACATCCATGAATAAATAGAACATTCACGAAAGGTATCATGTCACGAGCTATGATCTAACAGTAAGGCAAGTTCCTCAAGGCATTCAGGCCACGTCCACTCAGTTTGTTCACATGAATCAGGGCCTGCTGAAGCCATTGAACACTAACACCGTGATCACTGTTCGACTGCCAGTGTTTTATTAAGTGCTCGAGCTGAGAAGCCATGTCCCTTTCCAGCAATCAGCATTCACAGGTGCTATTTAGATGTGACGTCATCACTTGTATAAGCCAATCAGCGCCCGCTGAAGCTATCGAGCGGCAGCGCGGTGTCCTGTTGAGTGTACTTGGGCCGACACACACAGCCGGACTCCACCAGCACGTAGTCCTGTCCGGTCAGCGTCACCGGCCCCAGCGGGATAACCAGGAACAAGTGCGGCGTGTACGTCTGCACACACTCGCCGTGCAGCACGTCACACTGCGAGGACCTGCCGACCGAACAGCACGTCACACTGCGAGGACCTGCCAACCGAACAACACGTCAGACTGCGAGGACCTGCCGAGCGAACAATGCGTCACACTGCGAGAACCTGCCGACCAAAGAACACGTCACACTGGGAGGACCTGCCGAGCGAACAGCACGTCACACTGCGAGGACCTGCCGACCGAACAGCACGTCACACTGCGAGGACCTGCCGACCCAACAGCACGTCACACTGCGAGGACCTGCCGACCCAACAGCACGTCACACTGCGAGAACCTGCCGACCAAAGAACACGTCACACTGGGAGGACCTGCCGAGCGAACAGCACGTCACACTGCGAGGACCTGCCAACCGAACAGCACGTCACACTGCCAGGACCTGCCGACCGAACAACACGTCACACTGCGAGGACCTGCCGACCGAACAGCACGTCACACTGCGAGGACCTGCCGACCCAACAGCACGTCACACTGCGAGGACCTGCCGACCGAACAACACGTCACACTGCGAGGACCTGCCGACCGAACAGCACGTCACACTGCGAGGACCTGCCGACCCAACAGCACGTCACACTGCGAGAACCTGCCGACCAAAGAACACGTCACACTGGGAGGACCTGCCGAGCGAACAGCACGTCACACTGCGAGGACCTGCCGACCAAACAGCACGTCGCACTGCGAGGACCTGCCGATCGAACAACACGTCACACTGCAAGGACCTGCCGACCCAACAGCACGTCACACCGGTGTTCACGTCTCTTTTCGAGAGCTTACAAACCAATAACCGGCCAGAATAGCACCCAGGCCACAGTCTGAGGATCTGCCAACCTAGGATCGCCTCCCACTGGTGATAAGTCGCATTGTAAGAACTGGTCAGTCGAAAACCGGTCAGAATGGTGCCTGCGTCACACTGTGTGGACCGGTCAACCCTGTGTTATATACATATACCGGCTTTCCAAAGGGCGCAGACAAGCAGTGTAGTCCAGTTCAATAGCAGCTTAGACGTGGGCCAATCCACAGATATCGCTCCTGCAGACTTCCGGCCCTGCCTGGGACTAAGTGGAATTGAGTCGACAGGCAAATTTTGCAAAGGTGCACAGGCAGATGCTCAGGTATTTTCAGACACACGCATGTGACTAAGACACTTAACAGAAATTGCACCGTCATGGATAATCATCGGACCTATTTCTTAACTTCTCCGGTATTTACAATGTAGTCAAGAACTCAAATTACCGGGCACAGGAAGATACATCATCACTGGGAGTACATCTCAAAACGAGGAACATCATAAGAAATATCATGGCTTCCGATTTGGTTAGAATAACATCTGAACTGATAATATCGAGCAGATCTAAAATGAAAAGAAACGGTGATCTGAGTTTATCTAAGACACGGAGCATGGGTACTCACTCGCAGACCTCGAAGATGACCTGCTGGAGGAGATCTGGAAACTTCTGCACGATGGTGACCGGTTTTCCGGAGGTCAGTGAGACGCCGTACATGGGGGCGGTGGTGTTGTAGCGGGTGCGGCACAGTCTGGCCGGGGTACCTCCACAGGATGCCGCATCTGCCTCCTCGGTAGCATCGGCCGGCGCCGCTGTCGTCACCTTCATCGCAGGCTTAGGGGTTGCCTTGGTGGCGGCTGCGGGCTTCTTGCCGGGCTTCATCGTGGTCTTCACGCTAGCCTTTGTCGTTGCTTTGACCTTTGGTTTTGCGGTGGTGGTGACATTAGTCTTCACTGCTCGAGCTGTGAAAGGATTATCGCTCTTAGCGCCATGTAACTACATACGTGTCATTGTCCAGCACCAATACTAATGAATCAACTCGTACCTTAAATATCATATTTATATATTTCTCAGACTCGCACAGGTTGTGTTTCCATAAGTGGTTACCACTCTGGGGCTGGCTTTGTTGTCTGGCAAAAGAAAATAACTTGGACGTAAAAAATTGTTTTGGGCCGCAATGGAGGAATATCTAGGGTTCCTGATAACATATAAGCGTGTCAAATTTTTAGTTAACCGGAAAATTGCATACCGATAATGGTAGAGAAATATCTGACTTATTCTAACATTTCACTAAGCAACATTTACTAATTTTGATGAGGAACAGGCAAAAATAGCACCAATAATTGGCCATAATCCTGTCAAGGCGGGGAATCTGCCCACCCCTCATGTTTTTTCCACGGTGTCTTCAAAATGTTTGGCGAAAGGCTTTTGAAACCTTCTGACTCATCCTTAAACTAAACTGGGCATACTCCCGAAAAGTTTTGAGATAATGTATTTACCAGGGGCGGAGCTATGGCTCTGTATTCATAGAGGATTGACTTGCCGGCGGTAGGCATTATCGTGTATGGTGCGTTTTTCCTACAAGAAAGCCCTACGTTACACTATTTCGAGCAAATCCAATGTTCGAATTTTAAGAACAATATGTCGGGTAATCATTCGTACATATTTTTTACAAACGTTCTTCTAGAGAGGTACTTCCAGAAACTAAAAATGAGGGGTTATTTATTTTCTTGGATTGCACTCATGCAGAATGAATAGACTGCTTACAGGAAAGCCGAGAGAAACACAAGTAGTTATGCAACACTCCCAAACCTATATCATATATAATGAAAAGGTGTAATTAAGTATTAATAGGTAGATTAAGATGTAATTAAGATAAATCAAGTATTGTAATTAAGGTGTGTTTACATAAGTACAAGCGCATTTTAGTACACTAAGTGTAATGAATGGCGCAAGCATCTTGGGCATGATACTGAATCGATAAACATAATCCATCATCCATCGGTGGTTAAAGGAAACACGTTTATTGAGAGTCTCCCCCCGGGTTTTACTTGAGCGAATAAAAGTTGAACAATTTTAAAAGTATGTTTATGAATAATACAACACGGATACATTTTATATTTTGCACATCCCTACTTAATCTGCTTTACTTTGACAGTTTTTCAACTGGAGTTAAGCGATACATAAATCGATCCCGTTTATATTATTAATTGGGCAGCTAGCTTTTTAGATCTAATGGGGGAGACTGAATCGACCCCATCCCTAACTCTTCTTGTCATGAATAGGGGTAGTCAGGAGACTGACAGGAATAATGTTAACACGCGCATTGACGGGGGTCTGAGCCACCTTCGCATTGACGGGGGGCGGGTACCCGCCCCCCTAAGATCTCAAGAACCACGGTAGGTAGCGAAAAACGGTAAACGGCGTTGGGCTGCCCATCCACTTCTGCATCGAAAACATTTGAACCATTTTTTTGTCAGGTCACATTTAAGGTCACGAGAGGTCAAAACATGCCCGTCATAGGGATAACATGTAAATTCAGTTTTTCGGCCATTAAATCTGAACAAGTAAAGATAGAGCAAAACGACTTGAACTATATGAATCCTCTTAGCAAGCCGAAGCGAATGATATATAATTTGACCTTGCTAGGTCAAATCAAGGATTTGACCTGACCTGAGGTCAGGTCAGGGTCAAATTATATAAAATGCATATCATTAGAACTGCAAAGCCCAGCCGAGTCTAATGCAGCTAACATAAATGCTCTATCACCATCCGTTATTGAGTTATTCCATAAAAAACCATTTTTCCCATGTATTTCCAATGGAGAGGTCATGCCTCGTACCTGACCTTAGGTCATCGATATCAAAAATACCGGAACATATTTTAGAGAACTCGGTGGGGCCATTATGTGATATGAGTTTCGATCGGTTAAGTTCACCCTGCTCCGACTTATGCTATCTTAAACTTTTTTTGAGGTCGGGTCACTTGACCTGTAATGGTGACCTGACCTGAGATGACCTAACCTTAAAATTTTAACAGAAGTTGTAAAAATGATGAGGGAAAAGGTATACCAAGTACGGCGGCGCTACGCGCCGCCGTTTTTCTGCTGTCTCCGAAAAACCCGAGGGAGGGGGCGGGTACCCGCCCCCGTCAATGCGCGTGTTAAAGCTAAAACCAAACGGTTAAGACAATAAATCACAAAGCCTATTCTGAACAAAACTAGTTACCACCATACTACAAATATATTTATCCTACAGGGTGTTTCAGAAAGAATGATATTTTTTAAATGGTCAGTAAAGTACTAAAAATCCGTCAAATCCGTCCACAAAACACTCATTTTAATGGTAAATTGTAGGACATTTTTATATAAATATGTTTCACTTGCATCGCATGTTTTCTCTCGTCTTAAAATGTACTCGGAAAATGGTGCAAGAAACATAATATATGCCCGCTTATATTTCAGAAAACGGAACTTGCAGCACTCTAAAAAGGCTTCAGCACACAAATGGCACGTGAGCATGCACATCAAAAGCAAAAGTCTCAGTAATATTACAAGTTAAAAGTTTTTGGCTCAAGCTCCGTATGGCCCATTGGTTTACCTTCTATATGAATGACTGGATGCGGCGGACACAGCGCAAAAGGCCCCACTGTTCACCGCAGAACAAGGGACATGGACCAATTGGGGATTGCTTGCTTGGACCTGAGCTTTCCTAAGCTTGAGAGGTGTTTTTTTAGAATTAATTTCCAGAGGCAATGTGCATGTGGACTGAGACGTACCATAGTGACGATATCATGTTTGCAGTGCCATTGGCGTGATGCTTGTCACGTGATACTGATGCTTGTCACGTGATACGCACGTGGATCCAAACGAACATTTTCGATGAAGGCAAGATAGACAGTATTTTTCAAGTCATTTTTAAGACTACTTTTTACTAGCAAAAATATCAAAACAGCTATCAAAATACGAATAATCGTAAATGTCCCAAAATCATCTTTCGATTGATATGTAAATCATACCACAGCAACCAATTTATAACCGCATTATGATCAATTCAAAAATATCATTCTTTATGAAACACCCTGTATGTGCTTACTTCCAGCTCTGCATTATCTGCTGCTACATACCTGTCCTGTGCAGCACTTCCAGGTGCTGTATGCCATGCTGCAGCACTGCGTACTGACTCAGCAGCTCTGCTCTGACGTCGCGGGGATCCTTGGTGGCGAACAGCTTGCGGCCGCGACGCTTTGGCCCCATACTCATCACCAGTGCATCCACGGCCTCCCTGGGGGAACGCGGCTCGCTGGGGCATGTAGCTATACAAAGGGACCGGAGGTGGCAGTGCTCCATATGTATCCTGCAGTGTTAGTTTAATGATGGTAAATGCCTCTACACTAGTCTTTATACAAAGCAAGAATTAAGCAGTAAAGTAGAGTATTTTGGCACATGTAGTAAAACACATTCCCTTGATTCAAGTATGATTGGGAAAAGATGTAGGAAACAACATAAAGCAGTTACCAGAAAATTTGCACACTGAACAAAAAATTCGTAAAGGACTTTGAAAGGCAATGTTGAGGACAGTGCTGTGGTTGCCGTTTTGTCGCTGGGTTTCTGTCTTACTTGGGATAGGGCTTTCCATCAGGGCCGGTACAGTCTGTGTGGTCCAGGGCGTCGCCCCAGAGCTGGGCCATGCGCCCCTGCCCGGACCGGCCACACTCGCCTGCCCAGCCGAGTCCTAGAACCTGCCGACACACCAGCAATGTCAGAGGGGAGGCCGTGAGTTGAGTCTGAGAAACTGTCGGCACTGCAACAACATCAGAGGAGAGGTTCGAACTGCGTCCGAGAACCTGCTGGTACACCAGCGACATCAGAGGCGAGGTCGTGAGCTGGGTTCCAGAACCTGCCAGTATCACATCGACATCAGAGGCGAGGTCGTGAACTGAGTTATAGAACCTGCCGGCACTGCAGGGACATCAGAGGAGAAGTCGTGGACTGAGCTGTGGATCCTGCCGGCACGCAGTTTTAGAACCGGGGTGACACAGTCGGCTAGTGCACGATTTCAGTTTGATTACGTGACTTTTGCAGTAATCAATGATCCCGGATTCGAGTTCGCCCAGAACAAGGTTTAGGCGCCCTGCCCTAGCCCCAGTCTGGTTAGTTTCCCATTTCCTAGTCGTCGCATATATCCTTGCTGTTAGTTAGCCGCTTAGCCCCAAGCAAAACAAAAAGGGAGAGAGCTGAGTTATAAAACCTCCCAGCGTCGAATCAACATCAAAGGCGATGTGACGCGTTTGGTGTTTAGAATTTATTATCCACTTGCAACACCACGCAGCTTCACTGTGAATATCATGGTAGTTTCTTTAATACCTCCCCCTTAACCTGCGCCCCACCGGGAGCCATCGATGCCCCCTCTATAACTCCGAAAATATGAGGGTTAGCGTAAATCTGCAGAGTGTGTTAGAAGGCTCGTGTAAATCCAATATGTTTCTACTTTACATGTTTTAACGCTCAGGTCAATGGTTTCACCCCCGGAGTTCAATTTGGGTCACGATATGCTATTTGCACCAAAATATGCAATGCCTAAGAAACCTGGGCATAGCTCTCATGCCATTAGAGCTATTGAGATCTAGTATAATACTTTGCATAGGAAACTGACAGGGCTTTCTTTGCATTAAAAAATGACCCAACGCCAGTGGTTTGACCTCAGAGAGTACCTCTTGACCTGATATGACCTGAGGTTACGAAAGGTTAGAAAGTGACCTTGCCGTATCTCAAATGAAAGCCCGTGACGCAATATACACGATGACGTTTAATTCAACACTCTAGCTGGATTAGATCAAACGTTATCGTCAAAATGCTGTTTTGGACCCCTGGTGACATATGATAAGACCTCAGATAAGTCAAAGGGCAAATATTGCCCCTGGAATCCGTGAAAAGGTAGCCAAGAATACTTTTCTCAGAAGTTGGAACATTTTCAATAATTTTTTGTGACTTTTAGATCATAAGAGAGTTTTCCCCATGCTTTTAACATGGGAGAGGTCACCTTGTTACCTGACCTCAGGTCACCAAAACTAAACAAAATCCCGGATATAAATTTTGCAGACCCTCGAGGCATGGCGCGTAAATGTTCAGGGTCCCCCGCCCCGCAAAAAACGGTCGGGGAAAATGGAGGAGAGGCAGATGTACTGCAGTCTGCGCCTTGCCGTTGTTCTGCTATTTAGAAAAAAACACTAGGGGATCCATCGATGCCACTAAGTGGGGCGAGGCTTAAGTCGCTAACATTGAGCGGTAAGAGATGAAATCTGCATATTCAATGCAACATTTTGGATTTTTGGAACATGCAGTCAGATTTTGAGCTGTTTTTCTTTTCAAGCTCCAATGTCAATGCCGCGGTGCTTAAACTGAGGTATGGCAAAACCGAACTATCAGTCACTAGGAGTTTTGAGTGGTGCTACCTCAGGGTGCACCGCCAAAGGGCTAGACAGAAGACACAATAGGTAGCCGAGGAACCAAGAACTATAAATTTGTTCATAACATACATCCAGAATACTCTTGTTCTTTGGACGATTTGCGGTCAATGGTGAGTTTGGAAATCAATATTTTCGTTTAGTAGTCTTCCACAATACATAAAATTAATCGCAAGCAGAAAACAATCGTGATAAAATGTTACTGACGTGAAGTATTTCTATTTTCTGCTCGTCTAGAATGACATGGCAAGGGAAAGAATGCGTTTGTTTTGCAAATATGTTGCAGATGAAGGAAGCTTCAGATTTCTGTCGAGGAGGTGGAACAATGTACCGTCCCGAAAAATTGTACACCTATGTTCCATGAAGTCTCATTGAAGTGACCTACACATCTTAAAAGATGATAAAGCAGAAAACAGTAAAAGAGCTAAAATACTTAAAACCCATCCGAGAAAGCAACCATTTAGAAACAATGTGTTTAACACACTTTTTTACATGCGTGGCATACATACTATACTACCAGTGAACGGCTCAACACATGATATTGGATTCGTATCATTCGCCAGACGGGTTACTGAAGCCGCACCAAAAATCTCCTGAATTGGCGTGAAACAGCGGCAGTGAGTGATGACCTGTTCAGCTCAGATCCGGAAGCAGGCCGTCTCTCGCGTTCTCCACACTTTCGCGGGCTCTGACCGGACAGGCCGGCGGGCGGCAGGCTCAGTGACGTGTCCAGCCGGCCGGCGCGCGGTCACGACCAGCATCTGCGGTCCGCCGGGTCAGCGAATCAGGTCAGAGAGCGCGCCTTGCCGCGGTGCGGTCCGGACCTCGCCGCCGAGGTTTGCACCGGCTCCGCTGCAGCGCCGGCGCCGTCCGGCCCGCCCGGCAACCCGGAACACGGCACTGAGGCGTTCTTATCGCATAATGAGGCGGGCGGTATATAGGTGTAGTGTTTATATACTGAGGGCAAGAAGTGATCATAATGCACAGAATGGGTGCCGTTTTAAACGGTCGTTCAAACGTGAGAGCGCTGCAGGGGCGGCAGCTGTCGACGTGCTGTTTCTGTGACTGTCCGACAGCCGAGCGCGGCCGCGGCCGCTTTGTGTCGGCTGCATGCTGTCGACTGGCCATTGTTGTCGTCGTTTTTCCGGCTAAACACACCAGCGACGGCTGCGGACCGCGCCGGCGGTGGAGCGTGGGAGGGGCGTCCAACTGACCGCACTGCCGCCGGTGCCGACCGACCAGATTCGCCAGTCATCCGGCCGGCTCCCTGCTGCGTGACATTGACACAGAGGTGCCGAGCTGCGCGCGTCAGTTCTGACGCGATGACGGCCACAGAACGTCGGCAGCGACGGTGTTTAGAGGTCACGGCGCGCCGGTGACGGTGTTTAGAGGTCGCAGCGCGTCGGCGGCGATACTTAGAGGTCACGGCGTGTCGATGGCAATGTTAGAGGTCGCGACGCGTCGGTGACGGTGTTTAGAGGTTACGGCGCGTCGGTGGCGATGTTTAGAGGTCACGGGGCGTCGGTGGCGATGTTTTTCCCGGACGAGCACAGCCGCCGGCCGCGAAAGTTGTGTCAGAGCTGGAGCAGAACGGCACTCCCCGCTGCCGCCGCCGCAATCGGCCGCCGCCCACCACTGGAACACTTTTACACGCCGGTGTTTTGGGACACCACTTAATTAGCTGTTTGATTCAACTGTGTGAAGAGAGAATGAAAAAAGTGGGAAAGGAAGGAAGGCAATTTTGATTTGGCGATTCATATCCTCCTTTCTCTTCCTCTTGGCTGCAAGGAAAATTAGAACAGACGGCTTCTCAGGGAGAAGCTATGAAACTGAATACGGTCGCTTCATAAATGCATACAAAAGACAACCATACAGCTAAGCTATTCATGGTTCTAAACAGGCGTAAATTGCGAATGTAGTTACCGCTCTGTTTCCGCCAAAGCTTTCGGGGACAAAATGAACCATATTTCATCAATTGCCAACTCAAAGGTCAATGTTCGATTCGTTCAGCATATGCTAACGCACCTGGTGCTCGTCTGCAGCGCTAAAACAGCTAAATCACGGCCTCATCAACCACACGCGATGGGCAATCTCACGATCTGGCCCGTGTTCCAGCTCAGCTCCCAGCCTCGTCCAGCGTGTCTCTGCTCGCCCCTCTCACTGGTAATGCCCCCGCGCTGGAGAAGCCTCCAACCGAATGTTTACTAATTCCTTGGAAGTGCCAGAGCACTACCGATAAAATACTAACGTAATGCTGAATTGTCCGGTCCATTTGTCGTTTTAGGGATTTCAAATCACTGGCGAGTGCAGACAGAGGAAAAAACATAACATTTTCCGCCCCCAAGTGCCCGATTTTGCACTATTTAGTCATGAAATTCTTCATTATCACTAGTTTTGGTCCCTTTGCCCCTTCCCCAAAATAATCAGTTTAGGTCCGCTAGTATTTTAAATCGTTTTAAATTGTTCATGGTGGTTGTGGTAGTGTCGAGAAACTGAAAATGGCACGTGGCTTCTTAATGAGACGGGAATTTTCATCGTTTTATTTTAGGCACACTCACTCATTTTCAAAGATGCTGAGAGGGTGTCTGAGAAGGTGTCTCATGCTGAGAAGGTTTTTCAACCAATCAAACTTCCATGGCGGCGTGTAGTGCGCGAATGTGCACCACGTGCGAATGTGCTTTGTGCACCACGTCATACTGTTATCATGATTGTGCACACCAGGGCATGGAACTCCACACTGGGGAGGCAAAGGTATTCAGGCGATCAATGCCTGTACCTAAATCTACAGAGTATATCACTATGACTCCATCCTGGCCTGGTAACAATCTGTACCTACCTGGAGATGCTGCTATTGCTTCAATCGCACACTTATTGCTTTACTGGAACTGCCAATCGGTCGTGATCAGTGGCTTTCCAGTACTGGAGCTCAGTGGGCACTCACGACGGTTTGACCGCTGCGCCAGTGTGAGTTACTTCTGACTCGAACGCTTCCGTGGTTATTCATGTGTCTAAATCAAGTGATGGAAGTCAGCAAAGGCATTTAGGTACATACGGCAGAGGGAGGATGGGGCTGGGCATGTAACCCATCCAATATTCAAATACAAAACAGAAACCTCAGGCCTTTGCAGTGGCAGATCCAGAGGGGGCGAAAAGGTATGTGCCCCCCAAATGGAAAAGCTCGGGGAAAAACTATGTTTTTGCCCCCCCACCTTAAAGCAGTCGACATCCTTTATGCCCCGACTCCTTTTTAGTTTATAAGAAATATGTTGGCGCTTCAACTCTCAGCTTTAAACAGAAACAATAAGTTCAGTGTAAATATTGGGTCTAAAAAGTATCTTGAGCCCATATTTTTCACCCCGTTACGTCTTTTTTTTGCTTTTTGCCTTACATATCCCAAATTCTACCGTCAAGTCATATTTTGTAGCACAATTTTTCACTGCGTGACGTTTTTTTCCTTGGTTTGCCCCTACCGAACCAACCGGCTAGATCCGCCACTGTGCCCTTGCATGAAAAGACATGGTCCGTAAATCACCCTTCCTCTCAGATCTTGACGTACCCGCGCCCGTGGTAGTCAGAGTGGTGCTAGTGTTGACGTCAAGGATAGAAGCTGACAGATGTTAGTGTTTAGAGCCGGTAGGACCGTCATCGGTCCCACAAACGGTAACAGCCTAATAGTCTGAACAATCTGCAGCAGCCCGGACAGCGAGCGAATAGGAAGAAATGACAGCAGCCGGGCAGGGAGGAGAGAAACAGAAAAAAGTTTCAACTCAACAGGTCAAAGTGTTCTGCCAAGAAGCAGCTAATCTCACAGTGCTGAGCTTGTGAACCCAAATACCACATATCCATAGAATCTTTCCCGTATTCAACTCGTGTGAAAGTTTGTGAAACTGTACGGACAGTGTAGATAGTGAGCCTAGACCCCCACAACTGCCTCTAATCAATGTCAAAGTCAGCATAGCAACAGCAATGCTCAGCGTGCTTATTCAGGTTATAACAGAACGGCATATTTTTGGCAGAAAGAGTTAACACGCGCATTGACGGGGGCCGGTACCCGCCCCCCTTCGGGTTTTTCGGAGCTAGAAGAAAAACGGCGGCGCGTAGCGCCGCCGTACTTGGCATACCTTTTTCCTCGTCATTTTTACAACTTCTGTGAAAATTTTAAGATTAGGTCACCTCAGGTCAGGTCACTAGTACAGGTCAAGTGACCCGACCTTAAAAAAAGTTTAAGATAGCATAAGTCAAAGCAGGGTGAACTTATCCGATTGAAACTCATATCACATAATAGCCCCACCGAGTTCTCTAAAAACATGTTCCGATATTTTTGATATCGATGACCTAAGGTCAGGTACGAGGCATGACCTCTCCATTGGAAATACATGGGAAAAATGGTTTTTACGGAATAACTCAGTAACGGATGGTGATAGAGCATTTATTTTAGCTGCATTAGACTCGCCTGGGCTTTGCAGTTCTAATGATATGCATTTTATATAATTTGACTCTGACCTGACCTCAGGTCAAGTCAAATCCTTGATTTGACCTAGCAAGGTCATATTATATATCATTCGATTCGGCTTGCTGAGAGGATTCATACAGTTCAAGTCGTTTTGCTCTATCTTTACTTGTTCAGATGAAATGGCCGAAAAACTTAATTTACATGTTATCCCTATGACGGCATGTTTTGACCTCTCGTGACCTTAAATGTGACCTGACAAAAAATGATTTAAATGTTTTCGGCGGAGAAGTGGATGGGCAGCCCAACGCCGTTTACCGTTTTTCGCTACCTACCGTGGTTCTCGAGATCTTAGGGGGAGGTACCCGCCCCCCGTCAATGCGAAGGTGGCTCAGACCCCTGTCAATGCGCGTGTTAAGGAATGAGCATGAATGCCTTTATAATACAATTACGCAGTGCAACCAGATATAACATATACGGTGTCAACAGAATAATGATAACTATGTTCAGGAACAACCAGCGATAGCTAGCTGCTGATTCACGGGCGACACAACGAAACTGCACAGGCGACGGAAACCGATTCACCCTTTTCACAGACGGCAGTTGTAACAGTTGGCACCGGAACCAAAAGTGTCGTCTCCAGATAGCGGGTAAAGTAGGAAAAACAGACGGCGGGTGGAGGTGATTCCAGCAGCAGGACTAGGATTATACAGGCTTACTTCGGCAGTGGCGACGTCACTAGAAGTGTTAATGGCAGTATTTGTGTTGTCGGTGAATGGTGGTACTGGTCGGTGGCACCGGCGGCCCGAGAGCGCTGGAAATGGGTCAGTGGCACAGCGACAAGCTGCAGCCGCGGGACCCGTGTCAAACCCGGCACCAGAATCACTACAGACCCGGTGTCTAACCCGGCACCAGAATCTCTGCAGGCCCGGTGTCAAACCCGGCACCAGAATCCCTGCAGGTCCCGTGTCAAACCCGGCACCAGAACCCCTACAGGCCCCGTGTCAAACCCGGCACCAGAATCCCTGCAGACCCCGTGTCAAACCCGGCACCAGAACCCTACAGGCCCCGTGTCAAACCCGGCATCAGAATCCCTGCAGGCGCCGTGTCAAACCAGGCACCAGAACCCTGCAGACCTCGTGTCAAACCCGGCACCAGAATCCCTGGAGACCCGTGTCAAACCCGGCACCAGAACCCCTGCAGGCTCCGTGTCAAACCCGGCACCAGAACCCCTGCAGGCCCCGTGTCAAACCCGGCACCAGAATCCCTGCAGGCCCCGTGTCAAACCCGGCACCAGAACCCCTGCAGGCCCCGTGTCAAACCCGGCACCAGAACCCCTGCAGGCCCCGTGTCAAACCCGGCACCAGAATCCCTGCAGGCCCCGTGTCAAACCCGGCACCAGAATCCCTGCAGACCCCGTGTCAAACCCGGCACCAGAACCCCTGCAGGCCCCGTGTCAAACCCGGCACCAGAATCCCTGCAGGCCCCGTGTCAAACCCGGCACCAGAACCCCTGCAGACCCTGTCAAACCGGCACCAGAATCCTGGACCCGTGTCAAACCCGGCACCAGAACCCTGCAGGCCCCGTGTCAAACCCGGCACCAGAGCCCTGCAGACCTCGTGTCAAACCCGGGACCAGAATCCCTGGAGACCCCGTGTCAAACCCGGCACCAGAACCCCTGCAGGTCCGTGTCAAACCCGGCACCAGAATCCTGCAGGCCCCGTGTCAAATCCGGCACCAGCCTCCCTGTAAAAATGTCTGCACTAACAGCACCAACCTCCCTGCAAGAATATCTGCACTAACAGCATCAACCTCCTCAAGAATGTCTGCACTAACAGCACCAGTCACCTTGCAGGAATGTCTCACTAACAGCACCAACCTCCCTGCAAGAATGTCTGCACTAACAGCACCAGTCACCTTGCAGGAATGTCTGCACTAACAGCACCAACCTCCCTGCAAGAATGTCTGCACTAACAGCACCAGTCACCTTGCATGGTCATCCTCGGAACTCTAGCAATGCTCAGAACGCTACCAAGCATCAGCATTCAGTTTTGCGGAAAAACAATAAACGATTCCAAAGTCGTCAAAAATTTGGGCGTAATGATCGACAGACATCTTAGCTTTGAGGCACATATCAATTCGGCTTACGGTAGATGCATGGGTATATTAATTGCTTTCAGCCACGCACAACATGTAATACCGAGACGTGCTATGTCAAGCATTGTACAGGCTTTAGTGCTATCTATAGTACGGTACTGTCTGTCCGCGTATGGTTCGTGTGGTGCTACCCAGACCCGCCGCATACAGAAGGTTTTAACTTCTGTGCGCGTGTGACGAGCGGCCGTAGACGCAGTGATCACGTGGCGGATGTTATTCGTGAGTTGCGCTGGATGCGAGCTGATCAGCTAATCGAGTACCACACAGTCTGTGCACTACACTAGGCTGTAACCACCGGCACGCCGGCGTACATGGCAGAAACCATCGGAGCAGCTGTCAATGTCCTTCACGAGCACGACACGCGCCGGTCGCAAAATCTCACCCTGCCGCGAATTAGAACTGAAGCAGGCCGGAGAAGACTCAACTACCGAGGAGTTCAGATGTATAACGAGTTGAACATCAATGAGACTCTGCCGTTTCGTGCCGCAGTGAGAGCTATTTTATTGTCACGGTGATAGCGATTCTTCTTAACACATGTCATTCCATGGTTAGGTTTTTAAGTGTCTGGCTACGTTTAGGGCTATTATTTTGTTTTTCAGTTATTTGTTTTAGGAAAATTTACTGTTTTTATGTCTCTGAGCTTGTTGGTACCTAGATTTCTTTACGAATGCGTGAATGACGGTGTGATGAGTCTTGTACCCACTTTTAGATTTCGTTTTAAACAACTTGACGTGTCGAGTGAAAAACGATGGTGAATGGATCTCAGACAAAATAAACTACTACTACTACTACTACTTGCAGGAATGTCTGCACTAACAGTACCAGCCTCCCTGCAAGAATATCTGCACTAACAGCACCAGCCTCCCTGCAAGAATGTCTGCACTAACAGGACCAACCTCCCTGCAAGAATGTCTGCACTAACAGCACCAGCCTCCCTGCAAGAATGTCTGCACTAACAGCACCAGCCTCCCTGCAAGAATGTCTGCTCTAACAGCACCAGCCTCCCTGCAAGAATATCTGCACTAACAGCACCAGCCTCCCTGCAAGAATGTCTGCTCTAACAGCACCAGCCTCCCTGCAAGAATATCTGCACTAACAGCACCAGCCTCCCTGCAAGAATGTCTGCACTAACAGCACCAGTCTCCCTGCAGGAATGGCTGCACTAACAGGACCAACCTCCCTGCAAGAATGTCTGCACTAACAGCACCAGCCTCCCTGCAAGAATGTCTGCTCTAACAGCACCAGCCTCCCTGCAAGAATATCTGCACTAACAGCACCAGCCTCCCTGCAAGAATGTCTGCTCTAACAGCACCAGCCTCCCTGCAAGAATGTCTGCACTAACAGCACCAACCTCCCTGTAAGATGTCTGCTCTAACAGCACCAGTCACCTTGCAGGGGTGTCTGTTGTTGTACCCGCGGCACCAGCTGGGCGGCTGTAGACCATGTAGAGGAGACTAGCTCTATCCAGGTGCCAGACAGTTGGGGGATCGGTGGTTGGTCAGAGTGGATTTTCTGGTCTGTGGCGTACAGCAGGGATGTCGGTTGGTCTGCAGTTTGCTGTAGGGAGATGATCTGATGTGGCTATAGCCAGTAGGCATACCGGTTGGTTCATGGTAGACAGCAGCCATGCTTTTCGGTCCGTAGGTTATAGCAGAGACCGGCGGGTCTACAGTAGTCTTGGGTGGGGATTCCGGCTCGTCAGTAATTTTCAGTAGGGATTCCGGCTTGGTTGCAGTTTTCAGTAGGGTTTCGGACCAGGCTATCTCTCGCAGTAGGAATTCAGGCCGGGCTGTTACTGGCAGTGAGGATTTGGAATGGGCTGTCGCTGACAGTAGGGATTCGGGCCGAGCTATCGTTGGCAGTAGGGATTCGGGTTGGGCTTTTGTTGGCAGAAAGGATTCGGATTGGGCTGCCTTGAGCAGTAGGGATTCGAGCCGGGCTTTCGTTGGCAGAGGGATTAGGGCCGGGGTGTCGCTGGCAGCATAGATTAGGGTCGGGCTGTCGGTGACAGTAGGGATTCGGGCCAGGATGTCGCTGACAGTAGGGGTTTGGGCCGGGATGTCACTAGCAGTAGGGATTCGGGCCGGGCTGTCGGCAGTAGGGATTCGGGCCGGGCTGTCGCTGTCGAGTGGGGTGAGTCATCGGCTGAGGTGGGGTTACTGACCGGTCCACTCACCACAGACCCGGGGTACGGGTTAGCGACCAAGTAATGAGCGGCTCTCGATCGTACCAAGCTACAGTTGTGTCACACGGAACAGATTATGGTCAAGGTTGTGCGTTCAGAATTACTGGCTATTTGTGCAGCGTGGGAACCCCCGGCCAACGGGAGTAGTGATGGATAATTCTATCAGACGAAGACTAACGGGAGCGAAGAGCCATTTGCCCACAGCTGAATGTGTCCATCGGCTTATCATATTGTAATTCGATCGTTGAGGCTTAATATAAACAAGGTTTCACTCCCATGGTAGCCGTGCAGGTCGTTTTAAAACACATCACTTCCGGAGCTTTGTGTGCGCGTCCGGGCGGTGGCATTCCGGCGACTATCTGAGTAATCTGACCCAGAACCGGGCGAGAAAAACGCTGCACGAACCGGACGATCCGTGACCAGCCCCCGTTTACCGCAGCCTCTCTCTCATGGGGTCGTTCAGAGCTAGCGTTAGCAAATCGGTTACATATCACTATCTCAATGGAATGAGGACGGAGAACTGGGGGTAAGTATTTGACGTCGATATCGTTTGCATTGCTTTTCCGCATTAACAAGAAGTGGTCATTGATTTTCTACGTCGACAACCGATATAGTGCTATTTTTGGAGATTTAGATGTGCCAACCATATTCTACCATTTTGACCCCATTCCGTCCGACTGTATTGGCTGCTATCTAAGACCGATATTAATATTTGGGTGAAACGTTGTCGAAAGAAGCGTGCTACTAAGAAAACAATGAATGACTTAAATAAACGTTTTTACTGTTCCATTGAGGTCAAAATCAGTGCTAGTGGGCTCAAAGGTCCATCACGAAATAAGAACATTTTAAGGCATGGAAATATAAAGTTTCAGACCAAAATATCGGAAAAATGTGGAAGTGACACCAGTAAAACACCTGTGTTGGCAAAAGCCGAGCAGGTAATAAATGTCGGATATTTTCATTTTCCACATGGCATTGACAAAGCTGAAGCTGTTTCGCATGTGTACAAAGACTCAATTTGCAATAAAATCCGCATGTAGCTAATAATTTGGAAAGTATTTTGTTCACAGGGGAAGTAAGGTTATACTATTGTAGCTTATACTTTGGGCCTTCTGATTTATTCTGGGCTTTCTCCCAACGGCTGAAATAATTCCACTGCTTTTATTTTGTTTTCTTATCACTAGCCATATACGATTTATACCCAGAAAGTTGCAGACTCAACAACCTGACAGTGCCTTGCTTAAACTGTCCTCAAGGCTGGCACTTGCCTCACAGAGCGTTGCTTGAATTTGTGTCGTGTAGACGGTACATGGACGCGAATTTGGCTGACTGATACCCATGGCCGCCCGTCAAAAGTTTCGGAAATACGCACCCCGATTTAAATTCAGTTGTTCTCAATGTTTCGTATTTTTTCGTTATGTAAAATTATTGAGCCAAAAATTCTTACAAACGGCACAGCAGAATGTGTGCCATTTGCTCCTTTACCCTGTGGTGAAGTTTTTGTGTCACTACCATCAATAGCTTTCGAGAGATCATGTTTTTTGTAAGATTTTAGGGGTCTTATTGATTCATCCCATCTTTTAAACGGTTTTAAGGTCAATGTTCCACGTAGATTGACCAGAGCCTCACGATCAACCCTGTTTCATATTCTATCATGTAGAGTTCATACTGTCGCTTCGGGAGTTTTTACACGCATCCCGTGCCTGGTTAACAGGTTTTTAGACAAGTCACCAAACAGTGATTTATTCTGTGACCCTTTAGGCCGATCGAAGACAAATGCATCATCGTTTACGGCAACAGAGTCAGTTTTGCATGATGTCCACTGTGTTGTAGTCATTGGGATCGAAAAGTTTTGGAGGGGCCAAATGAAAAAATCGAAAAACAAGGAGTTAAAAACCAAAAGTGGTCGTTTGGGAGGGCCAAAAGATACTATTTCGGGCTTGGGCGGCCTGGGCCCCTGATCCGCCAGTGGTTGTAGTACTCCTGGCGTGTAGCCCATGATGTGCTCTATCTCTGTTGACTTCACCTGTAATCGGGTATCGTATGAGCTGTTGGTGATATAAATAAGCATACAAAGATACAAAGATACAAACAGAGGGGCAAACAAGAAAACTTCAGGATTATATGTAAGGACAGTTCAGTGCCAAATGCACGCCACAGCACTTGCTAAGGATATCAATTTATATCCTTGATTTTTTCCGAAAATTGTATCTTTTCATTATTGAAGGGGCGTGCACGTGTGTACGTAAAGCATGGCTTCAGTGCTGATCGGTGCAGTCAACTTATGCTGCTGGCAAAAATATGCATACCAAATGTCCGTCTAATCAAGCCAGTGGTTTCTGAGATATCGAAGAGGGATGCGCATGCGCACACGTGGCGTAGGACTCCAAATGTAAAAAATGCTATCTTGCTCTTAGAGCAGTCCCAATATAGGTACGTCATAAATTTCATTACGATCGGATGCATAGTTTTTAATTACAGCCTAAGGGTGAAGCCTGCTCACCCTTTTCTTGTGTACCTGTGCGCGAGAATTCTGACTTATGATGACATTGACATTTACCTAGTAACTCACAGCATTGTTGTTTCCTGCACACCAAGTCTGGGCCTGTTCAGATGAGGAAAAAGTGAGTTATGACGTGATAAAAGACGGAGATTTGATGATTTGGTATGCCCCTGCTTTTGCAGATACGACCTTTGCCAGATTCCTACTCATCCCTGATGTGTTCAGTCGCTAATTGAATTGATCCGGCTATAACATGGTGAAAACTCCTTTGAGGTATGTTGCACCCTTTCAGCTTTTATGCTATATATAAGCTTTTCGTCAGCATGGCGGTCGGGCCGGGCCGGGCCGTGTTGCACATATATGACATTGTATCGATATGTAGGGACAGACCTCGCGGGAGCTGCCCGCCAGCTCGGTAACAAGCCAGTCCTTTGCTAACGTGTCTCAATCAATACAATGCGACCTCGTCACAAATCTCCCACGTGAAGGAAGCCTCCCATTTCCGTCGATGTGAGAAGAGCACGGGCCCGCGCAGCACGCACCAGTTTATCCAGCGTCGCCGGAACGCCTGAGGAGCGTCCCCGGGCGGGCGCCGGCCGTTTGGTGAGGATTTACGGACGTCTGGGAGCCGTCTCCCCGCCGTAACGGTGCAGCTGTCCCAGCCCGCGCACGCCAGTCGAGATACAGAACAATTATGCTAACAGTTCACGGCGCTGACAGAGACGTGGCCGCGGACGCGTGCCCGCAGGCGACTGACAGACGGAGCCGACTCGGCCACTGAATCACCGGCTACTGCGCATCACCCGGTGATTGATGAGCTAAAGATGTTTTAATCCGAGGTTTACGGAGGAATGTGAGCACAAACTACAGCGTAGGAACGCTGGAATGGTGGTTTAGCCTAGGTTTTTAAAGTCCTTAGAATACTATTTGACCGTAGCTTACGGCTGGCAATTGTCGGTAAATTTGCTTAAAAGGAATTTAGTTCATCACACCTGGTAATTTTGGCCAGGACTGACCTCAAAAGGAATGGTTCTAATGATAAACCTCTTATTTTCGTCATACAAAAATAAAAAAACAATGTGTGTACCTGATCAATTTTAATAGGCTTAGGGCAACTTGCATTGAGCCTTCATTTTGGCTATCGATTCATACTAATATTCAAACAGAAAACTTTGAATGCTTCGGGCTCTGAGATTCATCACCTTCATCCTTGATCGTTGGTGCAGTTTATTAAGAAAAGCTTGACCACAGTGAAGGGTGGGAGATATGATAAGGCATTGGAGAATTGGATCGTAGATGAGGCATTGGAAAAATAGTCATGGTATGTTGCAAGAAGCAATATTCATTCATGCCTTAAGCTGTATATTTCACAATGTTGGAAAATGTGATTGATCGTTGCGACACGAGAAAAAAATGCATATGTATTTATTTATGGTAAATATTTTTATTTGACAAACAAACACAAACATCTGAAACATCTGAAAGAACGAGTAAGGTTGCCTACTGACCTCTCAGGTTGAGGATTGGAGGTGTCCCGAACAATAAAAAGCTATCCGGCCCATGTTATTAGCTAAAGAGCAAGCATCACAATCACCTGGAACAACTAACACTGAGATCAATCAAGGCCACATCAGGTCAGAGTCATGACATCTTAGGAACCTCAATGCCCCCTACAGAAGCGGAACATCGCATTGTCACAGTTACTTCTAAAGGGACTCTCGCTTGGTTGTCATTCACGTGCTTATGATGTTCAGTGACAATTTCAGTTACGGAAATATTGCTAGTAACTCACAAACCTTAGAGTAAGATGTGATCACAAGAGAGATGGATGATGGAAAATTGACCGCATAAAACACAGGATGTAAAACAGAAATTGTCATTGTCTGGCGTTGACTATTCCCTCGAAATCTTCAATTTAGGATAGTTCAGATAGTTATTTTGACATCAGATTTACATTAGATTTGACATCAGACTGATTTAGACATATAGTTATGTCAGTTTCAGTTGCTTCTCTCTAATGTGAGAAATGATGCCGTTATGGGGTGACTTACTGGCGAATTATGAGACTAGATGTGGTTTTAACAAGCGTTTATTATGTGTAAGACTTGTATTCGAATATAATATTCGACGTCTTTCCCGTTAATGTTTATTGCTTACCTCTTACCCGATTTTTACTATTGCCAATGAAACTGCATAGTATTTTTTAATTCGAAGTGGACAATACTTCCCGATACTTCAATATTTCTTTCAAGTTTGACATCAGAATCGTGTTTGAAATATTGCATATCTTCTTGCGTGATTCTTAAGATATAATATGAACATAAGTCGGTTATCATAATTATGAGTTATGACTACGCTCAACTTCCCATATGAAACAAATAGATCAATAGATAGACCGTTCAACCAATGAAAGCTAAAAATGACAGGACATTTGAGAAGGGAGAGGAAAGGACTCGTATGATGAGATCAATTGCCTGTGGTCTCGACACATCTTCCAATGCGTTTGAAATGTCAGAGCCCAAAAGCAAGTCTTCTTGACGGTCGGGTTAAGGGGTGTGTGATAGAGGTGTTTATCTGCACTGACGGCGGCAGTGCGAAGTGACTTCGCCATGCAATATACCCCAAAATGTACCTGTATGAGCACCATAGACTGACACGAATGGATTACACTCTCGCTATGAATATGATGGTCTGGAAAAGTGAACGTGGCCAGAAGCCTGATGCAGGAGACAAATATTAGGGAAGAGGGGTGAAGATTACAGACAGGAGAGCGGAGCTTTTCATATACATACTACAGAACCCTTTTCAGACTTGATCGGATTAAATCCGTCAGAAAATTTGGGCAGCCTGGGATTTTGATATGGATTTGGATTTTCATGTGTTGTCAGTTTAGCTGCAGATCTAAGATATGGCCTAGATCTGGACTAATGATTACGACGTGCAGCCGGGTTGACGTGTTGTATTTGGAGGGAATTTTTATATTTATCACATATAATTGAATCCTCTTCAACATGACTTTCTCTAAAAGAGAGCATTGGTGACGGAGGTGAACATTGCAGAGGTGAGCAGAGAAAAAATGCATAACCACTAAAAAATAATCTCCATATAATACTCACCATGTATCCCACACTTGGGACGTAGCCATTCTAATTCACAATCGCCCAGGTCGTAATTTTTAAACGATCCCAGGAACATAATTGATACCTGGTGTCGTATTTTGACCTTTCCAAACCAAGCACTTGCGGAGAAATGAACGTTTTCCGGGCTGAGCTCGGCCTCGATCAGACCACCTTGTTAACCAGCCGCCGTGCCAAGACGCTTCACGCAATAGAGCAAGAGGGGATGTGCAGTGGGCAGTCATCCACTCCGGAGGCAGACATTCCGACACCATGGTCAGCTGAAAGTTAAGTATGATTCCAGGGTTTTTGGGACAGTCTCTAAAAGACTGATAGCTCAGTGCAAGCCAAATTATGAAACCACATTCCCGTAAGAGCTAGAGCATATAAACTTCGAGTCACAATTAGTTTCTCCGTTTCCATACACAAAATGTCATGGAACGAATCGCCACCTTTACCTTAAGTCTTCTAGAATCCATTTTTTAAAGCCTTTGAATGAGAAGACTTGGCAGCAAATCAAGCTCGATGACCTAGCTCCGTGACTATTGGTTCTGAGTGATACATACTTCGCGTTGCCTCAAGCTGTCCAGCAAATCACGACGCACGACCACGAGTTTCGCGGAACCACCGAATCGTGAAATTGTGGGAAGTAGACTGATCAAGCGCCGGTCCCGGCCTATTTATCATGTGATACGAGACGAATTAGCCAAATCTCACTGATGTCGGGTATCTCTGGGACAGTGATGTAGCATAAGAAGAGCCGTGGACCACGCTTCTGATCTTTGGTCGATGCCTTGCACGCGTGTCTAAGGGAATCTCCAGTGTATGTTTGGCCTTAGTTTTCCTATCATGCACAAAAAAGCTGCGGTCGCGTCAATCCAGAAATATTGAAACACTACTCCACCAGGGCCTATGCAGAAGTTATAGACCCAGGAATATTTTGTAATTCCGCTTCAAGTGCATTTTTGAGATGGCTATAAACTGCACAAGAATACACCCAAAATGTAAATACAATTAATGCTCTTGTGTAACTGAGGAGCTCGAATTAATCGTTGTTTTTATAATAATCTGTAAAATATCCTGTTTATTACTTCTAACGGCTTATATTTCTTCTTATGTTGGACAAGTGCCTAAACAGAACGCATCACATATTTTGAAGCCAGGGTTTGGCTTCTTATATCCTCTTCTGACCTTGAAGTTTTTAAAACTTTTTTTTGTTTCGGAAAATTTGGTTTTGGAGAACAGTCCTGCAGTTGAAGAAAGTTGGCAGCCCAAAAGAAATGAAATTTTGTTTTTAGGCTCGACGCAGTTGAACTTTTATATTTTCTGGATCAATGAATGGCGTCATGGGTTAGTCCAGATATGAAAAATGATGCTTTCTTCCGTTATAACCCTTCTTTTGTAAAATTCATCTTTTCTGACTGAAAGATAAAATAGAGCCACGCAAGCATGCAGCTAATCTAAACTATCATGTTCTTACCAATCTGTTTTTTTTCTGACCGTTTCCTGGAAAGCTGGCTGGGAAGGTGTTCGCTCACACTCCTATCTGAGGTCAAAGCACTCCCAGCCGACACCATAAGCATGTGAATGACAACCAAGTGAGAGTCCCTTTGGAAGTAACAGTGACAATGCGATGTGCCGCTTCTGTAGGGGATATTGAGGTTCCTAAGAGGTCACGACTCTGACCTGGTGTGGCCTTGATTGATCTCTGTGTTAGTGTTTTGCATAGATCTAGCTGTCAAGGTGGGGTTTTTAAAGTACTGCGGAGGGATATGACGTTTCTCATGTTTGGCCTGAACTCTGACACCATTTCTTGATTCCGAACCAATACCAATTAGTATTCTTGAATTCTAAAAACAAAAATGAATGCATTTGAGTCTGTTAGCTCTCTTTACTGATAAAATGTTCTGAATAATCTGTAATATCAAATATCAAGTAATATCCAATTTTTGGAACCCAAAATTACAACTGACTTGACATTCAACACGGGGTCTGAAGAGGGTTTGGGCACTAACAAGCACTGGAAGGGAGAGGGCAAAGATGGCAACCCCTTTCCCTCAGATCTCGAAAACCAAGATACTTAGGAAAAATGCCCCTTTGAGGGTGTGGGTAGCTATAGTGATCTATATCAAAAACCAGATTTTATAGAACTAAATCATTATTGTCAAAGTCAAACGAGATCATAAAGATCAAATATTAGCTGTGCTCCGGCATCAGAAAATGGTTTAATTATGCGGAACGATCCGGGAATGTGCTAAAACCAGATCACAAATATAGCAGAAGGTTACAAAAAATGTTTCCGGACTTTTTTTGGACTAAGGTCAATCGAGGTCATTGACCTAAGACGTCATATTATGATATGCTCCATATGATATACGCTATAACTAGCACTATCGCAGCCATTGGGCGGGAAATGAGGATTGACCTTGAGCCTTAACCTTGAGCCTTGAATTCTACATTGAGACACCCTAATTATGACGTCATAGCCTGATATACGTCATACTGGGCAACGTCCCTTGACCGGAAGCACTGGGCTCGATGTCCTTGAAAATCCTCATATGACCTTGACCTTCATATGAGGTAACCTTGACATATTATCTCGTTTATGCGTCGTTGTAACGATACCGCTCAATCTCCAATGCAGGTGAGCTAACGCACGATTGTGGCGATCTCAAAATATAGGTATGACTTTGAAAGTCAGTAAGAAAAGAAAACATTGACGGATTTTCAAACAGAATTCACCAATGAGAAAACCGTCAAATTATCGGAAATTGGATAAAATTTCACGACGTGGCTTTGCGCCAGCCGTATAATTTTGGTGGTTGGTGCACCGTTAAGCCTTCCCCCCTGATTTTGGGTCAACATCTAACAACGTACCATCAGAAAAGTATCTTTTGCGCATTTTCAATATATTGCACGGGTAATTGATTGGATAAAATATCAAAAGGTCAACAATTGACCTTTGCAGCCCAAAATGACTTGTGAGCTTAGGCCTCTCTGAACACGAGATCAACTGCGGTATAAGTATGACGAATTCTAATGCAATGTTAGTGCATCTAATTTTTCATGCAAAAATAGGTCATTTCAGGTCACTGAAATTGACTGACCTTTAAAGATCAAGGTTTGATAATCCATCCGAGGGTCACTTATGTGCTCGAAAATCGATACTAGCAGCTTCAGCACACACGCGTGTTAGATCCGTTTGATTCACTCGTTGAATATCATTTTAGATCAGTTATCTTATTTGGCCTCTGATGTGGCTACTGACCTTGAGTAGCTCTTTTACAATAAACTAGTCGTGGGTCAACTTGGTAGCCTCCTAGCGATCAGTTCGCTTAAGTTATTTGATTGGACTTCCCTAGGTAACTAAATGCTTGATCTTGACAGAGTTTATTATCAGAAAATCACCAAAGTAAGTGCTAGAGACTTAGTTCAACGCATAATATTCAAAGACATGTCATTTTCTTGTTGAATGATCGGACAGTGTGTCATTAGGTCAGGTTCATAGTGTCACTTCAGGTCCCTGAGGTCACTACCCCATTTTTACGCATAAGAGGCTAAGTTCCATCAATCATGCATGTGCATTAAAGCCTGAAATCTAAGTAAGAGACCACTCCGTGTCAAATCACTGTTTCTAGTTCAAGTACAGCGAGGAAGATAGCTAAGACATCGTGCAAACCTTTGGGAGTGACATCATAGGACATCGGAAATATGACTTGGCATCAGACCTGAAATTTAGTCAAGATGGGCTAAATTGAGCTTGGCTCACATCCCTGTGCAGCATTGCTCTGAACTGACCCGTTTTTTGTGTAATTCTGAAAAATGTCAAGAGAGAAAGAATCAACCCCCGCAAGGCTAGGTTTAAGGGTAGTTTCAAAACGGACTGTAGGCAGATTTACGAGAAATCATATGGTCTATAGCTTTTCAAACTTTATTGTCTAATTGGGATGAGACTTCTGGATCCCACTCCCGTCTTCACAAGAAATCGATACAGCCATTTGGAAGAAAACCAAACAGCTTCCACGTAGATTTCCCATTAGCTTGATCAATTTCTTCAGGAATTGCTCTACTTTCAAATCTGAATGTGTTGCTGCACAAGCTACCTTACAAAGACATCATTTCCTAGGCATTCAAGAAGCTGGATCCTGGGGCCAGATGAAATGGACCCAAAAAATTAAATACAGGACATTGGAACTTCCAAATATTAACCAAACGTCGGATCGAACAAGGATAAAACACCACGGAAAATACATGCATAACATATTACAAGAAATTTCTAACATATAAATATCCGGCGTTTGACCTCTGTGCAGCGCTGCCGGACCTCATTCCCCGGTACTCACGGCGGCCAGAAGCGCGCAGACGGCCGTCGGCTGCATAGTGACCTGATTCCTGCGGCGTGCCTGCTGCTGGCGTCCGACCGGGTGAGTTCGCTTCCTCGGTATCCTGCCCCGCGCTGCTGTCACCGCCTCATCCCCAGCTCGACTGCGGCAGAGCGGCCCACTCTCGGACTCACAGTCGCACTCACAGCCGCGGCGGCGTCCCTGTGACCGCGCTTCTCAGCGGAGGGAGAGAGAGCGAGAGAGCGGGAGCGGGAGCGTGCTGCGGCGACAGGGCCTGTGACTGAAGTGCGGCGGCCGCGGGACTCGGCTGTTCCCCGGCCCAGCGACACCGTTACAGCTGGTGCGCGCGCCCGCCAGGGCAGCGGTGGTCGGTACCGTGCCGACCCCTGACACCCAAACACCACCCCAATACCCCCTGCCGCCGGCTGATAATGACAGGGAATGCTTTCCACCAGGTCACCGCTATTTCCCATGGGGTTTAAGGATGGTTGGTCCGGGGAAGGGTACGCTGAATCACGGAAGTGATACTGGCGGAGCTGAGGACGCTGGCATGCAGGATGCCAGCGGCTCGCCTGACCTATATAATAACAGTTTGATTTCTTGTGGCTGGTATATCCAGAAAATTCAGGCAGCCACGAGAGAAATTACTGTTGGAACTTGAAGATAATTTGTCAACAAGAGAATCATGCATGATGTCTACGAATATATCTGTAATTGCAATGACATATATGTGGATATATCCACTTCAATGCCTCTTTGGCGAAAGGGAAAACAAAATCCACAAATTTGATTACATATTTCAAATGAAGCAGATAGATTTAGCTTCTAGAGGATTTGCAAGTATGTGGTTAAAACGGGCCATCCATAAATTACGCAACATTTATTTTTGAATCTTTGACAACCACCCCCATGTATCGCTTTTGGACGCACCTGCGTGCCGCCTGATAGCGTTGTGACTGAATTGTCCACCCTCTTCGACGTTACGTAATTTGTGAACGGCCTCTAACCAGCTTTTGCAGCCCTGCTTTTTTCCTAGTTCGTATTTTTTCCTCGTCCGACTACCACAGCAGTGTGGTGAGTGTTGGTACTAAACTGGGCTGGGCGGGCGAGGGCTTCGGTAATAAAGGGGTAGTCGGGAGCTTGTATACATCGAGGAATTCTAGATACTGGGCCTAGAGGCTTATCTGCAGGAACTCTGCTAACCTATTCACTGAGTTTAATACCTAATTAGGCAGCTGTTGGCCTTAACACCCGCACTGGAGGGGGTCTGGCACTAACGCGCACTGGAGGGGGCCTGGTAGGCCCCTCCTAAGATCTCTGAAACTAAGAGGGTTAGAAAAACGCCGCTTGGTAGGTGCGTGGGGGCTATAGTGATCTACATGATGACCAATGTTCATTGACCTAGGTCAATATCTTCAAGGTCAAACGAGGTCGTAAAGGTCAAATATTGGCCATGCTGGGATCGATTGGTAAATGCTGTGATTATGCAGGAAAATGGCGGGAATAAGCTAAAGACGTACAAGGTTCATAGAGAAGAGGTCTCAAAGAGGCTCCCCCACAACTTTTGGGTCAAGGTCATTCAAGGTCATTGACCTTTAAGGTCACCATATGGTATACTACTTATTATTTACACTTTGACTAACGCTGTAGCCACTGTTTGGCGGGAAATGAGGATTGACCTTTCCCAATGACCTTGACCTTGACCTTTGACCTTGACCTTGTATTGGGGTACCCTACCGATGACATCATAGCATAATATATGTCAGACGGGGTAACGTCATTTGGCCGGACGCACAGTGGTCAGTGACCTTGAATGTGCAGATATGACCTTGACCTGTGACCTTTGACCTTGACCTTGACTTTCATGTGAAGTGACCTTGACATATAGTCCCGCTTATATGACGTTATGACGTCACCACTCGGTCTTCAATGCAAGCTAACTGGTCCAACCGCGCGTTTACGGCGATCTCAAAATGCAGGTCTGACTTTGAAAGCCTATAAGTCAAAAATTTTCGGCCAATTTTCAAAAAGTCTTCACCAATCGACGCGCAATTAAATTTTGTTAAATGTGGCCACGTTTCGTTTTTCGGCTACAAGCGGTTCTCCGGCCACCTCGGAAAAACAGGTGGGGGGCCTCCGAGGCCCCCCTCCAGTGTGCGTGTTAACACGCGCAGTGGAGGCCTTAAGTGCACTCCTATTTTTCCGAGGTTTCTGGAGAACCATTCGCAGCCGGAAGTCTCTTGCATACATTATAGAAAATTCATACGTGTTGATTGTTGAGTTTTCGTTTGAAGATCGTTTTCGTTTGACCGTAAATTATAAGGTTTCAAAGTCAGGAGTATAGCTTGAAGCCGACACAATCGCGGTCACACCAGCTCGCGTGCACTGCAGACTGAAAAGTGAGGTAACAATGTCATATAATCGGGATTCACCTCACATTAAGGTGAAAGTCAAGGTAAAAGGTCACACTTCAAAGTAGCACCAGTATTTGCAAGGCCATTGAACTCACTGCTTTCGATCAGGTGGCATAACTCAGCATGACGTATGTCCGGTTATGACGTCTTAGTTAACACGCGCACTGAAGGGGGCCTTGGAGGCCCACCACCTCTTTTTCCGAGGCGGTCGGAGAACCTCTCATAGCGGAAAACATAGTTCAGCCACAATTGAGAGAGTTCAACGGTGGGTCGATTGGCAGAAAAGTTTTACAAATCGGTGTGATTTTTTTGGCTTAGATTTTTTCAAAGTCAGGCCTAAATTGTGAGATCACCACAATCTGGCGGTCGCACCGATTAGACTGCATTGCATATAGGGTGGTGACGTCATAACGCTCTATAGAATATATTATATGCAAACGTCCACTCAAATAACGGTCAATTTAACCCTATTTCCGGCAGGGGGCTAATATTGCCCCCCCGTCAGGTTTTTCGAGAATATCTCCGAAACGGCTTGCGATAGAACTTTGAAACTTCCTGACTTTTCCTAAAACTAGTACAGGCAGGTTTTCTGAAATTTTCAAGATTATATATTTACCAGGGGCGGAGCTATGGCTGGAATTTTGGGGAGGTTCTATCCACAAACCAAGTATTATCGTATGCGATGGGTTTTTGTAAAAGGAAGCCGTCTCTGCTGATCCTGATACCAGTTATATGGTTTTATTATATCATTTTTTATGTGAGATGATAGTGCATTCACAATTGTCACTATTTGTATTCATCAGGGGCGGTTACAGCAGTTCAAAATGGGGAATGTTATCAAGAAGGGCTAAACGTTAGTAAGTGAGAAGACTGCTTACAGCCGTGCCAGGGCGAATACAATTGGGTATATGAAAATTCAAAATAGTTATAACCCAATTCTAGATTACCAGAGGCGTGTCCAGTCACTACATATTTTCAAAATGTATATTCCCAGCCAGTATCACCGCCGCGACTCAATATCGTTGTATATTGAAAATGTGTTTCCAATCACCCCCACCCCCCACGACGAGTTTCAACTAGTCGAGGGACTAATATACTCATGCATACCATTCGCATATTGTTGGTATGTATTTTACCCCACTGTTTTACCTTACTGCATCCGCCCCTGATGAGTTTTTCACTTTTTTCTCATTTATTTATGTGTCAAAGATGCCAAGCAGTATATGACGGCTTCTAATCCGCGTAACAAAAACTTTTAGGTTGTATATATTTCCCCTCATAGTCCTGGTCCTGGAACTGCCATTGAATTTCGAATTTTTGCGTAACTCGAGTATATGAAAATTTTGGGTCAATTATTTGTAAATCGTACAACAGAGACAAGGGTTATGGAAAATCTAAAAAATACACAAAAATTGTATATTTTGCACGACTTTCTCCTAAAAAATAAAAATTTTGAAATTTTCTTTTTTCAAAATAAAGTTTAGCAGCAGAGGAATCTATGGCACTTTGAATTTTCGAAATCGGCCGGTTAGATTACGAGATCTTAGGGGGCCGATATTGCCCCCCTTGCCGGAAATAGGGGTAGCCGGGAGCCTGACGGAAATAGGGTTAAGAGAGAAGGTCGCAAGTCAAGGTCATACCAGTATTTTCAAGGTCATTGGCCCCAGTGCTTCCGGTAAAATGACGTTACCCGGTATGCTGTTTATAATACTAAGACGTCACAGTTAAGGTGACACAGTGTAAAGGCCAAGGTCAAATGTCAAGGTCAAAGGTCATGAGTCGAGGTACATTCTCATTTCCCGCACAATGGGTGCTATAATGCTTGTTATAGTATACCGCCACATTATGACCTCAAAGGTCAATGACCTTAAATGGCCTTTACCTCAAAATTTCAGAAAATATTTCATGGGACCGTGTCTTTATGCCCTTGGCCTGCTTTTAGTATATTTCCGCCTTTTCCCCATAATTAGGGCCTTTCACAGTAGCTCCCCAGAGCGGTAGATATCTCGCATTTATGACCTTGTTTGACCTTAAATATATCGACCGAGGTCAATTAAATTTGCCTATAATGTAGATTATAGTTATCGTTAGGACGGGGAGAGCACAATTAGCTACGGGAGCGCAAAACCCACTCTTCCCACTCCTATTTGCGCACCTCTATTTTCGCTCAGATAGGTCCGTATGCCAGCTATCCTTTTTCCTATCACAATAAAAAACATAATGCATGAATTTGCGGAACAGTGCCTATACGGCCTGCATAGGCCGCCTATAAATCTTGCGTGACCGCAAGTTTCACATCGTGACACTCAGATGATTATTTTCTTAGTTTTTTGCGCTTCTTTGCGTTGGAGTCTCTAAGTGTTACCTACCTCTGCCAAGTTGCAGTCTCCGGGTCTACCAGCGAAACCTTCTGCATACAAAATCGTCATTGGTGTGCTTCCGCTAAATCCTGCATTGCATTTCTCATAACTCTGGGCATTAATATTTGGTTTCTGTCAATGGCAGATCCAGGAGGGAAAGACATTTACCCCCCCCCAAACGGAAAAACTCGGGGCAAAACTGTTTTTGCCCTCCAAAGCGGTCGACCACCTTTATGCCCCGAAACCTTTTTAGTTTATAAGCAAGATTTTGGCGCTTCAATTATGAACTTCAAACAGAATCAGTTAAGTTCAGTGTAAATATTGGGCCTTAGACATGAAAAAAGTATCTTGAGCTCATATTTTCTGTCCCGTTAGGTTGTTTTTTGCTTTTCGCCTCAAATATCCCAAATTCTACCGTCAAGTCATTTTATTGTAGCATAGTTTTTTAACTGCGTGACGTTTTTTCGACTTTTGTTTGCCCTTTCAAAACTGACCGGCTAGATCCGCCACTGGTTTCTGTAACCTATCCCAGCGTTGTACAACATCTGGCAACAGTATCTCGCATCTCGTCTTTTGTTGTACATTGATATGGCTAAGCAGCTATCAGAAGTGAAGACACTCTCACCCTTTATTGAGACAAATCACATAACTAGATTGCACCTCATCCAGGAAAAATAGTGTTTCCTTAAAAAAGATAGGCAAGATAGATAACAAGGTTTACGGGTTTAGGTGGTGATATCCACATTGAATATTGTTACCGCCTACACTAACTTTTTCCCACTTGCAGAAGCTCACTTCTGCCGACTAAACTCGTTCATGTTGGAGATGAAGCACCGGAGTAGGACGCCACACGCCAGCCGTCTCAGCCGGCAGTAAAGACACCAGGAGCCACCGCGGCACAGATGCTGGCTGGGTTTGGCGGTTGACCGTGCCTGACCGCCTCTTCCAGCGGTGACGCTCTCATCTGCCGCTGTTTGTCATATGGCACGTGGTGGTCACACCCAGCGTCAGTTGACAGGCGTCTACGGCTCTCACAAGACTGGGTCATCACCAACGGTACAGATGCCAGGGGACACAGAACACGAGCGGCCCGCGCTGACTGCAGGAGAGCCACGACACTGCCGGTGTCAGGGGCGGATTCAAGGTGGGGGCGATGGAGCGATCGCCCCCCCCTCCCCACACCTTGGGCCGATCTTAAGTAATGGAAAGAAACGCCTCCCGCCGCAGCTATCGGGCCCCCGCAAGGGTGCTTTGAGTGAAAAACCCTGTCTGTATATGTATTTACTGAGCGTGCGAGCGTGTGGGTGTGATGGTAACCTGTAAAATGACTTCTGGTTGGGCATGAGACACCAATTATATTTTGTTTAACACGCGCCCGCCGCTGGGCGGAAAAACTCGCCTCCCTCCCGGTTTTCCCCAGATAAAGCAAAAACACGACACGCAGAGCAACAAAACTTTCAGAGCCTTATTCCTAATCAATTCTACGCAACTGGCCAAACATTTTAGTTCAGGTCATGTCAGGTCAAGGAGCTATCCTAGGTTAACCGAACCGACCTTAAAACCTAAGATCACGAGTTTGAAGCGGCGCCTAAGGAACATCTGCCAACTGATCACTTTGAAACTTTCGCAATACGATAGGGTCATTAGGGTCTACAAATCTACTATCTTGGAATTTCGATATTTTTGACCTAAGGTGGGGTCAATTTTTTGGCCACCCCGTTATAAGTATATGGTGAAAAATACAAAGGACTCGTTTTCAGTAAATACTGGACATGATAGATAAACCTGAAAATCATCAAAACGTTTATTCTTACCACGATCCTGGCCATACAGTTGAGTTTTTGACCATCTGACCTCTTGAAGGTCATGTGAGGTCACAGGAGCATACAGTGACTGTTTTGCCAATAATGTCTCACTGAATTGAGATGAAGCTTCTATTTTCCTTACACTGTGCTTATAATATCACGGGAAGTCGATTGATATGCAACATGACCATTCCAGGTCACCCTGTGGCCCTGACCTAGCTCGATATCATGTCATTTTCACAATTTGACCTAGCAAGGTCATATTATACATCATCCAATTTGTCATGATGAGATGAGTCCAATGATGCATGAATATTTTCTATAGCTCTACTTAGTAAAAACTTAGAGGGGAAACGTACATTGCCCTGTAGTAAGCCTATGGAATCTTCTTTGACCTATGCTGACCTCAATATTGACATGATATAAAAATACTTCGTATAATGTCTCTTCGTCTCATCAAGAGCTTTCGATCACCATTCGCAATTTTTATTTAGCTTTCCTGGGAAATTAGATACGGATGGGGGATGAAATACGGCCCCCCATAGCGGGGCGCTTCATGTCAGGGACCCCAGCGGGGCGCGTGTTAAAGCTGAGTTCCATCCCATTAACTTTTTTTCTGCCCCGACCCCCGAGTGGTGGGCCCCCTTCCCAAACGACGGGCCCCACGAGTCTTGAATTCATCCCCTCCTTGGGGATATCCTAGATCCGCCCCTGGCCGGTGCCGGCTGCAGGGGAGCCACGACACTGCTGGTATTGGCTGCAGGGGAGCCACGTCACTGCTGGTATTAGCTGCAGGGACCACAGCACTGCTGGTATTAGCTGCAGGGGAGCCACGTCACTGCCAGTATTGGCTGCAGGGGAGCCACGTCACTGCTGGTATTGGCTGCAGGGGAGCCACGTCACTGCTGGTATTGGCTGCAGGGGAGCCACGTCACTGCTGGTATTAGCTGCAGGGGAGCCACGTCACTGCTGGTATTGGCTGCAGGGGAGCCACGTCACTGCTGGTATTAGCTGCAGGGGAGCCACGTCACTGCTGGTATTGGCTGCAGGGGAGCCACGTCACTGCCAGTATTGGCTGCAGGGGAGCCACGTCACTGCTGGTATTGGCTGCAGGGGAGCCACGTCACTGCTGGTATTGGCTGCAGGGGAGAAACGACACTGGCGGTGCCGAGTTTAGGAAAGTCATGACACTAGGATTTTTTAAGATAAGTAGGGGAAGGCCTGTAATCCCTCCCTTAAATCCGAAGCAAAAGATGGTACGATTAGACACGAAAGAAAAAAGCCAAGGGCGACTCGGCAGTAACAGTGGGTCAACAACACGCCAAGGCGGGCGCTCAAACTTGGAGGCCTTTGACGACGCAGCAACGAATGAAAGTATAGCATAACTTTGTAGTGATTATATAATAAATATGGGTACCCTGTTCCTGCAGGAAGGGCGGGGCTGGATTCGCCTCCCCACCCCTTCCCCCAAGATCTCAAAATCTACCCGTCCGATATCAAGAAATCCAAACGGGATCGATTTATATCACGCTGAAGCCCAGTTAAAAAGAACTATATCAAAAGTCATCAGCAGGGGCGTGCAAAATATTCTAACCTTTTCTTTTTCAGTGTTTTTAGATCTGCCAAAACTTTTGGTGCCACAGTTTGATTTTCACAAAACTAATACCTACGTATTGGCGACATATATTTTCTTTCAGACAGATATCGTTCAACAGGACTCAATGTTGGGCTTTTGGGTTTCTAGTTAAGTTTTTAATCTGATTAAATGCGTTTATAGTTGAGGCCGGTATTTTGTTCTCAGAATTCTCTAATATTTATTTAAATCCCATTTTCCCCACGCCTTTCATTTTTTTAAACAATGGTAAAAAAGTTAAGGTGGTTCTCTGTGGCTTTTTCCGTAGTTGCTAGCAAACATGGTCATTTAAAAACAGCTACTTCATACATTTTTGCGTGACAGACTATTTCAAAACGCGCATTGAAGGAGTGTTAACCACCTTCGCTTTGACAGGGGGGCGGGTACCCGCCCTCTTAAGATCTCGAGAACCGCGCTAGATAGCGAAAAACGGTAAACGGCGTTAGGTAGCCCATCTACTTCTCTATCGAAAATATTTGTAACATTTTTGGTCAGGTTACATTTAAGGTCACTAGAGGTTAAAACATGCAGTCATAAGGATAACATATAAATCAAGGTTTTCGGTCATTACATCTCAACAAATAAAGACAGAGTAAAACAATTTAGACCATTGCAATCGATCCTCGCAGCAAGCTGAATCACATGATATATAATATTTAAGGGAATCCTGGAATTTAGTGTAATTAGGCGTACTTTTAGCCGAAAATAATGAAAACACTCATAATTTCTCTGAAAAATATAATATAAGCTCAATATTTTTACTTTTAAAATACCCCTCTAGGAAAAGAAATAAATATCTGCCTGTGGACGATGTCATGATCTGGCAACCACCACCATACTCAGGCGCGCACCCAGGATTTTCGTAAGGGGTGGGCCCGGCTGACGAGGGGGCGCCAAGCCGGCGGAGGGGGCGCCACTTTACCTTAGGGTGCGCTACTTTTATACTCAAAGGGCGGCCAATCGTCGCATCCTGGGGGGAGTGGGAGCTGAACATTTCTTGCCTCGCAGACCTAGTGTAAGCTGGTTTTTTAGGGGCGCCACTTTCCTTAAGGGGAAGGAAGCCGGGTCCGCTGCCCCCCCCCCACTTAGGTGCGCTACTGGCGGTACTGGCGATTAATAATGTGCTACCAAATATACAGTCTTTCTGGGAGCCGGATGCGACAGCGGCCCAGCTCAGGACTGGTTTTCATATTCATAGAAAGCACTGCGTGCTAAACGAGATGAAGGCAGTAGTTCATCGGTTGAATCACTGTAATCGAAGGTATGACATTGTTTAAGCGTGCTGGAGGCAACCGTGCTAAATTATTTCTTTTGTCACCTTCATTTTTCTTCTCCGATAATTCCATGCCGTATTCAACAAATGGCCTTAAACGCAAAAACGATGAAGCACCCGTAATAAAAAACAGATGAACATGATATTTCGAAATATTTCCGATGTATATTCCCAGGAAACCACCAAAATTTAGTTTACTTTTGCAAGAAATTTCAATCACACACTGCACTATCACAGCACACACACAATGAGCAATGGCGAAAAATCACTAAAAGCCAGGGATCTAACAGTTTTAGACGATACAAGCCGAGACATAAGCAATGATTTAATATCAGGGGCTACCTTTTCCTCAAATGCTTCAGGTCAAGGCCCGCAATGTCTGTGTTGTCGACGCTGCTAGTGCTCAGGTTCAGTTCGACCGTCGAGGGCGTGCGGCCATGAACTTTTCGACAATGACTGCCGGGTCCAGCTTCACTTTTTGTGGGCACTCATCAGCACCAGTGCCTCCAGCCGCTCCTCCCCCATCGTTGTTCGATGGTCCGTCTCCACCCGTTTCAGGGTGGAGAAACAGCGCTCTGCTGAGCAGCTGGTGGCAGGGACGGTAAGCAGTAGGCGGAGTATGGCCTGCACACTGGCACGGTGACGGCGACGTCCTCTGCGACGGTGACGTCCCGTGGCACGGTGACGGCGACGTCCTCTGCGACGGCGACGTACCGTGGCACGGCGACGGCGACGTCCTCTGCGACGGCGACGTCCCGTGGCACGGTGACGGCGACGTCCTCTGCGACGGCGACGTCCCGTGGAAGGATGACGGCGACGTCCCGTGGCACGGTGAGTGACGTCCTCTGCGACGGCGAAGTCCCGTGGCACGGTGACGGCGAAGTCCCGTGGCACGATGACGGCGACGTCCCGTGGCACGGTGACAGTGACGTCCTCTGCGACGGCGAAGTCCCGTGGCACGGTGACGTCCTCTGCGACGGTGACGTCTCGTGGCACGGTGACGGCGACGTCCTCTGCGACGGCGACGTCCCGAGGCACGGTGACGGCGACGTCCTCTGCGACGGCGACGTCCCGTGGCACTGAGACGTCCTCAACGACTGTCATGTCCTTTACAACGGTGCCGTCTTCAGCAGTTGCGGCGACGTCGCTGGCCGTTGGCGCAGGTCTGGATACAGAGAGGAGGTTTTGTTGTGGATGCAATCAATCAAGATAAAAGGCGAACCTCAAAAACAGTTCAACACATCATGATTGAGAACTGGACTCGGCAGTGTTGTTTGATCCCAGATTTAGCTTAAGTGAACTGCGGCGAGAGCAGAACTTCCTTACCCCAAGTGTCATCAATGTATTTTTAAGTAATGTCGCTTATGGCGTCCTCGCATCTTCAGTGTGCTCTGTGCCGAGGAGGTCATGCTCATGGAGTGACTGAATGTACATTATCATTCATTTCGAGCAATTTCATGGACAAGGCATCAAAATACCACAAAACACATTTAAATTGTATAACCAAAGTGCAGTCATTTGCACAAGTAAAACATGGAGAAGGTGGTCTCAGGCCTAACAAATTGTAATTGTTTATTTTTTCATTATTACGTAGCTCGGGTAGTTTCTATCCTATGTCGAGGGAAATGACCTTAGGCCCAAGATGATAAAAGTGAAAAGTAAAAGGCGACAGGCGTGAGAAGATCCCTAAAAACGACTAAAAACTTAAAATCCCACGACAGACCCCTGCGGAACACCACGAAGTATAAAAAGAGCAATAAAAAAGCTTAAAAGAACCTAAAAGAGTGCAAAAGCACAGGTGAGACGTGGAATGAGCTAAAATTAATGAATGAGATGTGGAATGAACGAGAATGAACGGTGCTAAAAAACCGGCGAAAAACTAAGAATCTGTGCGTAAACTAAAAATGTACATGTAAACCAAAATGTGTATACACCAAAACCTCAAGAACAGTGCGAACCTGAATAAAAGGGGAATGAAAGTCGGGGAAAGGTAAAACACGACGTTTCGGCCATGGACCATCATCAGGCGCAAGGCAGTGAAAGCATGAGAGCGAGACCCCTGAGTTAAACTTTTATTGTAGCTTCGACAGTGTCGCGGCTTAAAGGGAATGTGGCACCTTTATAATGTGATTTTAACTGAGATAGCCAAGTTTTAACGCATGCCGGAAAACCCGGTACTCTATATATCATTTGTCTTGGAACTCGATATTTCCGTAGTAAAAAAAAACTAAAAACTAACCAAAGTGCTCCCGTCCTCGGTCCCGTCCTCGCCGCCAAGCGGTCATTTTGTTTGCATTTTTGTGACGTCACGGCGGGCAGATCTGGACCTGTTTGAATGTTACATGCTTGGAAGGGCTCCCTATTCGCGAAAACAAAACCACAGAACTTGCTTCAATGACTGGTGCGGAAGTTGAAATAAACTTTAATCAATAAACAAAAGTGGCAGAATTCGATCCCAGTCATTTTTGCGCGTATTAGTAGCCTAACTTAGTTCAAAATTTGTCATTTATATTCGTCTTCAAATGTGGCGCAGGCAACCAGTTAAGTACGACAGTAGAGTTCCTCCAAATATGGAGGCTATTAATATCTGGCAACGAAACATCAAATATTGCAAAAACTCACCTTTTGAGCCATTTTTCAGCCATTGGGGTTTTTGGGCACGTCAGCAGCTAAGGCTGTGTGCCATTTTGCAGCCAAAATATGGCCCAATTCATCATTTTCAGCACAAAATACCCCCGGAAACCACCCCTATCTCGAATTGCATCAGGGTGCCACATTCCCTTTAAAACAGTTCAAAGGGGAGCCTCCGTGCGTGTGAGGGTGTCAACGAATAAGCGACCAAGAGGATGACTGTGTGTTTGGAATGGGTTTGTGTTTTTATCAGAATGGATTCGGAAATCTTACGGTCAGGCCCATCTCTAGCGTGTTTCACTGACCCCTGCGCCCACCTTCTAGGTTTTTGTGACCCTGCCCGGTCCGGATGGTGCCCCTCCTTTACGACAAGCCCCTCCCCCCGATCGGCAATTCTGGATCCCCTATGCTTTCCCGATTTGAAAATAATTATTGCGCTTACGATTTTAAGGTTGACATAATACCTTGACGCACTCAGATATGGATGAGTTGAGGACAGCATTTACATGTGAAAGACTTTTCCCATGTTGGCTACATACCTGCAGAAATCCAGGATAGACCGTGAATGACACGCGGCGGACTACAAAGCCATTTGCTTTTTCTTTGCCCTATTTTGCGCACCCGACATTTTGCGACGTTTCTTTGGCAAAGGCTCCATGTTTCTGAGAAATTGGCACCTAGCCTGCTATCTCCCCTTATTTTCTAGTATGCAACAGCTGGGCAACGGCGGCAATTGCGCCAATTGCGCCAGCTGCGCGAATACAATTCGTCAAGCACAACAAACATCAATTCCATCAAAACAATTCGTGCAGCAGTGCACAACAAACATCTGAAGCCAATTTCATAAACGCTCTATGAGTAAGTACTACGTAGCTAGCGAGTATTTACTACCTAACAATTACATAAAAGGTTGTTAGTAGATACTTTGATAGTCTGACAAGGTATTTAGTCATATAGGTATAACTAGGGAACTCTCCCGATCCCCCTCTGATTGGTCGGTGAGTTTCACAAAAAATTATGAAATTGTTTATTTATGAAATTGGCTTCTGGTAGATAATTCCAGGGGCGGATTCAGGAGCAGCAATCCGCCCATGACCCCCTAATGTCACCACGCCACCCCTCTTTTGGCAGTGCCTTTGGAAAAAAACTTTTGGGGGATTTTTTGCCATCCGGTGCCCTCCCTAAACGATTCTTTTGGATTCACCCCTGGGGATTTCCCTGATTGAACGCTGGCGCTGCGTGCGCATCCACGTGATCGTTTCCTGGCTGCGACGGTTATTATCACATGATCGTGGGTTTCAGAATTCAGAAGATTTAATTGCTCGACAGACCTAGTGTAAACCTTTTTTTCAAAAAAACTTCCCGGCCTTTGGGGGCAAAATATAGTTTCCCCCCTTCCAGCGCATTGGGGGAGACCATGGCCGTAATACCCCCCTGCGTCCGCCAATGGCGGCTTTTGATGTCCACAGAGTGTTTTTGCTTTCGAGGGGGCGCCTTTGCTCTTGAGAAGCGCCTTTTTTTGTTCAGGGGGCACCTTATGCCTCCCAGGGGCGCTTATAATTTCCAAGGGGGCGCTTAAGCCTCCCAGAGACACATTTGTTATCCAAGGCTGCCTTTCTATCCGGGGAGCGCCTTTGTTTTCCAGGGGCACCTTTGCTCTTGATGGGCGCCTTTTGCTGTCCAGGGGGCACCTATGCTTTCCAGGGGGCGCCGATGTCCCCCCAGGGGCGCATTCGCTATCCAGGGTTGCCTTTCTATCCAAGGTGCGCCTATGCTATCCACGGGCGCCTTTGCTCTTGGGGGGCGCCTTTTTCTGTCCAGGGGCGCCTGTGCTATCCAGGGGGCGCCTATGCTTTCCAGGGGGCGCCTTTGCCCATTAAAAGGGCGCCTTTATGCTATCCAGGGTCACCTTGGCTCTAGGGGCGCGTCTTTTTCTATCCAGGGGCTGGCCAAGTATTGTTAAAATCCATGTCGGGCGCCTTCGGCGCCCGACACGGGCGGGGGCGCCACTTTAGAGCCGCAGCGTAAGGGGGGCCCGGGCCCGCTGCCCCCCTTGAGTGCGCCACTGACCATACTCGAAAAGCTTCAAGGGCTTCGATTGGCTGATGCTTATCGTGACGTCAGCACAGAGGTCAAGAACATGTCAGGTTGGCTACCTACATCCCTTGATGCGACCAACATGGCTACCTGAAGCGAAATTAACTTTTGCATGAACTGAGGCTTTAAATGGCTCCCAGAGTAACTGTCTTAGTGAGTGAAAAAGTATTCTCAAAAAGTGGAATTATGAAAGTAATTAAATTTACAGTGATTTGGAGACTAATGAATTACACATAGCATACTCTTAGTACCAAACAGCAAAAGGTTAAGTATATGTGCAGTGATTACAAGTTGTGTGTGCTGTAATACAAGCATGCGTCCATTAGCTGAGCATATTAATCAGTCAAAAATGTTATCAAGTACCTAATTCAAAATTACATGAAAAATAATATGTGCCGTCAGAGTCTAGTACCCTTACTGCAACTGCTTGCTATGATCAATCATGGCTTAGATCATCATTGCTAAGATAGCAGACAACCACCATTTGACTGTAGCAGTCACCATGCTGAGACTTACGCTACTTGAAGGATACATTCAATTAACACTCTGTTAAAAGAATACATATAATTTAAATATATCCAATGCATGCAACCAAATATAGGTACTCAGCCAGGGGACAAGTACCTCCTAAGCTCCTAATACCACAACCATCATCCAGCAAATTCTAGAAATATTGAATCAGATCAATAAGCAGCACCACATTCACCTGTTGAATGGAAACTTGTGTGGAATCATTACAATTTTGTTAAGTTTGATTTGATAAAATTGACACCAAAACTGCAGGTAGGCACCAAAGAAACCTACCTGCAGTTCACCTGACTTCATGGGCACCAAACAGCATCTAATTTTCTAGGTGCAAAGCCAAAACTTGCAACTCTCATCTCCACAGGTCTACAGTTTTGATATCTCGCATGCACATGATTAAAATGTGTGCTCTTATTGACACCCTCAAATCACACTACTCTCCAGGGCTTTTGAGATCTGGCAGAGTTCACTTTGCCCTGCGTTTCTCTGGCTGCGGCATAATATATAAGAATTGGTAGTGGGTTTACCACTGGCAACAAAACCTCCTATTTTGATTTAAGTCAAAATCTACAGCCTCATAGTAAGATACCCAAACAGTAGCTTCAACAACACGTATATCTGACTGCTTTCTTCTCGCTACTCCCGCGCCAGAAACGCAAAACTTTGTGGTTACCCAAGTGGCTACTTGGTGGTCCCTAATCGTAATTTTCGTTGGCGGCCTGGCTACCAGACCGTCTCTAATTCCGCAAAACGAGTCCTCAAGTACAACGTAAGCAGTGGATTTACTATCCTATGCAGAGTAATTTCACTATAAATCCTGATTTAGATTTTAAATATTTCTCTTTTTATTCAAAATAAATGGTCAAATTCATATAAAATATTGAATATTACTGTTTTCATATCATCGCAATTTAGAGTACTTTTTTTCTCATGGCTTTATATGGGTCAATTTCGTTGCCGATGTGGTTACCTACCCATCTCTAACTTAGCTGTGAAATAACGCCAGTGAGTAAGGATATATTATTTGTCACTAATTTGTATCGTCTGTCACTAAAGTTATAATGTTACCTAATATTTTTTAATTCCCCTACCCATAATCAGGTAGGCAGGAGTGCCCTTCCCTTTCCCGTGTGCCCAATTGTAGGCTGGCCTCTCGCCGAAAAAGAAACTAGGAATCGTTAGCAAGAATGGTTGGCTGAAGAATTTTTTGGGTCACACCACTCCCCGCTATATTTTTCTGTTGTTTTCTTAATCATGATACGCTTATGAACAAAGGGCATCCTCCTACCTTCAGAATTAAATCAGGTATCTCCTTGGACATCACGCAAGACCATAAGCAAGCTTGTAACGTTTGCATGATGTCCAAGGATACTTAGTCATTGGGCAAAAAATGGGACAATTTTGTTACTGAAACAAATTAGCGCGGCTAAGTACGAACAGCATACAGAAATTTCAGTTTTCTAGGAATTTTTGCGTACACACGGAAAATTGAGACGGTCAAAAAATATAAACAAAGACAGACATACACATATACATACATGCACTTTCAATTACAATGGCCGAGACAGTGAAACAAAGAGAGTGACCACCAACCAATAGACGGCTGGTGGAAAGCACGAGAGTCAGACACGAGACAATATGCAAGACAAAAAGAAAGAAGGGAGAAAAAACAGACGGCAGTTTCACATTGGACGTAGATGCCCATTCAGAAGGTGTCAGTGTCACCAGTCATACCCTATTTAGCTTTCTTCAAGGTTGACAAAGGATCAAAGTTACAATTTTCAAGAGAAGCTTGAGGAACGCAGAGATATCTGCCAATCACAAATATTAGAACGTTAGGGAATCTGATGATTTAATGTTTTATATTTGTCAATGAAATATTTATGAGAAAACTTTTTTAATGTTATTTTATTCCCGGGAACTTCTTCTAAAGTTCTGAAAGATGGGGACACCACCTTGTTCCAAGTCTTTGGTCCTACAACAGGCAATGCATACGTTCTGTATTTGGTTGCTGCAAATGGTACTTCAAAATGTTGTATATTTCTGGTGTTTCCGCGATGATGAAAGTGAAAAAGTTCAGCGATGGAAGAGGGAAGTCTTCCATTCAGCTTGGCTAGGAGTATGCTTAGTAATTGTGTTTCAATGATCTCTGGCAGTTTTAGCAATTCATTTTTAACAAACAGTTCGTTGGACGGGTAGAGATATGGCCTATGGTCGATGATTCTAAGCGCCCTTTTTTGGAGAACAATTAGTTTATGCAATCTAGTTCTCGATGTATTTCCCAAAATGATACAACAGTAATTAAGGTATGGCATTATGAGGGTATGGTATAGTAAACGAAGCTCTATGCTGGTAAGGAAAAATTTGGCTTTCGATAATATTCAAATGTTTCTACTAATAACTGATACTACATGATCGATATGTGTGTTCCATTTTAAGTTTTCATCAATATATACACCCAAATATTTCACACAATTCTTTCTTGTTATTATTCCATGATTCAAGGACACTCTAACATCGTTGGTTTGATTTCTGGAGTAAATTTGGTAATTGCTTTTGTCTATATTGAGAGAGAGTCGGTTAGTCTGGAACCAGAGAGCTATCTTTGGAATAAGAATATCAATACTTTTTTGCAATGACTGTGTATCTCTTGATCTCAGTGTAATCGCAGTATCATCTGCAAAAAGAAAGAATTTTGCTTCGTTAGAAATATTTCAAATGTCATTGATGTACGTTATAAACAGCAGTGGGCCCAGAATAGAGCCCTGAGGCACCCCCTTTTCAATGAGTTGTTCTGATGAGGTCATGCTGTTAATTTTTGTTCTCTGCGTCCTTTCAGAAAGATATGATGTTAGCATTTTGTGTATTGATCCTCTTATTCCCAGGTAGTATAATTTCTTGAGGAGAATTTCAATGCTTACTGTATCAAATGCTTTGGACAAATCCAAGTAAAGCGCAAAAAGTATTTCATTCTGTGTATGAGCATTTGTTGCATCATTGAAAATATGAGCAATGGGCATGTATGTGCAGTGATGCTTTCTGAAACCGAATTGAAAGTTATGGAGTATGCCTTGTTCATATAGAAATTGAGATATAGAATCATGCAATATTTTCTCAAGTATTTTTGACAAGATTGGTAGAATTGAAATGGGACGACAATTCGTAAACTTATTTTTTTCGTTACCCTTATGTATCGGTATGATAACAGCCTTTTTTAGTGTCTTGGGAAACACAGAGTTCGCTAAGCATAAGTTGAAGAAGAAGGTGAGGTGCGAAATGATGCTTGTGTATGATGCAAGCAAAATTTTAGAGTTGATATTGTCAACTCCTGCTCCTACTTTATTCAAAGATTTTATAAGTTGTGTCACATGCAGTTCAGAGACAGGAGGTGAGGCACTTAAAGGTTCATAGGTGGATGGTGTTAAATATACAAGAGGATCTGTGTCTGTCAAAGGAATTTTTCGGTCTAAAACATTACCAATGGAGGAAAAGAAAGAATTGAAAGCATCTGGTACCTCATTATCACTATATATGTTGCCATCGTTGTCATAAAAGTTGATGGATATTTGGTACAATGGTTTTTTGTCTTGTTTATTAGAGAATTGAGAGTTGTCCAAGTCTTTTACCATCATTTTTTGAGTTCTTGAACTCTTCCTGAAAATAGCGTTTCTTAGCTTCACGAATAATAGAAGTTAAAATATTTCTGTACGTTTTGTATTCTCGTTCAACAAGTACATTTGCTATCAGTCAAGGTAGCATTGCATATTATGGATAGTTCTTTTTACGTGGCGGTAAGATCGTGGAAATACTTGTTTTGTGCTGGTAAGTTCAATTCTTGATCTCTGTCAAATCTCCGTGATTGGCTACCTAAGTTCTGGTCCTTGAACCTCATTTGGCTACCCACGAGCGTGGGCGAGTTGGCGAGATTCTTGACCTCTGCGTCAGCATATGTCGTCACAGCAACAGCCATGATAACTGTGGTCTGCTGCTAGGGGTACATGAGGGGTACATTGCAGGTAGATTTTAGTTTTTTCTACGGAAATCTCGAGTTCCAAGACAAATGATGTATTGAGTACCGGGTTTTCCGACTTGCTTTACAACTTGGCTATCTCAGTTAAAATCACGTTATGAAGGTGCCACATTCCCTTTAACTCGCTAAGCCAAATCAGGTCAAATATGAGACCTGTTCCAGCTGTGAGCACAGTTTTGTCAGCAGGACCTCTAACCTCTCCTCCAGAAAAGTAACATCAGCGCCATGATCGCCTCTTGTTTGTGCTAAGCAACGGGAACTCAAACCTTTACACAATTAAAAAATATTAGAGTGCCACTTCGTGCACTTACTATTTTTCATCAGCGCAAACAGCAGGCCGTCAGCCCGTAAAACCTCTATAGTCAGTTCCCGGGGAGAGGCTACAGCCCTGTGACGTAGGCGCAACACGGCCCGCTGATTGGTGCTGACAAAACTCTGCTGACAGCTGGAACAGGGCTATGGGATTGACCTGACCTGAGGTCAAGTCAAGGTCAGATTAGGTCAAAATGCATATCATTAGAATTGCAGACGAGACAAATATAATTCGGTTGAGATAAACGCTCTATCACCATTCATTACTAAGTTGTTCAATTAAAATCATTTTCCCATATATTTCCAATGGAGAAGTCATGGCCCGTACCTGTCCTTATATCATCGATATCGAAAATACCGAAACATATTTTAGAAAACTCGGTGGGCCCATTAAATGATGTGTTTCAATCGGATAAGTTCACCCTGTTCTGACTTATGCTATTTAAACTTTTTTGAGGTCAGGTCACTTGAACTGTACTCGTGACCTGTACTCGTATATATTTAGGAACCGTGCTCGTGACCTAACCTGAGATGACCAACATAGGCGGATCCAGGGGGCAAGGGAGGGGGGCACGTGCCCCCCCGATCGACCCTCGGCGCCCCCTGAAATGTCGCTTCCCACCCCCCAAGATGCGAAAGTCGGCGCCCACCGATAGGATTTGGCGCCCACCTGATAGCTTTTGCCGGTCATAAGTGGCGCCCCCTGGTCCGGATGGCACCCCCCGGTCCGGATGGCGCCCCCGGAAGGTGCCCCCCCGATCGGCAATCCTGGATCCGCTTATGATGACCAAAACTTGAAATTTTGACAAAAGTCGTAAAAACGATTAGAGAAAAGGTATGCACAATACGGCGGCGCTTGTGTCGACGATTGTGTGGTGGTCGAGGTTGTGTGGTGGGTGCTTTCATCAATTTTTTTCTTTCAATGGTTCGTGTAGCGGTTCGGACTTGTGTAACCAGCGTTCTGCTCGGGCAGTCTGGTCCTGTATGTGCATGGTCAGTGCCCTGAGTGTTGTCGTAGTGACACCAACGTGATCTTCATGAGGCCTACAATCCCCATGGGGAAAAGTGAATTTGTTGACTATATTGGCGCAGCTCGAATTGTTTGTACTGTCTGGGTTGTTCTACAAGCACGTCACGTTTTTTTGATTTGGTAGCCTATATTTAGTTGGATGCGTTTATTGTCATTGTTGTGTTTTTCTTCAGTATGTCTTTGAAGATGTCCCCGTCTGTACTGTACCGTGTGCTCATGCGGTCTCTATAGCACTACTGGTGAACTTAGTCTCGTTGCTGGGTTGCATGTTGAGCCGTTTTGACTTTGCTATGCCTCTGCCTTAGCCACTAGGCACACTCGTGGGATATTGATACGTGCATTTCAATCGTGAATGGTCCACGCAAATACTAAGCATAACCGAGTTGGAGTGGTAAATCTGGATGTGGCTTGTTCATCGAAAAAACCGAGTGCTGTGACTGACGTCCACATGGACAGCACGCTTCACTGCGCTTCCCCCACGTCGGGAATACAGCTGCTGACGGGATAGTTCGGTCATTACCCACAGAAAAATCACCATAATTTGCCAGCACATCACACTTCCAACCATCTGTTTCTCTTGTAGCTAACGTTGACGCAATAAAAACCATCGAGAAACAGAGTTCACATTTATTGCTGCCCGTGGGGGTGTACCGTGAAACTGAGTGCGGAGGCCTAAAGCGCGGGGAAGGCCGGAGTCACTGATGGACTGAGACCGGCCCCTGCCGACGGACTGAGACCGGCCCCTGCCGACGGACTGAGACCGGCCCCTGCCGACGGACTTGAACCGATCCCTGCCGACGGACTGAGACCGGCCCCTGCCGACGGACTGTACCGGCCTCTCCCGACACTGAGACCGGCCTCTCCCGACAGACTGAGACCGGCCCCTGCCGACGGACTTAGACCGGCCCCTGCCGACGGACTTAGACCGGCCCCTGCCGACGTACTTAGACCGGCCCCTGCCGACGGACTGAGACCGGCCCCTGCCGACGGACTGAGCCCGGCCCCTGCCGACGGACTGAGACCGGCCCCTGCCGACGGACTGAGACCGGCCTCTCCCGACAGACTGAGACCGGCCCCTGCCGACGGACTGAGCCCGGCCCCTGCCGACGGACTGAGACCGGCCCCTGCCGACGAACTGAGACCGGCCTCTCCCGACAGACTGAGACCGGCCCCTGCCGACGGACTGAGACCGGCCCCTGCCGACGGACTGAGCCCGGCCCCTGCCGACGGACTGAGACCGGCCCCTGCCGACGGACTGAGACCGGCCTCTCCCGACAGACTGAGACCGGCCCCTGCCGACGGACTGAGACCGGCCCCTGCCGACGGACTGAGACCGGCCCCTGCCGACGGACTGAGACCGGCCCCTGCCGACGGACTGAGACTGGCCCCTGCCGACGGGATGAGGTGCGGGCCACAGCATACTGGAAACCCGGCTCAGCTCCGGTGCTGGTCCAGTCACCCTTCGCAAAACCGATCTCATTTTACCGAGCACGCAGCACCTCGTCACCTGTCCCAAAAGGCAACGGGCACTAACCATAGCGAGGATTCTGACGAAGAATCAGCTCTGCAAAAGAACATGCCTCACAGGCCCGGGAAACGTTTTCAGTCAAAGGACGGCACAGCCGATATGTAGCCGCCCTACAGCTGAAAACGGAGCTCAAGCACAGGGTGCCCCGGCCTGGCTGTTTCCCACACAGCCATCAGACCTCCTCACAAACTGAGAGAGAGAGAGCACTGCACACCATGACGCAAACGAATCGGAAACAAAAGGAATGCTACCTTCAACACCAAAGGCACACACCCATACAAACTAACCAACCGCAGCTTTTGGTGAGACATGACTAGATTTCAGATTACCCGATCAAATGTGGAAATCGCCACGGCCGAAACACTACTGTAAAGGCAGAGGAGCGTATCCAAGCTTCATGCATGCGCCGCTGACTAGTAATACCAAAGCGACATCCTGACTTGAGCTGGGCACTTTACGTACCACACGGTTTACAAGAATAGATTGAACAGAACGCAAAGCCGACCCGGAGGGCCCGGCCCTATGTTCGTGCCGATGCATATGCACGCCCATACATTTCAGAGACAATGCATATGCTGTAGAGCTCACGATGATAACACACAAGCCTGGCCTAATTTCGCCAGAAACACGCTCTTTGGATGTTCTGCAGACACATGAGCATCGACATGATAGCCCGTGCATCTGTATCAGAATATGCAGAATAGTCAAATACAATCCTTTTACATCTTTCCGATTTGAGAAGATAAAATTCAATGCCCAAGCAGCAGGTTTGACATTATGATATTTCCACTCGTTCCGAGTTTTTTTTTTGTCCGCGAATTCACTGACATTCATTACAAAGTGAGATCAGACGCCTTAAATCGAGAACAAACTAGTGCATGACTAAAATAATTCGGGCTTGACAGTAAAAAAATCCCATTAGCGTATTTGGCAACATTGGTGTACCAGTGAAGCGATATATCCCAGTGAAACCACAATACCCAGGCTATACCAAGGAAAACGATGCGGAAGCTTATACTTAAAAACCTCTAAGTGAAGTAGCTGAACAGCTTACTAGGCATTCTCTTTGGGTTCTTATCCGAAACAGAGACTTCCTGTTACCCAAGAGATCCTACAGCTTTTCTAAGTTGACTGTCATCACCTGGCAAGAGTCATGCCACTTTTGTAAGAACAAGGAACCGCTTGTGGAACAACACAAGCATAAATAGAACATAAAAACGGATAATGCGTCAAGTAAAGCTATAACACTAAAATAGAAACCCTGTTCAACATCTCTCCTGTCTTTGTTGATGCTCAAACTCAGAACAGTTGAAAATAAACAAGTGCTCAGCAGAGCCGGCAGAAGGCTGAATCACACAAGAAGGAATACCATAAATATGAACTAGCATCGTTAACACAGTAAACAGAGGCTAACCTGAACAAAACAAACGGCCTCAGGAGCCACCACCGCAGGTTCTCTGCGCGCCCGACGGCCACGGACACCATCACAAACGTCGCAGGGCTGAGAACATCGTCTCCCCCTTCATCTGCAGCTCCCCCTCCTCCAGCTCACTCGGTCTTCACCGTCTTGGCATCGCCGGAGGCCGGCGCAGCTGTTGGAGCGGGGGCGGAGGCAGGTGCCGAGGCCGAGGCCGCCGCCTTCACTGCAGCCAGCCGCTCCTGACGTCGCACCTGCCCGTACAGGTCAGACGACTCAGCTGTACACGGCCCCACAGACCACACACACTGCAGCACACAACACACCAGTCCGAGACAGGTCAGACGACTCAGCTGTACACGACCCCGCAGACCACACACACTGCAGCACACAACACACCAGTCCGAGACAGGTCAGACGACTCAGCTGTACACGGCCCCACAGACCACACACACTGCAGCACACAACACACCAGTCCGAGACAGGTCAGACGACTCAGCTGTACACGACCCCACAGACCACACACACTGCAGCACACAACACACCAGTCCGAGACAGGTCAGACGACTCAGCTGTACACGACCCCACAGACCACACACACTGCAGCACACAACACACCAGTCCGAGACAGGTCAGACGACTCAGCTGTACACGACCCCACAGACCACACACACTGCAGCACACAACACACCAGTCCGAGACAGGTCAGACGACTCAGCTGTACACGACCCCACAGACCACACACACTGCAGCACACAACACACCAGTCCGAGACAGGTCAGACGACTCAGCTGTACACGACCCCGCAGACCACACACACTGCAGCACACAACACACCAGTCCGAGACAGGTCAGACGACTCAGCTGTACACGACCCCACAGACCACACACACTGCAGCACACAACACACCAGTCCGAGACAGGTCAGACGACTCAGCTGTACACGACCCCACAGACCACACACACTGCAGCACACAACACACCAGTCCGAGACAGGTCAGACGACTCAGCTGTACACGACCCCGCAGACCACACACACTGCAGCACACAACACACCAGTCCGAGACAGGTCAGACGACTCAGCTGTACACGACCCCGCAGACCACACACACTGCAGCACACAACACACCAGTCCGAGACAGGTCAGACGACTCAGCTGTACACGACCCCGCAGACCACACACACTGCAGCACACAACACACCAGTCCGAGACAGGTCAGACGACTCAGCTGTACACGACCCCACAGACCACACACACTGCAGCACACAACACACCAGTCCGAGACAGGTCAGACGACTCAGCTGTACACGACCCCGCAGACCACACACACTGCAGCACACAACACACCAGTCCGAGACAGGTCAGACGACTCAGCTGTACACGACCCCGCAGACCACACACACTGCAGCACACAACACACCAGTCCGAGACAGGTCAGACGACTCAGCTGTACACGACCCCACAGACCACACACACTGCAGCACACAACACACCAGTCCGAGACAGGTCAGACGACTCAGCTGTACACGACCCCGCAGACCACACACACTGCAGCACACAACACACCAGTCCGAGACAGGTCAGACGACTCAGCTGTACACGACCCCACAGACCACACACACTGCAGCACACAACAAACCAGTCCGAGACAGGTCAGACGACTCAGCTGTACACGACCCCACAGACCACACACACTGCAGCACACAACACACCAGTCCGAGACAGGTCAGACGACTCAGCTGTACACGACCCCACAGACCACACACACTGCAGCACACAACACACCAGTCCGCCACAGTCGCGGCACACGTCGCTAAGGTGCTGCACTACTAACATATATAATGCTTTGGAGCATGCATTGTCTTATCTGAAAACAGCCATCACATTTCATACCGTTTTCTCGCCGATGTGGATTCATGCAACTCTTTCTTTTCTCCACATCGTTTAATCTTACTCACAAAATAACTAGCGTAACCGCAGATGGCTCGTAAATCACATATAAAAACAATGCTTCCTGAATTATTATTGGCATGATAGAAATGCTGAAAACGGTAGTATATTTCAAAGTGTATTTTATTTCAAGGGAACGGTGACCGTAACAACAGTGCTAGCTGTTGTTTTCCTGGCATGTTCCAATATCTGATCTTCTCGATCGCAGCCCTGGTTCGATGTCCAGTTTAGAAATAGTTGAAATCACCAGCCACAAGTATGGGGTAGTCAAGGTCCAAGAGCAGAATAATATATAATAAAGAAGCAAACTGTAAAATAAAATACAACGAAAGTGAAGTTTCAGACTCCGAAGAATATTAGATCGGACGAGAGTAACTAAGGTCGCTGCAAATTTTCAGCAAAAAGAAACAAAGAATAAACATCGGAATAACTGTCTAAACCATCAATTGATAACGAAGACGCAATGTTTTCTTTGCCAGTCACGGTTCTCAACATAATCACCCTTTGTGTTTTCTATGGATGCACCAAAAATATGAGAGGCAACAATAAAAACCAGTTGTCTGCATGCACGTCCACTGGAGCTCAAGTCTTCCGGACCACTGGTGGAGACACAAGGCGTCGCGTCGGCGTACCTGGTAGTCGACGATGAGGCGGCAGACCAGCATGAAGAGGAACACCAGCGAGGGAGCCGTGCGCTCGAACCGATCCCCCACCATCACGTGTGTGTACATGGTGAAGAGCATGAGCAGCAGCAGCAGGCAGTTGGCCGTCTGCTTCATCCGCTCTGCAGGTGCCAGCAGTTTTAGTGGCTTAATCCGAACACTGCCTCAAACGTCCTAATATCTACATCGTAACATAATACACAAAAAAACATTTCAACACACATTTTGCATAGTATGATCTCGACTTCACCCATTTTTTCAAGAGGCTTTATTTTAAAATATAAGCCAGCATTCATACCAGTGTGCTAACCCTCACGCCAGGAGGGAGGGGGGGCGTTTGAAAAACCTTATTGAGTTTTTTTCCGACGGAACCAGAAGACAGAACCACAAAGTGCCCCCGTTCTTTGGTCACCTTAGCCTTGATTAATTTCGCAACTTTTCCGAAAATCTTCTGATTAAGTAATCTCAGGTCTAGTCACCAAACTAGTTCAAGAGACCGCATATTCACAAATTTCAAGTGGCACCAATGAAAGCAGGTTACATCTATTGATCTGAGGTTCATACCACATGGTGGACCGAACTACCACACGTTGTGGTAACTACACTTTTGTATCTATGGCCTAGGGTGAGGTACAGGTTCTGACACCTCCATTGAAAATGCATGGGAAAAGGGGAACTGACTGAAAATGGCTACCTTTATGCAGATACAGCTTATAATATCATCTTCTTCTCTAAATCATATCATCTTACACCAGCTTCCAGGGTCATGTAACAAGCTGGGGCCAGTCTGCCGTCCAACAGAAGATAAGCGTATGTCACATTCAAAATATTTTAAAAGAGAGCTCTTCTGTTTTGCTTAACATTAGCGGAACCCTGGAACTGGCTTGAAAAGACGATATAAATAAAAAAATAAAAGGAACTTTCTTTAATCATTTGATAAGTAGACTCACATTGTCTTTCTGCATCGAATGATACCAAAATCTCAAAATAAAAAATGTGACTTACACTTTTCTTCCATGGGACGGCAGCAGTGACCTCTGAGAAGTCATCTGGGACTACTTGAGCAGGTTTTCATGCTTGGTTTAACAACTTAAGAATTGTATTTTCACATCATAAAGGTGCATTTATTAGGGGAGATTAAGTGATATAGTCAAAGAAACGTAGGCTCTTTTGTTGTGCCTTTGACCAACATTTCCATAGGTGGGGGAACAGGAGGTTCAGGTAGACTGTGTCCCCCAATATTTATGGTTAACTATTTACCATATGCATATAGCACTGACTGTAAAATAATTTGTTAGAAGTGTACATTACTCCCAACCCTAAATATTGTTGTATTCATTCTCTGATAAGCCTTTGCTATGTGGGTAAAGATTTACACAGGATATTCACACTTGAATTTTGTCACCCTGTAATACCCCCACCTAACAAAAGGAACCTATGAACCTTAATTATTTCAATACTTGAATGGAGAATTCACAGATAATTGAATCTACTAAATACAAAAATCCATCAACCACTTACTGAAAGGCAGGAAGGCCAGCACAGTCCCACAAGAGATCTCCACTCCTCCAACAAAGCTGCGGTACTGCCTGCTGTGGATCTTTATGTTGTAGGCTTTAAGAAAAGGTATCACCTTTGAATACTTCACAAAGTCCCGCTTCTGAAACAGGCACAGCAGCATGGAAAATCTTAGCACACAATGATACTCAAATACAATGAAAATCTAAAACAGATTGAAATAAAGATCCAACAATTAACATAATCACATGACCTCAGTGCCAAAACAATGGCAACATTATGAATAGGCCACACTGAAAATGATGCTGAAATAAATGTATGTTCATACTCACTAGTCTCAAAACCTGCAAGAGCTCTCAATAGGGTGCCTAAGTAGTGCACTGCATGTATGCAGGTCATTAAATTAGGTCAAAGAGAAGAAAAGGCAGAAGAAAAGATAATGCAGGACCACAAATACAAAGCATTAAACTAGCTCATGGCTATAAGTTCTAGAACCCACTTACCAGCTCCCTATGCAGTTCACCATTTATCTTGGGTGTAATCTTTGTGAGACCCACAAATATGAAAAACAGGCCTAGAAAGATTGACAGTGTCTTAAGTACCAAGGAGGCCATCGTGAATCTTCCTCTGAGGTGCTCTACAGAAGGGAATATAGATGCCTATTGCAGGATTCTGACTGATAAATAAAGCACGCTGGTCCTAGGACGCTCTTTATCTCACTGTCAGTGGGCACCTGAAGTTCTGGCACGACATAGGGCAACAAGCAGCCAGAGCGTTCACTAAAAGTAGGTAGTTATGCACACACAAACTTGAACATATAAATACGACCTAGCCCCAACAGCAACACAATAGGGTTGTTCCTAACTAGCGCGGACCCTGCAAAACTGAAACACGGAGTGGAGGAACAGAGCAATATGCAGAGCTTTTGGTTCTATCTGGTTATCTTCCAGTATCCTTAGTTTTTAAATCTGGGATATATCTTCTTCACGAGTTTTCTTCTTCGTCTGGGGAGAGATGTTGTTGCCCTACAAGCCGCCAGACAACCGGAAGAAGAAAGAAGGATATGGATGACGTGTATGTATTATGAAGACGATGTAGTTTTCCAACATAAAAGAGTCCCCCTTTGCTTACACTACTAGCCTCCAGCCCCTCCAACAGCAAGCGTGGATCACCCGATGTGACGTCACGCTTCCTAGTATATAACATGGGAAAATTAAATAGTTATATATCCAAACTTTTGCATAAAAAGGCCCAGAATCGAAAATAAAATGTGTATCAATTGCACTTGGGATAAACTTGATTACCGTGCATTCTCACAACTTCGTATGCAGGAAGTGCTATTAGCAGCAGTTTAACACACGGCTCAATGGTGAATGAATTCCTTCACATCCGTGTGACGTCACTCAAGCGTGGAGGAATCCCTCTTGAACGTACCTTGAAGTAAAGGTATCTTGACTAGCCTTCTGCATCGCTGCCAACTGGTAGTATGATAACTCTCCAGATTAGGCATTAAAATCCCCTAAAATCGCCAGATGGGCGGGAAGTCCTGCGCTTCTCCCGCTAGATCCCACCCTGCAAAGCAATAGAGACACTCCACTCTGCTGCGCATTACGCTGGCTGCGCCCACCCATTACCGCACCTTACCTGCAAAGGGAGGGAGCAGATATGGACCAGGGCATAAATGGTTGCAGGGTTTCCGATCAAGGGGAGCTGGAGCACATGGCCAGGGGCACTATCCAGACCAGGCAGATGCTTCTTTTTGGCGGTAAAAACCCTGCAGGTGGAAGCCAAATCCTACCGTGGTCCACCGGTACTCGCATCCTGGGGAGCGACATTTCAGGGGGCACCATCGATTTTTAACCCTCGCCCCACCGGGGGCCATCGATGGGCCCCTAAGGTTTTTCCGGATAGCAGAAAAACGACGAGCCGCAGCACCGCGGTTGAGGGCTCTACCTCTCACCCAATCATTTTCCCATCATCCTTGAAATTTTTTCCCCGGGTCACCCAAGGTCAGGTCACCAAGCAAGGTCAACCAAGGTCACCTCATTTTAACTTCTGAGCTCTATAAGAGCTACATTTTGAAGTCGGTCGATTTGAAACTTCCTACACTTTATCACCCTTTAGGGTCTACAAGATGTATATCCGGGATTTTTAGATTTCATGACCTGAGGTCAGGTCACGAGGAGACCTCTCCCATTGAAAAAGCATGGGGAAAAGCTGTCTTATAATCTAAAAGTCACAAAAATGATTTGAAATGATCGGCTTACTCAGAAAAGCGTTCTTAGATACCCTTTCACGGGTCCCAGGAGCCATATTTGCCCTTTGACCTCTCCAAGGTCATCCAAGGTCACCAGGGGTCAAAAACAGTATTTTGACAATAAATTTTGACCTAATAAAGCTAGAGCGCTGAACCAAACGCCATCGTGTATGTCTCGTCACTGGCTTTCATTTGATATACGATAAGGTCACATTCTGACCTTTCGTGACCCCAGGTCATGTTAGGTCACGAAGTGACCTTTGGAGGTCAAACTACTGGCGGGAGGTCTTAACTTTCCACATAGGGGAAAAGGTCTGGAATTTTCCAATCAAATGTGCATTACCAGATCTCAATGCCTCTAATGGCATAAGAGTTATGCCCAGTTTGCTTAAGCATTGCATATTTGAGTGAAAATAGCCGATCTTGACCTTACTTGACCTCTGGAGGTCAAACCATGGACCTGAGTGCTAAAACATGCAAAGTAATTTCTTACTGAATTCATGCGAGCTTTCTAATGCATTTTGCAGATTTTTGCTAAACCCCATATTTTCGGAGTTAGAGGGGGGCCATCGATGGCCCCTCCGTGGGGCGAAGGTGGTGCCGGACCCCCGGTGGGGCGCGGGTTAAGGGGGCGCTGTGACCAATGAGGGGCGCTGGGGGTTGATCTAGAGAACGTAAATGTCCCCCTTTTCCATTTGGATCCGCCCCTGATGCGTGGCCTTAAAAATATCAGCGCTACCTGAAAAGGGTAATGCGTAGAAAACGGTACAGGCTGGGAAAGGTGCAAAAAACATATCCGGACAAATCTTCATAAGCGGAAATATTCGTACTGCGAATCAACAGCGGCTTCAGGATTTCCGATCGGGAGGAACCTTCGAGGGGGGCATCTGGACCAGGGGGCGCCACTTTTGGCCGGAAACTTCTATCAGGTGGGAGCCGATTTTCGCATTCTGAGGAGGAGGTGAGTGGGAAGCGACATCTCAGGGGGGGCACCATCGATCTATCAGGGGGCACCGAGGGGTGACCGGAGGAAACCTGCTCCCATTTTCCCCCTGGATCCGCCTATTGGCGTGGCTGTTCGTAAACAGATTCCATACGCACGTTCATATGCGCTTATGTCCATAAAGGCAAATGTTTACATTAAAGATTTTACTTTGGGTCCCGGTGTCCCAGCGCCGGGACCTAATGTTGATCCCAACCGGGACTTTGCCGGGACCAACTGGGTCTGTGCCGGGATCGTGCCGGGACCTTGCAAGATTGAAGAGCGCAATAGTCTTAATCAAGACCTGCGTTTTTATGCTCATGTCGGATAACGATTAATTAATTTTTCTAACCAGATAGGTTAGTTTTCCTTTAGGGTTTTGCAAACAAGTGACCTATTATTGCTACCTACACGCAAATAGTCTTGCTCAAACCTAAAAGGGGCTGGTCATCATTTCGTCATGAGAGGGGGAGGGGAGTATGAGACCGAAAAGTGGCATATCATAGCACCGAGTGGGCCTTTTATGACAACAATTTGTTTACTGTTGAGTTCTGCTTGAGCTTGTCAGAGAAAGATGGGCCTTTCTAATATTGGAAATGGGACCAGAATGAATTGGAATTTGAGACCGAAGTGAGATCGGAGCCCTGAGTGTACGCGCCAAATAGCCTACTGAGCCTTGAAAACGTCAGCTATTTACGGCGGCTACTTCGTGTGATAGCTTGGCTTCCTCCTTCGGTGATAAGGGCTCGGAAAAAGAATCATAGACGCAGAAAGTTGACAGCTGACGATATAACAGAGGCAGAGAAAAAACGGATCTAATAAAGGTTGATGATGCTGTTGTTCGGACACCCCCCTGATACACGCAGGGTAAGGTAATGTATCTACCTGATGCTACGCAGCTGCAGCCGTTTTGGTAACTTCGCAACCACTGAGACCATGGGGATGGTCCAGGCCCTCTTCCGAAAATCCGAGAGCTTTTGGTGCCAGACATTTTTCAGGAAATACCTACTGGCCTTGAAAAATACCCAAGATAATTTACGTATCGAAATGTAACGAATACGCCATGATTCCCTTTGCTCTTCGTTATGACAATTATGACTCACGTGTTTCAATCCTTGTCTTGGGTAATTTTTTAAAAATCACCTGGCACCAAAAGCTCTCGGATTTTCGTAAGAGGGCCTGGACCATTCCCCCCATGAAGACGGCTTCAACACAAACAAGTTCGGACTTGGCGGCCCACAAGAGGGAGATCTTAAGTTATTTATTTCGGGAGAGAAAACCAGAACACGAGCTTGTATATGTTTTATAAAATGTTGTGCCACAAGGAAAACTTGTTAAAAAATATTACTGCTTACGATGTCGCTCGTTTGAAGCATGACCACTGTGAAAAAGATGGCGCTGTGATGTGAAAAAATGTGCAAAGATCCCAAACTGGGGTTTTCAAGCGTGAAAGTAAAGTTATGACCTCTCTGCTGTAGGGAGTACGTCGGGTAAGAGTACGCAAGAGACCAGCGTGGCACTTATGCACTAGTTACCAGAAGTATAATGTCAAGGTCATTTTAGGGCTTTAAGGTCATTTCAAGCGAAGGCCAATGCTTAGGTTACTGTTCAAAGTCGTAACAACATTTTTAAGTTTGTTGACCCTACTGTTTCCCGGTCAGATGAACAAATCCAGCACGCCGCATATTGTTATGAAGTCATAGTTAAGGTCATTCTGTGATAAGGTCAAAGTTCAACGGCAAAGGTCAGGCTCGTCATGGGTTAGGCTCACGACCTCATTTCCCGTCCAAAAGCTACTTAGGTGCTAGGCGTACATGGTAGATAATATATCATACTGGCGTCATAGGTGAATAACATCGTTTAACCTTGAAGCTCCCATTTAATTCAATGGAAGTTTACTATACTGTATTTAGATCACCATTGCTAGGGCAAACCCCTAGCAAATGTGTTTGTCTAGCCTTCCAGCCTTTCCAGATCTCAGGGGAACACTTCAGGACCCGCCTCCACCGCACGCAAACGCCGGGCCCCTCTCCACGGCGCGTGCTGGGGGAGACTAGCTTTCGTGCTGAGAGTTCGTCATGTGAGGGAATTCCGTGATGACGCGTTGCAGACGCAGGAACATACGAATGAGGCTATGTAAGCAGCTGTATTCACTAGTACAATACAGATACAAGCACACACGCGGGGCCCTGCAGAACCGTCTAGGCGGTCAGGCCACCCTGATTCCGTTAGAGGTTTCTGCCGAGAGGGAAACAGAACACATGCTGAGCAGTGACGTCATCGCCGCAGCGTCAGTGTCAGCATAACCCACAGTAGAGTCTGGAGGAGATCACAGTCGGACAGATCTCTGCAGCGCCCTATCAAACACCGGCGAAGGGCAGCCGAAAAAAACGGGAGGTGGTCTGACGTTTCCGTCATGACCTAAGCCACGGTCCATCACTGGTCTGTTGATTCATTTTTATGATCATCACAAAAACTGACGTCAGTTTGTTTCTCAAAGGTCCGAAGAAATGGCAGGTCTCCAAGATGTTTTGAGGGGGAATAGATGAGCTCGCTTGATATTTGTCTTGCCAAACACTATCAAACACAGATAAAGCTGAAGCTTGTTCGACATGCAACACTGTTTTTTGCCGGGCAGCGATCTCCTCCACTCCACTGGAGTTAGAAAAGACAATGAAATGAAGACACAGGCGACATTTAATCGGCACATTCGGGGCAGTTGAAACAAATTTCATAGGTGGCAGCAGGCACAAGCGCTGGACTCCTCCCCACGAGATAGGTGGCAGCACGCGGCGTACGGGTCTTAGCCGTAGAGCCTCGTGACTGTATTGCACAGCACCTTCGATCTGTGTGTGGGAATGTATGAATCACTTTCAATAATGTTGATAAAATGCTTCAACAGGATAAGGTACACAACGGAGGGGCCAATATAACAATTTCATATAATCTCGGATGAATACCACACAAAACGCAAACTCATTTCTTTGACGTAACACGCAAATGATCTGTCAGATATGACAGAATCTCCCCTTCACACCCCCAAGACTGAAGTGTATCCTATTCTTTGGTCAGCTGAAAGGCACATGCTAACACATGCGCATTCCTGCAGATACACTCACGCGCACACAGACGCACATGCCAATAACTACACAGGCCTCGCCAAACGCATGTGAGCTGAGCAGCGACACTCAGAAATCAATCACGGGGCACAGATGTCCAAGCCAGCTCATGACACGAATCAGGATACTCCATCAACACTCGTCACACCCTGATGAGATGAATTCCTACTGCTACGTATAACGATGCTTTGCACTGAGTACATAAAATATGAGGGATGAAAAGTTGGGAAGCGCCGCAGAGCCCACGCTACAGGCTCACTGCCGCCTATTAGAGGACTATTTATGTAGCATGAGCAGTTTACGCTTTGATTTAGACTCTTTCATCGTCAGGGCCTGCGCGGCGGAGGCAGCGTCCGCTTCCTTCTTGGGTCGCAGGACAAAGTTGAGGTCGAACGAGGTGTTGATGGCATAGTACACGTTGCAGCCGGCCGGCACCACTTTCTCTGTCGGCGAAACACACATAACATCTGAGAAAATGCGTCAAAGACACATGTACAACAAAAGATACTGCATAATGCTAGAAAAATTGATATGCGCATGACGTTAGACACCCATTTGTGACATCTAGCGATCCAGGGGAGGGGGGTGGCGCGAAGGTTGGCGCAATGTCGCTTAGGATGGAGTCGGCACCATATTGGCGCCCAGATGCTTTGCCGGTCGTGGCGGGTCGGTGGCGCGGTCGATGGGCGAAGTGCCGATCGAATGATCGCCTATGTGGACATCCCACGACACACCTCCCCGCACGCGCCATACGTGAAGTTGAAACCTCATCTTCTTCACGTACTTAACCTTACTTAGTCCGGGTGGTGGGTATGCTGAGGCTTTATGACATTAACTCTTGGGAATATGGCTCCGTTCAGGAATGCTACAGCTTCTTGTGCCCTGTGTCTGACTCCACGTACTCTCATGACCATCGAGCAACGCTTAAAACGAGTCTGACCACCTAAATGACTTATTTCGATTGCCCATCGAGTAATAACTCTTTTGCCAATTTCATCAGCCAGTCCCCAACTAGGACTCTGAATCCCACACACTCCATTAGTACCCCCAATGGCTCTGCCTCACACTCCAGTGGGCAGTCCCCACCAGTGACTTCAACACTAACATCCATAACGACAATAAATGACTCGGTCTCACGTCCGTCCGGCAGCCCCAGCCCATGACTGACATCCACCGGGCCACGCATGAGTCATGACTCTAACCCCACCTTAACCCTCTACCGAGCAGTCACCATGCACGACCCTGACTCTGGCTCTGCTCTTTACCGGGCAGTCACCACCAACCACTATAACCCACCTCCATCCGGCAGAAGTTGAGCCAGCACGTAGTCATCCGTGTTACCCTCGATGTCGTGCTTGATCATGGCGTTGCGGATGACTTGCGGGGTGCGCTCGCTGTTGCTAAGCATGATGGACTTGTAGAGGTTGATGCCCTCAGTCTCCCGCGCCGCCGTTCGGATGGTGACGCGGATGATGTAGAAGTCCGGTGTGATGTACGGTGACGCCGGCGACCCGGTGGCACCGGTAGACAGCGCGCCGGCCCCCGCCTGCGAGTCTGGCGTCTTCCGCGCACTCTGCTGGGACGGGTTGGTGGCCGACGAGGTGACCGAGGCGTCCAGCGACGGCACCGACGAACTACTGGAGCTCGTCGACATCTGAGGACACAGGAGAATGACACAGATTAACCACGGTCTATTAGTGTATTCAAACTCGCATTGTGGTGTCCAAGAGATAGTGACGTAGGAGTGCTGAAAGGGTGCTAACATATCTTGGAAACGAGCTTTCTGAAAATAATCCTTGGGGACTACTTTCCTCCTCTTTTAGCTCGGCCAAGGGAAGTTTTGGACCGATTCTTTGGTGTGAAATTGGCAGGACCAAAACAGTGATTACAGACTGAATTGGAGGGAAGTTATCCGCTTATTGAGAAATGGGCTTTATTTCGCCTGCCAGCGCCTGTTCATGCCGAAGCGTCTGACAGATAAATCATCTGCAGGATTCGACGTCAATGATATAACACATTTCTGAACCCAAGACCCACAAACTAAAAAAACATTGCCGGCTTAGAGCTGACAATAAAACACAGTACTCCTCTTTCATACAATAAATAAACCTTTGTTACTTATTACACTGGTCTACTTGGTTCGCTCCTCGGCAGTCTACATCCCCGTATTGTCCAAGCACCACGCAGGAGCTTACCACGCTGGCATGCCGCTCGAACGAGGTGCTGCTCTCATTGGGAGAGCTGACGCTGTCCACCTCGCCGAAGAACTGGCTGGACGAGCTGCTGGACGTGCTCGCCAGGCTGTCGTGCTTCTTGTGACCCAGTCTGCCGTACGAGGATATTATGTTAGCCGGGGAGGTGTGACACGGGTTCAGAGGCAGTGTGGCACTGCACCCACAGTTGGCACCGGGTGCGTTTACCTCTGTCTTTCTAACTGTGACAAGGCCCTGCACGCTGAAGGGTGCAAATATGTCGCGGGAGATTGTTCAAGACAGTTTTGTTGACAAGACCCATTCGTCAGCGTTAGTGCTGAGCGTTAGCAATACTATTAAGTGCATTAAACGCGGAGCTCGTTCTCCAGAACAGTGACATTTCAGGAACAGTAGATGTACAGGAATGTACTCCAGGAACACAATGTATTTCAGGAACAGAATACAAGAACGGGAATGGATGTGGCGCGGCTGGGTACAAACAGCCACAATATACGTGGTGTGCTTTGATTTACTCTACTCAATTTCAATTTAGAATCAATTTCTGACGGAGAACATTATTTGAAAGCTTAGTACAGGATTCAGTGCAAAAAGCAGTTCCCAGCCGTTATCAAGAGGACCTATGAAGGACAAATCACGGGTCATTAACTCCTCTAAATCACCTCTCGAATTACCGGCAATAGAGTTAATATCAATTCTAGACGTAAAACCATAAAACGAAATCACCCACGACGAGGCTCAGTCTGTCCTACTTGAGTATTTTTTACGATCTTTCACGTTCTCATTCGTCCTCAGGATCGCACAGTTTCGGCACGAATGAATGAATATGAAAAGAGCAGCGTTCCTGAGATTTCATCACTTCGGCCTTGGACGGACACTAATGCAGCCGCTAGCAGCAGAAGTGATCAGCATGTCCGCCAAAAGAGAGTTTCAACCGACAGTTGGCGACGGAGGACTGTAGCCAGTCTTTGGCCGTCGCTTCGCTGAAACTCCGGCGGGTTGTTGCGGACACAGTTGAGGTTTCTGACAGCTCGGCGGGTGCCGACCTGGTCTACACCCTATCGATCCTGGAAGGGGCGCGGTCGCCAGCGCTCGGCTGAGATTCGGCCGGGCGACGACCCCGTCCGCACTTCGGGGACGGACATTACTCTTTCTCGCGTTAAAAGTAGAGGCCTGTTCTACATCGGGGAAACGTATAATCCGCGTAGAGATTAACGTCAGCCGTTACATGATAAATCAGCATGGTAAATCTTCTGAGCGGAAAACACACTGGGTAGCAGGGGTAAGGCCATTTGAGTGAGACGGAAGCACACACTATTAAAATGGATATGGTGAGCTGCACCTTGGATACAGCTAGAAAACCTGTGAATCGTTGCCACAAAAGGCGTGTATTTTGGTATTGAAAACGTTATACTGTTTTGCAATGTTTTACACGTGCTGCAGAGCCAGAGATGGTTATACCCTAAACCTCCGTTTTATGGGGTGTATCAAACATTCCAAAGCACCACCAGCAGCGCTGGGCTCTAAAACTGTAGGAGCAATCTGGCATTAAGACTGGCTGGCAATATTGCCATCTAATAGTGATGAAAGCGGAACTATAGTGATAAAAGCGGAACTATATTCTACCAGCCATAACATATACTTCTGAAAAAGCCACCCACAGGAGCTGAAATTAAAGCATAGAAGCACCTCATAGATTTTATCAACTTTAATGAAGAAATTAAAGGTCCCTGTCTATTCTCAGTCCCCGAACACATTGTGGGCAGGTACAAGAGCATTATCAAACTCTATGTAGCACACATGCGCAACGCAAGTCAGAGTGTAAAACATTATGCAGGATGTATAGAGTGCTATGCCGGGGTGTAGCGTTTAAATGACGAAAATCAACAACGAAAAAATCCATATCTTAACCCGATTTCAACGCGCTGAAATGTATCAAGATTAACATTCCCAATAGTTAAAACATGTTAATATTTCTTAAAACCGAACTGTTTGGTAACAGCCAAAGCCGAAATGAGGAAGATAGTTTGATCTCGGTAGTTTGTTCAGCGACAGGCTCCCCAACACACAGCTCCCATATTTCGTCCTTCGCCGCTACCTGGCAGCGTACAAGGCATGTGCACCACAACAATGGCATTGTTCTAGCGTCCGACCCCGGCCCAGGGTCCAACACGTCTGATAGTCACCAGATACCAGGCCGGACCTGAGGGTAGGCCTCCGGGCACCACACTCAGTGGGAGGGGGATGGACCCACCCGTCTATCCGGGTTCTGTGTTATGTTGCATCATGCATCCGTATCATGTTGCATATTGTAAAATGAGAAGAAACGTGGCCACTTTTGGTCACTTTTCATAAAAAGTGGCCGCACTTTTAGCTGTCCATTTCAGCTCGTTAAGATCACCAGAGCGCGTGATTATTTTAAAACTTAAATACCGACTGGCTTTCAAAATTAAGCGATTAGGTAAAAAATCCAGCAAACACAACATCCATCACTTGCGCTGTATCTTTTTAACTCAATTTCTATTTGGTATATGGATGTCGACATCACATAAAAAATCACTACCCCTTTCATTTCACACTATGTGATTTCAAATTACGTCCAGTGTACATTTTCCTCGATCTTTACCAGTTATTTAATTTCGAAGCCAGTTTTCAAGTACTTCCATGTCAAACTAACTAGACATATGCTTAAACAAAATACACTTGTCCCGCGTTCTGGCCTAAGCATCTTCCTACCGTGCGTCATTAGATAGCGCACACCTGCTCTGTCACATACCTGTAACGTTAGTCAAACCCATGCCAAGTGAACCGACACAACCGCCTGATTCATACATGCGGGGACCCGCCATTCACTCTGTACCCCGACTCCAGGGACGCGCGCGTGTGTGTGAATAGCACAGTCGGACGAATCAGCACACCGATACGACAGCTATCACGTGATGCATGACGCAACATGTGACCGCCGCGACATTGCGCTTGTCTGTTGGGATGCTCGAAATTCGGGAGGATCTAACTCAAAGCCCGGCCCGAACACTACCTTCAGGAGCATTTACTAGGGTCTTTGGTCTTCTTTAGCCCAAAATAAGAGATCAATAAACGTATGTATGCAGACCGAAAGAAACAGATCAGCTAGTAAACAGTGAACTCGCTAACTTAATTCAGGGGTACAGACCACAAATATAGGGCCTAATTTCGATGAAAACAACTAAACAAACTTGAATATCTCCTCACAGCCTTCTAGAGCCGCAGTTGGGTCAGATGAGATCCACCCCGCGTCGTCTCCGAGTGCGTGTTACATACCATCTCAGTACCAGATCGGCACGCGCAGCCGGACACCACTGAGCACAGTGGCGGATCCATGGGGAGGCTAGGGGACTCAAGACTCCCGAAATGTCCGAGCCCCTATAGTTAATACATAGGCGAGGGGCTGTCCGTGGTACAGGTGGGTGAGGCTCTAGTACCCTAGCCCCCCCCGAAAAAAACTTCTGGATCCGCCACTGACGGGGCACCCTCTCACACGCGCTGCGGCCGCACTCACCCGACTTTTTTCCGCATGATTTTGTCCCTGCTGGAGCCGGAGCTGCTGCCGGCGGCGCCGCCGCTGCCGTAGGGCTCGATCTGGTAGCTGAGCTCGTAGGCCTCCTTGTCGTCCAGCACCAGCACAGAGTCGAACCACCGCTCGAACGGCCGGTCGCGCTCGATGCTGTAGGCGGTGCTGGCGCCCTGCAGCAGCTTTATCTGAAGCGGCACACATCGGTGGTGGTCAGATAGCCTGGTGGTCAACATTATTGGAAATACTCTGAAGTGTGCTGAGTAGACAAATCTACAGGAGAAATACAGGAAACTAACAAATTTAATAAAAGGAGCGTGCAATTAAGCTCAAGACTAATTTTCACACGGCTGAAAGTCTAGTGTAACATGTCTGATTGTCGAATTAGCTCACCTAACTTAGTCCTTTAGTACTTAAATACTGCGAAGTCACAAACTTAAAGAGAAGAATTCGCTGCTTTACTCCAGTATAAATCTCATAACTGTCCAATTCCTGCACCTGGCAAAGCTCTTAAGCGATGCATACTGAAATAAATCACAATCAAAGAGACGGGAACATCCAGCCGAGGGGAATAATTAGGTGGCCCTGTCGACATCCTGACCTTGACAACTTTCACGGTGCCACGGGCGCCACAACTTTCACCCAGCACACCGCCCCTGCACTGTCAGACTCCCTCCCGATGTCGGCCCGCAGAGCCGCGCGGCGTCTTCAGTCTACCCCGAACAGCCGGAGCGCTCCCGGGCGGCACGCACACGCCTCCTCAGCACACTGGCCGAGGCTTCGGCGGCGCCGGCGATTGCGACTGTGACTCATCGCCAGCTGTTTGTGACGTCATCACACGGCGCCAATCAATGCGGCCGTCAGCGACCGGAGCCCGGCCCGGGCCGACCCCTACCTCCTACCTCCCGCAGCCCCACGGCTGCATTTTATGGTAGCCGAACGGAACTGGCGCGCGGGATTTAATGTAGTGGAAACCATTAAAGCTCGATGGCTTTGTCTGAAAACGGAAATATGGAACTCAATGAATTCCGTTTGAAGAAAATCCATACCCAGCAGTTTTGTAAGACTTTTTATTCCATCCTTGGAAAAAGGTCTGATGATAATAAACGCATTCCTATGTGCCTTGTGTACTCAGTGGCCCCCCGAGGAAACATCACAAAGGAATGTGGAGTAAGCAACAAAAAATCACAATTCTTCACAGGATTCTTCGTCTTTGGGACAATCCAAGGTAAAGGCAGATTCCTAGAAAAATGCCAGGAGAGGCACCGTACTGGACCTACGAAAATCATCTTTCCTTCAATGATCCCTCGGTTAGATCCAGGTCTTCGGCTGCCTACTCGAAATGTGATATTTCGTGCTGGATGCTTACGACCTCTCCTCATATTCATAGAACCATACAACTTTGATTTCTACCAGTAACAATTGACTGTCATAGCATCTTTCCATAGCAATTTGCCCTATTTAATCAAGTACAGCACCGAGTACAAACTACCGGTCCGCAGCCTCGCCGAAGTCGCTGAAGCGCCCTGAAAGTCCCACACGCAAACTGCCGATCAGGTTTGTACGGGCCCGTCTCTCTAATGGATATACTCTCGTCAAAGAGCCTGGTGGTTATTGTAATGGATTAGAAACTAGATCAGAAGATACGGTTTCTCCTTCTGTATGCCGTATACATGCTTGATTCATGTACATGTCTACTCTTCATTGGCTTTAAAATTGTAAATTGTTTCAATATGTGGATAAAGTTTGTTCGGACTTACTCCGCCAAGTGTACTTTGGGTTTCGGTTGAGCTTTCGGGCTTATTACAGAGCTTCGTCACCGGGTCGCACCGGATAGAAGCACTGTTATAGAGACCGAAAGTTCCGACAAAAAAACACCGTGGAGTAAATCCAAACAAACTTTATCCTAAATATCCAAACTCCACAACATGCCTGGTTCTAGTTGTTCAATACCGCCGGCACCACCGTCAATTCTGCCTGATCCGCCACCTATTGAGCTGGCCGATGAAGTACTGAGGTGTCGCTACCTCATACTAATCACGCACCACATACGCTTCTAGTCCCAGTGAGACAGGCGGCCATCCTCCCACAGTCTGCTGACAGGCTTCAGCACTGACCTGGGCCAGGATCTCGAACTCCTTGCGCCGCTTGTCGAAGTTGATGAGGCCATCGGCAGTGTAGTCCGGAATGCCGGCGTGGATGTACATCAGGTCCGTCAGAAAGGTGCCCAGGTACGGAATGGTGCCGTGGCTCACCTGTCAGAATCGGCGTACGCCGTTAACGGGCATTTTGGACTCAGTGTACGTACAGGATTATCCTGTCACTGGTGGCGGAACTGGGGGCGAGGCACCCGGGCACGGTGTACCCCTTAAATCAGAAATTTTAACACGAACCCTATGACGTTAACTGGAAATAAATGAGCCCTGGAACCCCCTTAAATTCGAACGTCCCGCCGCCACTGATCATCGTACAGGGGCAATTCCAGCACCAATCGACCAAGGCCTACACGGTACCTCTTCGATTTTTTTAAAATTGGCATATGGGGTTCCCATGGGCTCAAAAGCCGAATCTGAGAGTTTCAGCTCAATCGGAGTAAAACTTTAAAAGTTATTGCCTCAGGCATTTTTGAAAATCTGCTTACAGTGCCCTTTTTGGGTGACCATACAACCCACAGGGACTGATGAACTCTGCATTAAATATACATTTTCTGCCTGGAATAGCCGAAGAACTCAAATCTGAAGTCTGTTTGACCCTAGGTCACTTTTAAAAAAGTTGTGATTTGACCTTGACCTAAGGTCATATTCAAAATTTGCTGGTACACTTTTTGTTCAAAATGGCATATTCCAAATTAAAGATTGAACTTTTATCCTTCCATTAAAATAGGTTAGAACATCCGTTTTTATATTTACTTGTATTTTTAACACGCACAGTGGAGGGTGGTCTGGTGTCAACACGTAATGAAGGGGCACCGAAATGCCTCCCTGAGATCTCACCAATTAAAAGGGTTAGGAAAACGCATGTTCCGGGATTTGTGAGGCCCGTAAACTGTTTATTTGAGCTCAATTCTATGGACTTATTTCTATATCTTTAAGGTCAACTCAGGTCATAAATGTCAAGTGTATGTACGTTATACCGACACCTTTAGTGAAGTGCCGTGATTATACGGAAAAAGTCGCAAAACGTTCGAAACATATAACAGTGATATATTGGAACAGTGATATTGAAAAATATAACAGTACGGTGACAGTCGACACCCTCACATCAACGGAGCCCTGGAGAGGAGGAGGTTAGGGAGTTTTATACTCTTTGACTCCGTTCAAATGGCTTCGGAGATATTACGTTCAAAGAATGGTCAAAATCAGAGAGAGAATCGACCCTTTCGGATTGCGTGGATAATATAGAGCGATTTGTTGATTCCCTGAGTGAGAAGGTATGTAACCTAAGCCGTCACAACTAAATTTCTATGGCTCGAGGACATTATATAGCAAACTGGAAGGAAAAGGCACCAACGGGGGAACCCGTAGTCATCGATGGCTCATCAGAAAATAATACATGTACTGCGGAAAAATGCTGCTTAGTCGTATCACTGGTCTGCAAAGCACGTGACTGTACACCTTTTGTTCCATACTGGATTGAGGATGGAGTCCGGTGCAGTACAAGTTTTTTTAAGTGACGACTTAAAGCACTCTCACGTCATGGCTCATGCCTTGCAGCACAAACTCATACCTTGGCTACGCACCCACATGCCGAGTTTGAAGAAAATACATTACGTATCAGACAGGTACGGTGGTGGCCAATACAAAAACAATTTTCACTTTACCAATGTGTGTTATCATCCAGATAGACTTTCAAATACCATGTGAATGACACTTCTTTGCTACCAGCCACGGGAAGAACACCTGTGACGGAGTTGGCGGTAAAGTTAGAAGAAGAACAGCCAAGGTAAGCTAAGGAGAGAAGAAAGGATCAGATCTTGGATCATCTATTGATGTTCTCTTTTCTGTCGCAATACTTCGACACCACAATCCATTTCGCGTTTGTCAGTAGAGAGGAGGTCTTTGAAATGTCAAAACGACTGATACAGCGGTACAGCTCGACGTTGAAGATCAAGGGCACCCAACGGTTTCATCGTTTCACACCCGTAAACCTGAACAACATGCAGGTGAGAGAGTTCTCTGAAGACATCGACGGAACCAGTGGCGATCTAGCCGGTCGGTTTGGGAGGAGCAAACCAAAGTCAAAAAGGAAAAAGAAAAAACGTCACGCAGTGAAAACTTGTGCTACAATAATATGATTTGACAGTAGGATTTGGGATATTTGAGCCAAAAGGCAAACAAAAAACATCACGGGGTGAAAAAAGTATGGGGTCTAGATTCTTTTTTCTATCCAAGATCCAAAATCTACACTGAGCTTCACTGGTTCTGTTTGATGTTGAGAGTTGAAGCACCGAAATCTTGCTTATAAATTAAACATGAGTCGGGGCATAAAGGAGGTCGACCGCTTGGGGAGGGAGGGGGAAATATAGTTTTGCCCCTAGCTTTCCATTGGGGGACATGCCGTTTTTGCTTCCCCTGGATCCGCCACTGGACGGAACAGAGCTGCCTACTGTGACAGCGTAAGGTCAGCTCAGCACAAAGACAGCTCATGGAGGCGCCATCTCTAGTATTTCGGTGCAGTGTTGCAAACCGGTGTCCGGTGTACATACACACATATTTTTCCACGTGTTGACAAATGCTTGCTTCCTTTAACTTCAAGGAGAGTAAAATCGCGCAAAGATATCGTCAAGGAGAGAATATTGCTATAGTTCTAACTCGCAAGTGGGAAATGCTTGCTTCGGTCTGATGAAAAAAACTTATTTGAATTGATGCGATAGGCGAGCTCTATAAATGAACACGGAAACCACGATTGCCTTATTTGGCTTTCACCAGACTTCTAGCACTGGTCCTATTGTATCACAATTTCGTCCCACTACATTTCCAATATAGGTACTGTCGAAGCCCTAGCGACGAGTTATTGTCATCCTTTAAAGCACTGTAATGAGCATTAACACGCAGTCGGACAGGGCTTAAGCATAATTACCCGAGGTGGCCGGAAACCCTTCGTGGCAGAAAAACAACATCGATGAGCGAGTTAATTTTGGAAAGAACTGTGAAAATCTGTCCTCTATGTTTACGCACTGACTGAACTATAGGCTTACAAAATCAGATGTATCTTCCTAAATAGCCATAACCTGCGGTCACATAAGCATCGCCACCGGAAAAAGTGGGGGCCAGTCAAACTTCAACCTGATGCTGACAAAAACCTTTCCACGATATGACCAAAAACTGTTCAAATTTGGGCTCTTCGTTGCTTTCCACAGTTACTGTTTATGAAAATTTCAGGTTTTCTCCCATTTTGACTGAGATAAGGAAATTTTGGGCCAAAAATGGGGAGCCAGGCCCCATGGCCTTCTTTTCCGACGCCTATGTGCGGTCACACCAGTTCAAATGCATTGCAGACCTAGCTGTGCGATGAAAACGTAGTATCGTCATAGTTGTATGTCAAGATCATTTCACTAGATCATAGGTTACAGACCAAGGTCATATAAACATAATCGCAATTGTTGATTCCACAGCTTTTGGTCACATGCCATTCCCTGGCAATACTTGTATGATGTTTTGATGTTACAGCCGAGGTTACAGAATGCTAAGTTCCAGGTCACAGGCCAAAGATCGTGGGTCAAGGTCAAACTCATTGATTGCTTAATGGTTGCTTCTTTGCAAGCTTCAACTATGTGCATCCATTATGGAAATATCTCACGCTGTGGTACCATTGGTCAATTACCTTGACCGACCTCGACCTAAATATTCCAGAGAACAATTTATATCTTCTCTTTACGAAATTTGCTCGCTCAAAGTGTATTCGCGACTTTGTTTCGCACAATAACGGCATTTCGCCAAGTGTCAGGTACGGCCTACATTTGACCTCTATGACTTCATTTGACCTTGAAGATACTGGTCTAGGTCCATGAAACTAGCTAAAGAACACATTTTACAGCCCTCACAAAACCCGCAACACGCGTTTTCCTAACCCTCTTAATTGGTGAAATCTAATGGGTGGCATTTCGGGACCCCTTCATTACGTGTCGACACCAGACCACCTTCCACTGTGCGTGTTAAAAACACTAGTAGATATAAAAAACGGATGTTCTAACCTATTTTAATGGAAGGATAAAAGTTCAATCTTTAATTTGGAATATGCCATTTGGAACAAAAAGTGTACCAGCAAATTTTGAATGTGACCTTAGGTCAAGGTCAAATCACAACTTTTTTATAAGTGACCTAGGGTCAAACAGACTTCAGATTCGAGTTCTTCGGCTCAATCCAGGCAGGAAAATATATATTTAATGCATGGTTAATCAGTCTCTGTGGGTTGTATGGTCACCTAAAAAATGCACTTTAAGCAAATTAAAAAAAATGCCTGAGGCAATAACTTCTAAAGTTTTACTCCAATCGAGCTAAAGCTTTCAGATTAGTCTTTAGGGCCCATGAGAACCCTATAAAATTATTTTGAAGAAAATCGAAGAGGTGCCGTGTAGATTTACCATTTGCCTGGTCGATTGGTGCTGGAATTGCCCACAGGTTATCGGGCAAGTCGGTGTGAAGGAAAATACTTATCTGAAATAATATGTATTTAACAAATCATCACCAAATGGCGTCCCCAGCAATTGGCCGTGGTTCAATACTCATCAGCATGTTGCAGCTGGATAAAGGCACTGATTGCCAATGTACATACATCAATATCAAACATCTGAAGCGTGCGCAGCCGTCTCGACCTTTTGTCAGCAGCACCTAAAATGTGGCCAGCGTGCAGGCGGGCTGGAGTTTCTGCCTCACCGTGTGGTTGGTGGCCGACCGGCTGAGGTACTTTTGCAGCTGTTTGTCCTTCTCCCCGAACGCCTCCGCCCGCTTGGCGGTGCCCTCCTTCATCAGCAGCTCGCGCTGGTTCAACATGTTGTTGGCGTCGCTGAATATCCGCGCCAGCTCATCGAATAGTTCAGACTGACGGACAGCCGGAAATCAGTCACACAGGTCAGACTGCCGGACAGTCGGAAATCAGTGACACAGGTCAGACTGGTGGACAGTCGGGAATTAGTCACACAGGTCAGACTGCCGGACAGTCGGGAAATCAGTCACACAGGTCAGACTGCCGGACAGTCGGAAATCAGTCACACAGGTCAGACTGCCGGACAGTCGGGAATCAGTGACACAGGTCAGACTGCCGGACAGTCGGAAATCAGTGACACAGGTCAGACTGACGTACGGTCGGGAATCAGTCACACAGATCAGACTGCCCACGTCGGGAATCAGTCACACAGGTCAGACTGACGTACGGTCGGGAATCAGTCACACAGATCAGACTGCCCGACAGTCGGGAATCAGTCACACAGGTCAGACTGGTAGGCAGCCGAGAATCAGTCACACGGGTCAGACTGACGTACGGTCGGGAATCAGTCACACGGGTCAGACTGTAGGACCGAGAATCAGTCACACGGGTCAGACTGGTAGACAGCCGGGAATCAGTCACACAGTTCAGACTGTAGGATAGTCGGGAATCAGACATCTCGGGTCAGACGTTTGGACACCAAGGCACCAAGCAGCGGACTGTCACTGCCGGTCTCACTGTCGGACAGCGGGGCCGTGCTCGACTGGGATATCAGTCACAGTATCGGGCTGGGCATCAGTCACACAACTCAGAATAATGAACAGAAGATAATTAATTGAAACTAGCGGATCAGTTAGGCTGGCTCCAGCAGCGGGAGGTACCTTTTCCCGCGACAGCGCCGACCACGTCTGCTTCAGCCTGTACACCGGGTTGGACTGCAGGCCCGAGATTATCGCCTTCAGCGAGGAGAAGTTCTTCAGCATCCTCAGCTCCTGAAACATCACATTCAGTGGACAGTTATCGTGTGCCGTTTGCCAATTTGACCCTGTATTAGTGCCATTTTGATGTTCTTAAAGAAAATACGGCATTTTGTGGGATTTGAGCTGATATGTCGATCGGTGAAGAGCATACTGAGCAATCCCGAGCTTCATATTTATTTTATCCAATAAATACTCGTTCGCGGAACAATAAGGCATTCCTGAGCAGACTACGTTCACCTCCGCACCTCCCTTTTCCTCCCCCACCCTTCCTGGAGTGTATCTGTACAGAATGGCTGAACCCAGAGTCGGGACGAGTGTCGCGAAACGACGTTCTGAAAACGCCAATTTTTCTGCTAAATATTAGTTCTGCAACGAGCAAAATAGGAAACCTGGTTTTGATACGTACAAGGAAACATCTCAGCGTGCATAAAGTGCAAATCCAATAAAATAGATGTCGAATCCCTCTTCAACCATTTTATGCACTTCCAGACTTAATGGCTTCCAGTGTCTTGCAATCGTTCCTAAACACCTGTGCACATTCATCGTTTTGCAACCTGTAATTTTTAGAGCTTAAACAAGACATAGCACACATGAAAAATAAAACTACGGTCAGCTATCACGACCATGATCATGTGGACAGCCCTGATCAACACCATCATCAACGTGAAAACATAGGGAACTGAGCAGGGCTCGGGAGTGTGGGAGAGAGGTCCGGGAACAGGGCTCAGTGGCGCCACCTGTGCGATGTCGATCCACTTGGACAGCAGGCGCGCGCGCTGGTTGTGTCGGAGGGAGGTGTCCATCAGCATGGTGGAGATGACGCAGAAGGAGACGGCGTTGAACTGGTCGACAGTGGCCGCCACGGAGGAGGCGTCGACGCCCTTCCGCTTCGACCAGATGGAGCCCAGACACTGGTGCGGAATCACCTTCCGAAACAGGTCCTGTCCGGGAGGTCAGAGGTCAGAGGAGAGGTGAGTGTCGGGCCAGGGTACAGTCACTACTCTACCTTCCACCACCGACAATTACGCGGTATGTAGCTACTCACATTGACACATCAACTCAGCCAGAAAATAGGAAAGTACCAAGTTGTTAAATAGGCATACAGACGAAGGAACTTGAATGTGTTCTACGTTAGTGACTTTAACGTGAGTGCCTTCCGGTCAGCGCGAGGCGTACCGCGTCCATGCGGGTGAGCTGCTCGGCGAACCGCTTCTCGCCGATGTCGGTGAAGGAGAGGGGCGGCACGTCCGACTGCAGGGGACTGAGGCAGCGCACCTCCTCAGTCGAGAGGATCCGCTGAAGCATCGGCGACGCTGCCGGAGCACGTCACACGGCGTCACACACATGATACTGCCACAGAACAGCACAGAGACTGCCACGGAACAGGGGTCACAGCGTCACACACAGAGAGACTGTCACAGAATAGGCGTCATACAGCGTCACACACAGACTGTCACAGAACAGCATAGAGACTGCCAAAGAACAGGAGTCACATACAGATACTGCCACAGGAGTCACACACAGAGACTGTCACAGAACAGGCGTCACACACAAGAGACTGCCACAGAACAGGCGTCACATACAGAGACTGTCACAGAGCAGTACTTGGTGCGAGTGAAACTCGGGACTTTAACTGATACATTGAACGGTGATGGGCATGTGAGTTTTCAATGCTACAAAGGTTCCGTATCCGTTTTCAGCGCATCAGATGACCAAGCAGAATCAAACCAAATGTGATTCGATACAGGGTCCGCTAACATACGAATACGTTAGTACCCAATTTTTTTACTAAATCTAGTCCTCTCTGTATGACATCATTACCTTTTCCGGCAAGTTTTAGGAGCATATACCAGTTAAGTTCTGGGGGTTATCTGCTAGTATATGCCGAGGTCTGGTATACGCTGGCACCACACTAGTGTTTTATAAGTCTAAATGAACATCCATCGACCTAAAAACATCAGCCACTTTACGTGTATCGTTTGCGAAAATACGGAAGAAATTTAATAATTGGATAAAAAAACCTGCAATCAGATTATCAACAACGAACCAGGCGCATTTACGCAATCACGCACTATAGTCCATCGTTTTCAAAACCTATGGACACAGAATATTAGCTAAAAATACGGAATATAAGCAAGTTAACACATCTCGCGTTGAACTTTAGATAACTGCTTTAATTTTAATCAGATTGTGAACGCGTACCTATTGTAACGCTGCATTGTTTATAAAAAAACGCAAGAATAGTGTTGAGAAAGACGAAGCTGTGCGCGGCCGTTCGCTGGAGCTCGCGTAGGTACCGGAAGCTTGGATTTTACGGAAACTCTCACGGAGACTTTCAATCCTGCACGCTGGCATTGAATAATAGAAACGCATAGTAGTATCAAATTTAACAAATCTGCAAACTCATTGTGGTCCCTGAATTCAAACTAAGAAACGAGAAGAACACAAGGTTACTACGAAATTACCAATTGACTAAGTATGTACGTCTGTCATGCCCAAGAGCGTAAATTGCTTGCTGCCACCGTTGAAAAGGTAACGATAACGTTTTTTCGACAACAATAGATTATAGCTAATTGTGCTGTTCTTGTTTTTATCTCCATTTAATGTGAATAATTTGGACCGGAAGATTTTCGGCGAAATTTCATGCAAAAATTATCTATATTTTCACGAAAAATGCATTGTCATTCCACTCAAGTACAAAACTCCTGCGGATTCTGTTAATTAAGCAGCTTTTCAGAGCGGCAAGAGAGATTCATTTCTCCACAGCGCCGGGTAGTAAGCTTCACACCCGCCCAGTCCAGGTGACGTTATACCGCCATACTACTTGAACTGGGCCTGATTCAATATGGGTATATAAAAAAGATCGCTTAAAGCTGCTCCATCAAACCAGCAGGAATTTGCTACCTCCAGACCAGCATATCACCCAAATATGAGCCTTACACAATAAACAACCTTAATAACTTCCGCGGAAGTGTGATGCACATTTCTGCGCTACTAAAGAGATGGTTACAAACAGCAGGCCAGCTAACGCCAAACAGCAACGCCCGCCGTCTGGCCCCGAGAAAAAAAGCTGAGCATCGTGAGAAAAGGCTGCTCTCTTTAGGAGCATGCAGGAATTCAGACTGGGACCGACAGAAATGGAGCGCAGATGGAGTGAAGGAGTTGACCAAAGAGACCGCAGTGGCTGTCACACGGCTGTTGTGTTGGGGAAAGCGGTCACTAGCACTACAGCACTGAGCCCAGAACATCGGCCGCCAGAAGGCAGATTGGTGTCCAAGGTATGAGACCAATCACTGAGAACTGGCAGGCAAGGGCGAGCCGGACAGTTCTCTCCTAGTTGACGGCACTGACTTGTTCCACAGCCTCCGTTATACACCTCTTTGCAGTGCAACATGTTTGTTTAGGCAGGTGTTTGATATTTTTGGCAGCTCTGCCAACGTTTCAACAGGAGGTGGAAGAAAAACATGACCAGAAACTACCTGGCTGCGACAAATAACTCAAAGCCCAACGGCGGGACCAGGACTGAAGCCTGGGTGGGGAACAACTGGGCCGAAATTGTGTTGAGTGAGGGATAGTGTGACGTAGATCTCAGAGGGCGGAATACAGAGTTGAGAGGGCAAATGTGGGACATTAACAGTTGCAGTTGTCAAAAGTATTGTTTGTCCACCAATTCAACCGTGTTTGCTTCATTTCCAGGTTTGTCTGGTAAAAGAGAGGGTAAATGACCACCTTGGACCACTTGTAAGACCATCAACCGATGTCAGAGACGTGTCTTAACCAAACTTTGGAGGTGTAGCCCGAGTAAAATCGTAAAAATATACAATGCTTTAAAAAATAGCTCAATACCAAAGGTGAGTAGAATTTGACTGTTCGTCACAGCAGATGGCTGCTCTTGGTTTTAGATGATGCTCTGCTTGATACTCTGGAAGCACCGAGCCCCCTGGGCCTGCCCCAAAATGAGCCTGATATGAATGACTAAGTTTATGCTTCCTGAGTATATCACATTACGACACGTACCGACACATCGATGGCATCGAGGCCAATAGTATGCACATAATTCTAACACGAAGGGCAGACATCGGCTGAGAAAAATATACCGACAAGGATAGCCTATTTTCTGACGACCTGCATCCATAACGGTATTACCGGTAACCTTTCCAACACCGCAACACTCCCCGTTCACCGACCCGTCCCGCTACCACCGCCGCGGGTGGGGACGGGGCCGGGGGGGCGTCGGCTCACCCTTGATCTCCTCCTCCTTCTCGAACTTGTCCAGCCTGTGTTTGACCTTGTTCTCGAGCTCGGCGGTTTCGGCGCGAAACTGCGCCGTCCGACAGAACTCCAGGATCCGGTGGAGTAGCGGGTACTCCGGGTGGTCCTGGAAGTCGGCCGGGTAGGAGTCCAGCCACACCATCACCGCCAGTCGCAGCGACCTGAGGGTGTGTCAGGCCAGGTCACAGCAGGTCACAATGGGTACGAGTCCAGCCACACCATCACCGCCAGTCGCAGCGACCTGAGGGAATATCAGGTCAGGTCACAGCAGGTCACAATGGGTACGAGTCCAGCCACACCATCACCGCCAGTCGCAGCGACCTGAGGGTGTGCCAGGCCAGGTCACAGCAGGTCACAACGGGCAAGAATAGACTAACCTTCTGCACAGTGGGGAGGGATGTTTGAAAACCTTCCCTCGGTTTTCCGACAGCACTAGAAAACGGGGGCGCCAAGCGCCGCAGTACTCTGCCAAAATTAATCACTCATCGATTCCGCAACTTTGATTTCTGCAGCTCATTGAATCTTAACTTTTCCTTAAACATTAAGTTTGGGTCATCTCAGGACAGATCACCAAGCCAGGTCAAGTGACCTCACCTCACAAAATCATTTCGAGTGGCACCCGTGAAAGCGGGTTTAATCTATTGACCTGATATTCGTATCAAATAATGGGTCGGCCAAGTAACACACGTGGCGACGGATTTGTTTATATCGATGACTCAGGATCAGGTACGGGTTATGACTTCTCTCTCTTAGAGGCGTCGCCACGAAAGTTTTTACTGCGGGGGGGGCGGAACCCGGATTGGCGATGATGGGGGAGGGGTGGGGAGGCAAATCCTGAGAATTTTGGCCGCATATGTGACACTAACGACGATGCAATTCACCACCAAATGTATACACACAGATTCACGCAGGTAACGGGGAGAGCACGGCGGTTTTATGTAATTCCCGTTGTGAATGTGTCAATTTTTATATAAATTCATCACTTTTTCATAAACGTTTCTCTGCTTCTTCGCTCAGTTTTGCTCGGTGATGAATCCATGATTTCGGTAGCGGGGAAAGGGCCTAGGATGGGGAGAGGCGGTCTATGTCACCTGGGGGCGTCTTCTGTGCATTCTGAGAAGAGACACCGTGACACGATTTAAATGTGTTTTTAAGCTTTGTTTTTAGGATTCCTAACAAGGAGTAGCAAAACGAATTTTGGCCAAAGGGGAGTCACCGTCTGGAGAGGGGCGGCTGTGGCTGCCAGTGAACGACGGGAAAACCATGTAAACGCCAGAAAACAGCGGGCCTCTGCCAGGGCCACCTTCTGAAGTCAAGTTTAATGCGCCTTTGCCGGCCAGTTCATGCACTTTCAGAGCGCTCGGAGTGCCTCAGGCGCCCGCCAAAGGCGCCCAGTGCCGAAAGGAGGGAGAGGTGGCGTGATAGGGGTTCGAACTGGGAAAGAAGCTGAGCCATATTTTCCCCGGATACATGAACAGTTTCGGTGATTAACGTGCCAACGGCGGGAATGGACCTATTAGCTCATGTATCCGGAATTCCTAGAAGCAGACTCCTAGATATATAATAGATGAGTCCGTTCCCGCGGTCGGTGCATAAATAGAGCATACTGAAACTGCTTGTTTCAAGGTTAACACCTGCACTGTAGATGGCTCTGGCACCGACGCGCACTGGAGAGGGGGAGGGCTGGTAGCCCCCTGATATTTCAGAAACTAAGAAGCTTAGAAAAACGACAATTAAAGAAGTGATGTGGGCTATGATGATCTTCGCCATAGCTAATTATCATTGATTTAGGGCAATCTCTTCAAGGTCAAACGAGGTCATAAATTTGAAATATTTGCCGTGCTGGTAACCTATTAGAAAATGCGGGAAATATGCGGGCAAAAGTCGGGAATATGCTAAAGGCGGGGTCATAGAGGGCAGGATCATAAAAGGAGGGGCACAAATAACATTTCCTTAAAATTTTAGGGTCAAGAGCATTCAAAGTCATTGACCTATGACGTAACAATATGGTATACTCCTGTAATGCACATTATAACTCGCACTACAGCAACCATTGGGCGGCAAATGAGGATTGACTTTTAACCATGAAGTTTGACATGGACCTTTACATTGAATTGCCCTTTGACCGGAGGCACTGGCGCCAATTGCCTTGAAAGAGCTAGTATAACCTTGACTTGTGAACTTTGACCTTGGCCTCCATGTCAGGTGACCTTAACATACCATCCCGTTTATATGGTGTTGTGGCGTCACTCTCGGTCCCCTAATGCAAGCGAAGCGGTTCGACCACGGGATTGTGGTAGTCTCAAAATAAACATCTAAATTTGCAAGCCTGTAAGTAAAAAAATCGACCGGTTTAAAAACTAGGTCACCAATCGACGCGCTGTTGAATTATCTCAAATTTTACTTAGTGTCGCTTTCGGCTACGAGCGGTTCTTCGGTCATCTCGGTAGGGGGACTCCCAGGCCCCCTTGAGTGCGCGTGTTAAGTGATTCCCTACCTTCCAACAACGAGTAAGCCGATAACAAATAACGTGTTCTTAAAAACCTTTAGATGCGTTTGCAATTTTCTGCTGAAGCATGAGCTGTCCCTGACATCTTTGTGACTTGTCAGACCTTCAGCTGGTTTTGCTGGATAACTGCGGCGTTGTGGCTTTGTCAGATCTTATCTGTTGCGTCTTTGTACTGGCGACAATAGCGTGACTCAGACACTCGACCGCCTGCTACTCGCCGCTCACACTAGTTGTGCAAACCCACGTCCTCAGATCCAAGAACCTACTACATGCTGCTCTAATAATAATCATTTTTGGGGCTTTTTGAAGCATCAGCTGTCAAGGACACCAAGTGTCGCCGAATCTCCCTTGCCGAAACAGTTTCCAGGGAGTCAAATCTTAATCAGGGAATCCACCGTGCCTTGGACCCTGGCCGACCGCGTGGAAAGCGGTTACTCCTACTGCACCACCACAAACCCGGCGCCTGTGGTCTCACACAGGTCCAAGTGTGATGCTTAAAATACAACACATTGTAAAAGAGTCATTGCAGTGTCTTGAACGTAGTCGAATACGTAGCACGCGGGAATAGTATTAAACCCAAGGAGTCGATAGTTCAACACAATCTTAGACGTTTTTCAAGTGGGTTCCACAAAATTAAATGCATGCGTTTATCGATGTGGGATGTTGGAAGAAGAAGACTGCTATCTATCTAGGCCAAAATCAAGTTTTAAAACTTTCTCCAAAACTTTCGTAAAAGTCGTAATGAACGTCGTAAAAGTCGTAATAAATTTCGTAAGGAACTCACCATGCAAACATTACAATATGTTGAAAAATAAATAGCCCATAAGGTAAACAACGCATGGCAGGAATGTGATCAAAAGAAAGGAAAGTTCCCAGTTTTTCCTATTCAAGGAAACCAATAAGTGATGCCATTTATTTCTTCCCGAAGTTGTATGAGCTGTCCTGAAATTCTAGCCAAGTCAAAGGAGGCGAATATCGGTTCGGGCTTTTGCTTTGCACACGGACTCAGTGGCGGATCCAGGAGGGGGACAAAAAAGCAATTACCCCCCCTCAAACGGAAAAGCTCGGGGCAAAACTATGTTTTTGCCCCCCCCCAAAGCGATCGACCTCCTTTTTCCCCCGACTCCTTTTTAGCTTGTAACCAAGATTTTGGTGCTTCAACTCTCAACTTCAAACAGAATTAGTGAAGTTCAGTGTAAATATTGGGGCTTGGATAGGAAAAAAAGTATATTGAGCCCATATTTTTCACCCCGTGGCGTATTGTTTTGTTTTTTGTTTTTTGCTTTTTTTTTGCTTTTCGTTACCAGTTCCCAAAATCCTATCGAAAAGGCATATTGTAGCGCAATTTTTCACTGCGTGACGTTTTTTCTTTTGCTTTGCTTTTCGACTTTGGTTTGCCCTTCCAAACCAACCGGCTAGATCCGCCACAGCACGGACTAGACTCTGAGTCCCCTCGATTTTCAAAAATCCTTTGGTGCAATCTCGCATGACAAACTCCTGACAAAATTGCAGATGTATGGCATGGATTACCACTGGTTTCTAAACAATCTCCAAGGCCACCAGCCACAGGTAGAAATTATAAAAAACGGAGCTCAAACCATATTCAGAACGATTCCAAATACCACCGGGGTCCATCAGGGTGGATCACTGTTTTGTTCCCTGTTCTCTATCTCTGCTAACAAACTAAATTTATACGCTATAACACTAAAATAGTGAAATGCACCAATGACAACCAAATTCTTACATCTGACAAAAATACAGCATCAGAAACCTTGAAAATGAGCTGGGAGTGCTACTTCATTGGTTTGTACAAAACGATGGAAAACTCAACGCATCTAAAACTAAGGTAATTGTTTTTAGAAACCCTGGTATGCTTAAAGACTTACCCCTCCCCTTCATTCGAGGAGCAGACTTTGTGTTACTGAAAGCAGAGATGTGAAGAACCTAAGTTATAGACATGCCACAACCAAGCACATTTTACAATATTGCAAGAAACACGGATGCGATTGGCCACCATGCCAAACATGTCATCCCTCATTCGGTGCTCCTATTTGATACTATGTCTCTATTTACGGACTGGCGTAACTCAGCTTCAAAGAATAAAAAAATTCGGCCCGGGCACTCACTGGCAGGAGAAAATTTGAGCCCATAAGCCACGAGGTGCATCGTCGTTAGCTTCTGATGTGAATGAACTCGTGAACTATCATCAATCATGTCTTGTACGAAAAGTGTTCATCACGAACCAACCGAGCGAGTTACGAAATCGGTTCATGTCTGCTGAGCACCACTATGGTACAAGACAACCCCACCAACTTCGGCCCGCACGTGCGAGAACTAAAAACGGCGAATAGCGAGTGTTGGCGCCACCAAGTACAATACACTACCGCCTGACGTGCGTGATGCCTCGAGCCACGCAGGAATTAAACGCGCTTAAAGGGCTTTCTTGAGGAATGTCGAATGATTTATGATTTTATGCTAGGGTTTTTGGAATTGTTGTGCTCTATTACTACCTCAGCCTTTGAACTCGCGTGTTTTACTCATTTAATGTACTTGGCGTGCAAAAAGCCTCGAATGATCGAGGATGATTGTGAATATACCGATTCTGATTCCTCTTAAGCAATCTAATGTAATCACGTCAACCCTCACCTATTTTATTGTATTCTATTTATTCAAGTAAATCGCCAACAGAACATGTCCCAATAGCAGGCGAAGTCAATGTAAATAAAAGTAAAACTATATGTACAAATGAGTGGCACATATGTAAAAAACCTGGGGTTCGGTCCACTTTCGCCCCAGTGGGTGGAGTGTTCGAAAAGACTCCCCTCTAGATCTCATTTCTCATGCCCATGCCAGTTAGCGAAAAAAGGTATGAGGTGGTAGATAGCTCGCTAAAATGATAATGAAACTAGGGCAGTCACATTTTGGCTCACGTCAACATCCCGGCCATGGCAGAACAAGGAAGACCAGCTATGCTAGTGATTTTTTGGCTCTAGATTCTGACTGGGCTATGTTAGATGCGATTTCTCGTTATCATTAGATTGTAGCCATTGCAGCAAATCATGTAAATATGACGGTACTGGGTGAACGTGTAAAAAAGACCAGACCCAAGATCAGGTCAAGATTAATATCTGACTGAATACCTTAATTTTGCATACCAATCGACCGATCGACAACACAAAGAAAACGGCATGAAAATAAAAGTTTTATCTTCGTTCCATGCGAAGTTATTAACCAGAGTCTGACGACCTGCTCCAACAGCTCTCCATGAGCTATCAGAGATCACAGGCAGGTCAAAACTTTCAGCATGACCCCCAAGGTTGGTCTAAGATACCACGATTGCGAGAAAATTAAATAATTATAACCACTATCTACAGAAATAGACCCAATTTTCCGGCAATTACCCATTATCTTCAATCATGTTCAATATAAAGGTCATGTTTGCTGCTAACCATAGGCAATATAAGACGCTTCGCTACCTCAATTTCGGGCGCTGGTGCCACTTGAAACATTTTTGCAGGTGACGCCACTTGACCTGGCATGATGAACAGACCTGAGACGATCGAGACCTGACATTTTAGGACACGTTGGGCAAATGATAAGTACGGTGTGTCAAGTGTAACGGCGCTTTGTGCCGCTAATTTCAAGTCAGAAATGTTAATTAAACGCTAGCTGAACACTTATATTTATTCGATTTTGCAAAAAACTTTAAGCTATGAAACATTTTTTTCTACATTATTCTAATCCATTCGAGGATTCAAGGGCAATGAAATCCTTCCGTCGGCAAAACCGGTAATGTTTGGGAATAAATACTAAGGACTATTTTTGGTCGACTCTTGGTGCCCCGCCCGTCGAATTTTTGCCCTCTTGAGGACAGTGCCCTTTTGGTTTCCAACCATTTAAAGTCTGTTCTTGTTAGGGATATAAACATTTTGCCCCTCCTTAGAGATTTCTGTTCCCCTTGATGAGACCTTCTATGCAGAACAAGGGACAAAGCGTGTCTCAGAAAGAAAATTGGGCACCCTTTTGAGAGCTAAGAGGTGCCTGTTTGAGCCTTATAGCGTGCCCTTTCCCTTCGGTGCTCCCCAGTAAAAGTTCGAGAAAAAATGATCAGTCAAGCCAAAAGGTGTCGAGAACGGGGTGAGGAGCGAAACACTTCTCTGGTTGGACGGGATGCCTCAAAGAAACCCGAAATGTTGGGAGTCGACAGTTTGTGTTCGTAGTTCTAAACCAATGCTGATAGGCGCACGAATTCAGCCGTAGCGCTTGGGTAGTACTTTATGTACAATCTAGGTCAAAAGCTATCCCTACCCCTCCCCCTCCCGTCACAAGGTCTGTATACGCAGCCCTCGTGAAAAAATGGCGTGAATTCCTCAGGCGGTGAGTGTCACTGCGGCACCTCTGACTCATCCTGTCGTCTTATCGACAACCTCATGTGACTGTGGCTGCGTCACGTTTGCAGATAGAACCCGGATTTCCTTCAGGATGGTTTCTGTGTGTACTCTTGTGCCTTGCGACGAAGAAAATATTGGTTTCAGGACGTGCTCAGAACAAGTATGACACTGAACAATATCAACGATAGAAATTCGTTGTTTGCTGGTAAGGCATTCGAAAATTCTACACATATAGGTTGAATGGCAACTATTTTTCCATTATATTTAGCAGTAACAATAAGCATCACTTCATCTGTTAACTTGTTTCCCCGCAAATCAATTAACCGCAAAAATGAATTTACGCACAAGCATAGCATGTATAATACAGACCATACAGCATATAATGTTGAACTATGCATAATAACTGGGTCATTCCACCATAAATCAACCGAAAATTTCGTCAAACAAAACCCTTCTATTTTTTTCTCCGAAATTGGTGTCAAAGGGGTTTCAAAGGTGTAGAATCTAACCATGGCGCCAAAAAAATTATTTGAAAATTTGGTATGGCAGATATAGCCTCCGGCATTTTTCGGGGGGCCACCATGTAGTATTGTTTTGAAAGCCTATAGTTCTGCCATTGTTTTAATGATTGTAACGATATTTTACATTTTTGTTCACCAATTAGCACATTTTAATTTGGCTATCTTCGATTTTTATATTTCTGCAAAATTGACGTCATGACCTCGTGACCTATTTTTTTAACGGTGACCTTGGCCCGCAGTACAGTGAAATTGATAAATTCGTGTATAAGCATTTTTACCTTTTGAAATACTCTTTTAGGTAAAGTGATAAAAATATGGCTTTCGCACTAAATATACTACTTCTTAATTCCGAAACATGACACTAGGTGTCACTATGCAGCTGTACCATCGTAACTCATGGTATGGTTAATGCCAGTGACGACGGAACGTCCAAATTTAAGAGAGGCGCCATGGACTCTTCAACTAATTTCTTTCCCGTCAAAACCATAGGGGGTTTTAACCCTTACACGTACAGGGGGGGTGTTGCAGCCCCCTTCAGGTTTTTCAAGAATTGAAAACGAGCTTCTTAAGTTAGAGTCTTGAAATGTTCTATAGCCTCTGACGCATTCATTGCGGACATCTTGCACATAATTTTTCCTACCCTTCAAGGTCACGGAGTTATGACCTCTAGAGTGGAGGCATGTTGGGGTCATTTGGGCGCCTGTACCCGTTTTCACGTGAATGCTCCAGACTCTTATCGTTCTTTTGCATCACTTGCTCATGGACAGTCCTAGAATATTTTCTTTCAGCCTCTGAGGCTCATTTTTATCAGGTTAGACCATTTTATGACCTTTTTTGGCATTCAATTACCTTTATTTGACCTTGAGTGACCTCAGTGATAACTCTGTATCGAATAACGACTACAAATGCGTGTTTCAATTCGGTATTTGTAAATGAGATGAACACCGAATTATTTGCCTTGCGTCCGATACGGGCTTAACCTTTTTCGACCTGTGACCTTTTTTACCTTGAAAGGGGGTAAGCAATAACAATTGAAGAAGCAAATTTACTTGGAGTAAGTGATGTAGAATGGTTTATGAATAGTCTATTTGAATGATATGGACATTAAACTAGTTGGTTTGCATATTGCATGGACTTGACCTTTTTCGAAATTTGACCTTATTTGACCTTGAACGGGGTGTAAGCAATAACACATGATAAAGCAGGCACTTGGCGTGACTGATGAAAAATATCTTATGAATAGACAATTTGCATGAAAATGACACTGAACAAGACGTTTTTCTTCCAAAACGGACTTGACCTTTTTCAACCTTTGAACTAATTCGACCTTGAAGGGGTGTAGGCAGTGACAGATGATTAGAAAGTCACAAAATTGGCGTAAATTATTCAGAGTGCCTTATGAATAGTCCATTTAGTAGTCCATTTTTGTAGTTCTTGTGTTCATTTCGTGACGATGTGCTGCAGCACTGACATTTGACTATGTTTTTGACAAAGGTCTATGAATAACCCACTGTGTGCGGAAAGACCTGCTGATGTGAATACACACATACATACATACATACATACATTTAAATGATATGGACTCTGAACTAGTTACTTTCACTTCTAAGGAGTACTTTTGAGCTCTGAACCAGTCCCATGCAATGCAATGCACCACTAAAAGTCACCAATGATTTGTTTTTAGTGCCTAAAATTTATTCATTATAAAAGAGCTAAAATAATGAGTATGCTGAGCAAAATTCACTACGAGATTACCATAGGTCAACTTTAAGCACGTTTGAAAATGCCACAAGAGATTACCAAAGGCTATAAAACCTGAACTGAGGTCATAACATGTTTTAAATTTAAGCTACGTCCGGGGGAACGCGACACAAAGCCTCAAAATCCAAAAACCGTCCTTAACCCTTGCGCTACCTAGAATAATGAAATCGATGGTCCCCCTACGGTTTTTTCGGAACAACAGAAAAACAACGAGGGGAAACACTGCGGTTGAGAGTTCTACCTCTTACCACATTATTTTCCCATCATCACTGAAATGTATTACCTCGGGTCACCCTAGGTCAGGTCACCAGGCGATGTAAACCAAGGTCACCTCACTTTAACTTTTGAGCTCTACCATAGCTACATTTCTAAGCCGATCGATTTAAAACTTTCGACACTTCATGACCCCTCCGGAGCCTAAAAAAATTATCTTCGGGATTGTTCGATTTGGTGACTTGAGGTCAGGTCACCAGGTACCCTCTCCATTGAAAAAGCATGGGAAAAGCTGTCTCATGAGCTAAAAGTATCAACATAATCGTAAATGCTCAATTTTGCTCAGACAAGCGTTCTTGGACACCCTTTCATGGATCCCACGAGCGCTATTGCCCTTTGACCCATCTGAGATCAGCAGAAGTCACCAGAGGTAAAAAACAGCATTTTGACGATAACTTTTGACCTAATTAAGCTACTGAATCAGATGTCATCGTGTATGTCTCGTCTCTGGTTTTCATTTGATATACAAAAAGGTCACTTTCTTACCTTTCGAGACCTCAGGTCATATTAAGTCACGAGGTACCCTCTGGAGGTCAAACCACTGGCGGGAGGCCATTATGTTCCACATAGCGGAGAAAGTCCTGGCATTTTCCTATCAAACGATTTTTTCTAGATCTCAATAGTTCCAATGGCGTGAAAGCTATGCTCAGGTTTCTTAAGGATTGCATGTTTTACTGGAAATAGCCTATCGTGACATAGCTTGACCTCTAGAGGTCAAAACATGCCTGAGCGCTTAAACGTGCTAGTAAAATCTTACTGAATTCACACAGTGGCGGAGCCGGTGGTTTGGGAGGGCAAACCAAAGTCGAAAACAAAAAAAAATCGCCAGACAAATTCCACAATATGCCTTTGGTAGGATTTGGGAACTGGAGACGAAACAAAAAAAACGTCACGGGGTAAAAATATGCTCAAGATACATTTTTTCTATCTAAGCCCCAATATTTCCACTGAACTTCTAATTCTGTTGAAGTTGAGAGTTGAAGCACCAAAATTTTGCTTATAAGCTAAAAGGAGTCGGGGAAAAAGGAGGTCGATCGCTTTGGGGGGCAAAAACATAGTTTTGCCCCGACTTCCGTTTGGGGGCAATTGCCTTTTGCCCCCCTGGATCCGCCACTGAATTCACATGAGCTTTCTAATGCCATTTGCAGCTGTGCGCTAACTTCCGTATTTTCGGAGTTAGGGAGCATTGATAGCCCCCCCCAGTGGGGCGAAGGTGGCGCAGGACCCCGGTGGGGCGTGGGTGAAATGCCTCTGGAAATGACATCATAGTTCGGTGATTCAATGTGGCAGGAACACTTTTATTTTCAAAAGATGTTCAATGATCCAAACAAACATACAAGACATTTACAACAGCTAAGTTCATTCCCAAAGGGACAATAATGTGATTTCAAAATAGGGGAGGGTAACCCCCTATTCCTGTGCTTGTGTTAAAATGCTTCAACTCTAGGTTGACTGCTTGATTTTGATTCTTCAAATGTTTTTATTTTAAAGTTGCAAGTCAATTAGAACATGAGTTACGATAGCATAGCTCCACAGTGACACCTAGTGTTATATATATGAAGCTAAAAGTAGTGTATGCATCCCGAAAGTCATTTTTTCTTTATTTGATATGAAAGACTACCATCATATGTCAAAACGCTTTCAAGATAATTTTTGAATTTCACTGTACTACGGGTCAAGGTCACCGTTATAAAACTAGGTCATTAGGTGACCAAACATTTTTTGTTTAAATTTCAAAATTGAAGATAGCCAAAATGTTGTCCGTAGAATTTACATCCTAAAACTATAAAATTTTAAGAAATCACTTGAAAAGGTTTGGAGTTATAGGCATTCTAATCAATGCCTGTATAATGACCTTCAGAAATTGCCGGAGGCCATTTCTCTCAAACCCATTTTTAGATAATTTTGTAGGTGCCATGGGTGGATTCTACGCCCTTTTGAGTCCCCATATACCAATTTTGGAGGAAATTAAAAATAGTAGGGTTTTATGCCTTGGTCGATTTATGGTGAAATGACCCAAAAAGGCCACGCCCTTTAGTCCCCAATACCAATTTTGAGAATTAAAAATAGTAGGGTTTTATGCCTTGGTCGATTTATGGTGAAATGACCCAAAAAAGGCAAAGACTATTTGACAGCAGCCTTATGACTTACTTTTTGTGTTCATCGCAGCTTTCCTCTAAACTATTGTCCTCGCTGAGCTTTCGATATCTGCAACAGATAAAAAAGATGTTACACACCAAACACGCAATGCATACTGAAACAAATCATCGCAAACTTGACATCAAACAACCTACATCTACACCTACACCATTTTCATCTACCCAACGTTAAAACATGTTGCCTGAAGCTACCATACCAGACAGATGAGCCGCATCATATCGGTTATGGCATAATGTGTAGGCACCCTGCTGTTAGTTCAGTACAGAGAGGCGGGAATCTTCACCTTCACGCTGTGGGAAGTCAGACGTTCCGCTAGGCATCCATCAGCCTTAACTGGATAGTGAACGACGCGGGCCTCCAGGCAAAACCTGGCGTGTGAGGAAAATGCCTCGCCGATTTTCATTAACCTTACATCCCGCTTTAAGTCTGAGGAATGTTCAGGCTTCACACAGGGGCACAGAGATGTGCCGTTTTTACATGGTAGGTAGTCTCTTGGTCACTCGCCAGTGACAATCACCGTCTTACGCATCCACTAATGGCTTGACTGTGTAAAAATGAAGAGTCATGCACTAAGAAAAAAATTGAGTCCTTTTGGATAAGCTGAGTCGGTGCTGAAAGCGAGTCAGGATTCTGGTGTCAAACTCGGTTGGAATCAGGCGGAATCAGGCTCATTGTATTCCCGTCGCAGACTCAATGTAATCTCTTGGACTGGATTGAGTCTTGCACGTAGTGTTTTCTGAAGCTCATAGAATGATCACCGTAAGCTCGGGAATAAAATGTCTGATGACTGGTTTCAAATGATTCTTCGCTCGGTATAGAAAAACTCCACGGCATCAATGTATTCCATCAGCAAAATCGTCATGGAACCATTATATTCCATCTCTCCACGAGACATGGTTTAGAAAAATATCAAAAACGCCCAAAAATATTCAGCAAAAGACAACGACATCTAACCAGCCGCGGAACAGCAGGACCAAATGAACAGTTTTGGCCGATGGAAAGTTTTGTCAGCACAGGTAGTGGCGGCCCCCCCCCACTTTCCGGTGGCGACATTTAGAAAAATATGCCCCTCCACTCAACACGACAACTGAATTCGATGCAAGCTTCAAACGAAACCGCCTCTTTTGAGTCTGCATTTCGCATAAAATTAGTCTAGTAGCAAAACTGATGCTGGTATAATTGTAGTCTGTGTGGCATACTTTGAGTCGTGCCTGGAGTTTCATTGGGTTCACTAGATGTTCCTCGGTAGTCTTCGTGTTTTTTCTTAAATTGAAACTTTCTGTAAAGATGTTACTTATCGTGCTGTTGTTGCCTTGCTATTACATTAACTTTGTCTAATGATAAAGAGGGTAATCCAATTTGTTTACAGTAGTCTACTTCAGCCTCAAGAAAAGATAACATAATCATAACTTTGTATTAGGACACAAACATTAAACAACAATCACGTTCACCATTTTTCGGACACACGTGAAATGCCTTTAATGAACAGTCCTCTCCCATATCGCCCAGGAGCGGCCCAGGGTTACACTTCAAGTACATGCCGCTGTCGTCAGAGATAGCAGCCCTCGTTTACTTTGGATATATAGATATGATTGTAGACATGTTTGCTTCAAAGTATCCCGTCATGGCTGAAAAAATATCATTCTGATATGCACGATATTGTACAGAATGAGACTTACCTCTGTCCAGCGATGGACGTGCGTTCAGAGGCTCCTGTGAAAATCCTTCCAATCTTTTTTAAGCGCCCCTAATCTGTGCTCAAAGTGAGCTTAAAACGATATTTAGAACACGTGGGTGACTGTATCCAACAGTAACAGATGCTTCTCACTACTTCATCAACTTTGCATAGCAAGGGCTGTTCTGCGCAGTCAAACTTGGGGCTTCAGTGCATGTTGTCGTCATCTAGCTGACACACATGGACTCCTGGTTTTGGCCACCAGTACAATGAATGCCTGAACTTTCGCAGCCCCAGTATGCTTCTTCACTCTCGCTAGCTCTCAGCGGAGTCTGTCAGTCTGTCGGTCATCAGCCTCAGCTTAAGCTTCTCCTCTTGATCCGTTATCACCGCTAGGTCTGTCGATGTGGCTTCTCCCGTAAACCATGCCAAATGCAGCGTGGCTTCTTCAGGCCCCTCAGGCCAAAACCTGAGTTAGATCGATGTAGAAGCACGTGCCAACGTAAAGTGAAAACGGTCAGCTATTCCCCTCAAATTTCGCTCGGATCACGACGCCAAAGCTTTGCGGCCAGCTCTGCGTGCAATGAAAGGAACACTGAAGACAGCCCAACACACCACCGGACGCCAGTACAAAACACAAAATTAAAATTAAAACCCAAATTTTCCAAGGGCCCAGAACAAAATAAAATGTTTATTCATTGAATCTGGATAAACTATACCGTGATTCCACAAATTCGAAGCCGAAGTGCCATTATACAGTTTAACACACGGCTCAAGGTAAGAATTCCTCACGCCCGCAACGTCACCGGGCGTGGAGAAATCCCCTAATGTACCTTGAGTAAAGGTATCTTGCACTGAAGATGGCGCGAAACGGCGAGTAAGTTTTCTCAATCGCGGGTCGAGCACGCGCACGGAATCTCCGGATACGCTTTGACGTGGGATCAAATACACTGGGGTTTCGAATGATTCTGCAGCTAAAGCTCCCATATTCCTGGTTATTTCTGGTGACAGAATATATTGATTCCTAGTATAAAATGAAACTTTGATGAGGATATTAATAGCTCTTTGAATTTCGTGGCTAGAATAGGTCGAGCACCTATGGTAAAATGATGCTTTGTGGTGTAAAAAGATCCCACTTGTAATATCATATTGGTATCATATTACGCTTCTCCCACCATGTTTAGAAGCCGAGAATCATTTTAAGCTGTCAAGACCGACAAAAACACTTCCTGTGCTGGAATTATGCTGAAAAGAGGATCTAATGAGAGCAAGCATGCTCAAATGTTCCTTTAATAAGGTTTCATGGCATCATTTTATGCTCGAGCAGACCGTGATGCCGGATTAGATAGAGCACATAGGAATAAAAATTTCTCTCAGTGTGCGATGCTGCCAGTTCTGACAACGTACATCATTTCCAAGGGCACATTCAGAGAGGTTAAAGGGTTCCCCATAGTAGCCATTTGCAGCCCCCTCACCCACGACATCGGTGTAAAAGAACTACATAAAATTGTTGAGAAACCGACACTTTTATTGTCGACTACTGCAGCCTGCGCTTTCCGTCCCTCGGTCACTAAATGGCCTGCCCAACTACTGCACATATCATTTCCCATTCCCTTCGGCTCACTAAATTCCAGCATCAAACCCGACACCAGGTGTTACAGTATTGCAAACAGGTGTTCCATTCTCAGTTCTAACGCATGTGAATCTTCCAGGCAATGTCTCATCGGAAATATTAGCATGCGAGCTGGATGGATTGCCGGACCACAGTGGCCTCCCCGCAGCCCTCAGTCTGGTCTGTCTGGAGGTAATTAGGTACATTACGCTGCGGCAGAGCTGTGGAACATCCATATTCACAGCCAATCATACCCATTTAAGGATAATTGACACCGTGGAGGGACACGCGCATGTTAAAGCTTTCCTGGGGTCGTCTGGGTTTGCATGTAACGTTACCTACCACTGTGGTTTTCCCGTTCACGGGGTATTGCTTGAGTTTATCCGTGGCTTATTTTTATAAAATTTTGCTAAGGCTCTCCCAACAGGCACACTTGGCCAATTACAGGGAATATTGGCGTGGTTCCGGTTATGTAGCTACTCCACATGTCAATCGAGGCGTCACGAAATCCCCTTTCACAACACGCGTTCTTGACATCACCACTTGAACTGGGGATCTCCGCAAGCATCCGCGCACTGCTAGCAAAGGAAGATGGGCTGACCTCAACCACCGGAAGTGGCGCACCGGAAGTGGGTGTCGCGTGCCATCTGTTGGCAGCCGCGGAAGTGTCGCTGCCCGCGCGAGCCGCGACGCACCGCTGGCGGGCCTGTTCCCACGGCGGACGGCTCATCTGCTCCGCATGGTCATCAGCTCTCTCGTGATGGCTTTAGAGCAGATTACTCTGTGATACAGGAGCCTCTGGTGGAATAATTTTACATAAATTGCGGAAGTTCTTCAGGTGTTTCGAGTTATGGTTGACTACACGCCGTAAGAGAGCGGCAATTCAGCGATGGGTGTAAATTTATGCAAAATCCTTTAATTTTGTGGTTTTCATTCATGGACTTAAAATTGGCGACGGCTGATAGTCTTGTGGGAATGCTAAAACACGATATGACTACTATTATACTACTACATTACTATTACTATTATCATTTCATATGGTGGTTATCGACCCTGTTTCAAATTTTGGGACCCCAATTATTTTACAGAATCTACGCCTTTTCGAAGCATGGTGTCATCTTTATGAACGTCCGTAGGAGACCAGCATATCCAGAGATTGTGATATGAGCTTTATACCGAAAACTGCAGAGTCTGACACTGAGAGACGCATCAGTACTTTCGTAACGCGTCCAAAAACGGCATCCAACTCACAAAGCAGTCTAACTTTGTAGCACGTAGGCAAGTATACTTATATACATGTACGTCATGAATGCTCAGATTTGGATTATTTTTTACATCTATGGATGGACAACTTACATCCCATAATTTGGTCCATCTATTATCCAAGGGCAAGTTTTTAATAAATTTGGTGAAGATCTATGTATCGCGTAGAATCACGTATAGCGTATCGCGCAAGAAGTTGCCAAAAATGTTATTTCGTTCAAATAAATCTGAAATTTTATCCCCTTACTCCACGGAAATAAAACTAACAACAAGGCCTCATTTGAATTGTCATGATAAGTGAAATCGACTGGTGCACAGTCACGGGCGTCGCCACCGGGAGGAGGGGGCAGGGGCCTGGCCCCCCACTCTAGCTTCGGCCCTTCAACTCGAAAATCCGTGTAGGGCGCCCTTGGGCGCACTTCTTATTAAAAAACCGCCTATGCAAAGTATTTATGCTTTCAAAGTGTATGTGACTCAAACTTGACACATTGCAACGTGCAGGCCAATCCCGCAAAGTACCCATTTGGAAGTAGCCATCAGTTGGTGGCTGGGCACTTTATTGACAGCGGAGGCCCACGTTTACCTGAAAAATATAGACAAATAACGTAAAGGTTCCAACTGGTTAAGCATGCCAGATCTATGTGCAGACGAGTTCAGTGAATAGGAGCTGGTCCCCCGAACAAGGTGACATGATTTGTGTAAGCCTCTTAGTCGGCTGGATACTGATGACAACATATGGCGTCAGCAGTTGGTGCGTCATCCAGTCCCAGCAGTGGTTATTCCTCGTGATGCACGGTTGCATCCACAATAGGCCAGATCTGCCATCTATGGCATTGCATTCATAGCGAAAAGGGGGCAGGGGCGGCCCCCACTCCAAAAATTTCCTGATCTCAGTCAAAATGAGAAAAACCGGACATTCTTATATCCAGCCGCTGCGGGAGGCAACAAAGAGCCCAAATTCGAACAGTTTTGGTCCTGACGTTGAAAGTTTTGTGTCAGCATCAGGTTGAAGTTTGGCTGGCCCCCCACTTTTTGTCGGTGGCGACACTTATGATTGCATTCAACCAAACGTTCGAGAATTTGACAACAATAAAGCGTAGTTTGCTCGCATAACAAGCTAGATGGACACCACAGACGTTGCATACAACTTTTTCAGGCAATCTGTTGCCTGCCAGAGGGCTGCAGGAGACATTTCTCCCTTTATATTCTCCATTGCCCTTCTCTTCTCTGGATGGCCAGTCGCGTTGGTCGCGCTTCAGTGGAGCAAGACTTGAGCTCTCATTCCACTCCCATGGCAATGGTACCAAAGGCACCCTTCACGGAAGGATTGCTGCTTACTTACAAACCTCTTACAAATAGTGGATAGTACTGCACTGATGGCGATGCGATGCCAAGCTGTTAAGCGATTTTCAATAAGGCGATCGTCACCATATTCATTGACAACACCGGGGCTTTACAAACAATGCACTTCCAAGTTGGGAATGAAAAAGGTATCAGGCCTAGCAATAAGCGTAACTTAGGCAGCCTCAACATATGCATTAGTAAAAATGGAATACAACCCGATCCGTTCCCGTGGTGTTACGATGCACATGGTCACGTGCACACTCAAATGGGACTAAAAGTGAATCCAGCATATATGTTTAACTTTCAACGCACGCGGGTCAATGCAGTCTAAGAAAATCTAGAAAGAACAATAATTCACTCAATCTGAAATACCATTTTTAGAGATTTTGTATACGAGTGCGCCGATATGCAAATATATATTTCCATGGTTTCATCTGAGCATAAAGTATCGTTGTTCCAGCCAGGGGCGTAGGGGCCATGTTTGTGAATGTTCGAGTTAATTAAATACAATCTGCTTTCCTGGCTATACAATGATGACGGTCACCTATTAATTGAGTATTTGGTTCGAGTGCTGCCTGCCGCTAATCAACACACCTTTGTCAGTTGGGTGCCTCGACGCCAAAAGGAAGCCCTACCTGCAGGTGGGTACTGGCAGCTTTGGTCTGCACGCTGCAATACGTCAAGCAAAAGCCGACACGTGGACATTGGGGCGTGAATGTACGTTATACTATAAATTTGCCACAGAGGCAGACGCAGATCCGAGTTTTGGGGGGGGGCAAACCCATGTCTGCCTCTCCTCCTGAGGGGGCGGGAGCGAATATTTTTTGCTCTACAGACCTAGTGTAAACACCTTTTTTCGAAAAATTTCCCGGCATTGGGGGCCAAAAGATAGTTTGGCCCCCTCCAGCGCTTTAGGGGCCATGGCCGGAGTGCCCCCCCCTGCGTCCGCCAATGATTGGCCAAAGATAAATGATACATTAATTAGTTTTCCTCGTCAAGAAGATTCAAATGAGGTAACTTATTATAGGTTCATTATTAGCGGGGCAAGCAAGGACAAATGCTACCTTCACCGAAAAAGTTGAGCCTTTGCCGATTTTTCGCAATACCTAAATATTCAAACGTTTTTTAAAAACTTTCCATGAGGTAAGCTTAAACAAAAACCACACAGTTATAAGTACACCAAATTATGGGGTAAAATTTGTCCACATACAATTATCGAAAATCACCATCTCTTTGCAGGCATAATTCACTTAGGTAAGTAAAAATAATAATTGTTGGGGATTAAAAGGAATATGGCACCTTACAATAATGCAATTGTTGTGGCTTGTCAACGCACCAACTGCAAGTGCCATATAGCGTCGCCAACTCTTTCCCTGTTGAATTGGTTTCTCGGGAGCCAGCTTGCTCCTTGTTCAGGGAAGCCGCCGGGCCTTGAACCCGGGTCGGCTGCGTGGAGGGCAGCCACACTGACCACTCCACTACCGCATTTTACTGCACTTTCCCTCTATTGGAGGCGATGAGCATCCGAATTACCGAGACGTCAAATCGGCGTCCGATCTATTCACGTTTCATGCTGCGATAAACCTTTTCGGTTAGGCAACAAATAAATAAGATCACAAATTCAGTTTTTTTAGCTCAATGAGACTTTATCGAGGCCACAAAAAACTTACCTACAAATACCTGCCTATGTTCTCATTACATCAATATATATTTCAAGCTTCAAATTAGCAACTAAAGCAAATTATATGCATTTATAATCGCCAGAACCAAAGTCTTGTTCAGGGCATGGGTTCCAAAGCGGTTCAAGTGGAAGTTGTCTCCCCAGGGTAACGTTAGCAGTACATCACATTGTCATGATAAGCAATGGTCACGTGACCAGCAGGAAAGGTACTCGACAGGGGGTGAAGCGGTGTCTCAGCATTATCTCTATCGCATGTCTATCTCAGTTAAAACCCCATTATGAAGGTGCGGCATTTCCTTTAAAGACGCATCATCCACCAAGGACACGCCGTGTTGCCAACTCCATCCTGTTGTGAGGGTTTCTGGGAATTAGGTTGTACTTATTCAGACAACACGCCGGGCCTTGAACCCGGGACCTGTGGCTCAGGAGATAGGTGCCATATCACTGAGATAAGTGGTTACCATTCTCGCACGTGAGCATGTTTGTGAGCACGTCGCTGACGTTAATCACGCTAACAGGTGCTCCGCAGAGGTTCAGAACCTCAGCCTCAGTTGGGAGTCCGACGCCGCCGCGTCGCCCTGCCACCAGGTGCGGCGTCGGAGCTGCGTCGTCGGCGTCGCGCGCGGCAGCCGTCCAGAGCGGCGCCTGCGCCGGCGGCTGTGGGCCGGCCGCGTCGCCGACGGCGCAAGCGGCCTGGTTCCATTGCCTGCGTGGCGTCTGCCGCGTCGTCGCCGCCGGTACCGCCCCATATAGCCGCGTCCGGCCCGTCTCCCGTCCGTCCGATTCGGGGTCATCGTTTCCCTCATTAATTTTGCTAATGGATCGTCGAGGCCAGCCTGGCCCGGTCCTTCCAGCAGCGTGGCGTCCCAGCCTCACACTCCAGCGAACATGCCGCGATCACGCGCACGTCACGCCCCGCGCCATTTGTCACAGCTGAGCTGCCAAGGAAAGGCGTGACTGTACCAAGCTCAGCTAAAAACTTTAGTGACGGCTTTTTAAATCACTCCGGCGTATGTGATGGCTCGAAGATTCAGAGCATTGTTCTAGCTTACAAGGTTTCTGAGTGGGTGTACTGAGTTGCGCTGCCCACTGATGCGTCTATGTCGACACACTTGTTTACAATTGCTGCAGAATCAGGGAACGCTTCAGAGGCGAAACATCCATAAAGGGCATTCGCTGACTGACAGCATGGGACATTATAAATCAGAGGTCAGAAAAAGTATTATTTTCCCCAACGGAGACCAAATTCTGTCCCAAGATATGAAAGCTTCCCTGAATGGAAATGACTTTTGGAGTCGCAGGATAAAGAAAATGATTGTCCTCAAACCACATAAAGAGTAGGACAGCCGCCAGATTGTGATACCTCACCACAGTGAAACGATTATTTGCGACTGTTTACTCCTAAGATTGTTTACACATTTGAAACGATGATTTAGGACTGTTAACTCCTACGATTGTTTACACATTTGAAACGATGATTTAGGACTGTTAACTCCTACGATTGTTTACACATTTGAAACGATTGTTTACACCTTAATGGGCAGCATTGGCAGTTTTGAAAATATTCAATCTTCTGGTTCCGCATGGTTTTCTCCAACAAAGTTGGTAAGATTGGATATTTTCTAATCTCTGATTATAATATTGGCACATCTATCCTACACCCCGTGGGCGTCCTGTATCTGGTACAGACACATCAGCACGTTATGGGCATATATTGAAGGGAACCCAGCACACAGGACTGCAGCTCCGTTCACGGTACCCTGATGATATTGATGGCCCAGCACGGAGCGTGTCTCTCCACTTCTCGGCTTGAACTGACCAAATGCTGGGGTGGACGCACACTGTATGTGCGCTAATAAGTGCGGAGAGCCAACTAAGATGTATTCGAGATATTTGACCGCTGATGTGATAAAGCCACAGACGTAAATGTTTTCAATTTCCTAAGGCCCCTCGACAGTTTGCGGTATGCTCCTTTCTCCGGTTGGGGTGACTATACCTAAAGGTAACCGCGGAATTCTCATGGCTTTCCAAGACTCACAATAACACAGTATTTAACAGACATAGAAGACAGGCGTCAAAGCGGAGAAGGAGGGAGTTAGAATATGACGTCATATCCGAAACCACAACCGCTGAAATTGAAAAACACTAGTCAGAAGTGGAGACAGAAACCAATATACAGTTATTTCTACAGCTTGATTGACGCTCAGTGCGGGTTGGGAGCAAATAAATAAGAATTTTCGATAACAGCTCACGAATGACAATCCTCGTAGGGTCCTCAATGATTGGTTTGGTTAACCACATAAGTTGTTTGTAATAAGAAAAGGGGAAGGTAGTTGTATTCTGCTTCTGAAAGACATACGGTATTCTACTAAAAGTTTAAATACGCTACGCAACAACTCTTAACGGTTTCGATTCGGGACTAGAGGGAAAACGTCAGAGTGAAGTAAATTCCCCATATTCTATCAGCGCTGGAATAATATACCAACAAAAACCACTGAAAACATGCAGTGGTGATAGATTACATCTTTACCAAATGTGCATCCTCACCATATCATTGTGCCACCTGTGCGGCTGTTTCCGCAAATCTAGAGTCATTCATTCGCTTCTGGAGTAGACAAACGGGAATGGGGGCCCGCAAACATGAACCGAACGACTACTGACGTACCGTAATGTAAGCCTGGGTCCCTGTAATGTAAGCTTGGGTCATATTTGCTACTGGTAACTTGGTGCTGGGGATCGTGATTTCAGCGGTCAGCAGCGAACGACAGAACATGGGGTGCTGCGCGGCATTTTGGACCTGGAACGGAATGCAGCTACAGTGTTATGCTTCACACTGCTGAACCCAAAAGGACTGGTTTCAGAACAGCAGAGCGGTTGTGACAGTGGCTAAAAGAAGCAGAATTTGTTTTTGCCCCTTTCCTACACCTTTTAATACGAGAACAAATTCAATTTCAATATACTTGGTCTTTTCTAGCGATGAAAACCTAAACAAGCAAGAAACGAAAACATGCAGGCTGTTTGCAGACGTATCAGAATTTGCAGAGCGCGCGTGCTCGACTGGAAGTACCCCAGTCCTGCCCTCAGTTGAACAAAAGTTCCGCTGGTTCAGCACCAGCAAATAGACACATTCTGCACGTATGCACAGTTGGCCATTGCAAGAGGGAAAAAAACAAGATCGGGAACACTCACAAAGTACATACATGGCTATTTCAACTCCTATTGTTTTGTTTTGTAAAAAAACATTGGCCAGGATTGTTTCGGCACCCACAGAGCTATCAGTCGTTACGTACCTGCAGACTAGAGGTCCCACGACACTTTGACAGAAATGTTTTGCCGAGCAATATCTACAGCAGTTTAATCCTGACAAACCCCGTTAGTCCGCTGCTAGTACCAGCCAGCACGGACTTGGACTGTCCGACTGGTCCGCCCAGAAGCTGAGAAATTGTCAACGACTGTTGTGGATACAGATGTTCGGACACATGTTTAAAGCTATGATACTTGTTTTGGCTCAAGGTTTCAATATCCATCTTACGGAGCATAAACACAACGAGTATCGAGAGCACAAAATGAACGCACATGGTCAGCCTAACATAATCCAGTGCAATACATGAGTGGATTTGGAAAAAATGTGTATGGTTCCAGTGAACGCTTTGAGGGTGGATTAAAGTATATGTCCCTTGTATTTGTGTTGTTGCAGGTGTGTGATTACATCCAGAAATCAGTGGCTAGAAAATAAATGATGTGACTTCGCCGGAGTCAAAATATTTTGATATTGAGTTTTGACTTCAACGGAGTCAAAATATTTTGATATTGAGTCTATTAAGTTTGAGAGCCTATAACTTTAGTAGGATTAAAATCATTCTATTCGAGCAAAGTGAATTTAGTCACCGATAGGTGTCAGCTCAAATAAACGAAAAGGTTCGCCGTAAATTTACTGGTCTAGATAAGGCCCATTGCGGACACAGTCCCAAGACTATCGGTAGCCAGCCAAACATGTCACGACTTTCCATTTTCAGCAAAAGAATTCCCACCGAAAGGCTCTTGTACGGAGCTCCATTTGACGGCTATTATACCAAGACCGAAAGTTATCTTGACAATCCTCTGTTATATCAATCTTCTGATATAGGGTTGAGCACGAAAATACAGGCAATCATAATCTGTTCTCGATTTCTCGATTCACCATCCTAAATTCGAGGAGATAGAAAAAGAAACATGTTATGGACTCAATCATAAAGTGTGGTTGTGGTATGGAACGTGCAATTCATGGGAAGGCTGAACGTCGGCTTCAGTCGGCCATTTTCATCGCCGCACATGGTGCTGTGGTAAAAGCGAGCCCATCACTCACTCACGTGCAACAGCTGGCTGAAGAGTCTAGCACGTATGCGTGAACGCGTTGAAGTCGACTCCTACCCAGCTCTACAGCATGTCTGCCGCTCAGAAGCAGTAGTAATCGCTCTGTTTTGGATATACGTCACCACATAGCCAGCTGTGTCTGCTCTGTTTTGGCTTGATATAGCCACAGAAACAGCAGAGTCCGCTCTGTTCTGGCTATGTATCGCCACAGAAGCAGAAGAGTCTACTCTGCTCGGTCTGAACATGACTTCAGTGGCAGCGGCGTCCACCCTCTTTACCCTCATTGGCGTCCGCTCTCTTCGTGGTGTATATCACCACTATAGTGCTGAGGTCCGTTCTGCCGACACGCCGTCGCCGCCGGCGCCGCGTCATCCATCATCTAATCGACGCGGTGAGCGGGGCCCTAACAGTCAGCATCCTCAGCAGCAGCTGCCGGCGCGCCGGAGAACCGACACCGTCGCCGGTCGCACAGCCCCGCTGGCTGCCGCCGCGCTGCGCTGGTTCGGTTCGACACATCAATACCACGTCAACGGGACCATCAGTGTCCGGTCACATGGAGTCTTTTGTTTCGCCTACGTGTGGTATTTTTGGGTTGTTTTCCGGGATGTGAATAAGGAAGAGTTTACTGGGTTTATTCCGCACTTCGAAAGGGTCGAGTACTGCCTGTGATTTTCGCGGTAGGACGGAGCTGTGCTTCTTACGGCTTCTAATGAAATGAACGGACAAACCATAGCTTTCTCCTGTAAATATGGCAACTTTTCTCCGTTGCAACCATTGTTTTGGGCATGCTTGCTTGTCAGGTGTGATGTGCTATTTTAAAATGGGACCACCGTTATATACCCGTCGCAATTGCATGTATACCTCTGATTTAAACCTCCTCAGCTGAAAAAGAGAAGAGTACACAATCCAGTCCATGGGTTCTACTTATATATCAAACGATACTTTCTACCCTTAAGCCAAGATTTCTACCCTTAAACGTTGCGCTAATGTTTTCAGCTGCGGCCCAAAACAAATCATAACTAAACATGCATAGCTCTTAATAATGAAATCGATTGACATCTAAATTGCATCACTATAAACACATAACACTATCCAAATACCACCATATGTGGCGGCGTTTAAGTTTTTCAGACATTACCTAAGTCCCTCACACAATTTCGATCACGATCGTATTGTGTATCCGGATACAATTACGATTCTGATAAAGCTTTTGGCAATGGGAACAGGGCTTAAACCCGAATCTTGTCGGTCCGTATCCAATAAGATCTGGCAGTATTTGACGGCGAGATAGTTGATATTTTCCTTCCAGTACAGAGGGCAAAGGGGAGTAACCGAAAAAAACTTTCTTTGCAAATTTGGGTGGAGGGACAGTGGGAAGGAGTAAAGGGAAACGTCACTGATGCACCAGAAATGTAGACAAAAATGAGATTGAAAACCTTTCGATCCGTTACAGCACTATCCTCATCCAAGCCTTATTGTCATGGAAACCACGAACACTGTATCCTGATCGCCTCTCGCCCATGGAAACTAAGTCATATTCAATATTTAACGCAGTCTGGTAAATTTATACCCGATGCTCGGCACAGCAAAAATACTCTCCACCACATTCGTTTTACATTTGGCTTCAAGCCGGTACCGGAATCAAGTCCAATCGGAAAGTCAGCCTCCGATGCAATGTGCAGGGTCGGATCCAGATCGACGGTTTGGCGGGGCAACGAGGCCCACAATCGTGAAAAAAAAATTTTTTGAAAGAAAATCAGGGGAAAATCGGTGCGCTTGACGATACTTGACAGGTTTGCTCCCCTCCCTGGATCCACCAGGAGCAACAGGTAAGTGCGCAGGCCGGCCAGCATGAGACCCATCCACCCGGGTCGGTCAGCGAGTGAAGAGGGCGCGCGCCCGGCAGTTCCGGGCCGCTGCAGGTGCGGCAGGCAGCGCCGCCGCCGTAGAAAGTGAAACAGTGCGCGAGTCCAGCGCCAGCGCGACGCGACGCGGCGCGGCGCCGACGATACCGGTGATGCCAGAATCCAGCACCTGCTCACCGGGACCCAGCTCACCGGGGAAGGGCGGATATCATAACTGGTCAGTATATCTATAGACAAGACTATAAATGACTTCATTCTATTGTCTATTGATTTGTCTAGTGATGGACATCTTGTTCTCGTTGGATGCACAGGATATCACTACACTAAAAATACTTCTGACAGCACCAGGTAACGTAAGCACTTTCTACACGGCTGGGCGGGCCGGATTCTCTGCAGTCGGCCAGCGTGGAGCCCCGGCTCCAGACGACCCCGCGGCGGCGCGCCGGGCAGGGGACGGCCCAGTGTGACCTTGCTGGAACAGGAAACGAGCGATGCCGACATCGCCGCCGGCTGGGGCGGCTCACTCCACCGCGGCGGGGAGCTCACACCGCCGACTCACTGGTACCGGGAGCAGTGGATCTGGGCGGTCTCTTCCCGGTCCAAACAGGACGGATCCGGGAGGGGTTGGCTCTGACAAGGTGATGCAAAATACTGGGAGACTCATAATTCCGGGGCTTGACCCTTGAAAGTTATACCCATGAATTCCGGGAGCCATAAATGCCATCACTATTTTGCATGTATGCACTTGAAGGGAATGGACCACTTTGCCAAATGTATTTAAAAAATTCCATCACTATTTTGCATGTATGCACTTGAAGGAATGGACCACTTTGCCAAATGTATTTAAAAAAATTATTTGCCAATAAAATGGGTCTATAAATAAGGCAATCGCGTTTTGCTCCACCTTCAATCGCTCAAAATCAGAATGCCGCCTATTTGCTTACCCCGGTTCGAAATCAGCATCGCGTGCCATTACGAAGCCCAGCTGAGTCGGCTGTTAGCGGCATGTAACGCTGCAAAAGTCTTGCTGTTTGTTCACATTTATTACGTGGCATGCGTTGCCATATGGAAATGGATTCCTTCGTGGTTTTAAATTGGGACATAACGTCCTTTTATTTCAAAAAGGTGTGTGGAAACTCAATACGGAGATTTTTGGGTGAAATAAGATATGTTTACGGCAATAAACACCGCAACCAACCCTTGACGAAGTGCAGTAGGCAGTGGTGGGCACTCAATAACCTCAAACCGAAGACGATAACGATAACGTCGATTACTGTTTTACGCGTCAAGCAAAGCTGCTTCAAAATATGGGTTTCCTTTCTGGCAAACCAATCCCTAAGCTGTTTAAATATCGAAAACTAAGCCAAATACTTTTATGGCACCTTAGATTAAGCTGAAGTAAGAAATAGTACTGCTCGGAAAATGACAGAAGTGGCCTCCTCAATCTAAACACGTATTTTTGAGAGCACAAGAGAACTATGCATGGAATCAATTGATACATTAACTTGCTAAGTACTTTTAAAATTTTAAAGAATAAAGTTTTGGTGGAGCAAACGGGTAGAATATTGAAGATAACCAAGGATTATTACCCTTGTCTATAAAGAGACGCAGGCAGCCGAAATCTACGGAAATCGATGAACACTATTGTATCCGTTACGACCGTTACAAGTCAATCACGGGCCGTCCAAATTAGAGAGGATTACTGGATTACCTTCCTGTTTTGAAAAATATGTGGTGCCGTTTCAATCAGAGACATGACCATTTTCTGACTGACAGAGTTGCGTGATGCTTCCGAATATTTAAAGATTCCTCTTTGCAGTGGTGAATTGAGCTATCGGTTCAAGAATCGTAAACGCAGTAGGAATGTTTCACCTAAATGTTCCAGGTGAATGTCAGGCATTCAATAACAGGAAATGTTCAATAACAGGAAATGTATGAGATGTAGAGGCAGCAGATGATGTACACGATGTAGTAGAGTATGTCAACTTTACGTGTCGGAGACTATATGGTTACTTTATGTAGCGTGTAAGCAGTTAAATTCGACCGTGAACTGTTAATGTGACCTCGAGCACAGCTGTCACAACATCTTTAACTGAAAAAGTTATTTTCCGGCAAAGTCACTTTGTTAATAACGCCAGCATTTTATTTAAGCTTTGGGAGATTCGACACCGCGTCAAAAAGCAGCAATGATCAAGTTATGGGATCAAAGATGACGGTAGCGACACCACAAAACAGCAAGCCAGCGATACATCAAGTCATTCGTGGAATATTAGGGGGGCTGGGAGGTCGCCCCCCTCCCCGAATATTCAAGATCCTCAACTATTAACCATATGGCTTCAATCGGTAAGAAATGACTTCAAAATACGCATTGCCCCTTCCCCTCACCCGCTGCAGTTTTCTGGGCGGGCCTACGCCTACGCATAAAATGATACAAATATTTTTAGTAGCATTTCCTGCAGAAGGAAAATCAATATGAGACTAACAGTATTAAACGTGCGAAATGGTACATAGGCGGATCAAGGATTTCCGATCTGGGGGGCACCCACCGGGGAGGGGGCGCCATCCGGACCAGGGGGCGCCACTTTTGACCGGCGAAACCTATCACTTGGGTGCAAAATCCTATCGGTGGGCGCCGATTTTCGCATCCTGGAGGGGTGGGGGAGTGGGAAGCAACATTTCAGGAGGGCGCCATTGACCTTTCAGGGGGGTGCCGTGACCATTTCATGTGGCGTCGAGGGTCAATCGGGGGGGGGACACATGACCCACTAGATCCACGTATGAAATAGTGTACGGGTAAACTATGCTCTATGACCACAGGGGCGGACGCAGGAGCGCCGTTTGGTGGGACACCTCGGGAGAAATCGCAAAGACTGGACGATTTTAAAGAAAATCGGCCATAATTTCGCCATTCAGGACGGCCATGACCCCTTGCACCCTTCCCCTTCCTCCCTCCTCTGCGTCCGCCGCTGTATGACTATGTCTCCACTTCTCCATGTGATGTTGCAGTAAAATGCAATGCTCAATTGTATTGTATAGCTTGCGCTCGCTGTCCTTAAAGCTTAATTTATATGAGAGACCTATGAGAAAACATTCCGGTGCGGCCCAGCCTACCCAAGAGAAGGAAAAAGCGAATGATAAGATCAATTACAACGTTATGCAACCCTCACAAAGCTTATAAGCAGATTAACATTTCACCGACACGCGAGTAAGTTTGCAAGCTGAGCTTTTCCCCGCACCCTCAAATACATTAACATGCAGCGTGAGTGTTTGCACAGAAGCGAAACATCCGAACGCTGATGCAGCAATCCCGAGCTACTTACCGGCTCCCAAACCACCCGCGTACATTTCCCTTCACCGCCTCTCCTCCCAGACCAGCTTGCGGACTACACGGTTACTTCATCCGATGAGCGCCGAGCAGTCAAGAGGGTAGGCGATCGATGGGCGCCGCGGGCTAGAGCTAATGCGCCGCTCTGCTGTAACATCTGTAGCCGCGCCTCATTCACGCGGCGGGCCGGCATGGTTTGTGGACGGCGATACGGTATAGAAAGGAGGCCGGCAGAGCCCAGGGCACACGGATCAGAGGTTACTGCGGCAGCTCAGTCGGGGGTGACGGGTCATCGGTGATGCAACGGAGGGCATCACGCGCAATCGCGGCTCACTGGCCAGGTTCAGAGCCACCTGCTCCTCCTACACGCAGAGGCCAGGAGGGGAAATGAAATACTGCTGCCGGCACTCCTGAGGGCTTGTGAATGTTCCCCGGTGGGACTGCTGCTTTCTGAGTCGACATTCTCAGGCGAGGCACACGGGTTAGTGGTTGATATTCCGAAGGTTCAAGGGAATCCACGGTAGTGGAGGCTAGCACAAATGCGCGACAGGCAATACTGACTTAGAACCTTGTTTATTTTGGCCGCATAGCTCGGCTCTCTGCCTCAGTCACTACAGTGAATCGTCTCAAATAGCCAGAAGTTCGTCATTCTTGGCATTGTGACGAGCCTCGTCTGGTGAAGGAGACGCTTTGAACCAACAGAACGCTGCGTCCACCAACAGCGATCTACTGTGGCGAGGTCGGAAGGTCAGAGACGGTGAAGGGTGAAGCTCCGACGGACATCAGCTGATACACAGCCGCCTCGACTCCAGCCCAGCGACCCCACGCGGCGCGCCGCTCTACTGCGGTACACTCGGCCGCTGTCTGGCCACGGACGATGATTACGTCACAACCAACGTCACCGCTCTGCTGATGACGCAACAGCCGCCCCACGTGAGGCTGAACCTTCACCTGAGCACCTGCGCAACCATGGCTACTGCGCGCTGGCGCTAATCGAGCGCCTCTTTGACGCATCACAGCCGGCGCAGGGATGAATAAGATGTTGTGTCACGCGCGTTTGGATTGTATGCTCAAGTGGAGTGTGCTTCAACATCACAGCTTCACGCCTTCACGCAAAAAGTGATGGCTGTCGAGGTGAAAAGCTTCGGCACCCAAAGAAAACGAAATAGAAATGATGTCAACCACCCGTGTTAATACCTCTGCGCTTGATTAGCTCCCCATAAATATTTCCCGATGGTGAACGCGACCGAGATAATGCGCGAATCTCATCACCCCTTGACGCCTCATCACTCCTCACAGAACATCGAATTCCACAGGAGTCATACATGTCACGTTCCATTTAAGGGTAGGGTGAAGCAGTTTTCGTCTTGAGGTGTAAAGGTCAAGGTGTAAAGGTGCCCGCCAAAGGCTGGGGTCGCAGCACCCAGCTGTTAATGCCAGCAAGACAAGGCCCACCTGTCGATGATGAGGTCGACAACAGCTCTGGCGCTGGTGAAGGAGCGGTAGGTTGCCAGAAAGATGGTGATGTAGGTGGCGTCAAGCTCTCCGGAGTGGGAGCCCAATGAAGCCACCAGTCTCTCCAGAGTTCCGGCTTTGATGAGTCGCACACGCACTGTCTCCCACTCCAGGTGCGAGATCTCATCGTCAGAGTCCTGCGACAGCGGCATTAGATGGTCAGCCTGCGGACACCACTGCTGCGACAGCGACCAACATAGAAGAGGTGGGTCAGACATGAGACATCAGTCCCGTGACAGGGAGACTGAAACAGCCAACTGACACCAGCAAAAATCAAATCCCGTCATCTTTGCTCATTTCGTGTGGGGACTGTGTGCGTATGCTGGGGGATGGAACAAATAAAAATCATTGCTGCTTCGACAGACTAAAATGCTAAATGCTTGTATAAACATGGCCCAAAGAAAAATGCATCCTCCTACGGCATCGAATGACGGGCATTGCCAGACTCGCCCATGCGAGAAAATGCAGAGGATCCAGAGATGGCCACGCCACAAAATAGGGTAGCCTTCCTTGAAAGCCTTCTAAACCAACGCGTTCTTGGGCTGACTTCGAATGTTCATAAGTGGGTGGAAGCCTTTTATTGAATCCATCACTTCCTTTGCCTGGTGTAAGGATGTATGTTTTCTTACTGATGCGCCTGACATGTAAATATGTTCTATCTCTTCTTTCTAATTTTCGATAAAAAATATCTTACAAGTTATTTCATGACCCATACAAAATTAAAAAAGTGCTCTCAAAATTTACAATGCAGTCTAAACGTAACGTTCCTCGGATTCAACTGATTTTTGCAAGTGTTCGCTGAACCTGAGCGGGACAATGAATATAATGTAAACCACCAGCACAGGCGCGTGGGACAAGAACCGTATGGTGGATTAATAGAAAGGGGCGGGCAATAGACGTACCCCTTAAGTTGGGAAAAGGAAAAACAGTGGAATCGTACAAAGGTACCTATGGAGCAGGCAGATTGGAAGAAAAACACACTGAAAGAAGACAGCAAAAAAACCCAGAAGAAAATTAGAAAAAAATCTGAAAACAAATGCAGGTTGTTTTGCTACCCTCAGCAACTATTTTCAATATCAAATTGGCCCCCTGGTACGTAAGTAACTTCTTTTTCTCTGGAAGCAGGATGACTATGATGACAGCAGAAATTATGAACTCGGATAAGATTCAGCCGCACACAGAAACGTTGGAAGATATATGTAGAACTATGCCCAATACCTTATCTAACTAAAACCCCATGACAAAAATACAGTAACACTCTGTGGGAGGAATTCGAATTGATTTTTTATTATTCCAATATTGGACAGAGGGACAACCCAACGAAGCACATCAAACTTTTGAATTACCATGATTTATATATTTGAAAACATATATAAATACAAATATATAAACATAGAAAGCGTAAATAAAGTGAAATAAGGAAAACGGTTGCCCAAATGCAGCGTAAGGTGACAAACCGCGCGATAAATAATACCCTCATGTGGAGGACAGGGGCGGACACAGACCGGAGTTTCTTTTTTTGGGGGGGCAAACCCATGTCTGCCTCTCCTCCTGGAGAGGGGGGTGTGGGACGTGCAATTTGGGTGCTCGACAGACCTAGTATAAGCTACCTCTCCAAGTACATGATTGCTCTCATGGGGGGAGGGGTGAGAGCGAATATTTTTTTGCTCTACGGACCTAGTGTAAACACATTTTTCCACAAATTTATCCGGCCTTTGGGGGCCTAAAGATAGTTGCCCCCCCTCTCTGCAGTGCTTTGAGGGATGGCCCCCCTGCGTCTGCCAGTGGTGGAGGATTTGGATTATCTTTTGTCAGTGCAGATTTACCTTTGATCAGACTATCAATGATGCTGGTTACGATTTTCATATTTATGTAGTTTTTTTGACGAACGGTTCCAAAACTATAGCCTCGGCCATTTTGGCAATCTGGGCTTACCTACATGTCTTTTACAAGCCCCAAATGTCTTGATGCTTGACGCAGACTTGATAAACAAAGCAAGCGCACATACAGCACCGTAATGAGTGGGATTTAAAGACAAAACTCGATTTCGTGTTATAAAAAGATCGATGTTAAATCCAGAAGAAAATAACAGCACCTTTGGTGTACAAGGCCCTAGTCAGGCCCATCTTGAAATTGCAAATGCTATATGGGGCTCTTGCAAAAAGGCCGAAAGAGGGCAACGAAGAGCTACAAAACATGTGCCGCAACTACAAATCCTGGACTACCCAGAAAGGCTGAAAATACTTAAACTTCCATTACATAAGTATAGAAGACGAAGGAGAATATGATCCTAACGCACAAGCTGATGTACGGAAATCTCGGAGTATGTAACACCAGTCGCAACCGCGAGAGGACACCGCTTCAAGGTCGTCAAACCTCGAGTTGTCTCTAGTCCAGAGGAAGCACTTCGCTGTCTGTACCTTCACGAACTGGAACAACCTTTTTTTTTTTTTTTTTTTTTTTTTTTCCGCTTTTCCCCACTTAAGGGGTCCATTTATTTCTTCATTTCAAATGATATTTTTCATATTCCACTCTAATCCATGTGTCTTATATACATTTGTGATACAAAACAAACATCATTCGTTTCAGATCAAGGGTGAAAGTGAAACACAAAGCTGCATTGCAGTTTGATCAGCGTAACACAAACATTTACGATATATGATGATACAAAATGAGGCGATGACATTGTGTAGGTATGTGTGTGCGTGTGTGTTTGTGTCTGTGTAGAGGGGGTGCGTGTATTTGCGTGCGATGAGGTGTGTTATTGCGTGTGAGGGGGATGGAAGGTGCGTGTGGGTTGTGGGTGTACTTGCGTGTAGGTGTGGATGTAGACGTTGTTGCTTAACCTGTAGATGAGTTTTATGCTACAGATAAGTTCAGTACCCTGATAAGATTTCCCCATTTCTCCCTAAAAAGGAGTTCTTTGTTCTTCTGCATAGCCGAAACTCTTTCTTTTTCCGCTTCAAGTCGCAGAATGTTGAAGAAATTGTCAGTCGTGGGACGACTTCTTCTGACACGGGCTTTGTAAATTACCGACTTAGCTGTTGTTATCACCAACATTTCCAATTTAGAACAATCTTCAGGTGATGGAAAGAACCACTTTGATTTTTCTAGTTGGTACGTTATTTCAAAATTGTCATTAAGGCTCCTCCGTAAATTTTGAATGAAACATTGAACAAGAGGACATGTCCAGAAAAGATGCACCAATGATTCTATTGAGTTTGAGCAGAATGTGCATAAAGGATTATCATTTCGTTTTATGGTGTACAGAAACCTGTTCGTGGCAATCGCTCGCGTGATGATTCGGTAGTGAAAAGACTGAAGATAAGTATTTTTCGTTGCCATGCGGAGGCTGTGGATACTACCCTCATATGGAGTGACACCATCACTTTGCCATTTGTTTTGCCACGCCTGTTGGGCATCTTGGTATTTGTCCCGCAGGGCAACAACAAATTCGCGATATGCTAATCGACTCAAGTTAATCTTGGTGCCCATTAAAGTTATTTGATATGGTATCGTGGGCAGTCTGAAATGTGGAAGATTACTACTGTTTCTAATGTTGGTGGGTAGACTATGTTTTAGAGCTTGATAGCACATAAAAGTCATTGAAACATTATACTTGTGTCGGAGTTCACCTAGCGTATATAATTGACTGGTATGTACATTTATCAAATCACCTATGAATCTTAACCCTTTATCGTTCCACTTGTTAACAATGCTCGTTTGAAATCTAGTGAAATTTGAGAACCAGATAGTATCGGTCAGAATCTGTTCATCAAGGGGCTGATATATTTGGATGAATTGGGCCCACGCCTGTAGTACTTCTTTCCAAAACACGTTAGTTGTATCATTTGCTATTTTATTTATCTTTTTTGGTGCCGAACGTGAGGATTTGTTCAGTTGAGGGGACAAAAGATTTTGTTAATAATGACCAATCACTCTGTGACCAATGAAGTCGTTTCATCCAGCTTATCTTCATACTTTTGATGAACGCTAAGATGTCTATCATGTTGATGCCGTCATGACAATACTGCTGTACTGATTTCGTGCGTTTTACTGCATCGTTCCTATTCTTCCATAAAAAGGAATGAAAAACGGATTCTATCTCCTTAATCACCTTATCTGATGGGTTTGGTAACGCCGTTAGAATGTGAACCAGCTTTGACATCAATAATGATTTGATCACAGTGACTCTTCCAATCAGCGATAAGTTTCTTCGGTTCCATTGTGCTATTTCACTTTTTATGGATAACATTTTGTTTTCTATGTTTCTCGAGGAGATATTTGTGTTCGTTTTATTGAATACTATCCCGAGTATTTTCAATTCGTCGACGAATTTGATCCCAAGTGAATTAGATACTAGTGAATCACTAATGCAGCCAATGGGTAAACATTTTGTTTTTGCGATGTTGAGGCGCAGTCCTGAGAAAAGACGAAAAATGGTTTATTTCTTCTACTACACCTTTTAAGGAGCTCTCGTTGGCTTCTAGAAACACGATCAGGTCGTCAGCGTACTGTGAAACTCGGAATTCTATGTTATGATTTATCCTGAGTCCTGTGAATTTTTGAGAGGCTTTAAGCTGTATAGCTAGCGGCTCGACTACAAGGTTGAAGAGGTATCCGCTGGCTGGATCCCCCTGGCGAATTCCTTGATTCAGGTGGATCTTTTCTCCCAAAAAACCATCAAGCATAATGCGTGCAAAGTTGTTATTATTCATGTAAACACTCTTAATCACGGAAATGAAATTGTTTCCAAAGTTGTACGCCTTGAGAGCTTGCATCATGAATGGCCAAGACACGGTTTCGAAGGCGGCTTCAAAATCTGCAGCTAGTATTATTCCATTCCTTTTGTTCTCATGGATAAAGTCGATAGCGTCATAAACCAATCTACTATTTTCACCAATATAACGACCTTTTATGTATGCGGATTGCGATGGGGATATAAGAGTGCTCATTACAGATTTCAGCCGAGCTGTGATTGCTGCAGAAATAATCTTAAAGTCAGTGTTTAGTAAAGATATAGGTCTCCATGCCTTAAATGACTCAGGATTCTGGCCCGGCTTAGGTATTAAGGTGATGATTCCCTCACGAAATGACTCGATCATGGAACTACGTTTCATGCCATGATTGAAAACCTTCAATACAAAAACTCCCAAATGATTCCAAAAATGTTTGAAAAAGGCCGCAGTGAAACCATTAGAACCAGGAGATTTTCCTTTTTCATTGACATCAAGGCTTCTGTTAGTTCAACAAGGTCCAAAGGTTTCTCTAAGACCGTTTTCTGATCAACAGTTAACTTCTGAACTGTGTTCCTGAGAAAGTATTCATTTGAGTCAGAGCTTTCGTCGTTGCTTTTATATCTGGTAGTCATATAGTTAGTAAATTCTCGAAGAATATCGCGCTTTTTTGTAAATATTTGATCTTCATTTCGTAAGCAAACTATCGCTCTTTTCGAAGCATTTCGCTTTTCAAGGGACAGGAAATATTTTGTACACTTTTCACCTTGATCATACCAATTTACTCTTGATCTGGTAATCAGACCTTGAATTTTTGGGGATCGAATTCGTTCCAGCTTGTCCTGTGCTAACGAAATTTTATTTGCATGCGCACCAGAGCCATTTTTTGTGAAGCTATTTTCAAGTTCTGTGATTTCTTTCATAATTTTGGCTTCTTCTTCTCTAACACGTCGTGCCTTCCGTTTCGAGAACTGTATAGTTTCTCCTCGTATCATCATAAGAAGCGTTTCATAAAACAAACCAATATCAATTGTAAACTCTATTTTATCGTAATTGGTGGTGTCAGCAAGAAACTCTTCAGTATATAAAGGTATTGCATATTGACTAATCTGCTGGTTTATGCAGTTAATTACAGCCGATGTATAGTCTGGGTCTGTTAAAAGACTTTCGTTAAATTTCCACAGATATGTGCCTCGTTCTGAATTTAAGTCCTTTAATGAACAAACTACGCTTCGGTGGTCAGTTCTGTAACTTGATTCGATCTCGCACTTGGTAAGTTTACTTTGAAGGTGGTCACTAATAAATACCATATCTAGTCTACCCCATTTTAAAGGGTTTTGTTTTATCCAAGTATATTGAATCTCATGCGGGTGAGATTGTCTCCATGCATCAATTAGATTATATTTTGCTACTGTCTCTAGGAAACGCGATTTTGCTGATTTGTTATTATCGTAGACATAGTTGGAATCTCGAGTCCTATCTAAAACAAAATTCCAATCACCACCAATTATCATATTCTCCGAGAGTGAAGCTTCTAAACAGTTTTCTAGACCTTCGTAAAATTCAGGTTGATCTTCGTTAGGACCGTATACGCTAACTAACGTGTACCTATTCATTTGTATCTCACAGACAATAATTTTAAAATTACCCTCGGGGCAGCTCTCCTCGACAATCACATTATGTGAAACTGAACTTCTGATTAATATTGAAGTACCTCGGCTAAAGTTAGATTTGCAAGAGTGGTAGGCCTTGCCATTCCACAACATATCAAAATACGGAATAGTACGTGTGGTCAAATGCGTATCCTGTAGAAATATTATATCAGCGGGGGATTTTTTCAGGAAGTGCATCACATCTCGTCTTTTGTTCTGCGATCCAAGTCCTCTACAGTTCATACTCATGAACTTCAGTTCTGTCATGCGAAGAGAAGGGAGGCTTTGCTGACTAGGAAAATACGCCTGATAAGTGAACCAGCATAATGATTGTAAATGCACCAAAATGTTTGCTCATCATACAAGGTGTAGACAGCAACGTTGTGTGTATATGTGTGCATGTACGGCCGAAGCCTATGTGTGTGTATTAATAGTTGTGACTGGGCCTTGAACTGTTGTTGTCCGAAGGGACTATAAAGAGACACTCGACATACGACCACCAGCGACATCTATCGCAGCAGCTCCGACAAATGGAGTACGCGACAAGCCGCTAGGGAACTTGGCGGACAAAACTCCCTGCTCACAGTAAACCAACTGTTTTGATAGGTGGCGTTTGCGTGCATCCCTGCAGGCAGGGGGCATGGGTCGGGGACTAAAGCATATTACAAATATTACAGAGCAGCGTAAGTCCATGACTTCAACACATTTCAGCAACCTTCTGTAGGATACGAGTACAACACAGTTTTATTGACTTGGTTTTTAGAGCTTGGTGTTCAGGTTTTAAATACCTAATTTTGACACCGGTTATATACTGAACAATGAAGATAGTATAATCTGCAACACTGCCATATTGTTTTACATTACCTGTTGCACTGACGGCCACGATGACGCCCCCGCCGCGGCCCAGCCCGGAAGTTAACTGTTAGTGAAGTGAACACAAAGAGGAGGAGCTCCAACCGAAGCCGCGGCCGCGACGAGGGCGCCACGAATGCCGCCCGAAAAACAGGAATGCCGCCCTGTTGTTTCTGCAGTGAAACAGCCATAAGTTATAGGTTAGAGCGTGGAATGTACAGACAGCAAGCACCGTGTTCAAAACTTTAGCTTCGCTTGTTAGCTTATTGTGATGCATCATGTCTAGCTATACAAAACACTCCAGCTAGCCATAATGTGAGACATTGTGCTGACTTCAGTTATCTTTCCCAGCGTTTAGTACAGTAGGGTTTATAAATTTACACCGTTCACGTGGAAAAATAAAGACTCAGACATGAGAGAAAAAAAACTGAGATGAAAGAGCATAATTTTTTGTATGACCTGAACATCCATTACTGCATCTGGAGGTAATTATCAGCCATATGATGTGTGTTTTAACTGCTACACATTACGCAACACAGCACATATTAGAAACGAGTCTCTTGGATGCTTCAAGGAAAACAGCACAAAAAGTGTCACTTTTCTCGCAACAAAAACCAAATCAAGGGCCTCACCGCTTTGATTCTTGAAGTCACTTTACCGACTAGGACCGGGAAGGTGGTCTCTTTGACGTCCCGACGCAACATCACTCGTGCCAGCGCGCTCTCCGTCAGTGACACGCGCCGGGTCAGCTGAAGGAGAAGAGCGTACTTCTGGAACAGGGAAGTCTCGCCGGGCTCCACTCTGCTGAGGTCGGTCTTCTCCAGATAGCACAGATGTGTTTTTGGTAGATCCTGCTGGTCGCTTTGCCGGCGGTGGAAAACGTGCACCGCGGAGCACGCGACGGAGGGTCTTCTCGTCGGGCACTCGGATGCTCGCACCTCCACGCTCCGTTTTGCACCACGCGGTTCCACGACGGGTGAACACCGATGAGATCACGGCACCATTTTCACTTCGCCGGGCACGAAGAAGTTCTTGAAAGATCGCGTTATTTGCCGGCGTTAGACATTCTCCGATGTATAGCGGTGCCATCTGTCGCCCGGTCGTGAAGCTCCGACCATTTGCACTACCGCCGGCTGCTGCAGCTCCCATGAGCTCGAAGCGACTCTCAAACACTCTGTCTCGGACACATCGACGCACAAACTTGGCTATCACCTTGTTGTCTGAGGGAAGGCGGTGGACGATACTGATATCTGTCTCGGTGAGACGAAGGTTCGGGAGCCGTCGGTTGAGCGTCTCTACCAATCTTTCGTATAGATTTTCCTCTCGGTGTTTGACCTCGAAATCTCGGCAGGTAAAGGTGAGACATGAAAGCCTTCTGTTGTTATCCATGCCCTCTACCTGTTCTTCTAGATCCTTCATCTTGGATTCCTGCGATGACAGTCTGGACTTCAGTTGATTGATCTCTTTGTCTTTTTCGACATTTTCAGCCTCCAAGATACTCAGACGTTTCTCCATTGCATCAAACTTCGAGTTAAACGCTGTTATAACCTTTCCAACAGCGCCATCCATCATACGTTGTATGACGTCCAAAAGCTCACTACTTATCGGAGGAGCTGGCGGAGAGTTTCTAGTTGACCGCCGTTTTGCAGAAGGCACGTCACTGTTTGGAGGAGAAGAGAAGTTCTCACCTGGGGTCGCTCGCTTTGCTTTCCTGGCCTCTGAACGGCGCATCAGGTCCGGCACTGAAAGCTGCTTTTTTCGGCTGACTCTCTCACTCACTGCACGCTCGTCACCGGAGGTAGCAGCATCGGCTGTAACGACCTCTTCATCAAAATCTGACTCGGTAGCCATTATTCACAGATTCACAACAGTCCCCGCCACTTAAATCGATTAATAGTCACCGTTTTCACAATCCATGCCCTGCCTGGTGGGTCACTCGCTAGGCCGAGGGGCAGGCCATAGCTCGGCGCACAGGTAACCGACCGCTGACCTTGCCGAGAGCGCAGCGGGGGCGTCCGGCCAGCTCCGCGCCCAGGACACGACTGACGAACTGGAACAACCTTCCTGCTTGGGCAGTACAGGCACCGAGCTAAAGGCAACCGACATTAGCCGCGTTTCCACGAGCGGCAGTATTGGTTAGCTACAGACAACCGACACCGCGTTTACACGAGCGGCAGTATTGGTCGGCTACAGACAACCGACATTAGCCGCGTTTACACGAGCGGCAGTATTGGTCGGCTACAGACAACCGAAATTAGACGCGTTTACACGAGCGGCAGTATTGGTCGGCTACAGACAACCGAAATTGGACGCGTTTACACGAGCGGCAGTATTGGTCGGCTACAGACAACCGAAATTAGACGCGTTTACACGAGCGGCAGTATTGGTCGGCTACAGACAACCGAAATTAGACGCGTTTACACGAGCGGCAGTATTGGTCGGCTACAGACAACCGAAATTGGACGCGTTTACACGAGCGGCAGTATTGGTCGGCTACAGACAACCGAAATTAGACGCGTTTACACGAGCGGCAGTATTGGTCGGCTACAGACAACCGACACCGCGTTTACACGAGCGGCAGTATTGGTCGGCTACAGACAACCGAAATTAGACGCGTTTACACGAGCGGCAGTATTGGTCGGCTACAGACAACCGAAATTAGACGCGTTTACACGAGCGGCAGTATTGGTCGGCTACAGACAACCGAAATTAGACGCGTTTACACGAGCGGCAGTATTGGTCGGCTACAGACAACCGAAATTAGACGCGTTTACACGAGCGGCAGTATTGGTCGGCTACAGACAACCGACACCGCGTTTACACGAGCGGCAGTATTGGTCGGCTACAGACAACCGAAATTAGACGCGTTTACACGAGCGGCAGTATTGGTCGGCTACAGACAACCGAAATTAGACGCGTCTACACGAGCGGCAGTATTGGTTAGCTACAGACAACCGACACCGCGTTTACACGAGCGGCAGTATTGGTCGGCTACAGACAACCGAAATTAGACGCGTTTACACGAGCGGCAGTATTGGTCGGCTACAGACAACCGAAATTAGACGCGTTTACACGAGCGGTAGTATTGGTCGGCTACAGACAACCGAAATTAGACGCGTTTACACGAGCGGCAGTATTGGTCGGCTACAGACAACCGAAATTAGACGCGTTTACACGAGCGGCAGTATTGGTCGGCTACAGACAACCGAAATTAGACGCGTTTACACGAGCGGCAGTATTGGTCGGCTACAGACAACCGAAATTAGGCGCGTTTACACGAGCGGCGGTATTGGTCAGCTACAGACAACCGAAATTAGACGCGTTTACACGAGCGGCGGTATTGGTCAGCTACAGACAACCGACATTAGCCGCGTTTACACGAGCGGCAGTATTGGTCGGCCCAACTGGCTGGTCAACACACACAATATCAGAACATTTTTGTTTGGGGGGCAAGTTGAAAGTTTGGGCTACAACACGAATACCTTTTGTTTTCTTCTTGATTCAGCTTCCATCTTTTTAGAACATCAAGATTGAGTGTTGCATTTAAGCACCACATCACAGAGCTGGACGTGCGCTTGCCTTGTCTACCTAGCGCGCCAAGGGCGCGTCAAGCAACAAGGCAAGTGGGGTTTACATATGGACTTGGTGGATTTGGATTTTGAGTTCTAACAAGATGGAAGAGTCCAAAAAAAATTCGTGCTGTAGCCCAAGCTTCCAGCTTAACCCCAAAAAGTCAGCCCAGGTAACGTGCATATTGCCCGGCTTCTGCCGAGCGTGGAAACTGGTCAATGTCATTGGCAACAATGGCCGATCAATGGCAGCCTCAAACAATGGCCGATCTAGGTCTTGGTTGACGCTCTTTGAACATTTCGAGGGGAGCCCAGGCATCAAGATCTTTAGCTGTGTCTTTTAAGAAACATCGTAAAACAAAGGACGCATAGGGGTGCCACTATTTAGACAAGGGCGGACAAATATACATGGGGCAGTCTGTAGCTGACGAGACGGGCGGCAAACAATGGAATACGCCAAAACACGGGGTATTTTTACCCAGGTCATCTTCCAAAGTCTATTCTAATGACCTAAGGGGAGACGACCGCCCCTTCTCCCATCCCCATTCAATTTTTTTCCCGACCGCTAACAAGTTGTAGGCTCTATGATGGATTCGGATAGACATTTATATAAGCGTGAATATATATTTTGAACATACTCATCTGAAAAGTGCTCCATCAATGTTCGCATTGCCAAACCTACGAGTGTACAATCTCACATACCAGCAAACGATGGACTTTATTACAGAAATATAATATAAAAAGTCTCATAGTGCCACAGGTGTGATTTCTTCTGGATGAGCCCATGAGACATGACTAACTGTTCCATTTCTTTTAACTAGGTTGTGCAGAGTGTACTCACGCTGTCTTGTCCGGAGCGGCCGGGGTGGTGGTACCGTACTTTCTTGAGGTACACTGAACAAACGGCATCGTCGGTCCTCTCGTCCCCCAGAGTCGCCACGACTGTTGCTGCAAACAAACAGAAATCAGCGCGTCAGTGTGCTACCCAGGTAAGTCTGCTGCAGACACATACAGCTCAACGTGGCAGTGTGCTATCTAGGTAAGTCTGCTGCAGACACACAGAGGTGCAGAAACTTGCCAACTCGGCTACTGGAGTTTGTGACACATTTATGAAAATTGAGGTACATAAGTGTGACAAAATAGCGATCGTGACAGTATGGTTCAAAATCAAACCGCATATTTTCGAAATACAGAATGAAGCGTGTAGCGATAAATTTAATTTAGCAACTCTGTTCTTCAATTGCACAGCGTACCATCAGTGATACAATATTGGTACTGTGTTTAGTTTCTACTAAAACGAGGGACCCCCGCTGCAGAAAACCCGGAAACCGCTGTCACAGTTGCCAGATTTTAACATGCAGCCCAATGGTGCCGATTGTTAGTAGTTGCCAGAAAGTTGCCGCCTAGATGCCCGAAATGTGACAGTCAATTTTTTCGAGAAATACATGATTGTGGGCATATTTAAGGCATTAAAGATAACGCAAATACGTTATCAAGTATTTCTCTGTCCATTTTGTCAGGTTAAATAATATTTAAAGTTTGAGTCTCTTCGATTTAGCGGTCCCTATTTCTTTGAATTTAGTATTAAGTACGCCTAAAAGCTACTAAGAAAAGTACTAAATGAGTGAAAGAAATAAACATAGCTGGGCAGCAATTCTACCTAAACTACGCAACAGCGACAAGACATGTTCGTAGTGTTTATTTGATGTAGAGCCTGCCAAAAAATGTACACAGGTGGGAAGCCACTTTTTTGGGGCATATTTTTGGGGTATATCTGAGATAAGTGCAGGCTAAAACTGGCTGGAATAAATAGTGCTGCCCATGGCTAATCTAGGATAATTGTAGGCTACTTTGAGACTGATGCACTTTCACATATCAAACTTGGTTTTTCATTCCGTAGATTGCTTGTGCCTTACCTTATTTGTGCCCTAGATCAAGATTGGTTAGGTAGATTTGGAGCTGGAGGAAGTTGGGAGAGATGGTGCCAGCAACAGACTGGCAACAACAGTAATTCAGGTGAGATTTCATGATCAAATTATCATGTCAATATTGTACAGATAGCAAATGTGTGCCAATGCAGTCCTCCACAAAGTGTTAAAACACACACTAACGTGCACTGGAGGGGGCCTAGTAGACCCCCTTCTCATCTCAGGAAATCACAGAAAATCTCAGAAAGAAAGAGAATTTGAAAAATGCTGGTTGGGGTGTGTTGCTTACTACCAGTGGTGGTAAGCAACACACAGGACCTGAACTGCATGGAGTTAAAGCAGGACTTTGACTACACTGGATCTTTCTTTGGTATGAGACTTCCAATACCTCTGTAGGTACCTATTAGGCCAATAGACATAATTTTACATCTATGCAGGGTAGTTGCCTCGGAGTTTTTACTGCAAGAAGGAATGAACAGGCAGGTGATAATCAGGTGTTAGGGGAAAATTTTAAGCATTTGATCCGTCTATAAAAATGCTACCTAAGGTCCACTTTACCAACACATTTTAGGTAGATCCAAATCCTATGTTGACATTGACATTTTTGTCCCTTTTGTTGATATGTGAGATAGAAGTTCAGTGGGGGGCGGGGGGAAGCTGTGATCAGGGTTCCCAATTGTGTGTAGGTGCACGCTCCCATTCATAGATAAGTTCCCAATAATAATTATTTTCATGATAATTGCCACATTTAATCATGGGGAAATGTACCATAATTGGAAACACTCCTTCCAAAAATGGAAACTTTCAAAAGGGAAATGCATGTCATTAGGGGAAACTGCAGTCAGAGTTGCCAATAAAAGTTATGATCCCAATACTGGAAACAATGATCCATAATTGGAAATTTTCCTTCCAAAACATAAACATGATCTAAAAATGAAAACACAGTTTAATACTTTCATGCAGTAACACTGGCGGATCTAGGCGGTTGGTTTGGGAGGGGCAAACCAAAGCCGAAAAGGAAAAAAAACATCACGCAGTGAAAAATTGCGCTAAAATATGCCTTTTCGATAAGATTTTCGGAACTGGAGACGAAAAGCAAAAAAAAAGAAAAAAACGCCACGGGGTGAAAAATATGGGCTCAACATACTTTTTTTGCTATCCAAGCCCCAATATTTACACTTAACTTCACTAATTCTGTTTGAAGTTGAGAGTGAAGCACCAAAATCTTGCTTACAAGCTAAAAATGAGTCGGTGGGAAAAAGGAGGTCGATCGCTTTGGGGAGGGCAAAAACATAGTTTTGCCCCGAGCTTTTTCCGTTTGGGGGGCAATTGCCTTTTTGCCCCCCCTGGATCCGCCACTATGCAGTAATGGCTTGGCGCTTGAACCTTGTCTGTTGCAAAAAGTAAGAGACAAGTAGATGACATTCAGCATATTGGAAATAGTATTCAAGTATACAATTATCATTTCCAGCTTTTTGTGACAGAGGAGGCATACGTCGCCTTGAGTTTGTGACAGCCAGCATACTTTCTGCACCTCTGCAGACACATAAAGCTCAACGCGTCAGTGGGCTACCTAGGTCAGGCTTCTGGGGATTACCCGCTTCTGAGGATTACCCGAAGCCGCGCTACTGCAGAAGCAGCTTTAATTCCTCTACATGCTGGCAAATCGTAAGGCTATCAAAGTCCTTATGACATGTTTTTTGGTGCCTTGACAACTGAGTCAGGTGTGCACCCCTGTCAGTAAAATGCCACCTAAACGATGCTACAGGTGCAAATTGCAGCTTTGACCGTCCGATTCATCATCAAGGTATCAACACTTGTAAACAGCCAATTAAGACGTCCGCAAAGTTTTGCTGGTAGCTTCTTAGTTGTAGCGTTAGTCATTGCAAGGAGGAATTCCTCCAAAAAACAAGGAAAGTTTAGCTTCTGAATCAATCAGCACTCACGTGCAGCGGCGCCCACTTGCATGCGATGACGAAGGAGTCGATTTCCTTTCCATTAGAAATGCTTGAAAACCTCAAATCAGTTCGAACAGTGATTAAGCAGCTACAGCCACAGGTCAGAAAAATTTCGATCTTGCAATCGCTTATAGTGAAATCTAGGTTACCAGGAGATATATCATTTCCCTACCTATCTCAGATCTTATTTTATACCATTTCTTAATTTGGGGGAATGCCAAAAAACTAGATCAAGTCTCAAAATAATTGGGCTGACATTGCCTTCATTCTCAAGTCGGCGGGACGCGCCCTCTCGCACCCCTAAACCTGCTTCCAACGCCCATGCCTTTGAGCTTCCAGCGACAGCGGTCCCTTCCTGCTAGTCGAAATAATCAAAGAATAAGTTTGTTACATTTCCTATCAATAACTCAGCTCACGATTTACCAAGCGATACGCAATGGTAAATTTAGTCGATAATTGTTAAAATACTTTGATGAATTGTGCACTTGCGAACAGGTTGCTGGTTAACACTTGCCGTGCAGTCACTATGCTGATGTCAAAGTTCAACTCTGGCGTCTTTCCTCTGCAGTTGTGTGAAAGGTCATACCATCACATTACATGCGTATTCGGTGCCGAATTAGTGCAAAATGACCTTTAAAGACAGCAGTCTGTACCGTGGTTATTTAACAACACCCGAGGTGACTGAAAAGCCGCAGAGCCTCCGACGTCGCTCACCGGTAACTCGTAGAAGTGCCAGGGAGAGGAAACCTTACGACCGGCGGGCAGCTCAGACAAAGAGTCGGCGTCACCTTCCTCGTCAGGGGCGGCAGGCAGATACCAGGTGGTCTGGGGCCGCCCCTTACTGCCCGCGCTGCCCCTCCGCGACGGCATCGCACTGCACTACAGTCTCAACAGGCCATTATCCGGTAGTAACTAGACATGCTACAGCGCTGACAGCACACTCGACCATCACTCACACCTCTCGCTATCACCAGCTGAGTTTGATCTGGCGGTCACTGCCAGTAGAGCTAGCTTCCGGTCGAAGAGCTGACACAAACTGTTTAGACCAGCTCAGACGCAGGTGCACCGTGCCGCTTGAGCTGACTCACTGCGGGCCCGGCCGCAGCTGTAAACAGCAGCGCCCCTATGCTCCCGAGCTGGGCGCACCCCAGCTGATCACCTGCCAGAGGCGGTGTGAGCTGAGCTCCACTCACACCCACAACAGTCCAATTCAAGGACACGCGATAACTCACAAGCAGAGCTTCCTTGGAGACACGCCGATGTTATCGGTGCCCGAGCTTCCACTCCACACAACACATCTCCGCTGTTTGGCGCCGCACGGTGCACTGGGACCCGACACCGGCACACTGTCGAAAGGTCGACTGTTTTACGCAACTGCGCCCTTCTAAGGTTTCGCTGCTCGCTGGCTGTCAGCGCTGCCCCCTGGGTGTCGGCCGTGCCCTCTGGGTGTTAGCACTCCCTGATGCGGGGTCACACGTCGCTCACCGGTACCGATCGCTCCGCCGACGGGAACCAATCGCTCCGCCGACGGGAACCAATCGCTCCGCTCACGGGCACCGATCGCCGCCGCCGCCGCCCGCGCCGCGACTACGGTAGCGGCCGTAGCCGCGCGGGCGTCCCCGGAGCACGGCCGTGTGTCGCGGCGCTGACTCAGGGCCAGCCCACACTACCGCCGCGCCGCGCCGCGGGCGGCACTCACGCGTGCCGCTGTGGCGCCCAGTCACCCCTGACGTCACGTCCCCTTCCTGCCCCTCCCCGTCCCGTGCCCCCGGGGCCCATCCGGCGCAGCCGGAGGCACCCTGCAATGACAAATTGTTTCTGTACCGGCGGGCGTCAACAGCTCAGAATGGACCGCCGGAGTAGTCGGGTTTCGATGTCGGGAGCGCTGATAGTGACAGGTGAACATCTATTTACTTGCTGGAACCAGCTCCTCAGCACAAAACAGCAGACCCGCTGCCAAAACAATACAACGTGAACCTTCCTTCAGCTCCTTCAAATTTCTTGCGCCAGCTCCCCTCCGCTGTGTGTACACTCCATCCCTCGGGCACTCGCCTCGTCACGCTCCACTGACGTCATACCATGACGGCGGTGACGTCACCGGTGGTGGGGACTCTGTCAGGCGGCGGCGGCTGGGGACTTTGACCCGCGCGGGCCGTGCACCGGGCAGAACAGGTGGCTGATGGCGCAGCAGCTGGAGACGCCACATTTCTGGACCGGGCTCCAAGACAGACCAATTTACCAAACTGGTCGGTTAAATGGCCATTAACGAAGCAGGTGCTATACCGTTTCTGGTGCGTTAACCTCTCCTTGATGAAATATGTCTGATCTCTGCGATAAATGGAACAATACTTCATGGGCATATAATATACTTCCGCAATATGATCAACTTTAGTACCATTGTTGTTATCAAGTTTTACCAAGTGAATAGACAAGACAGGTGTTTCCACACCTGACATAAACATTATTGGCGACAAAAAGTAAAGGGGTCAATGAATATCACCCTCCTGATGACAAAACTTTCCCACTAAAAACAAAAACTGGTCGGAGTTGGGCTACTTGTTACCTTCCACACATAGCGATTACAAACGTTCCTGATTTGCTTTCAATCTGGCTAAAATAAATTGTTCGACAAAAAGTGGGGGCCAGGCCCCTGCCCTTCCCCCATCCGACATGCATGCTTCAATAATCGATTACAGAGACTTGCTGGGCTGCCAAGTGCCCTCACATCAGCAGCGTGATGGGGGACTAGTTGTCCAGTGACGGCGGAAAGTCCGAATTTAAGGGGGGTACCATCGGTTTTTCAACTCGATTCTTTCAAGTCAACGTCATGGGGTTGATATTAAAATTTCTGATTTAAGGGAGGGCACCGGGCCCCCGTGCTCCCCAGTTCCTCTGCCAGTGCAGTTGTCACATGGAAACATACAGGCCGGAATGAGGGGGAGGGGGGCGGCCAGATACCACCTCAGGCCGGTGGAAACGCTTGAGCTTGGTCGGCTCTATTATGAGATTGTCTCCCTCCCACCCGCCCAGCGGCTATGGTGTGCACATATTCAATTTACTTTCAATTCGCATCGGATGGGGGCGCTCCGGGATGATGTTGAGCTGCACCGCTGGTATACATAATGCAATGTCTTCCTTAAAAAAGGTTTTAGGCTGGTGTTACTTACTAGCCAATTTCATTCCTTGGTTGGGTAAATACTGTTATTTCCTGAGAAGGTGAAACAAATATAATTACACCTCATACAGAGCCAGTCACCCCAGTAGCCTATTTGATATTGGACACGCTGTTCAGAACACGTGTAGTGACAAGGCAAGGCAAAAGCTTTAGATAATCTGTCTTCAGAGCATTACTTTACTGAAACATGCTCCTTAGGAACATTAAGGAGACATTGATGACAGAAAATGACACTGCATAAACAAATCTATTGATAGCGGAAATGAATGAAAAATTACAAAGTGGACATAAAAAGTTCTTTTTTCAAAGTTACTGTAGGATGACAACACGTACCTACAATGGCTGCCACTTGCACGTAGCTTGAACTTATGACTATTCTCATAGCTTTCGGGTCATTGTCTTCATTTCAGCAGTTTAAAAAGACCTCCAGGTCAGTGCAATGGCTTCAATAGCCAACCAGTATTCGAATCACTCAATAAAGCAACCGCATCAAAGCACCCATAAAGAAGTCAATGTACCTTCCATAAAACCTTCGAGTCATTAGCTTCCGCCATAGCTTGATCCACAGAGATCCACTCTACTATACAATAATAAATCTCTATGCCTTGATCGCTAAAAGACAAACCACCTCGTGCTTTACACTAAGCGCTCTTCTCCGCTCCTTCCCGCTGCTGCTGTCTGAGCAGTCACCCTCCTCAGTGACGGGTCCGGGGCGGCGCGGGAGGGGCGGGGCCGGCTCCTCAGCGACAGATGGCCTTCTCACACACGCAGCAGCTTCCTAACGGCCGGCGCACACGGCACACGGCAGCCCAGCTATCCGCAGCGCCATCTATCAGCGCCGCGCATCGCAGTTAGCAGGACGACATCTGAAAACCTCTAATAAACGAGCCCGGCGAATTAAGATTCCGTTAGTTTTGGCGGTTGTGCGGCAGTCTGGTCCCGCTGCAGAAATATTTCACGATAATTGGGGAAGTTGATTTAATGTTCTCAGTGCTTACAGGTAATTTATTTGTGGCATGACTTGATTATTTCATTTCGTTTCATTCATTACATTAAACTAGCAACAGGCTCGGGGTGCCCAGTTACAGCTCAAGTCGCATAAAGCATACATAAAAACACATCCTTCCGTCACGGTTCAGCCTCTGATATGTAAAGTATGTACAGTTGGTTCTTCACGGATTGGCAGGTATTAAGCCGCGGTCATTTTGCGAAATATCTCTCAAGTGATGGTCCATGCGGACACCATTGCTGCCTTACCTGCTGCGTTTTTACCCGATGCATCAACTGACGAGCAAAAATACTTTGTCAGATCTAAAATTCGGAAGTAAGTCATCGGGACAGGCGAAAGTAATTTTCGTCCATAACTTTCAAAATTGACGTCTTATCCAGTTCGCACGGTTCCACGTCTATAAGCTCATCAAAATATACTGCTAGAGACGTGACCTTTAGCGGGGATGTGTAACCGCTTTTAAGATTTATTTATTCAGCAGCGTCGCGAACAGATAAATCCAGTTACAGGCGAAGTCCAAGCATTAAAAGCGTGGTATTAAGATATTTCTTAAAACAAATTAGCTTATACCTATCAATCAGCGTGGAACCGGCTGTACATTCATCGATGACTACTACTTAAATTCAGAATATAAAAAGTAAAATATGTAAAAGGAAGTGTAAAAAAGAAGACATAAAACTGGAACCTAATACAGTAGCGAAGTGTCAAAGAAAATACAGCGATAAGATATATAAATAGGATACTGTCTCACATATCTAATAACACCCACCTTAAAACAAGGATGTGTGATGTTAAAAGCCTCGACATCTGGGCTATAGTCATGCTGGCATTATACATATATATATATATATATATATATATATATATATATATATATATATATATATATATGCCTCATGATTATGAACTAAACGGTAATCTCTAAAAAGTCCACTTTATAAAATTCAATAGTCGTCTGAAGTTTCCATCTCACCAAACTTACCTTATCACAGTTACTTCTGTGTTAAGCTACCCAAACAGGCCGTTTAAGCGTCACCTACTTTTTTGCAGAGCTGCCTTTTTGCAGAGTAGCTCTACTCTGCGCTTAGAGAGCATGATGAATTCACGGCACGACATATACCGCAGTAGCTCATAACATGGATTCCTTGAGTAGCTTAATTCACTGAGTTGTTTCTACTTCTGCTTATTTGCATTAGAACAAGGAAAAATAGTGTTTATTTAACCAGAACATACCAGTCAGGACCAGTAGTTAGATGCGGAGGTAGCACTCGCTTCCATTGGCGAACTGTTGTGTTTCCTCAGCAATCGAATTCCAAGCAAAATAAAGAGTGCTGAAGTGCACTGGGAGGCGGAACGATATGGGTCTAAAATAAAACACTTTAAATATGTTTCAAAGTCAAAGTTGATCTATTGTCCTAGCTGCTATTGCTAGACATTTATTCAGGCAGGATCCCTGCACACTGCCATTACCGTTTCATTACATAAGAAAGGCTCCAAAATAGAAAACAGAGAAGGTATAATCACTTTTCAACTGCCTGCACAAGATACGCCTACTCCTACACCTATACCTGCTCTCCGAGAACCAAATTCCATGAGCTACTCAAGCATACAATTAAATACAATGGCAATATAGAACAGGGTTCCTCTAATGCCCGTCCTGGAATATCCTTCATTTCATTGCTTTGGAAAAAAACTGTTCCATCCGTATAATCGATCAGCCATGCCCCCCCATGTTAGACTTTGTGTCACGAGTTCGACCCAGATTCAATAAAATGTACGAAAATGAGAGGAATGTGCCACCTTTAGGTACGACGGGATTTAAAGTGAAATCACCAGATGATGAAGCATACCAAAACCGCCGGCTTAGCATTCCAACCGGCCTAGCACTGACCATTTGCGGAGAAATAGGACTTGGTAAGAGCGGACTCACTCCCCACCGGCCCGGCACCGGCAGCAGCCGACGAACGGCCGGTTTGTGAGAGGAAGGGGAGGAGCAAGAGCAGTGCGTTAAAAAGAAGTACGCTCATCAAGCCTTGTTGCTCGTAAAAGGTGAGTCTCGGGGAAAATGAAATGTCACCGCTGATTCTGGTCTGCTCTTTACGCCCGAAAGTCCGGTTCAGAAGCCACGGAAGTGTCAAGTTCCCTGGAAAGGTAGCCCCGGTTGCTCTTTAGTGTAGAAATTTAGAACAGTTTTCAGAAGTCAGGTCAATCAGGAGACTTTGCATTGTTCACAACAGTGCAATACCCGGAGGTAGGGCATGAAAGTGACAGAACTGGTACTTTTGAAGACATGTCCAGAGAGAAACATATGTGTATTTAAGCGGCAGGAATAATTTGCTTTCAGCTCATAAAGTCATTATACCCATGTAGCGTAGCTCAGCCCATTTATGATATTTAGTTTGCTCCCTCCTACCCCTAGACGCAATAATTAATAAAATACTTAAATTTATTCCTCCAGTTTCAAGGTATTTACAAAGGTCAAAAACAAGAATGTTCAACACTACATGATGTGTTTTTGTTCCCAGCACCAACACCTAACGACTGCGCTGACCACACGTGGCACATTTGGGAGCGCCCACCACCCTGTGCGGGTCGGCCCGGAGGTGAACAACTGTTGTGCCGGTATGGATCGGTTCGTGGCTCCGAGGCCAAGGGTCACGGTGTCAGCAGCCACAAATTGTCGGCCCAGAATCCACTGCTGACAAGCCCGGTTCGTAACGGGACCCATGGGCCCAGCCGGCATCGCCACTTCGGAAGATGTCAATTAGAAGGTTTGATCCAGATTCTCTAGTTAAAATTTACTTTGGAAGGTTAAAAGATCGTGTTTTTGTTCTGGGTGTACCGGTTTTAGCCAAAACATTGAACTGCCACCTGGTGGCACTCTGATCCACCTTCGCCCCAGTGAGGGTGGAGGGGGAAGGGCGTCGAAAACCCTTGATCTTGACTGCTATGCGGGATAGTAAAACAACGCAAACAGTGGTTAATAGCCCATAGGAAATAATAATGAAACTGTATCGCTCACTCTGGCTCATTGAGGTCCCGACGGTCAAATAATGTAACAGGTTAGAGGATTATCTCTGTTGCGCTGGTGGCTGATTGGGTTAGGTTAGCAATCCATTTTTAGACATCACTCAATTTTCCTTGCCACGGTGAAACACGATCATACTAAGTGAAAATGTAAAAATAATCAGACCTAAGGTCAGGCGTAGTTACCATCTGACCTAATATGATCTAGTATGCACATCAATCGACTCTCAACGACAACCTAACGTAATGATATCGAAATGAAAGCGCTATCATCATTTTCTGCGAAATTATTGCCTCAAGTCTAAAAACATACTGAAACAGTTCTGGATGATCTTTCAAAGGTCACAGGTGAGAACTTCTAACATGAACGTGGAGAGAGGCCTAATATAGCACGATTTGGATATATCGATAATACGATGCAACATATCCTCAATAGTGCTACTGACAATGTTTCGGAGGTGAAGTCGCCGGACCTGGCCCGGAGACCAGACCCGAGACCCAAACGTAGCATTTTGGGAAGCATTCCGTATTTGTTCCAGGATAAGGTGTGCCAATTATAGCGGCTCTCCACGCCGCAGTTCTCTGACACCATCAGAAGAACCGGGGGGGGTATTTAAACCCTCCTCATCTCCCACTGGGATGAGTTATAAGTATATATTATTTTATGTATATCCAGCCTGCACAAATTCTCATCCATGCACAAAACGGAGGGCTCAAAAGTCATGGGTTAAACAAACAGTTTGGACCTTACTTGATTTCATAACACATATAGAAACCTAAACGTGTAAGAGACTTCAGCTCAGTTCAGTTCATTTATTTCTGAAACATCCCGGTTGCATGTAAACATAATTGCCCAGGATTTTCATTGTCCTACGTCATGAAATCCAAACGTTGAATGTCATAAGGCCTTCCAGATTCAAACCACAAAGCACATAATAAATCGGCAGGGAACAGTTGCACATATTCTTAAGTGAGCAATCGCTTAGAACGAAACACTCTTCACAAAAACTACAATAACCAACATTACAGCTCGCCCCTCAGTGCCATACATCTCGCTTAAAGTAGGCACTGTTCGTGCAGTGACGGATCTCGACCGGTAATGAGTTATCTGCAGCGGCTGCGACATAGCAGAGACGCCGCGTTGGTTCCGGCTCGCGGTGGTGGGAGATGACCAGCCTGCCGTGCGTCGTGGTACTCGTGGTTGGTGAATTGGAAAGGCTCGCGAAGTTCTTGTGGTTAACTGGTAGGTATCTAATATGGTTTTCGTGAGGCAGAGCCGATGGCATGTGGCTAGCCGTTTTGGATTTAGAAAGCCGAGACGTGCTACCTCTTCTGAGGTATGATCATGAATCTTCTTTCCAGAGATGACCCTAGCGCTATAAGAAGTTGACAATTTTCTGTATGTGTTTGAGATGGGTGATACCACAGGTCCCATAAATCGCGCTGCAATAAGGAAATGTACTAAATTATGAGAGCTTGAATAAGCAACTCAAGAACACTTCTCGGAATAGTGTGTTTTGCATGAATGATACAGATGAGAAACCCAGTGCATTTAGATTTGATGTGCTCATTGTGTGCTTGGTAAGTGAGGTGTCTGTCCAATTTCCAAGTAAGCACCGATATTTGTTTACCTTCCTGGTTTCTGAAACAATGGTGTAGCTTACCTTGGTCCGCATTATTGGGATGTTCCCAAGCATTTGCAATGTTGCAAGTATCATAATTTGTTCTTTGTGGTAGATAACTTACAGAAAACGAACTCAAAGATGTATTTAGGCCACTTTCATGAGCTACAGCTATAGCCGGGAGGTGTTGTTTTTGGCCCGAGATAAATGTGTGCCGTCGCAGTACTGAATGACGGAATAATTATCGGTTAATACAATCATTACTTATGGTCTGGTTCGCAAAGAGAGACCACATGAGGCAGGAAGGGCTCCCACCTTGGAGCACCCTATCGGTATCCGGAACTGGATCTGAAAGAATGCAGCTTCCAGGTCGGTTATTCCAGTTGGATGATGATGAGGTCTCTGGGTCACTAGCACTTCTGGCGGACGTTTTTACCTGCTGCTTATGATTTCTGAAATAATCCTGAAGCCCCTGGGTATCAATACCATACAATTATAATTTCTCAAGAAGCTTTTTGAAGCGGATTGCGTCGAAGCATTTGGAAATATCAAGCAGAACTAATATAGCTATGTTTTCCTCATCCATTGCCTGATACACCTTATCAGCTAAAACTGTCCACGCTGTCCGGTGGGGGGGGGGGCTACCTGCAGAAGCCGTGTTGATTGTTTGCAGACAGAACATTCGAGTTTAGGTAACGTGATGAACAGCTCATCGGCAAACACTGACAATACCCTGAACCCTGGAGAAGGCACACGGGAGAAAGGCAACTACCCCTGGTGAGGTGTAATACTCGCCACAGTTGGTGGTCCCACGTTGACAAAGCAATGATTGAGGTTGTTTGGACTCACAAAGAATTTATACATAGCGTTTCATGCCCCTTAGTAAACAGTCAAAATACTTCCCGGGTTATTTGGCCTCTCAGTTACACAAGCATTCGGGTGCATTGTTCCTGGCCGTCACATTCCAGCATGAATTTTTATATCAAATGAGACCAGTAATTCAAACTTCTTTTACGTTTTTATAAGCATCTACGCTGGTCTTTTAAATAGCTGGTATACCTGTTACCAAGACTATATTTCTAATTAGGCGCTCCAAGCTATACAAGTATGTTTCCTGAGACTATACTTTTGTGCCTACATGCTCCATAGGGGTTTTATATGTCACCGTGCCTTAAACAGGCTGGGCTAGAGTACACGGATTCCTGCGGTGCTCTGGAAATGATATAATAATTGCTCGAGTAGGAGGGTTCATGGGGCCGAGTTCAGAGGAAATTAGGGAGCTACTTCCAAGGGTAGTTCTGATATTGTAGTGAAATAAATACGATTGAGTGCCAAAGATGGAGTGAAATAAACAGAATTAGGTATCGCAGATGGTATCAAAAGTCACACAAAACAATGCATACCACTCCGCTCAACCATGGGCAAATGACTTGGTATGCAAAGTTCACACACCTCGTTAAGAGTGTTTTGCCTAAAAAAAGACCTGTGACTATTTAATTTTGCGTCTTTGGCTCTTTTTGATAAGTATTCAATCCAAACATAGATAAATAAAGTCCTGAAGAAAAGAACATGCAGGACATGAAATGTTTTTATTTGGTGCCTTACTTCTAGCGAAGCAACGGTTTTAGTAGAAGGTTGCATTTCTGGGTGCAAGAATGGTGGTAACATGTTATGAACAGTAAATCTTAATCTGCGCCATGCGGAAAATAATTGTTTCTAATGTTTCCTATAAGTCTGTGGTCTCTTATTCCAACAGGCTGCTTTTCTTTTTTGTGGATGCACAGAAAATCAAGCACATTGCATAAGCAGGATAACATTTTAAGGATGTGTGCCAGAACCTCTTCATTGACCCGTCTATACCGAAAGGCCATCAACCACACATAACGTAATTCGATCTCCCTAGGTAACTTGAGGGCATAGGACTGTTAACTGATTGATTTTGGTTTCTGGCTATCTCGTAATTATACTTCTATCCGCACGTCTACTCGGACAATTGTAATCAAATGGTTTAAGTCCTTTTCTGGTATTCCAATTATAACACAATTAGATACGGAATTACCATTAATGTCATAGTAACGCACAGGCTGCAGTAAAATCAGCACGGAAAAGCTTATACCATGTCACTGTTACATTGTCTAAATAGCTTAATTGCTCTTTCCAATACTGTGTTGGAATCTTCGTGACCAGAAGTAAAAAAACGTCCAAAATATCTGACACTGTAATAGGTAGTCCACCGTTTTGAAGCAAACATAAGCTGACATATTTTCTGACCCCCCCCAAGTACTATCGGTGAAATTGAATTTACTCATACGAGATCTTTAATTACGCCAAAACAATGAAAGCCCAGGAATATAATTCAGAGTAGGAAGGTACACAGCACCAGTCACCAATCTGAATGTTACTATTAAAGCGACTGGAGTTCGAAAGCCCAGAGAGTGGCTCAAGTCAAGCTTGACATATGCTCAGTAATTTATTTACGGGGAGGGAAGATTTGTGCGTTTGGAAATCAATCGATGATTCAGGCCATCAAGGGTAGGCGTAAATTTTTAGATAAATTTCAGATAGCGTTAAACCACACAATAGAGCACCTGGAGTGCTAAAAGAATGCGTTTCAGTGTACCAACTGCATCAGTGGTTCATTCATCATCATCACCATTGTCATTCAGACCCCTCCAAGAGTAAAGGCCGGTCCGAAATGTGACGTCACGTAGGCGTGTAGGGCTTTTTCGACCAGTGCCTGTCGAAAATATGCCATACTTTTATTTTCGTTTTCAAATGTGAGAGACCACAAGGGATTTGATTATGTTCCAAAATGCAGAAAAAAGGTTCTGTTTTTTTAATGGTTGTTTTCTTGGAATATTTTGGATAGTATTGACACGCCCCCGATACAGCCTTGGAAGGATGGCCGCGAGACGTCACCCAGGCGTGAAGGACTCGTCCCTGATGTTCAGCTAGTCAGAATGGGCAATGAAAAGAATTTGTCGTATAGAAAATAAATTTGACCACCCAAAAAGTCATTGTCTGCCATACGTTCAATACTTAACACCACACCCCCACCGATTTAAGTTCAAAAACTATATTTATAACTGTATAAGATAGCCAAATGTGGGAACACTGGCCTCTTTCGAGAGTGGAGACCCATGTGTGGTCATTGAAAACTTTTAAGTAAGGTGGATGTTAAGTTACGTGATTAATGAGGTCTTAAAACGCACCAACCAACAATAAAAAGAAGCACCCTCCATTTGATATAGGGCTGATGAAGCTGGCTAGGTACCTATACAGTAAGATTTGCAAACAGGAAGACAATGGGACAAACTTTTAGGTGTAATTAAACGTCTAATTGCGAGCGTGGGGAGGGTGCTCCATGTTTACCAGTAAGTACTTGTTGCACAATACGAGCTTCTGGAAGAGACAGCCGAGTTTTACGAGCTTCTTTCTTAAGAGACAGCCACACAGCTTTTACGCCTCAACGTTTGGGAAGCAGAAGAGCAAAACAGCGGAAACGTGGTTGGCTGGTAGTCGAACGCGGCACGCACATCAGCGACAGCATGTTCACCGGCTCGCCGTCGCGGAGAAAGCTGAGCTGACGGCCAACTCGACGTCGAGGTCACCCAGACGACTGGCCGTGCTAGCCGCGTTCACGCGTTGCTGTCTCTAAGACTCGGCGCTGCCTCCTGGGTCCAACGCCGTTGTGTGTGCTGGAAAAAGTGTGATGTACCGAACGATATCCGTACAGGCAACAATGGGATGAATAGCAGGTTATACAGATGCTGAATGGGAGTGCATTGAGCTGAAACCAAGTTTCAGTGAATGAGAACGGGTCGAAAGTTATCGATTGCCGATACATTGAAACCTTTGAGGAATCATGCGAAACCTCGTATGATGACTCTCTAGAGAATTGGTTTGGCCAGCGATGACTTGGTTAGATTGAAATCAAGGATGTGCTATGAGGATTAATATGCCAGAGCTGCAGCTTCCTGCAAAAATGAAAAGATAATCGATTTGCTGACCGTCGGTCATTCACTTCCAAAGCCCTTGTAATGAACAGCTCACTCAAAATGATCTGTTAAAGCGTTTGTCTTCATCGTCAATTTACAAACCTGTTTGCCTTTTCAAAACAATACAAAATGAAGCTTCCATTTTTAACGTTCATTCTAAATACAAAGTCAAAGTCCCAGGCCATGGATGTTTAGTGGGAGTAAGGAAAAAGGTAGAAAATCTTTAAAATGTTGGAAATATTTTAGCTATCGTCATAGCGTTCTTTTCAGATATGTTATCTGCCATGTCTCTAAGTAGCCATAGAGCGTTAAAAAAACACAATAAAGCATAGTTTCATGAAATAAGTATAGCATACCTTTTATGATTTTCTTGAAAATAAGCGAACCAGGTCATCGAATAGTTTTGATCTCGGTTCGTGCGTCAAAAAACGTTATCACTCATCATTATCCTATTTTCCCAAACTAAACTCTTGCATTTCATATATATTTGACTGATGCATAGAGCCGCTACTGCATTTTGACCCGTCGTGCTTGTGGAGCATACTTGGCCTGATTAATTGCAAAGCTTGACGTTGCAGGTTTCCCCAGCCCACAGACTAACCGGCACTTTCTGCGGCATTCCTGAAGACAGGTGCGCACCAAGAACCCTTCTCTCGGGAGAGCACAAACTCATCGAGGATGACATATGTTGCGTAAGGTCTACTTTTCAGTGAAATGTTGTCTGATTTCGTTCCACACACAAAAGATCGGAGCAGCTCGTACGTCAGTCTCCGAGGAGACAAGTGCCCCTCCCCATTTCTCCTCTTCACGCTTCACGCCACAGGTGCATTCGGGCGATTAGTGAGAACAGCCAGCTAGTGTTCCGGTTCGAGCCGCCGCAAACGTAACTGCGAAGTTCCCCGGGAGCTTCTCCACCTTAGCGAAATGTCCTGCGACAAGACTGATTCCTCGTCACACTGAATGGTCACGTTTCCCCTAAATATTGCCCCGGGCTACATCCGGGAAAACTTACCTCTTTCTTCTCATCCTCTTTGTTCATGTCGCATGTTATCAGAAATTATTTCTCACTGGCACATTTGACACAGCGTTCATACCATCCCAAAACACTATTCGCATGCACGTAAATCAACAATGGTCCCCACATTCAGCCTGGTCACTGGCATCACTTGTCAGCTGTTGGTCAGCAGCGCCCCCACTCATTCCTCCGCCCGCGCTCACTCGTGCCGAGCCACTGAACGCCCCGCTGACGCCGCGGCTGGCCGCCGCCGCAGAGTGGTGAAATGGACCGGCGCAGGAACACCGAAAAGTAGTACCTTCAAATGACAGCTGGCATGGTTTTCGCTCCATTACTGAGGTGATGGTAATTCCTATTTGATGTACGGAAATAAGAAGAAAATTTTCTGCATGCACATGTGTAAAGAGAGGTAGCTTATATCGTCATGCACATGCAGAGGTTGCCCTTTCGGTAGCACCACCCCGCTCGGCTACCTGCGCCCCTACTACCATAGCGTCAGCGGGGGCGTCATCTACCAGGCTGTTAGTTCTACAAAAGACCAACAGATGGCAGAGCTCGGAGGAGCAGCACCACCTCCGAGGGCGTTCCGTATGATGCTACACCTCCAGTTCCACTTTAGCCAATACAAACGCCAAATTGGTTAACTCTCTGAGGTCAACTACCAGAGCTGGATGTATTTTCTAAACCTAGGGGGTTCTAGGTGGGTTAACGCTGGCACGGCAATACAAACCCTATGCGAAGCCTATGGGATACCCAAAATCCAGGGGTCCTGAACTCCTGATCATTCTCAAGAATTACCTACTTCATATTAATTATAAAGCAATTAAGAAGGTAGCATTGTACTATTCTTTGTATGGTTCCTCGGTCATACATTAAGTATGGAATAATGCAAACTTGACCCATAGAGCGTCGGAAATGGAGGCTAGGGGGTGCCTGCCCCCTCCCACTTTTGGTCATAAATTTCCTGATCTCATTCAAAAAAAACCTGAAATTGTTATGACTAGCCGCTGCAGAAAGCAACGAGAAACCCAAATTTGAAAAGTTTCTGGTCCTATCGTGGAAAGTTTTTTGTCAGCATCAGGTTGAAGGCTGACTGGCCCCCTCCACTTTTTCGGTGGCGATGCTTATGCAAAGACCCATGTTTTACCCCAGTTTACAAACGGTGATATATGATTTCACTGGAACAACGTTTGCCTTTTTTCTGATTGAGTCTAACGTGGCCCCCAAATAAGCCCAAACCCAGAATTACGGATACTTATACATTTCTACAATGTACATCGAGTGTTTTACTACACTTTTCACAGAAGTTGGCGCAAAAGCTTTTTCGGCTTTAGCTCCTTGTGCTTGTTGGTAACTTTGGGATAACAGAGACAGAGAAGAACACACCGTGTCATGTCGTCAGGTATGTATTCGCTAGAGTGCAGGTCGGTAGCGGACATCGGCCGGCAGCGGGTAAGGTTTAAAAATGGTGAGGCGTTTCCACAACGGCCAGCGCCCGCTACCAAACGCATCTATCCCTCTTCTTCTCAGCAGACAGGATTCGAAAACGCCATCTACCCGTAGAGTCGGACATGGTCGTTCGCAGCAAGAGAACACAGCGACACCTGTACTCGGATCTGGATAATGGCATCGCAGGATCGTTTCAATTCAACAGTGAGAGAAACGTCGTCACTCTCAGAGCAAGTCCCAGAGGCTGGTGAGAAGCCCCAAATATGATGAGAGCCCAGTGAAGGCCCAGTCCTGATGCCGCAGGCAAAAAAGTAGCACCTCATGGCGAAACAACGGTGGCCAGAATCAAGCTACTGGTCATGTATGACTTAACAATCCACAGACGCTTTGCATTACCATTACTATCCTTGTAAAATGAGTTCGAGAGGGTACGTGAAACCTTGGCAAGAACAGAAAGCAAACACAATCACAAACCAGAAAAGTTTGAACATGTCTGGTTTGCAACACACTAAGGCACATCGGTGATACGCTTGCTTCTTTGAAACATGTTGCGTCATTATTCCGTTCGAACCATCGTTATGTTCCTTGTAGGGAGATATCATGTCCATATGAATCAATAAATCCCTAAAAAAACTGTTTTCAATCGAGCAAAGCGAATACATACACAGTATCTTGCTCTTTGCAGCCTACGTTTAGTGATCCACGTTTTGTAACTTCCATTTGAGCCAGCACAATTCAGGTACTGATGGTAACACCTACAGAGGGTAGGTATTATATGGCCTCATTTACTGAAAACAGCATCTGCACCATAGCCACGACATAAACATCTTGATGACTTAAAGAAACATAAAGAACACAATTCTGATATTCTTAATCGCAATGTAGCAACAGTGGTTTTACTGTTCACTACTTCTGTGTGGCTCGGGCTCGGCGCTGCGATTCAGCTGACTGCAGTACTTGGGAGGGGGAGAGCGGAGGCAGCATCAGCGATGTTCCAGCCAGTGCTGCCAACTGGAGTCCGCCTACACCTTTCCCTCGGCGCAGACCTTGCAGAGAGGACTGTCGATTCGCACACAGCACAGCAGGATCACCAGAGCTACCAGGATGCCTGCGAAACAGCAGTCAGTGTCAGGTGCCGCCCTCAAACACAGCACAGCAGGATCGCCAGAGATACCAGGAGGCCCGAGAATCAACAGTCAGTGGCAGGTGCCGCCCTCAAATACAGCACAGCAGGATCACCAGAGCTACCAGGAGGCCCGCGAAGCAACAGTCAGTGGCAGGTGCCGCCCTCAAACACAGCACAGCAGGATCACCAGAGCTACCAGGATGCCTGCGAAACAGCAGTCAGTGTCAGGTGCGGCCCTCAAACACAGCACAGCAGGATCACCAGAGCTGCCAGGATGCCTGCGAAACAGCAGTCAGTGTCAGGTGCCGCCCTCAAACACAGCACAGCAGGATCACCAGAGCTACCAGGATGCCTGCAAAACAGCGGTCAGCGTCAGGTGCCGCCCTCAAACACAGCACAGCAGGATCGCCAGAGCTTCCATGAAGCCTGGGAAACAGCAGTCAGTGTTATGCACCGCCTTCACACACAACACAAAAGCTAGACTCGGCGATCCCTAGAATTTGGCTAATTGTTGTGCTGCTAATATCCCAGATATCTGCATCTGTTACGTAACAATTTTTCGTAAAAGCGAGTTAGGCTCGATAAGAAATCATGCAGCTTAGTACAAACACATCCAGGGGGAAATAAAAGTTGATTTGCGCCGGGAAACCACGGCGTAAAATTTGGGAGATCCGGCCACGTGCGTAAGTTTTCCATTCCAGAACACATAATGTAAAGATGCATACAGAGCAGAGTAGCGGCATGGCCTTAAAAACATCCAGAGCGAACCACTCGAAGTCCTCTACGTTTCCCCCAAGACTTTTGGGTCTAAAGTAAGCAAAAATCCGTAGCGTAAGATGGGACTACTTTGAAATCGTGGGTAACTTCCAACAGTGTTAAGGATTGATAAAAATGTTATTTGATTCGGGAATGGTTTCGTGGAAAGTGTTACAGAATTGTCAAGGAAAAATAAAAATCTATAAGCAAAGTGTATTTACTTGGTCTTTATGAAAATGTGTAAAAATTCCACATGTTTCTTATGATGCGTAAATTTTCTAGTATGGCGCAAGGTGGAAAATCGATAATTGTCTAAAAGCCCACTGCGTAAGAATTCCTGCCTTTCCCAAGTATTATTTTACCCTGAACACATCTGGTTGGGGAACAGGAGACTGCTTGGTCTGCTAAGATTTTATATTGTCGCTCCCGAACCTGGCGAACTGAGCCCAAAACAACTACAACTCTCATGGGCGCCCCAGGGCATTTATTATCTACTGCACATGTAAGCCGGTCTTTTTTCAGCCAAACGATAGTCTGCTCTCTGTTCTGCGTTTTGCTACGCAAATGAGAATAGATGAACTGAAGAAAAATATTCCGAAACCTGAACTGGGAAAAATGTCACAACCTATTTAAATACTCGATCTAGAGTACGTTATTCATCACACGATCATCAGATTGTGCTCATTTAACACGCGATTCGCTGGGGGCGAAATTCGCCCCCCCTCGTCCAGGTTTTTCCCAGATAGCGCAAAAACGAAGAAACGCAGAGCAACTAAACTTACAGTGCCTTATCCCTGATCAATTTTACACGTCTGACCAAATTTTTTAGGTAACGTCATGTCAGGTCAAGGAGCTATCCAGGGTCAAGCGACCCGACCTCAAAACCTAAAATCACGAGTTTGAAGCGGCGCCTAAGGAACATCTGCTGACCGGTCAGTTTGAAACTTTCACAATATTATAAGGTCATTAGGGTCTACAAATCTGATATCTCGGAATTTCGATATTATACCTAAGGTGGGGTCAAATTTTTGGTCACCCCATCATGGCTATCGTGAAAAATAGAATTGGCTCGTTTTCAGTAAATACTGGATAGATAAAGCTAAAAAATTCTCACGCCGTGTATGTCATGTCAGGTCACAGAAGCATATGTTTTGCCAATAACGTCTCACTGAATTGAGATAAAGCTCTTATTTTGCTTGCATGGTGTTTATATTGTTACGGGGAGTCTATTGATATGCAGCATGACCATACCAGCTCACCCTGTGACCCTGACCTAACTCGAGGTTTGGTCATTTTCACAATTTGACCTAGCAAGGTAAATTATGCATCATTCGATTCGCCACGATAAGAGGAGTTCAATGATGCATAAATATTTGATCTAGCTTTACTGAGTAAATGTCTAGAGGTGGAAACGTCCCTGTTGTAAACCTATGGAACCTTCTTTGACCTATGCTGACCTCAATATTGACCTGCCATAAAAATGTTTCCGATAATTTATCTTCGTCTCATCAAGAGCTTTCGAAAGCCTTCCGTAATTTTCATTTAGCTTTCCTGGAAAATGAGATACAGACGGGGGGCGAAAAACACCCCATCGGGGGCGCGTCATGCCAGGGGCCCCAGCGGGGCGCGTTTTAACAGCAGTGTTGTCTGTACCTTCTTTCGTAGCGTTCAAGGTCTTATATAGAGCGGTTATACTCTTCCAAAGTAGCAAATGCTTGAAAATGTACGGCTGTTATTGATTCAACTAATCGTGTTGAGTTACAAGGAGGTAAAGTGCAACAGCATGATGGTTTTGTGAAAACATTCAAACTTGTACAACGTTATTGTGGGCGTACCTAAAACTCTGACAGGACTCTATCCTGGTGCGGAAATATGCACATCTGCATTGACGACATCGTCAGTTACCTCCCATCGCAGGCAGGGTGACGCTGAAGAAGTACTTGTTGTCGTAGGTGCCGATGTCGCTGGGCACGTATTTCTTGGTGGGCACGGTGGGCCGTGCGGTGGTGGTGGACGCGGTGGTGGTTGGGGTGGTTGCTCTGGTGGTGGTGGTCGGCGGAGCCGTGGTGGGCTCCCTTTCACAGCTGTTGCCGGTACCCAGGGAGGAGAATAAGTAGGATGTGCCGGCCTCAGAGCAGTCGCTGTTCAGCTCTGGAAGGATGACGCCACCGCTGGTTTTCAGCCTGCAGCAGCCGTCCGAAAGCAGTCAGACAACTATCAGACAGCCAGCCGTCAGACACCCTTTAAACGCCCGTCCGATAGCTGTCTGAAAGCCGTCAGAAACGCGACAGTCATGCATCAGACAGTCGTCAGACAACCGTCAGACTCGCGTCAGGTAGCGGTCAGACAGCCGCCAGACACGCATCAGACAGCTTTGAGACACGCGTGAGACAGTCTCAAAATAGGCGTCAGATAGCTGTCAGTCGTCAGACAACTGTCGGATAGCCGTCAGACGTGTATAAGCGACTGAGTTGCCTCTGGCCCACTAACCACGCAATGTTTAACTAGGGTAGGGGGACCGCAATTGGACCAAAGGCGTCTCCAGTTGCATAGTAAAGTGTTTTTACATAATCAGGCTTTCATGAATGCACAGAAAGTCCGCATTTTTTAACCTCCTCAAAGACCAATAGCAATGGAAATGCGATAACTGGGTGTATATTGTTATCGTCGCATACGAGAATCCTCGTGGTCGAACCATTTTCAATATTTCTGTATGGAGGAGCCCATCAGTGCCACAAACCCTTATTTCTAAAAGTAAAAGACAAATAACTGGACAGTTATGGTGCAGAGCTCACTCGTATCCGTCGAAGCAGGTGTAGGCTGCCTTGCTGCCCAGGACGTTGCTGCCGCTCCAGGTTCGTCTCATGTTGGCCAGCGGCTCCGGAGGTGTGTTGGTACACTCAATCACTGCCAAGTCCACCCCGTGAAGGTCAGAGCCTCCGTCCAAACTAACATCAAATGATCGCAGCAACACGTTTAGTGGTCCAATATTCCGCTATTATCCTGGTCGAGTCTTTGATGTACGTACTTAAATGCGGTTGCTCTCTCTCTCTCTCTCTCTCTCTCTCTCTCTCTCTCTCTCTCTCTCTCTCTCTCTCTCTCTCTCTCTCTCTCTCTCTCTCTCTCTCTCTCTCTCTCTCTCTCTCTCTCTCTCTCTCTCTCTCTCTCTCTCTCTCTCTCTCTCTCTCTCTCTCTCTCTCTCTCTCTCTCTCTCTCTCTCTCTCTCTCTCTCTCTCTCTCTCTCTCTCTCTCTCTCTCTCTCTCTCTCTCTCTCTCTCTCTCTCTCTCTCTCTCTCTCTCTCTCTCTCTCTCTCTCTCTCTCTCTCTCTCTCTCTCTCTCTCTCTCTCTCTCTCTCTCTCTCTCTCTCTCTCTCTCTCTCTCTCTCTCTCTCTCTCTCTCTCTCTCTCTCTCTCTCTCTCTCTCTCTCTCTCTCTCTCTCTCTCTCTCTCTCTCTCTCTCTCTCTCTCTCTCTCTCTCTCTCTCTCTCTCTCTCTCTCTCTCTCTCTCTCTCTCTCTCTCTCTCTCTCTCTCTCTCTCTCTCTCTCTCTCTCTCTCTCTCTCTCTCTCTCTCTCTCTCTCTCTCTCTCTCTCTCTCTCTCTCTCTCTCTCTCTCTCTCTCTCTCTCTCTCTCTCTCTCTCTCTCTCTCTCTCTCTCTCTCTCTCTCTCTCTCTCTCTCTCTCTCTCTCTCTCTCTCTCTCTCTCTCTCTCTCTCTCTCTCTCTCTCTCTCTCTCTCTCTCTCTCTCTCTCTCTCTCTCTCTCTCTCTCTCTCTCTCTCTCTCTCTCTCTCTCTCTCTCTCTCTCTCTCTCTCTCTCATCTCTCATCATCTCTACCAAAATTAAGCGGAAATCATGTATCTCAGTAGCCATCTCTTTACTCCCCCACATCAGATTTTTGGTAGGAAAGGGCTTCAAAGTGACCAGATACTGATGACACCGAGAAAAAGTTAACAATAAGCCGCCCCGGTAGCTCAGTTGGGCGTCAGTCCGTTGCTGAGAAATATGTAGTGGTGGTTATTTAGTTAAGGGCTTTTTATAATGCGTTCTGTGCAAGGCACCTTTGCCCGCCTCTGAGCAGTGGCCGTGCGTGTGCAGACTTGGGATCAATTCCCCTGAGACACCCCGGTGCTCAATTTTTACCCGGCGTAGGTCGGCTGGCAACTGACTGGTGAGAGGGTGACCTGAGCGGGCGGCCGTCCCTGTGCTTTGTGGGAAGTTAAACTTTTGCTTCTAAATTAACTCTCTATTGCGGGAGCTGCTCGTTCGGATGATGGTGTCGGGATCTCCGTGATTTGATGACTTTAGCGAGGCTCCGATTTCAAAACTGAACTTGCAGCAACATGTACAAAATTGATATAAAAGACAGGCTGGAAAGGTGACAAGATAGTGGCGCCTCTGGCCTGGATGCCCCCCCCCACCCCCGATTGGCAATCCTGGATCCACCTATGCTAAATAAAACGAAAAAATTGTCCAAACAGGCACAAGTATTACCCCAGGACCGAACAAAATACCTGTAGCTTGACAATAACTTCGTGGAATGTAGCTCCTACAACCAGCTCCGGTATCCAACGGCTCACCTTGATGCGTCAATTGCAAACACAGATTCTTTGCACGTATCTGCATGCCTGTAGGAGCTACTTCAGCCCTATTTCAACAGTTGCGTCGGGAAAACGCAAGCAGCAGCTATCATAAGCATTTTACCTTTTCACACAGTGGCTCACTCGGAGCTGGCCTTAGAGTCAATCTAGCAGAACATTCGACCAATTTCCCTTCAGCCGAGTCGCAGAGCTGACCTTTTTGTCCAAAAAGATAAAATTTTATGCAGGGACGGATCCAAGTGACGGGGTGGTCTCCCCTTCTAGGTCCGCTGAGTTGTCCCCTGTCCGTGACGGGCGTTTCAGCGCAATAAATGAGCATTTAAGCACCTTAAACTACCTTAACATCTCAGGACAAGTGACCTTCTCCAAGAACAGACGTTCTGTTTCCCGCCGTCTTTCATGGAGACCGCCCTTTCATCAGCTGCAAGCTCCCATTTGACTATAAGGGAGCCCGCTGACAAAACCTCATTGGTTAATTTTCCCTGAGTCCTATGAAACCCCCACTCCTAACAGCGTATAAACCCCCCCCCCATAATGATCAAATGGCGCCCCCGCCCCATCCCTGGTATCATACTGACATCCTCTGATACATTGCCCGCCCCCACCCCCTCCACTCTGGGCAAAATCCTAGATCCGCCATTGCTTTGCTCGGAGAGTCGAACCTGCAACCGCACTGTCAGACGGTGTAAAAGGGGCCCAGATGTGAGCCCGACAGCCCAGTTTGCGAAAACTCGACCACGCCTTGTATGGCAGAGAAGGTCGCCAGCACTTCTGCCGCTCTGCCACACCACCCTGACCACTTTTTCAGGCAATGGTCCAGTCAACATGATGCCGAGTGTATCAATAACTCAACTATGACCGTTTCCGTTTTATCTTGCGGTCCAAATGTCGGCTAACACTCATTCGATTATTGAGGAGGTCAGTGTATTAACGTATGTAAGTGTTCAACGCATTTCTGTGCCTATATTTTACTCCCACGCTCATTTGGTTTATAAGTACGCATTAGGGAACTCTTCATAACTGAGCGGTGGACGGAAATTCAATATCATAGCAAACCTATGCCAAAGGGATAAATTAACCCTTTTTAAGCAATAAATTACTTGATAAAATGAGCCAAAACCATAGTTTCAGATATTGGCTCCTGGAAAAGTGTTCACCAATATTGGATAAAATTGATTGATTATGCCCTAACTGTCGTATTTATAGTTCAGCTGATCACTTTTTCCGGGCCACGAATTTCTTTTATCTGGCTGACAAACTTTTATAGGACTATTAATTAAGTTCAAAGCCTATGCCTTAGCTTATTTTTTTATCACCCCTCCCTCCCCCTAATGCTTGTTGACAACTTGTGCGGGTAGCAATTGTCAGTACCTACAGTAATATCGATCTGCGACTTTTGGTACATTTCCGTTTAGTTATCGCTGTGTACTATACATGTCGCTTCATTTTCGCCTGAGTATCCGTACATTCCTAGTTGATAGTTTCTGCATGGACGCAGCGAGGAGCATGATTCAAGGTTGGTCAGATGTGATTTGGCCTATCCCCTCGAATGCGGGTGCATATTGAGCAAAACTCCAATGGAGAAATAGACAATCAGAAAAATAAATCCATTGATTAAACCACGTTCAGTGACAGTAACTCTCCTGCACAATATTCCCATCTAGTTTGTCTACCATTCAAGATCGAGGCTCACGCAATGATCAGTAATTATTCTGCAACGATCTATGGCATAAATTGGGATTTTCTGATGAAGGGCTGTGTCCGAACATATAGTAACCCTGCATTTGTTCCGTTTTGCACCCAAAATTCCAAGGCGACAGCCCGAACAGGATCTTAACATATATATTTTAGTGCCTAACTTCACTTTTTAGCTTTCCGTTTTCCGATCAGGTGTAAAACCCTAACAATACCACGAAAATTCCAAGGGAGCCCCTGATTTCAAGCTGACGTCCATGCAAAAACCTCGGAGTGCACTTTATGATCGAAATCGGCGCTGAGTGAATGAGTTGCACGACCTGATGCACACATCGCGCTTTTCTGTTATGCTCCAGCTCTCGACAACGACTGTAAGTTGTTCTGCGGGAAGAAGTATCCAGAGAAACAAATGAGGGCACGTGGCCCCAGATCTAGCATCGCCCACCCTAGCTGCACTCAGTGGCGAATCCAAGGGGGAAAGGTATTTGCACCCCCCCCCCCGCCAACGGAAAAGCTAGGGGCAAAACTTTGTTTTTCCTCCCCCAAAGCAATCGACCTCCTTTTTCCCCGACTCCTTTACAGTTTATAAGCAAGATTTTGGTGCTTCAACTCTCAACCTCAAACAGAACCAGTTAAGTTCAGTGTAATTGTGTGGCCTTGGATAGGAAAAAAGTATATTGAGCGGATATATTCACCCCGTGACGTTTTTTTTGCTTTTCGCCTCAAATACCCAAAATTCCACCGAAGATTCATATTGTAGCGCAATTTTTCACTGCATGATTATTTTCTATCTATTTTCTATGTATTGAATTCATTTTATATCAATATTTATGATGATTGTTAATTAGTATAATACAAATGGAAAATTATATAAATATAGAAAGTGACCAAATCTCTAGACTTGTGAAGATTCGCAGAAGCTGCGACACCGGTCCGCTTCTCGCCTAAGTGCACTGAAAGTCATAACCACACGAAGCGATCGTATCAGAGTGATTGACGTTTACTATTGGCACGGCTGATTTACCTGTTTATTGATCTTTGCTAATCAATACATCAATTCCGGATCAATAACACAAAAACCGAAGCAACGCAAGCCAAAGAATTACTTGTATTGCTCCGAGGACATATCAGCAGGTTCTTGCAACAGGATACTTAGCAAAGTTTTATTCATTTTACGAATTTTCAGTCATTGGCACCAGACATCAGTGAGTTTCAATAAAAAATTAATGACGATTATCAAATTTCTTAATAAATTACCATCTGGTATTCTTTATGTAATCGTTATAAAAAACATTGAACAGTAAATAGGCGACACCCCAGAACTGGTACAGATTGACAAAGAGCCAGTCTGGTCTATTGCCCTCTATCTGACCAATGGTCTCTCTCATCATTCACTGCAACGGGAAGCCGGGTCAATGTAAACCAGTTTGGCAGTGACATTACGCCTTACCATGATCGCTTTATTCGGGCCAACATGCAACAATGAACTGGACTTCAGATAGCTACACTAAAACTGGCTACGACGGATATCCGTAAAAGTGATGACAAAATCACAGCCCATTCTAGCACTAGACTTCTGTCTGATCACATTGAGTCTTATGTCTTCTGTCTAAGACTAAAGGAAGGCAATACCAACCCAGAATTTTAGAACACAAAGCATACATTTTTGAAAATGAGGGGCTTTTTCACTCGGGGAAAAGTTCGTTTCGGAGCGCTTTCGGTTTATTTTGCAAACATTGGTCAGCGAAATCCAACAACGATTTTCAAAATGCACCGAAAGTGCTCCGAAACGAAAATTTCACCGAGTGGAGAAACTATTCATTTTCACTGTGCGCATGCTCCACTTAGCATGCCATTCCGATTATTGTATACCTTTTGCTCACTAGCCACGACCAAAATACGAATTACTTCCGTAACATATCAGCATATTAAACACATGAGTAAATACACGAACTACTTTCCGTAATTTTAAATGCGGATTGCCTCTGAACTCATAATTCTTCATAGTCGACAAAAACCACTCGCAATGGCACGGTCGTTTGGTACTGAAGGTATGAAAATTGATATTTCACTCATTAAATGCGGTCTAAAAATGAGTAAACACATCCACTCATTAATGCAAAACAGCATTCTATCGAACAGCGATTTGCACTGTAATGGCCAGCTCGTAATATTTCTCCAATGTCCACCATACCTGTGCAGTGAAACCGTTGAGTGAGCATGAAGGTTCAAACAAAAGCATTAGCATCGCCAAACAATGACGCATGAGCTATGCTTCTTGTTTGTCATCACTTGCTTCCATTGTTTCAGTTTGAATTCCAACGAATGCAACACTAAATACAACATTAGTCTTCAGGCTTCTATCTCTCCAGGTGTCTGTTTGTCAGCAACGAAGGGCATTGGGGAAATAAATGAGCATAACTCCGTGCCCACACGCTGTTGGAATAGTTCTAGTCACTGGTATGCCGTGGACAATGCCATTAACGCACAAGATATTCCGATTGGAGGCGCCCGCGGAAGGGTCATATAAGGCTCATTAGATACCCGTTTAAGGGGATGAGTGGCTCAATGGTATAGCAACTGTCTTCTAAGCTACAGTTCCCGGGTTCATGTCCCGGCAGAGCGTCTGAATAAGCCGATTTGATCCCCCAAATCCCTCAACAGGGTGAGACTTGGTGACGCCGTATATCCCTGGCAGTTGGTGCGTCGTTAAACCCCAACAATTACTATATACCCTTTTAGAAGACAACTACGTGCTACACTTGGCACTTAACACGCGCATACGGGGGTGAGCCACCTGCATGACGGGCGGGTACCGCCCCTAAGATCTCGAGAACCACGGTAGGTAGCGAAAAACGGTAAACGGCGTTGGGCTGCCCATCCACTTCCCATCGAAAACATTGAACTATTTTTTGTCAGGTCACATTTAAGGTCACGAGGGTCAAAACATGCCCATCATAGGGATAACATATAAAATCAGTTTTTCGGGCATTACATCTGAACAAGTAAAGATAGAGCAAAACGACTTGAACTATATGAATCCTCTTAGCAAGCCAAATCGAATGATATATAATTGACCTTGCTAGGTCAAACAATTTGACCTGACCTCAGGTCAGGTCAGGGTCAAATTATATAAAATGCATATCATTAGAACCCAAAGCCCAGGCAGTGTAATGCAGCTAAAATAAATGCTCTATCACCATCCGTTACGAGTTATTCCGTAAAAACCATTTTCCCATGTATTTCAAAGGAGAGGTCATGCCTCGTACCTGACCTAGGTCATCGATATAAAAATACCGGAACATATGTTAGAGAACTCGGTGGGGCCATTATGTGATATGAGTGTCAATCGGATAAGTTCACCCTGCTCCGACTTATGCTATCTTAAACTTTTTGAGGTCGGGTCACTGACCTGTACTGGTGACCTGACTGAGATGACCTAACCTAAAATTTTCACAGAAGTTGAAAAAATGAGGAAAAGGTATACCAAGTACGGCGGCCTACGCGCCGCCGTTTCTGTCCCCGAAAAACCCGAGGGGGCGGGTACCCACCCCCGTCAATGCGCGTGTTAAACCGCATGAGCGTCACCGCAAAGAGACCTTTTTCTAAAACGTTATTTAAATCATAGATAACAGTAAACCTGTTATCATAGATAAATGGTCCACTGTTATCTATGTCTCAATGAAAAATAATTATAGAACATATATTTCCTTCCCTTATTTTTAGGAGATGTAGACAGTGAATGGTACAATTTCCGAATATATGTAGAATTAACTTGAGCGAAACATGTGTCTGCATGGCCCTCACAATTGTCTATATCTTCAGAAAGAAAAATCAGGAACGGTATTTAGGCAATGCTCTTCAATGCACCGTAGGCGAGATCTACCCCCATTTTCAGGTGACATTTTGCATCTAAAAATCAATTGGGTTGAAAACGGTAAGGTAGATATCCCTATAGGTTTATCCTGTATTTCAAGCACTTCAATATTTGTAAGGTAGCTTTTCAAATGTTGTCGCAATGAGTATGAAGCGACAGGAAGCTATGGAAGGAGACGGTAAATATGAGAATATGTGAAGACAAAAAATGTGGGATACTTCCTGGAGGGGTCGCTGCTGCCACAGGCGCTCGCTCGCTCCTCCAGGTAAAAAAGATACGGGTAAGGATTATTGGCTTAAAAACACACGATGTTACCAATTAAAGGAGATGAGCATTAAAGAGTATATTTTTCGGCTTCGTGTAGGTAGCATATTGGCTCGTACCATTTCCTTTATTATGCCTCGATGCTGTGTCCTAATTTTCTCTAAGCATGTTTGTTTATCTTCCGTAAGGATTCAATCCTTTTGTCTGTGCATGCATTTTGTACGCATTGTATTCATTTTCATTTCTAAGTTTAATTTTTGATCATTTTTTACCATTTTTTAATGAATAAAATTATTTTAGTAAGGCTGACTTCAGACCCGGGTACCGAACTGGCAGCTGCGTCGGTCTTAAGCACCTGAAACGTTGGCGGTTCATCTGATCCCTGAAAGACTGCCTGGTGTCTGGACAAATATCTGATGCCTTTGACACATATATGTGTGACTCACCTGACACCTGAATCTTGACTCACCTGACACCTGGGTGACGTCACTGTTGATGGGCTCCGTGCCCACCGTGCCGTCAGTTGTGACGTTGTCCACTGCGTCATTCACCTGCCGCGAAACAGTGACATCCGGTCATCACTCCTGCGTCAGAGCCGCCGGCGATAAGTTGGTACCCTCATCAGTCAGCTGAGACGAAACTATCAGCGGCCCCCTGAGGTGAAGCCGTGCGTACGCAGGGCACGCCGCCCTTTAGCGGTGGAGCGCGGGCACGGGGCGGAGGGTGGATGCGCTGCTGCGGTGGAGACCACGCCCTCGGATGTACCGCCGACAGCCAGGCTAGGCGGTCTGACCGGACCCAGAGCAGCAACACCATGGCCAGCAGGGCCTGGTATAAAGCTAAGGTTCGCCGTCCACTCGGCAGCAGAGTTGCAGTGACTGGCTGACGAGGAGCACCAGAGAGTTCAACATGAAAGTCCTGGTGAGTGTAGCATGGTGCTCCGGACCACAAACACTGGTGGGATGTCATGGGCAAAACGAGACAACGAGAAAAGCAATCGCCGGTAGCTGATGGATTAATAGCGACATTGTGGTGGCTTACTAATAAGATCAATAGTTGAAATGACTGGAAATTTCTTCTTTATATAGGATTTCAGAAGCTTTATAAGCTCAGTCTTTACATTAATACCAAGAACTCACAAAACAAATGAACATTAGTGCGAGGAAACGTTTTTAAGAGTGAGATTTCTGACTGATCCCAGAATTTTACAAGATGTGCCCATATTCAGCCGTTTTCTTATCCTGTCACTGCGGCCCTTAATGTGACATCCGCTGCTCCTCACTCTAGCTATAAAACGCCGACTTCTTTCGCCAGGTGGTCTTCGGCGCCCTCGTGGCCCTGGCGGCCGCGCAGTTCTACGCAGGCCATGCTGGCTACATGCCCTATGGCGCCCACCATCTGGGGTACGCCGGCCACTACGGTATGGGGTACGGTGGCTGGGCCGGCAGGTACGGCCTGCCCTACGCCGGGCGAGGTTTGGGGTACGCCGGCTACGGCGGCATGCCATACGCAGCGGCGGCGCCAGTAGCGATCGCTCCTGCACCGGTCGCCCCTGCTCCCATCAGCAAGTACCATGTCCAGGATGAACTGGGACAGTACGAGTACGGATACAGGGAACCGCTGAGCACCAAGAAGGAGGCCAAGAACGCCTTGGGTGGCACCGTCGGCGCCTACAGCTACATCGATGCCAACGGCATCAAGCAGACAACCACATACGTAGCCGACGCCCTGGGATTCCGTGCGAAGGCAACCAATCTACCCGTAGCACCGGTGGCCAACCTGAAGATGCCCGTGGCGCCGATGGTCAAGCTGGCCGCCCCCGTGATGACACTCAAGCAGGTGGAAGACACTGCGGAGGTAAAGAAGGCCAAGGCTGAGTTCCTTGCCAAGTTTGCTGAGGCTGCCACGCGCTCGGCGAAGAAAGAGCGCAGGAGGCGCGCCGTAGTGCCAGAGGACACGCCTGCCGTGAAGGCCGCCAAGCTGCGCCATGCCATGCTGTACAACGCCATGGCCCACAACGCCGCCGTAGGGGCCATCCCAGCGCCCATCGTGCCCCTGGACACTCCCGCCGTCCGCGCTGCCAAGTACGAACACGCTGTACTGTGGAATCGCGCGGCGGCGCGCGCCGCCATGGCACCCGACTATGGTTACTATGGCAACGCCGGGCATTACGGCTACCACAGCGGCCTCGGCTACCACGCAGGCGTCGGCTTCCGTTCCGCCTTCGGCTACCCCAACTGGGCAGGTGGCTTCGGGTACCGCGGCTTCTACTGAGCAGCCGCTCAGCGTGAAGCCGGCTGCGCGGCCGAGCGGTCAGCCGGTCACGCGGCTCCGCTCAACACCCCAACAAAAGCACACAAAAATAGCATGCATGCCTAGTTCAATGTTCGTTGTGTTTTGTCCTTGTTCGTGTCAGCAGATTTTGCCCTAGTGCGCTCTCCCTCTGTCTTTGTCCTCAGCTCATGTCTTACGTTTATTTTTATAGCAAATACACGCATCAATACGACAGTGTAACAAATGTCTTCAAGATACTTAAATTGGCCAGACAGATAATTTGTCCCGCTCTTTTGCCATTTTCCTGGGGTGAAGAAGAAATGAAACATATTATCAGTGATGCATTCAAAATAAAACTGAATATACTGCTGAAATCAAAAAATCCTCCACGTTCGTTTTCGTTAAAGTTAACCTCATGATGACCCATTAATAAATTAGGTCATTCATCTAAAACACAAAGAGCGTCTTTGAAATGACGCATAATAACAAAAATTACTAATAGAATAATATCACTCATTAGCTTCCATTATTCATGATTTGCACCTTTTTCACTATTTGTTATAGAAAAATAGCCTCCAACTGTTACATTTCTTTAAATCAGAGGACAATTCCCTCGCAGAAATATGAATAAACTAGTTTGCATTACCACTAGTTAAACTAGAATATTCAATACAGCATAATACCAAATGTTTGAACATAAAATACATTTCACTTGCAGCAATGGGTTCATAAGACGGGATTCAATTTGGCTATTATCGCAGTTTAACCTTCGCCACCACGGGGGCCATCGATGCCCCCTAAGGATTTTTTTCGGGATAGCAGAAAAACGACGAGGCGCAGCACCGCGGTTGAGGGTTTTATCTCTCATCCCATCATTTTCCCACGATACCTGCAATTTTTTACCCCAGTTTACCCAAGGTCAGGGCACCAGGTGAGGTCAACCAAGGTCACCTCACTTCAACCTCTGAGCTCTATAAGAGCTACATTTCTTAGTCGATCAATTTGAACTTCCTACACTTCATGACCCCGCCAGGGTCTACACGATATATATCTGAGATTTTTTCGATTTCGTGACCTGAGGTCAGGTCACGAGGTGAACTCTCCCATTGAAAAAGCATTGGAAAAATTTGTCTTATGGTTTAAAAGTCACAAAAATGATTGAAAACGCTCAGCATGCCAGGCAAAGCGTTCTTGGACTCCCCTTCACGGATCCCAGGGTCCATATTAACCCTTTGACCTCCTCAAGGTCATCCAAGGTCAACAGGGGTCAAGAAAAGTATTTTGACAATAACTTTTGACCTTATTAAGCTAGAGCACTGAATCGAGAACCATTGTGCATGTCTCGTCACTGGCTTTCATTTGATAAACGGCAAGATCAATTTCTGACCTTTGGTGACCTCAGGCCATATCAGGTCACAAGGTGACTTCTGGAGGTCAAACCACTGGCCGGAGGTCATAACGTTCCAAATAGCGAAAAAAGGTCTGCCAATTTCCTATCAAATGTACTTTACCAGATCTCAATAGCTCTAATTGCATAAGAGTTATGTCCAATTTGCTTAATCATTGCATATTTGAGTGAAAGTAGCCTATCGTGACCTAACTTGACCTCTGGAGGTCAAACCATTGACCTGAGCGCTTAAACACGCTAATTAATACGCGCATTGACGGGGAGCGGGTACCCGCCACCCCCCTCGGGTTTTCCGGAGATATCAGAAAAACGGCAACGTGTAGCGCCGCCGTACTTGGCATACCTTTTTCCTCATCATTTTTACAACTTCTGTAAAATTTTAAGGTTAGGTCATTTCAGGTAAGGTCACCAGTACAGGTCGAGTGACCAGACCTCAAAAAAGTTTAAAATAGCATAAGTCGGAGCAGAGTGAACATATCCGATTGAAGCTCATATCACATAATGGGCCCACCGAGTTCTCTAAAATATGTTCCGCCATTTTTGATATCGATGACCTAAGGTCAGGTACGAGGCATGACCTCTCCATTGGAAATACATGGGAAAATTGTTTTTACTGAATAACTCAGTAACGGATGGTGGTAGAGCGTTTATTTAAGCTGCAGTAGACTCACCTTGGCTTTGCGGTTCTAATGATATGCATTCCATATAATTTGACCCTGACCTGACCTCAGGTCAGGTCAAGTCATTGATTTGACCTAGCAAGGTCAAATTATATATCATACGATTCGGCTTGCTGCGAGGATTCATATAGTTCAAACAGGTTTTTGTTCTATCTTTACTTGTTTAGATGTAATGACCGAAAACCTTAATTTACATGTTATCCCTATGACGACATGTTTTGACCTCTCGTGACCTTAAATATGACCTGAAAAAAATTGTTCCAGTATTTTCGATGGAGAAGTGGATGGGTTACCCAACGCCGTTTACCGTTTTTCGCTACCTACCGTGGTTCTTGAGATCTTAGGGGGGCGGGTACTCGCCACTCCCCCCCGTCAAAGCAAAGGTGGCTCAGACCCCGTCAATGCGCGTGTTAATTTCTTACTGAATTCACGCGAGCTTTCTAATGCACTTTGCATATTTTTCTAACCCCCATATTTTCGGAGTTAGAGGGAGGCTATCGATGGCCCCCGGTGGGGCGAAGGTGACGCCGGACTCCCGGTGGGGCGCGGGTTAAAAGCTGAGAATTCAGGGATTTATAGATAAATATCTAGTATTTATTTTATTTTATTTATCTTTTTTATTCTTTTTTATGTTAGCACAATTTATTAACAACAACAAATCTTGTAAAATAGAATGCAAGTAAATCAACCTTATTAACGTTTAAAGAAAACTGCATTGAAAGCTCAACAGTGAAGTGGTAAGCCGCTTGAAATTCAAACAAATCAGATCATATTTTTTGTAAAAAAACTGGATATTACACTACTAATATTTGACGAAAATTTGGTTTCACTGAGAAGTACCAACCCAAAACATTTCCTTTTCAAACGACGGAGCCTGTCTGCTCCCTACCCAGGCTCGCCGTGCCCACCAGCTTATTTATAGTCTCGCCTCCCCCGAGACAGAGAGGCGGACCCTCACCATCTCCTGCAGGCTGGCCAGCTGGTCGGTGGGAAGCGTCACGGCGGCGTCCATGTCGGCGACGACGCTGCCGCTCCACATGGCCAGTGTCGCCACCTCCGTCAGGTTCAGACCAGTCAGCGCCAGCTGCGGCTGCAGCGCGTCCTTCACCTGCCGTACAGCATCACGGGTCGTACCTGCGCAAGTGTAGAGTGGTGCTTCGTTCACGTGCCGAACAGATCTGCCTCGATTGTGCTAAAAACAAGACTTCTTCGCTTCTACGGTCATCATCTTAGGTTATCGCCTACCGAGCCACCGAGTCGGCAGCTTTCAGAGAAACAATCTGCAATTCTTAGAGAGTGGGCTTGATCACGCCAGAGGCAGCAGTGGAGTTTTTAGTCTGGCTAGATCCACCTTAACCCCACGGAAAGGGCCTGTCAGGTTTGAACCCTGCCTAACCCCCATCCTCCAGAGAAGTATGTCTGGTTTGAGCCCTGCCTAACCCCAGTCCTCCAGGAGAGTCTGTCTGGTTTGAGCCCTGCCTAACCCCCACCCTCCAGGTGAGTCTACCAGGTTTGAGCCCTGCCTAACCCACACCATCTAGAGGTCTGTCTGGTTTGAGGGCTGCCTAACATCCCCCCTCGCCCTCCAGGAGATCAGTCTGGTTTTTATCCTATCTGATCGGGCCGGTCTCTGGTGGTAAGCTCACCGGGTTAGGCTCAGAGCCTGTCACCCACCTTGGTGGCCAGCTCGGCGCCCTTAGTTTTGGCTTCGTCCGAGGAACTGTCGTTGAGAGCCGCCGAGAACTGCTGGTCTCGGAACGACAGTCTCACCCGCACCTTCACATCTGTAGCGACAGGACCGAACATTCACACAACTGGAGCTGCTGTAGGCTGACTCACACAGGCTGATCACTGGCTGCTATCGGCTTGATTACAAACTCCACGCCCTGAATCACTGTATGCACTTTTATCTGCAGTACATGCTTCTTGATTTATGATCCTCATACATGTACATTTTCTTTGCGTGCTTCATACTTCATAGCAGAACTTTGGGGTAAACAAATATACAGCATATCCTCCAAAAAGGTATAATACCTGGTCAACTCAATTAAACAATTAATAAATCATTCGGAGATTGTTCTGAAAAAATTAAAGGAATTCATAAACTGTTCCAACGTCATGTGGAGTTCAGAATAGTCAACCCTGATCGCTGATGATGGCATTCAAACGTTAACATGGATGTAGAGGCATTTAATCAGGCAATAACAAAATCAATGAAAATTTCAGCCTCTGTTGCCCAAAAATGAATACAAAATACAAATGTGTAAATTTTCAAGATAGTCAAATTCATGACGTCACTTTGACGTAATAGAAAGTTCGATTTTTGTATGATTGTCTTTAAAGTACGAAGCAATAATTTCTGGTCAGGCACTGAACGTTAACACGCGCCCCGCTGGGTCCCTGGCATGACACGCCCCGCTGGGCGGGGGGCGTTTTTTCGCCCCCCCCCTCCGTATCTCGCCCGACATGACCTGAACTAAAAAATTGGTTGAGATGCGTGAAATTGATCAGGGATAAGGTACTGTAAGTTTAGTTGCTCTGCATTTCTTCGTTTTTGCGTTATCTTGGAAAAGCCAGGAGGGAGGGGGAGAATTTCGCCCCCTCCCTCCCAGCGGGGCGCGTGTTAAGTCTCTTTACCTATGAAGACCAAGGATATGTCCTCAAGAGCATCAAGGAGGGGAGAGGCAAAAAGCCTTCTGCGCCGGACGCAGATTAAGTGCTGAAGGTAACAGTGGTGAATTGTTATGAAAGTTCTCAAAGATGATGAATGCTAAAGATAAACTACAATTCTAAGGACTGTTTTAGAGAACTGATTCACATATCGTGCTGTCAATCGGAATTAACGCTGGTATGAGCTGGCCCATCAAAGTGAGCCAGATCCAGGCCAAAGCCTACTCCAGTGGCAATAAACATGTCATAATTTGACAAGTTCCTTACCAGCAGTCTGTGCCATGACCTTGTTGGCTTGCGTCGTAGCCTCGGGGACAGCTGTTGTGGCGGTGCCTCCGGAGCCCGAAGTGCCGCCACCCCCGGCCGCGGTGGTGCCTGTGCCCTCTGAGCCGCTGCTGCCGGTGGCGTCTGTGCCCTGGCCATTCGAACCCCCTCCTCCGCTGCCGCCTGTGACTTGGCCATCTGAACTGTCGGTGCCGCCGCTGCTGGCGGTGGTGCCATCACCACCACCGGTACTACCCCCTGATGAGGAGGCGCCGCTACCGGTGGCGGCTGTATCTCCACCTGTTGAGGTGGTGCCTCCTGCTGAAGATGAAGAGTCTTCTTCTCCCGCTGCTGAAGCCTCTCCTGCTGGCGTTGTGGCTCCCACAGCGGTGGTAGAATTCCCGTCTGCCATTGTGGAGTTACCGTCTGCGGCTGAAGAGGCATCTGCTGCTGTGGTACCACCTCCTGTCGATGCAGTGACTCCTTCTGATGTGTCACTACCTGCTGACGTGGTGTCCTCCCCTCCTGCAGCAGCAGAACTTTCACCTTCAGTTACAGCTCCTTCACCTGTCGTCCCAGTACCGTCTGCTGCAGCTGTTGTTCCCCCTGCTGTTGAACCTTGTTCGCTGGCCGAAGCCACGTCCTCTGTGGCTCCTGCTGCATCTGTGCCAGAGCCAGTCTCTTCGCCTACGATATCTCCAGCACCTGAGGCTTCCTCAGCATCTTCAGCAGCGTCCGTTGCACTGGTTTCGGTGGTGTCGCCTGCAGCTTCTGTTGAGTTCCCATCTGCGGTGGAGTTGCTGTCCATGGTCATCTCAGGTGAAGTGCTGGTCGTTGATTGGGCCCTGGTGGCCGGTGCCGTTTGAAGTATCAAGAGGGCTGTAAGAAATGGTGTGCGCGTAAGGTCAGACTTACGTAGCGTTTGTACGAGAAGGTTTTTGGCTGAAACTAAGTGGGAATGCTTTTGATACGCATGATTCCTCGTAGTAATAATTTTTGGGGCTTATCGACGCACCAACTGCCAGGGTCATATGGCGTCGCAAACTCTTTCCCTGTTGAAAGGGTTTCTCGGAAGCCAGCTTGCTCCTTATTCAAGGAAGCCGCCGGACCTTTCACCCGGGTCGGCTGCGTCGAAGCCAGCTACGCTGATCACTCCACTACCGCGCCCCCGCGTGATTACTTGTAACTATGACACTGTGGCACGGGGTTGTGTTGTAAAGTGGTGCTTGAAAACTCTAACCAGTGCGCCTGCGGTTAGAAATAAAAGTTCCATTTCTTAGAGTGCATGAAAACGCTTGAAGTGCTATATTTCGGCGAAATATATTTTTCACCGATTAGTGAGTGTATTTTTATCAAGAAGCTAAGCAATAAGCAAATGCGTCGGTGCGGTTTTTTGCGTGGTGGGGGCAGGGGTGGACGCTGACCCGAGTTTTGGGGCGGCCAAACCCATGTCTGCCTCTCCTCCTTGGGGTGGGGGGGGTTGGGACATGCAGTTTGGTTGCTCGATAGACCTGGTATAAGCTACCTCTCAAAGTACGCGATCGCTCTCCTGGGGGCGGAGGGGGTGGGAGCGTTGTTGATTGCTCGACAAATCTAGTGTAAGCACCTTTTTTCACAAATTTCTCCGGCCTTTGGGGGAAAAATAAATTTTGACCCCCCTTCCAGCGCTTTGGGGAGGCCAAGGCCGGAATGCCGCCCCCCTCCCACTGCGTCCGCCAATGGGTAGGGGCATTCACAGTAGTGGAAACCTATGTCCCTCTTCCCTATATTTATTCTACCAGACACGTTAGTAAGCATTACTATTGTATTAACCCATGCAGTGATGAGGGGTCTGGCTTCAACAAGTAGTAAAGGGGTCCTAAAGTGCCCCCTGTGATGTAGAAAATCAAGTGATTTAGGAAAACGCCAGTTTGGATTTTGTAGGGGTTATGGTGATCTACATAATATGCAGCTTTCATTGGCCTAGGGTTAAAACAAGTGCAGGGTCAAATGGTTTTAAAAGGGATGTCCAGAAATTAGGACTTTTTCCTTCAATATTAATCTAATAATTACTAATTTAAGAGTTAACAGGTTAAGACCTTAATAGTTTCCCAATTTTTACACAATCTTATGGCTGAAAAAGAACGTGGACAACATAAAAACCATTTGTTTTTACTAGCACTCAACACCATTCGTCAGAATTTGTAGGGCCCATAGAATATGCATTTAACAAGACGAACGCGGTCATAATATATTCGTTATTAGACGAGCCCAAGGTGAATTCAAATACATGTTCAATCTTAGCTTGTATATAGCCGTCTTTAAAGTAAGGAACAATACTTTTTACACAGGTACGGAAAGTTTCGTTCCACTACATATGAGAACAAAGGATAAATACTGCAAAGCCTGAGGGAGGGTGAGGGTTGAAAACCCATTCGTGCACTTGTGCATGGTACCTACTAACTTTGCAACCAAATTTGTAAACTCCCTCTGCAGAGCGGCATCTTTCCTACACGGTGGAAACTGGCCAACATTGTTCCTATTTTCAAAAAAGGTGACAAAAAGGACCCGGCTAACTACCGATCCGTATCTCTCTTGCCCCTCTTCTCAAAAATCCTTGAAAGAATTGTGTACAGCCAGCTGTACCACCACGTTGCGCCGGTGCTGTGCCAGGAACAGCATGGGTTCATTCCGGGTCGGTCGTGCTCTAGCAGTCTTGCCACATACCTCAGCTCGGCGTGGGAGGCAATATCGGAGGGCCATCAGACGGACGCCATATACACCGATTATTCGGCCGCCTTTCAAAGTGTGAACCATAAACTAATCATTCATAAATTGAAAAATTCCTATCATTTTCAGGCTTCTGCTCTTCACTGGTTCGTCTCATATCTCTCCGATAGGCGTCAGCGAGTCATCGTTAACGGGAAAACATCGGACTGGATGCCAGTTACTTCAGGTGTTCCGGAGGGTTCTTTGGTCGCTCCTTTGATTTTCTCTCTGTTCATAAGCGACCTTCCGTTGGAAATTGAGTCATCATGTTTAATGTACGCCGATGATGTCAAAATTTACCGTAAAATCACGGCCCCAGCTGACGGGCTGCCGCTGCAACACAACCTAGATCGTTTGCAAAGGTGGTCCGTTAGGAGGGGTCTTATTCTAAATCCCATAAAGTGCAAATCGTTCAGGATGACCCTCAGACGCGCACCTGTTCAGATACAATACCATATCGATAACGCTGTTCTTGAAGCTGTTAACCAAATTCGTGATCTAGGCACAATTTTAGACACCAAACTCACTTTCTCGGCTAACATTTCTAGCATAGTTAGTAGGGCAAACCGTGCACTAGGCCTTTTGATTCGGACATTTCAGACAAATTCAAAAAAGGACTAAATTCAACCAAAAATCTCTCCTGACGGCATACTACACCAACATTAGGTCTTTGTTAGAATACAACAGCGTTATCTGGTCAGGTGCTGCCAATTCCCACACAGTGCGGGTTGATCGGGTACAGCACAAATTTCTCATCTGGCTAAGTCACCATGTTACCACACATTGCGTTTCCCTTTCTTACGAATCTCTTCTTAACCACTTCGACGTCATTTCGCTTTCTTCTCGTAGATTGTAACACGACTTGCTTTTTCTTAAAGGTCTATTTTCGAACAAAATTAGGTCATCAGAGTTGCTAAAAAAATTCCCATTGCATGTACCATCCCGATCAACTCGCACGCTGCTTCTTTTCGCTGAGCGCCGCGGTCGTGTCAGCACCGTCAATAACGGCTTCCCTCAGCGTATACCGAGGGGAGTTAAATGCATTTCTGCGGCGGAGAAATGCAGATTTTTTCAACGACTCTTTTATCGATTTTAGGACACATGTTCTTGCATATATTCGCACTGTTTAATTTTTATTACCGTCACTTTTACCATTGGTTTTATCATCAGCTGCATCTTTCTCATCACTCACATTTTGTTGTTTTTACCGCTTTTTACGTGTGTGCCTCTCATCTGTGTACATAGTTTTCCTTTTACTTACATCGACTTCGCCTGTTGTTGGATCATTTTCTGTTGGCGATTTACTTGAATAAATAAATAAATAAATAAATAAACTTGTAAAGTGGCCCTCTTTGTGGAGCGGACTAAGAAACGGGTACTTTAAGTAATTTTTCCAGTCGAAACGGCCTCCGCCGGGGTGCATTTACAACAATACCATCCTCGGTCCTCGACTGGCAATTCCTGCGACCGTCCCCACCACCTAGGGGTCTAATCTTGGACACATTTTGTACGTCCACACGCGCGGACGCTCCAACGGGTCTGCGTTATTTATCAATATCAATCATATTATATCAATCATATCAATCGTTTGAAAAGTTTTTAACAGCCTACACTTCGGAAGTGTACGCTGATTCAGCTAAATTATGTATGAACGTATGTTTAACCCAAATAAAACCACCAAATTCGTTTTTTCTGTGCAGTTTCATAGAAAAATTCGACTATGTGCTCCCCCATAGGAACGTGGATTTCGGAAAATGATTGGGGTGTCAAAATATGGAACAATGTCAATAACTATCATACTCAAAGTTGATAGTGAAATATAAAATGTGTTTTGGCCTTTTTGGGCCTGAATAACTCTATCAAAATCGGTTTTCGGCCTTAATTTAGGTTTAGGCACGGTTTAGGCACAGTGCGATCTTCTTGGTCTCACCCAACACGTCACAGTGCCAACTCGTGTTGAAAACACCCTGGACCTTGTGCTGACAAGATATATTGGCAATGTTAGCGCTGTGCCTAAGCAGAGCACGATCGCGTCTGACCATGACGAAGTGATTGTTTCATTTGTTCTTGGTGCACGGCCTCCGATTTGGGCTACACGTTCTGCGGCTTTTAATTACCGCCGGGCTGATTTTGATGGACTCCGTGCGTCTTGGCTTGCAGCGCCCTGGAATTTGTTGGACGGAATGGATGTTGATAAGGCTGTATCAATGTTTCATGCACTTGTTGACGCCGCCATCCGTGATCATGTCCCTTTGGTTGTTCCTAAAAGGCGTTTTCCACCTTGGTTCAACGCCGAAATCAGACAGGCTTTGCGTTTGAAAAAAGCAGCTTTTGAGCAAATGAAACGTCATCCCAATGATGAACGTGTAAAGACGATATTTGTGCAAAGGCGAGCTGAATTTAAACACTTGTCTAGTCATGGCTATTCAGAGTACTTGCAACGACTTATTGGAGATTTTAGGGGCAATCGAAAGCGCCTTTGGACATTTTTGAAGAGTTTTAAACAGACAAAGGGAATTGGAGTGCTTGATAGCAATGGTATGCAGGTTTCCGATGACGTGTGCAGAGCCAACCTTTTGAATCGCACTTTTGCGGGAAAGTTTTTCGATCCCGATGTTGTGAATCTTCCGGACATGCCCTTCTCTATTGATGATCGATTAGAAACTTTTACTGTGACGGAGAAGTCTGTACGTCGCGCGTTAGAGGGCTTGGTAACAAGCAAGGCCTGCGGTCCGGATGGGCTTAGTGCCCGTGTGCTCAAAGAATGTGCTGCAGAACTGGCCAGCCCCTTGTGCAAGATATTCAGGATGTCCCTAGCTGGTGGCATATTTCCCGAGAAATGGGCAGAAGCAAACATTGCTTCCATTTGCAAACATGGCTCACGCAAAAATCCCGAAAATTATCGATCCGTTTTTCTGCTGCCCCTTTGTGCCAAAATATTTGAGAAAACTGTTTGCGACCAAATCTACCAGCACGTTCGGCCATATCTATCCCAACATCAACACGGATTCATTCCAAAAAGATCGTGTGAGACCAGTCTTGTGTCCTTTCTATCGCACGAGTGGAAGGCCATTTCAGAAGGCAGCCAACTCGATACTGTTTACACAGATTTTTCCAGCGCTTTCCAGAGTGTCAACCGTCGCCTTTTGTTATATAAGCTGCAATGCATGTACGGTGTCAGCAGTCAAGCGTTGAATTGGTTGACATCATATTTGGATAGGCGTAAGCAGAGAGTGGTTTTAAACGGGAAAGTGTCAGAATGGGAACCAGTGGTCTCTGGCACACCAGAGGAAGGACATATGTCCCCATTTCTTTTTTCTCTCTTTGTGAATGATTTTCCACGCTTATTTAAAACAAACTGCCTACTTTTTGCGGATGACCTCAAAATTTTCCACAAAATGAAATCTCAACAGGACATCCTGGCATTACAGACAGATCTAGACTCAGTGACCGGGTGGGTGGCAGACTGGAAATCGAAATTGAATGCCTCGAAGTGCAAAAGCTTCAAAATTACACTTAAGCAAAACCCTATTGATTCGGCTCATAAAATCCACGATACAGTTCTTGAAAACGTAACCACAATCCGCGATCTAGGAGTAATTCTCGACCAAAAGCTCACATTTTCGAATCACATTAATACCACGGTTTCTAAGGCCTACAGGGTACTCGGTTATCTCATTCGATTTTTGCAGTCTGCTTCTCCCCGTTATAAAATTGATAAACATGCCGCAATATCCGCCTTTAATGCAAACATTCGGTCAATATTAGAATATTGTTCCGTCATCTGGGCGGGAGCGGCAAAGTGTCATCTCGTTCGCATTGAGAGAGCTCAGCACAGGTTTCTCATGTGGCTTTCAAACCATACTAGACCAGCCTGCCCGTCTCTTGAATATAATCAGTTGATGATGTTTTACGGAGTTCGATCACTGCAGGCGAGGCGCGATCAATTTGATATTTTAATTATACACAAGATTTTTAAAGGTCTCATCTCATCGTCGTACCTCTTAGAATGTTTCTCATTGCGTGTACAACCGAGGCTGACGAGAAGTGGTGTTATCTTCCTTGTACCATTTGGCAGGGTAAATACTGTGAAGTCTGGCCTGTTCTTGCGAGCTCCTCTCATTGCTAATGATTTTCTGACATTTTCACCGAGGGGCGACATGCTAGTGGATCCAATCGGCAGATTAAAAAAGGGGGATTTCTGTGTATACAGCGACCCAATTAGTGCCTCTCTGAAGGTGTATCTGTGCTTGCTTTTGTTTTAACCATACGACGTTTTAATTGTAACCATGTATTCTAAGTATTTTAGGTTCACTTTTGTCCTATCTTCGCCTGTAATTGGCTTACACTCATAAATATCTGTTGGCGATTAATACAAGATACAAGATTAATAGGAAAAAAACATGACATTTTAAAGGAGGACTTAACACTACGTTGCGTTTTATTGGGAGTACCCGGGCACCCTAACCCCCCCCAATGCGATATAAATCCAAACCCCTGTCCTGGGTCAATAACCCACAAAGTCCTTAGATGATATCCTTAGATAACTCCTGATGCTTAAACCTGACTTTTTCCTTTAGCGAGCCGGACTTTTGCCCCACGCACCCGCCGTCGTGACGACCCTGTTACGCCTACGACATGCAAATTTGGTGTCATAGGCAGATCCATGGGGGGTTAAGTGGGAGCACTTGCTCCCTCCCTGATCGACCTCCTGCGCCCCCTGAACTGGTCACGGCACCCCCTGAAATATGGATGGTACCCCGTGAAATCTCGCTTCCCCCTCCCTCAGTGTGCGAACATTGGTGCCCCGCGATAGGATTTGGTGCCCCCTCGACGAGTTTAGCCTCCCAAAAGTGACTAACACCCACTTGCTCCGGACCATGCCTTCCCAAACATGTCCCCTCACAGCGCTCGGATATCCTGGCTTGGCATATTTTTGGTGTTCTCGTCATTCCAGTGTTAAGCTAAGAGGCGTCTCGATTAAAGGTTCGAAGTAAACTATTTACGAACACAAATCGTCGGGCTCTGCATTTTGCAGCAGCTTTGTGTCAGTTTTGCTTCCGCTAAATTGCCAAGCTAGTTCAATGTGTAAAGGATATCCTTAATAGCATATTAAATATAGGCATGTTTTTCCTAATTGGTTTTAGATCAGTAGACACCGGACAACATATAGAAAAATCAAAACTAGTTTCTACCACAAGAAATATTTATTTTGCTACTAGTCACCATTTTTAATGATTGACATGACGCCCCACACTGCTTCCATTGCACCAAATAAGGCATTATTCGAAAGGCGAGTGTTGAACGTCTTTATATAATAACGGTACACGACTATCGATTGATAATGATAATTATAAACAATAACTAATTAGGAACGCGACATCACCCGGCAGATTAAAAGCTGAATATTCTAGCATATATACAATATTTACGCCTAAAAACAGAGAGTTAAGCTGCCGAAAAAGAATTTATACACAATCACGGTAGATGACCGTGCACGAAGGCTTTTAGTTACCTGGAGGCTAATGGCGGCGGCACCGAAAGTATGTGAGGAAAATGACCAATACGGTGGTGTTCATGTTGCAAAGATATACGTAACTACTCAGTTAGCTGCCTCGTGGACCCTGCCATTTAACCTAGGTATTCCTTGTTTACACTGTCAAATACTGATCCATCCGCCTCTCATAATTATTTTAGCATCTTAAACTTCTAGTGTTGCATATATATGAAATGAGCTTGAAAAACTCCCTGAACCCTGATGTAGAAAAATACTACAGGCTCGAAATCAGCGTCTGAATTTGTCCACACCAAGCATATTCACATACCGAACTTCTTTACTGAAGTCATGTTTTTCCAGCACCATCGATACCGCACACTCTACAAACACCTAACCCATATATCCACCGACGTGCACAGAATGTCTCCTACACCTGCCCCCTCCCTCAGTCCAATACCAGCCACAGCCACCACCATTCTCAACACCAGGCAGGTAGGTTTTATCATCCGTCACGCTACCCCTCCCCACCGACGCTTGAACTCGGCGTCAGCGGTGACCAGCGTGACCTCTCTAACCTCTGTGCCCGCAGGCAAACGACACCCAGCGGATGGCGGCCGCTGATTGGTGGAGGCGCGTTTACTTGTATTGGGAGAAATGCAACGAAAAGTTATATATGAAAATGACGAGCTTGAAACCATAAGACAGGATATGTGTTAACATGATATTGCTGTATAATTCCTAGCCATACTTTGCCTTCTATTGGCTTGGTTATGTGCTCCACCATCAGAGGCTGCTCTGCGATACAGGCGAGACGGCGGCCGAGTTCGTCGAAGTCAAGAGCGTCCCGAGATGGGTTTCTGCTGAGTGGAGAGGAATGGGGTCAGGCTCGAAGGTAACGGAGGGAAGGAGGAGAGAGGAGTGCATATAACTAAAACTTAACTAAATGCCCCAAAATTCATCAGGATGTAAACAATTGTCGGTGTTTTAGCGGATTTCGTCTTTCTGACACCATACTGTAAAAACTAAAACTCTAGAGCAAGACCCAAAAGTTATAGGCGAAGGAATATTTTTATCTAAGACGAGCTCTTTCAATGGATCCATGGATCCATCGAGTATGATGCATCATACTAACGTTAAATTCCGTGCCATTGCGGGGCTCAGGTCCGAAAACTTCCAATTACGACAGCGTTAAGAGAACCATTGTATCATAAAGACTTTTAAAATGTTACAGACCCACTAAATACATGAAACCAAGTTGTACTGGCCAATATAATAGATACTGGGCGACAGGACACCTCACATTCAGGGAGAGAAATCCACACCCCAGCCCTGTAGGTGATTCCAAGGCTTCATTAGGGGGTAACATTTAGCATATGGCTCGGAATTATGAATTTTTAATGACCATATGCCTAGCAAATATACCCCTAAAGTATTGGCAGATCCATAACTTTATTTCGGGGGAGGGTTAAGGGGGCTCGAGCCTCCCCTGTCATTGCCTCGGAACAGCCTTCGGCTTTGTATTAACCATAGGCACTCTGACATTGGAGGAGGGGCTTGGGCCCTTTAGCTCCCCCCACCTTTTATCCGCCACTGCCTTAAAGCATAACAATATTTTGTTAAATAGTGTAGAATAGGTGAAAATACCTCTCCAAAGTTTTCTTTATATACCAATGAGGAGAATATCCGTATCTATGTCGTAAATAAATGTATCTATTTATCTATCTATCTATATTTTGGGTGCGATTCCAAAAATAATCCTACATTGAAAACATAAAATCATACATATCCCCTGAAGTTTATATATATATATATATATATATATATATATGTTTCGTTAAAAATGATTATCTGTTCCATTCCATCATTATTATATATATAATAATAATAATTTCCTGCAGCCTAGACATATGTGAGATATGAACACCCTAAAGGTATCTTAGATCTATCAGAGGCATGATACAAATTAAGGTCATCAGAAGCATTTGGAAAAACAGGAGATATGCTCCATTTGTATTTTCTTGGGGCCGTCCCTTCCATATGACCATGAAACTGATGAATAATGATAGCTTGGAAGCAATTCAACGAATATTTTCAATTTTTCTTAAGCATACAGCGCATACAGACCATCGAAAATAGGTATGTTGAAAATGGCTGATGTCCCCTATTTTCCAGAATCTAAGGCTGCCTATGGTAAAATTCAATGGGATACTGGATAATTGCTTATGTTTCATAAGTCGAAAATGAAAGCTGTCTCCCAGCTTTCTAGTATTCAGAAGCATTTGGCAAATTAAAATCATCAGCCGAAATATACGAGAGAATTACTATTAACCCGCATTGGTTTAGGCGCCACCACTGATAGAGCAAAACGAGGAAAAACTGATAATTTGATGTAAGTTAATGTTTTCGACGCAAAAGTCCTAACAGTATCCCTTGTCATCGTAATAACTGGAATTGAATTCCATACCGTACTGTAATACGTGCAAGCTTCCACCGATTCTTTCCTTTTTGAGATTGGAGGGGCTCTTGGAAGGAACCCCCAAATATATACATTAATTTTATTTTTGTCGCAATAAGAGGGATAGCTTTAGAGAGGTACTGTTTTCATTTTCCAAAGAACATTTCAAGGCCATGGCTAACAATGTTAATGAAAATCACGGCTTTAAAACACCAAAAAAATACTGCATTGACGGCATCCAGTAGACTTAAAACTTACCCAACTTATTCCTATCACAGATTGGCAGTTCCACACATTTATATTGTTCCAGCCCAAACAAGCTTTGGTCTGCGTCAAATATGTCACACATGAATTTATGAAACATTCCATTTTCAGATAGTGCAACATCGTTTCAGCCGATGGCTATATCATTTTCTTCAAGGAAGGTTTCAAAAACAAAACTTGATATAGTAAACAGCAAAATAAAATTCACTTAATTCCCGACAGGTAATGAAAAATATATGCAAACTACAATGTGTAAAAAGTGCGCCAAACCAGGATTTTGCCCATCCCCCATTTGGAATCGACGTGGATAGCAATACCTAAATCAATAACAAACTCCGTTTGGTTTTCTCCCTCAAAGTTGTGTACATTAGCTGAAGCAGGGTGAGTAAGCATTAACACACACCCAAATATTTCAAATAAGCTATTGAGAGAAAGAGACATCACGGCTTTTGGTAGGCGAATCAAGGCAGCACCAATTACTGACATTTTCTTGTGTCAGCTCAGGCGGCAGGTGTAGCTCACAGTGTGAGGCATTTTGCCGGCCTTTAGTCGCGTTCCTGATAGTCGTAATCGTGCCACCAAAGCTAAATCAATGTTGCGGCGGTAACTGGCCACAACTGAACAGAGCCTTGGCGACCGGACCCACAGCCAGGTGCAAAACGCGCCAACAGGCCTCCTGATTTCAGCGCACAAGCTAAATCTGCTACCAGGTTTCACTGACGCTGGTTATCTAGTAATTCGGTCAGTAATTTAAGTCCCCTCCCTCTCCTGGA